>JACEHZ010000327.1:1705000-2324587 GCA_017893485.1 Hemerocallis citrina
GTTAACAATCAACAGGAGCTGTTAACATGTGAAAACAAGAGTTATGGTCAGTACACTATTAAATACATTTATTTAGGTTATAAGTTTCTTTTCACTTAAGTTGAATGATAAAAATGTCTTCTCTTAGTTTTCTTTAGTTAAATTATAGTTACTGTAAATCAACAAAACAATTAATGTAAATATTTATGGTGCACTCTGAATCTTTTTCTCCCTAGAGGATCTTCTCATTTTTGCTTTAGTGTCATGTTCTTACTGGACGGGGGAGGTAGTAGTTATTGAGGATGTATCTTTGATGTCAATCTGTTGAGCAATAAAAAAGCCAGTCTGGAAGTCAAGAAATTGATTGTAGTGAAAGTAGTTCTAGTTTGGAGGAATTAAGATGCATCTCATCTTCTTATTGCTTAACAGATTAAAAGAGAGAAATCTACTGTATGTATTCACAATTTGTCATCATACTGTGACTTTGCTATTACTGAGGTGACCAATGGATTGGCTTGCAGTGACCACTGACCAATTTTTGGATATAACCATGCATGGGTTTTTGTCTTGCTCAACTCGATGTTGTACTTTAGAAGCTGTCATTAGTCAAAGTAATTCAAGTTTGGAGAAGATCCCATGATGCAATTTTTCATTGATTGGAGTTGTATCAGTGTGAAATATGAGGTCCTCCATAGTCTCTATATGTCTATCCTTGTTCATTTTCAGATTATATAATTATTAGCCAAGTGCCTCTTTCTTATAAGCTCAATGCATGGGGGCTACCATTGGCTCATAATCGTTCACTTTTTCTAATATATATGCAGACGTAGGTTATAGCCAAAAAATGTAAGCATCTGCAAGGATCATTCAAGTTCAACTCCTGATTACTAACAAACGTAAATCTGAAAATAGTACAAGCATTAGAAGTGGAACTTGGCTGTTCTTGGAATTTGTCTAGCAGAACCCAAACCCGACCTCTATATGGTTTCCTAGGCCAGGGGCCTTCAATTTGATATCTTATGTAGAAATCACAAACTGGGAAATTTATTTGTGTTCAACAATGCATGTATTTCTTATCCCAGTACAGTTTCTTTGTCATCCTAATATCTTGCATTTTGTTTCATCAGTAAATGCTTTATATTTTAGAATTCTCTTTGTATTTGTGGTCGTCCGCACCAGTCTTCTGATTAACAAGGAATTAACCTGTACTAATATTTTTTGACGATTTATAATTTTAGATTACTATTTTTCAGGTAACCTTTTTACTAATTTTATAAGCTTTTCTGTTCAGATGATCCTTGTAGTCTAATTTTTACCACAATATGAGAAGCTTTCAGTAGGTTGGTATCTTAACTTGAGTTTTCTAATGCAGAGATCCCATTATATTCCAACCATAACAAATCATACTCAACTCTGGTGGGTTCCCAATGTGGTAGTGGCACATCAAAAGGAAGGAATTGAAGCTGTCCACCTGGCTTCTGGACGGACTATTTGCAAGGTATGCAAAAGTTTCGGTTAATCAAGTAGTTTACTTTGTCTGTATATTTAGTGGATGTATTACCCTTATTCTTGGGCATGGACAAATTACTTAGCTGCACCGTCATTCAACATAGGTCTCATGCCCGTGTTGGACAGGTATCCAACACCGACGCTGCCCCCCTCGCATATCTGGAACAATATATTTGTATCTGTGTTAATACTGGTCCTAAGTGGCATGTTGCAAACATGCCTTTGTTATATACCTCGTAATTGCATTGATGTTAGCAAGGGGAGATGAAAGATGTGAGGGAGCAAGAGGGACATATGAGGTTATTCAATATATTATATTAAACGTACCCAGCAATGCAGCTGAATTGTACTATTTGGTAAAATCATGTACTCCCTTATCCTTGTCATACTTGCACCCAGTACCCGTATCCGTCCTTAGTTAGTAATTATATGTGAATCCAACACTCAAAATTAACTTCTAGTTGGTAATTGTCTTGAGGGGTGTGGATCATTTATAGCCGTACATAGACACGCTGTGTTAGATGATAGATTAGTTTAGTCCCACATTGAATAATGTATTGGTTTAGTATTATCTTCTTTCCTATATATAGGAGACATATTGTACTCAGTTTATTCAATCAATAAAAGAATATTTTCCTATTTTTAATTCTAACATGGTATCAGAGCCTATAATCCTATAAGGCCTATACTAATTTGATCCTCGTTATTGAGGTGGAGTGACTCTCATCTTTTTCGGAATCACTCCACCTCCCAACATCTCTCTTTCGCTCCCGATCAAATATCAAAACCCTAATCAACTATCTCCCCCAAAACCCTAAATCTCCAATACCCTAGCCGTCATCAACTATCTCCCCCAAAACCCTAAATCTCCAAAACCTTAGCCGTCATCAAACAACATGATCCAAAAAAAAAAAAATCTCTCAGCCGTCATTAACCATAATCACCATTATCATTAATCTTCAGTCGCCTCCCCCCTACCTCCTTCTCCATCTTCTTCTTTTCCAACCGAAACCCACCAGAGCTTCGCCAGCCTCCCATCTCCATCAGCTTTCTCTCTTCCCTGTCTTTCTCTCTCCCCGTCATCATCTCTCTCCTTCTCAACAAATGGCATCAAATTGTCAGTTCTTAATAAATCTTCGGTGGCAGTGTTGGTTTCCTTCTCAACTAATGGCATCAAATTGTCAGTGTTCAAGGGTTCAAGATTGCTCTGCCCCTCTAAACCATTGTGAGAAATTACTTCAAAAGGAATACAACCATTTTTCTTCCTCCTTTGTCTTCTCCCTCCACGTCTCCTTGACTTGATGCTTTTCAAATCATTTGATTCAATATGAATATCATGAGCATTAAGGTTTTCTAATCCATCTACATCTGCTCCTTCTGATAAACTATGCTCATTAGTTCCAGTACTTTCCTTTTTCCTTTTCCTGTGCCCTCTTTTTGGTACTTCGATGATTTTCAAATCATTTAAATCAGAATGAGCATCATGAGCTATAACATTCTTCAATCCATCCTTGTCTGCTCCTTCTGATAAACCCCCTTCAGTAGTAGCTGGTAAAATACCGCTCCCTTTCCTCTTTCTCTTGTGCTTCTTATGTTTCCCCATTTTTTAAGACCCGTGCGCCGTGCTCTCTTAATCTCCTGTTGCTGTTTGGTGTTTTTTTCCGTTTGGTGTTTTGCCTCTTGGTGTTTTGCTGTTTGCGGTTCTGCCGTTGTGGATTACTGTTTTTCCAAAAAAAAAAAAGATCTTGCAGGTTCTTGTGCTTCTACATCTAGATCGTCAACTCACTCCGGTTGATCGATCGTGATTTTGAGAGGGGGTATTATCAGCATCCAGTTCTCAGTCATCGACAATTCTCAAATTTGGGGTGAGATCCTATCATCGACCATTCTCAAGTCAGGAGTGAGATCCCAGCATCGACTGTCTCAAGTCAGAGGTGAGATCCCATCAGTCTATTTCTTAGTTCAGGGGTGAGATCCCAGCATCGACTATGTCTCAAGTCAGGGGTGATATCCCATCAGTCTACTTCTCAGTTCCGTCACATGCGCCATCAAGCACCGTTTCTGCATCACAGTTTGTCGTTCCTTCCACATCAACATCGTCAATATTTCAAACTCTTGTTGCTTGAACCAACTTGAGTTTGAGAGGGGGTGTTAGATGATAGATTAGTAGTCCCACATTGAATAATGTATTGGTTTAGTATTCTATTCTCTCCTATATGTATGAGTCTTATTGTACTCAGTTTATTCAATCAATAATAAAGAATATTTTCCTATCTCTAATTCTACTGGATGCTGATAACACCCTCTCTCAAACTTACGATTGATCAACCGGAGTAAGTCAACGATCTAGATGTAGAAGTACAAGAACCTGTAAGATTTTTTATTTTATTATTTTATTATTTTATTTTTTATTTTTTTAGGCGCTGAATCTCATTTGTATGGAACGGACAGGGAAACTCACCACTTGATTGGAATTCTCGAATGAAGATTGCTCTAGGTGCTGAATCTCATTTGTATGGAACGGACAGGGAAACTGCACCACTTGATTGGAATTCTCGAATGAAGATTGCTCCAGGCGCTGGAAGGGAGCTTTCGGATCAAAAGCTCGGTGCTTTTCTGGTACTTGCGGATTTCCCGGAGGGCGATGGTGCCGGGGCGAAAGCGGTGGGGCTTCTTCACTCCGCCGGTGGCCGGAGCAGACTTGCGAGCCGCCTTGGTGGCCAGCTGCTTCCGTGGCGCCTTGCCACCAGTGGACTTGCGAGCGGTTTGTAGGATTTGGAATTTGAGATTTGGGGATTTTGAGCGGATCTAAGGTTTTGAGGGGAGTGAAGATGAAGTTGGAGAAGGATGGTGGCTGTGGGAATTAGGGAGAGGATTAGGGTTAGGGTTTTGGAGATTTGTGTTTTTGGGATTTGATTGGGAGAAGAAAAGAGGGATGACGGCTAAGATTTTTGGAGATTTGATTGGGAGAGGGAGAAGGAGATTAGGGTTTTGGTATTTGATCGGGAGTGGAAAAGAGATGTCGGGAGGTGGAGTGATTCCGATGAAGATGAGAACCACTCCACCTCGACGACGAGGATAAAATTAGTATAGGCCTTATAGGATTATTGGCTCTGATACCATGTTAGAATTAGAGATAGGAAAATATTCTTTATTATTGATTGAATAAACTGAGTACAATAAGACTCATACATATAGGAGAGAATAGAATACTAAACCAATACATTATTCAATGTGGAACTAAACTAATCTATCATCTAACACACTGAGCTGTTCCTTTCCCTTTTTGCTTCAGCCCATACTATTTAGAAACAAAATGCAATTAGACTCTTTATCTTTTTAAGAACATTTTTTAGCATTGGCAGGCTTCTCCTTGGGTAGGTCCCTAACCTACAAACTGATGTACGAGCCTGTGGCAAGCCCCTTTCTTGTTCTGAATTTTTATGGTCAGCATTTATTGTTGAACTTTCAAAGGTTGACATCTTCAGTTGTCATTGACTATTCCTGTATAAAGTAGTTAGTCTTATAGATACTTGTAACCATTTTAAGTGTGAAGTTTTCTGGTAATTGGATTGGGGATCTTATGTTAAGAGTACGAATAACATTTATCAAGGAACTTTAGTTTATTAAGTATAATACACAACGATCACAGAAGAAAAGTTTTAAGACTACAAGTTCTTTGTTCTGCTTCAAAACCATAAGAATACTCTTGACAATTAATTTCACAGTGTTATACTTCTCCTTGCCTGCCAAATCAATGAAGCATACATCTGATTCAAATGACCAATGTTACAGAATGCGGTATGTGGAGTTGGGTAACTCAGCTTCGCATGCCGCATAGACTACTTATGTGTTTTTGCATTTTCTTTTTGAAAAAAAGAGAACCCCATGAGAATCAGAAAAAGGCAAGAAAAGACGGGATAGTTCAGGAAAAATAATTAAGAAAAATGTAGCCATTTATGCTACATTGCTACCAAGCATGTATGAAACAGTATAGAAAAAATATATTCAGCATTGAGTATTGACGTAATGAAGCACAACAATATGACTAAAAGACTACATATTAGATACTAAAAATTTAAAAATCTAAAATCATGATGATACTCTGTTAATTGTTGTGGTTGCTGTCCATATGAAGACTAGCAATAACAATGAATAAACTCATAAAGCATAAGTGACAATAGCGTAGACTTGTAGCATAATAAAAGGGTAGAAATTCAATTGCAACATAGAACATGAAGAAACAACCCATTAGGTGAACTGCATAGTCTCAAGTTATGCAGCTGTGAAACCATTTTGTGGACCGCATATTAAATATGCAGATATAATGGTTTGCATTCTAAGGGATGTGCAAGCAAACTTTCATGAAATTCAATCGCTTACTGCATTTGCGCTACCTACTTTTGTGGTTTTGGGCACTGCAAATGACTATCAATGATATTTATGCATGGAGTTGCGACTATACACAAGGCACTTGATATCATAAAGGCTATCTTTTCAGGAATAGGAAAGACAATATATTCCCATTAGAGCATCCACAGTCGTTTTTTATAATTGGCAAATTGCCATTTTATAAGAAACGAACCTCTGCAATCGTTTTTCATTTTGCCAATTTATAGCAAACTCGCTATACTTGTTTCTCAAATTTGAGAAACGAAATACCCATTCTCAAATTATAAAGGACGGGATATCATATACCGTCGCTCCGATTTTAAGATATTTTAATTCCGTCAGACGGAAAAACATATACCGTCCCTCCGATTTTTATTTTTTATTTTTTTTAAAAACTCCTCAGACTGGATATGCTATCCCGTCTGAATCAGACGGGAGAACATATCCCGTCCAAGGAGTTTTCCATTTTAAAAAAATTTTTTTTTTTAAAAAATGAACGGTGAAGATTCATCCGATCGGAAAAAAAAAATGTATATATATATAAATTCTCGGACGGGATATGTTATCCCGTCCTTGAATTCTGCTATTAGGTAGGTGGTAGGTAGGTTTAAGTGTATTAATTAGATTTAGTTAGTTAATTAATTAGGTTTAGGTATTAATATATTATTTATTTTATTTAATTAATATATTTTAATAGTTAATCAGCAATTAAATTTTTTAATTTTTTTTTAAACGAGAGAGACGGTATATGTTATACCGTCCCACGCAATTTTTTTTAAAAAAATTGCGCGACGGTATATGTTATACCGTCGCACGCAATTTTTGAAAAAAAAGCACAGAATATAGCAAACAACCACTGCACCCTTCGATCCTATTTGATATTACTGTGGCAGCCATTTTTGGCAAAATGAGAAACACCATTGTGGATGCTCTTACCATCAAAAGATTTTACCAAAATATTTTTGTATTCGTTTAGAGGACCAAAATGACGAGATATTACATCTCAATTTTTGCTAGTTTAATTCATTAAGATTCACATAGGAAAATTGAAGATGTGTTGAATTCACTATGGGGGCGTTTGGTACGCGGATTGGAGGATTCCCAGGAATCCTTCTTTACTGTCTTCGGTATAACACGCTGGGCTCATGGGAATCATTCATTCCTATGTTTGGTATGGTACATTGCATTTCCAGGAATGTGCTACTTTTACAAAATACCCTTTTCGTAGTGGTAGGACAGGAGAGAGGAAAAGAGCGGCGACAGTGGTGTTGGCTGCAGAGGTGGTGTTGGTGGCGGGATGGCGGTGGTAGAGGTGACAATGGTGGTGGTGGCGGCAGTGGTGGAGGTGGTAGATGTGACAATGGTGGTTGCGATGGGGGAGTGTATGCGGCAGTGGTAGGCAGTGGAAGATGTGGTGGTAAAGATGGTATGTGGAAGGAGGTGTGGGTTATGGTAGTCTTTTGCAATTCCTTTCCCATGGGAATCCAAGATATGTACACAAAAACAGGGGGAATGAAAATCCATTAAATGAGGGGGATGTGATTCCCATGTGAATGGAGAATTCTTCCCGAAACGTACCTTGTCACTGGCCAAATGGGGCAATCTACAAGTGAATGGAGGATTTCCTTGCTCAATACCGCTTACCAAACACCCCCTAAAGGTTTTTGTAAGATCATGCACTTCTTCTAGCCAATAAGGAATCTTTATTCATTAAAAGTTGGATTACATCGAGTAATGAAGAAACTGTAGTGGACGGGTCGGTTTGACAAACTCCTCAACCAAATTCATATATTAGACTACATTTCTAAACTAGGAGTTCACTATTGTTGCAAGCTTTGTCGTCCGAAAGGTGTAAACTAGAAAGCCGTACTTTCTCTATCCTGAAGGTCTAAGTCAATCACTGATGCTCCCTGTTAATAGCAATATGTATAGTGAGTTTTCTGGTCAATTCAAGACAATGGTTGATGTCAGAGAACTCTCAAATATTCAACTCTTTAGATAAAACACTTCACACCAGCAAAAGACAAGTTAATTCTACACCAACTTCTATTTCCTTATTAATGTCACAAAGTTAGGAGTCGTCGTCTTCGAATCAAACACCAAGCACAGTTGAAATTATGTTTTCCTTCCGTCAACTAGATAAAATTTGTAGTTTTCTCCTAGTTTCTTTGGTTAAATGAGGAGCATATTGTTTTGCCTTCGCACCAGCTGAGCAAGCTTATTTCTTATGGTTAATTTACTATTTGTATTGTTGGAGGTTTTTTTAAATTTTAAGTTACTGTGTTGCTCACATATATTAGTATTTCATGTTGGCTTTAAAGCTTGTAGTTTGTAAGGATTCTCTCATCATTGATGTTGAATGTATATTGTATTTATCTTTTGTCAGCTTCATCTCCCAGAAGGAGGACTTCATGCCGATATAAATGGAGACGGGGTTTTAGATCATGTGCAGGTGTGCTAAGGTTTTTCGCATTGCTGTTTTTTTCATATGCATTTGGATGAGATTCATGGTTAGGTAACAACTTCGATTGCTTGTTGTTTTAAGTAGGGTTTACAGTAGCTGGTAATGGTTATAGTCTGAGCTTGGTTTTCTTTATGAAATTTTTGTGAGAGTTGTGTTACTGAAATCAATGTCCGACAAAGTTCCCTGGCGACTAGTGAACAGCATGTGCATGCATGTTTGTAATGTACTTTATTTATTCCAGCAATTTTGGGATTACTGAAAAGTCAATTATTGTATAGATATTATAGGCAATTAATCCAGGGAAATAATTTTTGTGTGTATATTTTATGGTGATAAGGCATTAGCACCTTAAATATTTAGGGGTCAATTTGAACATTAAGGTTAATATTATCATTGTACACCTAAACTTATTTTTCATGCATTGCATTTTAGTTTTGTGTTATGGAAGCTTGCTCTTTATTTTTTCTTCTTCTTCAATTTAAAATTATAAGTTCGATTATTCATGAATATTTTCAAAAAAAATTCTCGTTGTGTGGAAATGGCATTTCTACTCATTGTTTTCTACGAAATTCCTTTGTAGGCAGATTTGAGATGGAGTCTTAAAGGAAATATTTTTTGATGTTTGCTTTATTTAACTGCAACTCTCCTGTGAAATGAAGTCTGGACTCTGGAAGCCAAATAAAAGAAAATGTTTTTAAGATTTAAAACACTATTCTAGACAAACCAATAAAAAACAATCTGTGTAACATGTGCCATTCCCAACTGCAATAGCGTCCATGTTGATTTATGTATCAGTCTCAGTACCTTAGGTGCTAATGCATGCGTATAAATATTCAATCTGATTACCATCTATTGTGCACTTTATTAACCAGCCATGTGAATCAAAATACTTATACAATAAAAGTTCTGAAAAGAAGTTTATTGACTGCATTGAGGCATTGTTTCCCTCTCGTTGTTTATTCTTTTGAAGCTTGAAGAATTCCGTCGTAATATTGTGCATCCATTTGATGCTTAATCAATAACAAACTCATTTGTTTTTTAGGTTGTCGGAGGTAATGGAGCTGAACAAACTGTGGTCAGTGGTTCTATGGAAGTGCTGAAACCATGTTGGGCAGTTGCCACATCAGGCGTACCAGTGCGAGAACAACTGTTCAATGCTTCTATCTGCCATTACACCCATTTCAACTTATTCCAAAATGGAGACTTTTCAAGAAGCTTTGGTAGAACTGTTGATGCTGGAACCCTAGAGGTGACAACCCCCATTCTTGTTCGCAGAGATGATGGCCACAGGCATAGGAAAGGTAGCCACGGTGATGTTGTCTTCTTGACAAGCCGAGGAGAGGTTTGTATCTAGCAGTATCTTCATCTATCAATGAATCAAACTCTAGTGCTCAGTGTAGATTACTTATTGTCCATACTTTTTGGGGCCTGTTAGGATATTTAATTATTAATCCTGGAGACAAGTTTTTAATGGAGTTAGTGGTATGCACACCGTAGTTTGCATATCTTTACCTCCGATCAAAATATAAATATGTAATCAAAGTTTCTGAAGTGTTTGGATACACAGTTAAAAGTGTGGAGAGGGGGAGAGAGAGAGAGAGGAACAAATGAGGTTAGACCAGAGCTTAGATACATCCACTTGCTTCAGAATATGAGGTGAGATAACTAGAACTAATTCATCTTCAAATGAAAGCATGAAAAGCTAAGATATTACAGGTATGTTAAATAAACAAGCCCTGCCATTGGTGATAGTTTCTCTGCCTATCTGTGCATTCAGGCAAAAAATATATCCTTGCTTTCAGTCCTCGCTTCAGCTTTCTAGACCAAGTTGCCCTGTTGTTAGATTGGCTATGAATACTGTACCAAAATTTTGCTTTTCTTATAGTTAAATACTTTGAATTAATTATGCACTCAAGTCCTATTAATGCAATTTTCTTATATACTTTCATTATATATTCCTCTTTTAGAATTATCAGCGTTTAAAATGGTTTTGACGTTTGTTGTGTTTACTGTTTGTGGTTTTAGGTCACATCATACTCTCCGGGCTTGCACGGTGAGGGTGCAATTTGGAGATGGCAACTAACAACCGGTGCAACTTGGACAAATCTTCCATCACCATCAGGAATGATGGAAGACAGTGTGGTTCCCACTTTAAAAGCATTCCGTCTACAAGCTCATGATCCCCAAGAGGTGATAATTGCAGGTGGCGATCAAGAGGCCGTGGTGCTTTCTACGGGAGGCAGCACGTTAGCGTCCATCGAATTGCCCGGGTCCCCCACTCACGCATTAGTCTTGGAAGATTTCTCTGGGGATGGCCTTACCGACATTATTGTACTTACTTCAGGTGGGGTTTATGGTTTTGTGCAGACCAGGCAACCCGGGGCTATATTCTTCAGTACTCTTGTTGGTTGCTTGATTCTTATCATGGGAGTCATATTTGTGTCCCAGCACCTGAATGCTGCCGGTAAAAGCAAGCCTCGGGCTTCTATGGACTACAGGTGAAAAAAGAAGAACGAAATATTATTGCCGATTCCTCTTCTTTAACTGCAGAGTGCTCCACAAATTGATATATCTATTTAAGGATTCACAGCAAGTACTCGCTTGAATCAGTCTGTATCAAAAGGATAGTTTCACTGTATCAGAACCTCAGCTTCACATAAATACATCATAACTAGTATCTTATTTGCCTTCTCTGATAGTAGTACATAGAGTCGAGCAGGTTTTATTTGATAGAGCCTTTGTTCGAGGGTACATGATACATTTTTGCTTGTTTTTTTTATCGGTGAATGTTGTAGTTTCATAAATATGTATTGATAAGTTTGTGAAGAACCCGCAAATTAATAGTTTTTTTATGGGTTTGTTTTCTGTTAAACTTGTACATAGAGTGGGGTATTTAACTTGAATATTTAGATACCAAGCTCTATGTACTTATTCTTTATGAGTTTATGGTGTGGTGCGCATCTTGATGCAATCGTGTGGGGTGCACATGTTTAGTGGTAATAAACGGTTTACGGTTATAATTAATTAATTAATTAATTAATTAATTGAGGTTAAGGCATCATGATAAAGAGGGGAGAAATTAAGTGGGGCCAGTTGACACAGAAGATGCCAAACAATGGTATCAAAATGGGGATTATAGTGGATAACTATGCTTGCCTGCTAAGGAGCAGCATATTTTAGTGATGGACTGTTATTAGATTTCTTTCGCTACTAAAGCTGTCATGTTGGTAATTAAAATATTATTAATGGGGTTTGTTAATGGCCATTTTTTAAGGACGCGTTTTCCCCTCATAAGCATCTTTGATCCCAAGACCTAGAGTCCATCAAATTATTCTCACTAATTAATTTACTAGCTAGGTGGATATATAATAGTGTTATTAGGTAAAGATACATAATAAGTTCTTTCTTTTACTATGGGTAAAAGAGATAATGTCATGCATATTAGGAAAATGATTAGTTAGTATAGGGGCACTTTAGTCCTCGGGTACCCTACCCTAACCTAACCTAACCAGGTTAATTTAAAATAAAATAAAGTTAACAGAAGGACTACTCATATATATATATACGTATGCTCTACATTATTGCCAAAGGAAGTCGATCCAAATATCAAAATTTGCGGGGATGAACATTCAAAATGTGACTTTTTCTATTATGTTGTCGTTTATTCGCATATAAAACGCACTTCTTTTTGTTCCTTAGATTTGCTATGCTAGCTAGCTAGTTCTTTTTTTCTTTTTTTTGTTGTGTGTGTGTACATGGATTCAAAAGAAGAGCTTCTAGCTAGAGTTTGATGATGATGTTAATAAGGCAGGCCTCTGTATGGTTTGGTCCACAAAATCAGAGGAAATTCCCAAGTGTTGGTTGATTCATTCACACACTCCTATTGGTTGTAAGTTTCATGCACCTTCCTTTCTCTTAAGCATCCAATACTACCAAAAATGTTGCCATCAACAAACATGTAGAGAAAAAGCAAACATAGAAAAGATGTCAGGGAATTCCTAGTTTTTTCCATTAATTTCATGATTAAAAAGATAAAAAGAGATTATAAGATTAGGCAACCTATAGCTAATCTAAGCTAGGATTCTAGCCATCTTCTCCTTGTTGTCTTCACCTTATGATTAATAGTGAAATTTATTTAGGTATAATTTAGAAGGTGAGTGGGCGCGGTAGCTAAGCTAAGCTAGGGCAAATTAAAGGCTCTTATAATTGCAGGGAATCCTGCATGTATATATATATATAGGATGATACTAGGGCTGATGAGAGTGGGGGTATATATATGTATACATGGTCCCAAATAATTCCAACAATTCAACATCTTTTGGCAAGAGTCACATGCTCTCCTTATTACCACACCTTTATATATGTTAAAATTCTAAACCAACAAAAACCAAGGAAGTTAATTTGGAAATATATGTATATGGAATCATTTCTTTTGTTTGCTTGTTTGTTTACCTTCATAACATGATGCATGCGGCTTGTTTTAGATCGTCATGCACATCTGTTCTAGTATCGTGCATGTATCTTATCTCCAATCTCCAACAAAGTTAAGATGCATATATAAATTTAATAAAAAAGAGTGTAAAAGTCATAAAACTACACAAAGTTTTCATGTTTAATCAAGAACCCAGGTTAAGTTTATTTTTGAACAAATAACCACTTTCTGTTGTCATATCTTAATTTAATGTTTTCTTTGATATAGAAAAATATATTTCTGTTTTCTTCTATATATTAAAATATTTACAAATCATTTTCCTTCTTGTTTTCTCTTCCTTCCAGTGCCGCCCCCAAATAACTCACCCTTATTTCTCCTTTCTTTACTTTTTTTTCTCCATATTCTTAACTCAACAATTTGCAATTAACTCGCCCCAATGTCGGAAAATTTGAAGAGTTTGAGAGATAGATAGATGCAAAATGCTATACATACATGAGTTCTTACCTCCAAACATACATTATAAATGTATTTGGATCTACTTCTTACTAAAAGACAATGTTAAAACCTTGTTTTTTTTTAATAAGAAGTGAACCCCAATACATTTATAATATATGTTTGGAATAAAAACTTATGTATGTGTAGTCATCTTCTAGATAGATAGAGGAGGGTGGATTGTTGGGATATTGCAGGGATGTGGAGAAAAAAAGGGAAGGTGAAGAGTTTTTAAATATTTTAATGGGTAAAGAGCATAAATATTTTTTTGCTATATATAAGAAAACACTAAAATTGTTATGACGTCAGCAAAGATGATCATTTGATCAAAAATAGACTTACCCTACTTGGTTTCTTGATTAAACAAGAAAATGTGGGGGTGGTTTCATGACTTTTGCTCTATAAAAATTGCATTTTTCTAAATTATGGAGGAGATTTCTAAAGAGTAAATAGATTTTTATGCGACCGAATATGATCGAAAGAAAATTGTGAATATTCTATCACTTTCATAACAGCAATTTTGTTTTCTTTCTTTTGAGTCAAATTGTCTTAGAGCATATCCAACCACGTTAGCTATTTTGGCTAACTAAAATAGTCAAAATTGATAACAAATAGATAATTTGGTTAGCGAAAAAGGTCTCCATTCCAACCATGTTATCTATTTTGAGTAACCATTAATAATTTAAAATCCAAAATTAAATTAAATAAAAATATAAAATAAAATTTCGCAATATTCGCAATTGATTTCCGTAGGCTCCAACAACAGAAATATAAATATCGCGATTCCACAATTTTTGGCGATTCCGTAATTTTTACAATTAATTTTGCAATTTTCGCAATTGATTTTGCAATTTTCGTGATTGATTTCTCAATTTTGCAATTTTGTGATTTTGGGAAGAAGTTTAGCGAGCGGTACATACTCGCCAGATCTGACGAGTGAATATTAGAAATCTATTTTGGCGAGTGGTTTGGCTAGTCCCGTTGGAGCTTATTTTTGTCTTTATATTAGCTATTTTGGCTAAAATTGAAAGATGGCTAGCATGGTTGGAGATGGTCTTACAGATGAATCTCATAATAAGGATTGCAACCGCATTTGCATGATGCAAAATCTTTCTTTCGATACAAATGCATAGGGTATAGTTACTCATTAACGCAATATCAAGGCTCAATAATGGAAAATAAAATGCAAAAGTATATAGTGCAAAAGGGAGACAAGAATCATGCAAGGGGGATAGGACATGCTAATACTAAGGAATCTGTTATGTGGAAAGGAATCTTTAAGGTGGGAGAGTATTTTCATGCTAATACTAAGTGTGGTTTTGAAAACGGGAGGATTATCAGATTCTTGAAGGACAAATGGACTGGTGACAACACTCTTCAATTATTGTTTCCCAACTTGGCGAGCGACGCCATGAAGATGGATGACTCGATGACAGATATTTGGAATAACGAAAGACTGAACGTAAGTGTCTTTGGCCCCTTGGGTAATGCTAGTAAGAGCCAATTACAACAACTTAATGCTCATCTGGAGAATGGTGTAAGGTTGAGCATGGAGGAGGAGGACGATAGGACATGGAGATTAGAGAGCAACGGACTCTTCTCAGTTAGATCCATGTATGATCTCTTATGGGGGAGCTAGATCTGAAAATTCTACCACTATCTGGAAGACTGAGGTCCCTCCGAAAATGAAAGCTTTTCTTTAATTGGTTTCGAACAACGCTATACTCTCCAAAATGAATCCTAGAAAGCGTAATATTCTGATTGATGCTACTTGTCCTAGATGTCATGATCCAGAGGAGGACATCGACCATATCTTTCTATTCTGTCCTAAAGCAAGACTTACGTGGAAAGTTATGGGCCTAGGTTTTGGTATTATAGAGACACCTAGTCATATTAATGAAATATGGTGGAACAGGATATTGATGCTCATTAGGAAAGAGGTTAGACAATTATGGAATATTACGGTAGCGGCTATTATGTGGATCCTATGGTTAGACAGGAATGATGCATACTTTCGTAATAATCATTATAACTTTCAATGTGTAATACATAAAATCATTGTTCTGATTGAGTCTTGGGCAGGTAACACAGGTACTGGAAAGAGGCTGAGGTTGGAGGTACAGACTAGCAGTGAGGAGAGGAGGTCAGAGATGGTGGAAGGTTTCTATCTATGGCACTGTCGAGTATGAGAACAGAAGATCTTGACATTTCACTACTTTTGGAAGGAATTATTATGTATTTTGATGTTGCTTTTGAAATATTTTTGATGTATTTTGGTTTAGTTCGTTGTAGTTCATGCAACAGAATTCTAGATGATATTTGTAATATGCTTTGTTGTATTTCGTTAATCCTTCGTTAATAAAATCGGTGACGTACTCACTATTATCTCCAAGAAAAAAAAAAAAAAAATCATGCAAGGGGGATACCATGTGCGGATCTCGCATGAATTAATAGGAAAGTTGATGGTGGCCCAGCTCTGCTTCAGTGAGATTATGAGAGATGATAGATTGATAGACTACAGATAATGATATATATGTGGTATATATCACTCACTCGAGATTTCCTACAGTCTCCACTCACTCTTTGTCCTAGAGAGTTTTATATTCGGGAGTTGGTGCATGTCTATGATTGATATACATTGGACAACTCTATTTTGGTCCCTCGTTTGGCCTTAGTTTGGAATTAGTATTACCATATTTTAAATATTTATAGCACAGTTGATAAAGGTTCTCGCTTAATAACTGTTACAAGTTGAATTCACCAAATTAATTTAGGATGTTAAAAATCTTTTTCATTAACGTTGATGACTATAGCTGTGAAGGTTAAAAAAGTGCAGAACATCTATATTCTTTTTACATAATAGAAAAAGTTTGTATGTATTCTATTTTATATTATATTTTTTCCCCCCAAGCTAATTCATACTAATCTGTATACACTAAGAGCATCCACAGTCGTTTGCTATATATGTCATTTTGCCATAATATAGCAAACGGACTTCTGCAATCGTTTCTCATTTTGCCAAGTTTTAGCAAACGACCCAAATCTGTTTCTCAAATTTGAGAAACGAAATGAGAATTCTCAAATTATAGAAGACGGAGAATCATATACCGTCTGAAGGATTTTAATATTTTTTAATCGAGTGAGACGGGGAATCATATACCGTCTGTAGGATTTTTAATTTTTTTTTATTTAAAAAAGGGTCGGACAGGGAAACATACCCCGTCCTTCCCTTTTAAATTTTTTTTTTTTTGGATTATCCTCAGATGGGGATACATCTCCCGTCCGGGAGATGATACCCCGTCCAAGGACTCTTGACTTTTTTTTTTCTTTTTTTTTCCTTTTTTGGGTTTTTTTCCCCAAATTGCCCTTCAATCCATAAGTGATCGAATATCAAAAGAGGGGGTAATTTGATCTTTTAATATGTAAAAGGCAAATGAGAAAGATTTAACAAACGACGACTGTACGATACTTCCCTAATTGCTATTACTGTAGCTGCCATATTTTGGCAAATAAGAAAAACGATTGTGGTGGATGCTCTAATTAACAGGGAAATTGGCAGCGTGTCTAATAGTTACCTGTCATAGTGTCATGTAATTATATACTAAGATTCTGCCATCTTCCAAATCCTCTACACATTCGGGCCCTTAACTCAAGTCTCAGTGCATCATGGTGGGGTTCGGAGTTTGGACCCATGGTGACTGTGTTCATGTCCACGTGGCATCAATAAGAACTGCATACTTTGAAGACCAAACAAGTAGAAGACAGCAGAAAGTAGTATAAATTTTGTATTTGTCTGATATTAATTAAGTTTCTATACATATTTTGGTTACTTGTAATTAGTGAGGGAATTTAGGGTTACGTCTCTTTCGTTGTAATTGGCAGCGGAGAATGTGGCATTTTACGCGGGCAACTATAGTGGAATGTGTTGGCTTCTTTTCCATGTAAATTTCTACGCATTTAATAATTAATTAACCTCGCGTTAAAATAAAGGTTTCACGTGATGCCCTGAGAAGAACCGCGTCAAATTAAAGTGTTGGAAAGTCAACGCTTTCTTAGTTTCCGAGTAATTATTTTTTACAGTGTCTACATTAATCTACATTGATTACGGACAAAGAACAAGTCAATGAATAAATTACAACGCAGATCATTTTCACTAATAGTAAAAAGACTAAACGCAATCATTCAAGAGAGAGTGGAAAACGAAAGCAACACAAATGTTCATAATTTTTCTGGTAAACATATTCATGGTCTCATTGTATTTGTAAGGTATATACATGGTTAATTAAGAGAGAAAAAATAATGAAGTTGTATACATGGTTTCTTTAATGAAACAAAAATGCAAGTTATTGAAGACAATTTTATTCCTTCTAACAACTTAGAGCATCCACAGTTCGTTTGCTTGTTTACCATTTTTGCCAATTTTTTTTTTTACTGTAGCGTACAAAGTCGTGAGTTATTTTGTCATTTTTGGATAATTCGGCTACAGTAGAAAGGAAAAACTAGCATTCGAAATAGCAAAATGCATATTATTGCAGTCTGGATTATTTAATTATATTTTTAATTGATCGGACGAAACATCATGTTTCGTCCGAAGTAAAAAAAAAATTAATTAAATGAATTTAAGGGTGGAAATGAATATGATGTTTCGTCCCATGTGAGATGGAACATGATGTTTCGTCCCAATCCAATTTATTTTTTATTTTCTTAAAAAATGATTTTGTAAACTTTTAAATTGTTTTTGCAATTTTTAAATTGATTTTGTAAATGATTAAATTGTTTTTGCAAATATTTTTTACAAACTATTTTTTAAAAAAAAATTGAAAATTTTTTTTTTCAAAAAAACCCGGACGAAACAACATGTTTTGTCCGGTTATTTTGAAATTTTTTTCTTCTCTTTGGGAGGAAACATTATGTTTCGTCCCATATTTTTTATTAATATTTTCTAAGTTTCGGCCTGTATAAATTATTTTTTAATGACAGACGAAACATCATGTTTCGTTTGTTTCTTTTTTAACGAACTTATGCATTTTCTTGTCATTCAACGACTGCAGCGTTTTGTCGAAATGAATTGTCAAAATATGTATTTTGTCATTTTTTACATTGAACGACAGTGGATGCTCTTATACAGTTGACAAACATATACATAAAACTCACATGAATAACCTACACTTACTTTCATCATGAGAAAAATCGCATTAAATAAAATTAAAAGCGAAAAACTAAATACAAATAGTTAAATTGAGAGGATGCAATTTATAGCGCACATAGTTTAGACAACCCCATGTGAAATAAATTAGGGTCACTTATTCTACATATCCATATGCATACATTAGAAGCATGCTTTATTATTTATTTTTTTGTCGGGCATCAGTCGGAAAAGAATATATTAAAAGAGTAATGTTCCGTTGTGCACTCGGCCATCCCGCCTTCGTATTGACGATCCGAACATTTTACATTGATCTACACATCTAAATTAGTCAAAATATGTAAAATCAAATTATTTGAAATTTATTTGTCCATCTATTGAAGTGTTACAAAATTGTATGACTGAAATCATTGTTTTTTATATTCACATGATGGATGGGCAATAAATTTCAAATGATTTGATTTTATATATTTAGACTAATTTGCACAACAAAACATTTCTCTATAATATCCGTGCGATGCACGTCTACAAAAGTAAAGTCATCAAATTAAATGAATATATATCGATTAAGAAAAAAAATTAGTTTATATTTTAATGTTCTGAAATGGAGACTACATTTATTTTTGTTAGATATAATTCAGACTTGTATTATGCGTGTTTTATATACTTATAAAGTTAGAATTTGTTTGTTACAAATCCCAACTCTCCTATTAAAATAGTAGAAATTAAAAACTATAGTTCTTTTTCGTGTACTTGAGATTTCAGTACATGATTCAATCTAATCAACCAAATAATCTTCTCTCAACTAAAGTATTACAAGAGAATCCTGATCCAGAGATTAGTATACTAAGATTCTTCTGAATCAGTGAGTCGTGGATAAACATAGCTAATCTGGATTTATATGCAACTTGTTGTGCAAATAGCCGTAACATAAACTTAATATCCTCACAGTAAACACATGTGAAGCTTAACCATCACCAAATCAAATTCAAGAACAGTGACCTTCCTCTCTAAATTAAACGAACACAATTAACACGAACGTACACACGCGTCCTCCAAATAAATACCCTTCACATGTAGCTCTTGTGATCCCAACCGAGTACAGAACCAAAGTCTGTTAGCTTTGGGATTTGCACCCATTCCCCTACTACTGTTCCTATTCCTCTCTCTCTCTCACTCTTTCTCTCTCTAGAAAGCAAATACCAGCTGTGAGAGAGAGAGAGAAAAGAGTCAACTCCTTAGGAGGCCGCACAGGGCTCGAGAAGGAGAGAGACAGAGACATGTCTATTGGGAGTCGCACACATCATTCATTCTTTCCTTTTCTTTCTTTCTTTCTTTTTGAGTACGTACCACTTTTTATTTTATTTTTGCCAATTTGTATTCAAGCGTATATGGATATATTTGGATATGTTAGTTGGGGGGTATTCTGCTTATTAAGTTGAATAATGATTGTTGCTATTCATTGCTGTACTTAATTTGTGATTCAATTCTTAACAGTGCAACAACCTAAACTTTCTTGCATGAAAAGGAAGCACTGAATTGTGGGGCCCGTTTTATTGTCAACAGAAGTCTGACCATACAATGTGTGTTTGATGTGTATGTTTTTTTGGCGACAACGACCGCAACAACAATAATAAAGCAATTTCTTCATAATTAGTTGCGGTCGGCTATATAAATTCTGATTGTTTATTTTGCTCAGTTTAACCTGGGGTGTAAAATAAATAGGACGGTCCGTCGTCCGTATGAGTTCGGTTCGAAAAATGGTCCAATCGTGGACCGTCCGAATGGTTATACAAACCGAACTCAAACAAATTATTATGTTCAATTCTTTACCGAGCTCGAACCGGACATAAGTCCGTCTGAGTATTATTGCGGTCCGATACTTTATCGAACCGAATCCGGACTATAAAAGTTTTGTCCGACCTAGACCGAGCCGAATATAAGCCTGTCCGAGTAGAATTTCGGTCCGAGCTTGAACATATGGTTGTCTGATCCCGTCTGGTCCGATTCACAGCCATAGGTTTAGCACAATATATTCTGTAAGGTCACAAGCTATATATAATTTTTTTTACCGTCTCCATCCAAGTAAATTTAGGTCTTCCCTTACACCTAACTCTACTCTTAATACTTATAAAATTAATCTTTTTAATGGGGGCACTACTAGGTGTACGTACGACATGTCCAAACCACATGAGGTGATCATCTCTTAACTTATCTTAAATATGAGATACCTTTAGTATATCTCGTATATGCTCATTTCTAATTCTATCTTTCTGGTTTTACCACATTCATCTTAGCATGCTCATTTCCGCTACACTCATTTTTTAGACATGCTATTTTTTGTTGCTCAACACTCTGCTTCATACATCATTGATAGTCTAACAGCCGTTCTATAAAAATTTTTCTTCAACTTCATAGATATACGTTTGTCACACAAAATACCACTGACACTTCTTTACTTAAGCAACCCTACTTAGATCCTATGTATAACATCTTTACAAATCTCTCAATCTTTTTGTATAATCGAGTTTAAATATCGGAAACGGTATCGCTTGACCATCAAGTTTCACTATTTTCTCAGTTATATTCCGAATATCACTAAAATTACGCTCCATATAGTTTATTTTAGTTCTGTTTATTCTAAAGTCTCTAGCTTTCAAAGTTTTTCTCTACAATTCTAATTTAGCATTGATTATTGCTCTAGTCTCGTCCACTAAGACGACGTCATCGGCATAAAGCATACACCAAGGTATCTCATCTTGTATTCCTCGTGTCAATTTATCTATAAACAAAGCAAAAAGGTAGGGGCTTATATGTTTTTTTGCCAAGGAAAATATATAGAATTCACTGGCAATTTGGAACCATGTAATTTGAATGTGACAAAAATGCAAGTTTTGGATTTGGAATTGGTGCCTTACTGAAACTACTTTTAGCCGCGTAATTCAAATATCGCTTAACTATCTTTATTTTTTAATGTTTGATATGGGTTAGATGACGTGGCCCCTCCTGGGCCATCAAATCCTCTCAAATCCCGTTCCTTCCTGATCATCAGGTCAACAGAAGTCCAACGGACTCTTGGCACCTCAGGCCCACAAGAAAACGGGTCTGACCCAGTCCGTTAAGGTCCCAGACCCGTTTACCCCTGCCTATAAATACCAGACCCCCTCTTCACTTCACCAGGTAATCAATTTTTCTCCACCTGAATCCTAGCTGCCCAGTCTCTTTTTAGTGACTGATTAGATCGTCGGAGGGCCTGTCGCTGGAACTTCTCCCAACGTTTCTAGGCAGTGCGCAGGTACAGAAGACCGAACCGAGCAGTTCACCCGAGCCGAGTTACTGGATCTGAGCCGAGCACCCGGCCTCTACCTCTCTGCTGCTACTCTCGAGCCAGTCCTACTCCCTGGGATGGGACCGATGTCAGTACCACAGTTTCCTCTTCACAAATTACAAGAACTCACATCTGCTGTCCCCATACCCTGAAAGCAAACAACATCAATGTTCATGATCACATTTATTTCATACCCCAAAAAACAAACAGCATCAATGTTCATGATCACATTTATTTAATGAGTAAGAGCATCCACAATGGAGTTTTCTATTTTTTAGCAAAATGAGAAGTATAGGAATAGAATAGATGTGAACTTGTGCAATGGTGTTTTCTATATTTTAGAAGGACGAGACATCTTGTCTCGTCCTAGTATTTTTTTTTTTTTTTAAATATATATTAAAACCCATGGGACACAACATGTCCGATCAAATTTGTGATCAATCGGGACATGTTGTCCCGTTTGAGGGGGTTTTAAATTTTTTTTTTGTTTTTTGGGAAGGACGATACAACATGTATCGTCTGACCCTATTTAATATATATATATATATATATACACACACACACACACACACACACACACACACACACACACGGGACGAGACAAGTTGTCTCGTCAGATTGTAATAAAAAATATTAAATATATTGAGACGTTACATCATGTATCGTCTTCTATATTCTCAAATTCGCTAGCCCATTTCTCAAATATAAGAATCGACTGTAGCTAGTTTGTTATTTTTTAACAAAATAGCAAACGACTGCAGATGTCGATTCTCATATTATTTTCATAATATGAGAATTTGAGAAATATAGCAAACGACTGTGGATGCTCTAACAAGTTTACTGAATAGCAACTGTTAATAGAACCTAACGGTAAGTGAGGTAGGATAAAAATGACCTGGGGCCCAGGATGACTCTCCCTCCAAGCCAAGCCGGCTCGGCTCCGGACCACCACAGGCTCGGTGCCGAGCCGTAAGTTCACCACCACGAAACCAGCCCCCCCGGTTCCGACGGCCAGTCACGACCCTCGGTCTCCGACCCTCGGCGGTCCCACGGGCCTTCCATTCAGCCGGGTAAGAAAGAAGGATGACCTGGCGCAGCCTAGGCCCTCTGATCCTCCCAGAAACACAGGGCCCCTACGATCTGCCACGTCAGCTCCAAAGCCACTTGGGGGGCTTGCCATGTCAGCCCTAAACCACTCTGGGCACTGCCACGTGTGCCCTAAACCACCTGGGCCTCTTGCCACGTCAGGCCCATGGGCTTTCGGGTCCAGACCCGGCCCCCAGGCGGATCCAAACCCGGTTGGGTTATCTATAAATACCAGACCCCCATCCACCTTCAAAGGTAATCAATCTTTCACCCACAAAACCCTAGTTACTACTACTCTCTCACAGAGACTAACTAGATTGTCGGAGGGTCTGCCATCGGGATAAACCCCGGTGTTTCTAGACCGCCTGCAGGTACACGAGGCGAGGCAATCCGAGCCGCTCCTCCAGTGCCGAGGCGAGCCTACAGCTCACCGTCCGCTACCGAAACCTTCCCCTCTTACAAATTGAGTCCGAACTCACACCTGGTGCATCCACACTCTATCCAAAAACAAACCGCATCAGGTTGGCACCGTCTGTGGGAACCTCTACTTATTCGGTAGGGACGATAGTCCGAGCCTCGCCGCCGACACTCACCATCCAATGCCTCACAGGGCCCGGAGATCGGCCTCTTCCTCCCACCGGAACGGGCCCTCTAATCAGGGCTCCCCCACGGGAGGGCAAGGATCAAATAACCCGGGGGCGAACCTCGGACCCCAGCAGGGCGAACCTCACGTCGAGCAACCCGACCTTCATCTGGTCATTATGAACCGAAGGGCTAGTCAGGCCAGGGGAGGGACCGCTTCCAACTCGGCCCTGAACCATTCCAGGCCGTCGGCACTCAGCCGCATCGGCCGAATTCCTGCGCCCCGACCCGACCCTTCCGACCACGGAGCGGTCACAAGGGCCGAGTTCCGAAGCTTTCGGGAGGAAATCATGGAGGCGCTTCACGGAGCGCCAAGGTCCGCAATGCTCGACCGACCGCGTCAAGTGAGCGAAGGAAGGAGCTACACTCACGCGCCGCCTCCTCCACCGGAGCGCGCAGACCAGGTACTCCGTCGCCTCACTGAGATGGAGAATCGCCTCGAGCGCATCGACGACGGGAATCCAAACCCCGTCTTAGGCCGAGCGCCTTCCCGGCCGCCATTCTCCGTCAACATTTTAGAAGCGGAGATTCTCCGAAACTTCCGGCCTCCGCAATTCGAGACTTACAACGGCGAGGGTGATCCAGCTGATCACATGGAGGGCTTCAAGACCCTCATGATGATTCACAGCGCTTCGGATCCCCTGCTGTGCCGAGCCTTCCCGGCTACCCTCCGGGATCCGGCCAGGGAATGGTTCTCCAAACTCTCCCCAGGCTCAATCTTTTCGTTCGATCAGCTGGAAGCCAACTTCTTGGACCACTTCGTCACTAGCCGGAAAGTCGAGAAGACGAGTGCCTCCCTGCTCGACCTCCGCCAGAGGGAGGGGGAGTCACTCCGTGACTTCGTCAAAAGATTCACGACCGAGGCAAGATCCGTCTCTGCCCATGACGCCGGGGTTGCCTCGGCCGCCTTCCGGCACAACGTCCGCCATAACCAGCTGAAGGTATCCCTGGCAAAGAAACCACCTCTGGACTTTCCCGACCTTCTCAATCGAGTTGAGAAATACATTTGAGCTGAAGAAGCTCTAAACCCAGAGGGCAGCAAAGAGGTCGTAGGAAAAGGCAAGCGCAGGGTCGATGAGATCGAACCCAAGAGGAAGGCAGCAAAGGAAGGGGTCGGTCCAAAGAGGGTACCTCCGGTCCCTCGCTTCGAAAGGTACACCCCGCTAACACAGAACGTGTCTGCCATCCTCTTGGAGATCGAGGACAAAGGCCTTGTCCGACTCCCTCCCCGACCAAGCAACAACAAGAAGCGAGACCAACGCTTCTACTGCCATTTCCACAGAGACCATGGGCACGAAACCGACCAATGTCGGGCCCTGAAAGACGAAATCGAGGCCCTCATTTCATGGGGGTACCTCCGGGAGTTCACGAGAGAGAACCAACAGGATCGACGAGATACCAGGAACCGGAGGCCTTCGCCTCCGATCCCCACTCCAAAGTTCATTCAGGGGCGGGATCCCGACCCCGAGGGAACCGGAACCCCGGCAATCCTGCATTGCATCCACGGGGGACCGATGGGGGGAGAGTCGAATACCTCTCAGAAAGCCTTCGTTCGCGAGGTAAACGCTGTCCAAGATCTCCCCTCACCTCGGTTGCAAATGGTACCCGTCTCCTTCTCCGGAGAGGACCTCGAGGGCGTCCGCCACCCCACTGCGACGCCCTCGTCATTAGCCTCCACATGGCTAATTGTGAAGTACGCCAGATCCTCGTCGACAACGGCAGCTCAGTAAACATTCTCTTTCTCGAAGCCTTCGAGAATCTCAAACTGTCCAGAGGCAAGCTTAAACCGGCCGGATACACCTTGCACGGGTTCTCTGGCGTCCCTGTCGTCATAGAGGGGATCGTGACCCTCGACGTCACTGTAGGCTCGGTTCCTATTCAGCGGACCGAGTCTATGGACTTCATGGTGGTGAACGTCAAGGCGCGTACAATGCCATACTTGGCCGACCGGGGCTGTGCTCCCTTCAGGTGGTACCGTCGGCCTATCACTTAAAACTAAAATTCCCCACCCAACAAGGGGCCGATGTCGTCCGAGGCAACCAAGAGGCGGCGCAGTCCTGCTACATGACCGCTGTCGGAGGTGGTGTCTTCCCCCTCGACGCCGTCGAGCTCGGGTCCGAGGGCAACGGCTCCACTCCAGAGCCAGCCAACGAGCTGGAAGAGGTCCCGTTCGGGGCCGCAGACGAATCGAAGTGGTTCCGAGTGAGCCGCTCGCTCTCTGAAGGTCTGAGGGCGGACATAGTTGGCTGCATCCGCCGCAACATCGATCTCTTGCCTGGAAGCCCTCCGACATGCCCGGAATTTTCGAAGACCTGATCATGCACAGACTGAGCGTCACCCCGGGATCCAAGCCGGTCGCTCAAAAGAGGCGCAAGTTCGCCCCGGAGAGGCAGCAAGCTGTGAAAGCAGAGGTGGACAAACTTTTGTCTGCTCGGTTCATTCAGGAGGTCAGCTATCCCGAGTGGTTGGCCAACGTCGTCATGGTTAAAAAGGTGACGGGGGGATGGCGGATCTGTATAGATTTCACGGATCTAAACAAAGCATGCCCTAAATATCCTTTCCCCCTCCCCAGCATCGACGCCCTGATCGACGCGACCTCGGGACACGAGCTGCTGTCCTTCATGGACGCATTCGCAGGGTATAATCAAATCCTGATGTTCCCGCCCGACATTGCGAAGATCTCGTTCGTCACCGACCAGGGTCTTTTTTGCTATCGCGTTATGCCCTTCGGGCTGAAAACGCCGGAGCCACCTATCAACGGCTCATGAACCAAATCTTCAAAGACCTAATCGGCCGCAACATGGAGGTCTATGTAGACGACATGCTCGTCAAAAGCCGGGCAGGGCCGGACCACGTCGCTGACCTCGAGGAAGCCTTCGGAATCCTCCGGCGCCATAACATGAGGCTCAACCCGGCCAAGTGCGCATTCGGGGTCTCCTCCGGAAAGTTTCTAGGGTTCGTCGTCAGCCAGCGCGGCATCGAGGCAAACCCAGAGAAGATTCAGGCCATAATAGACATGACCCCACCCCGGAACGTCAAGGAGGTGCAGAGACTCACAGGCCGGTTGGCGGCCATCAGTTGCTTCCTCTCCAAATCGGGGGAGAAATCTCTCCCCTTCTTCAAGGCTCTGCGTGGCAAAGGGGGCTTCGAATGGGGTGCCCCTCAATAAGAAGCCTTCGAGCAGCTGAAGCAATACCTCGCCAACCCTCATCTCCTCAGCAAACCCGAGCCGGGCGAACCCCTGTGGCTCTACCTCTTCGCCTCGGACAGCGCCCTCGGTGCCGTCCTCGTCCGAGAAGAGGACGGGGTTCAGAAGCCGCTCTATTATGTGAGTAAGGTCCTACTCCCCACCGAGACCAGGTACGCAAGAATCGAAAAGATGGCCTATGCTCTGGTCATGGTGGCCCGAAAGCTCCGCCCTTACTTCCAATCTCACTCCATCTAAGTTCTAACTGACCAGCCATTGAAAACCATCCTCCACAAGCCGGAGAACTCTGGCCGCTTGGTCAAGTGGTCAATAGAGCTCAGCCAATACGACATCGGCTATCAGCCGAGGACGGCGATCAAAGGCCCGGCCCTCGCCGAGTTCATCACTGAGTGCACAGCTTCTGAGCAGCTGAGCGTCGAAGAGTCGGAACCGATCTGGGAAGTCTATGTCGACGGATCCTCCTGCGAAACTGGGAGTGGTGCCGGAATCATCCTCCGAGGTCCCGACCAATTCCTCCTTCAATACTCCCTCTGCCTTAACTTCCCGCCTTCTAACAACGAGGCGAAATACGAGGCCATGATTGCCGGACTGACCCTAGCACACCGAGCCGGAGCCAAGCAGATTCGAGCCTTCAGCGATTCTCAGCTCGTGGTCAATCAGATCACCGGGGAATACGAGGCTCGCGACGACCAGATGGTGCGATACTTGGCCGTGGTCCGACGGCTCCTAGCATCCTTCTGCTGCTCCACAGTGGTTAAGGTCCCCAGAGAGCAAAATGCCCAAGCAGACGCGTTGTCGAAACCCGCCTCCTCCTCCTTCGAGGGCCTCGACCAAACGGTACTCATTGAAATCCTCTTAAAGCCAAGTATCAACGACCAAGACCAGGAGGCAATGTGCATACAAGGCAGTGTCGATCCGGACAACTAGACCAACCCCATTCGAAGATTCCTAGTCCGAGGCGACCTTCCCGAAGACCGGGCCGAGGCAAGATGGGTCAGGATCCGAGCTGAGAGGTTCGTCATGATAGACGACATCCTCTTAAAACGCTCATACACACTGGCCGATGGTAAGCCGTACCTCTGCTGTCTCACCAATGACGACGCCAGCTACGTGCTAAAGGAACTTCATGAAGGGATCGACGGATGCCATATGGGAAGCAGGTCCCTCGCTCGAAAAGCTCTGAATCAGGGCTACTACTGGCCCACCATGCTCCAAGACTCACACGACCTGGTCAAGAGGTACGGCCCCTGCCAGAGGTTCTCCCCTATCAAGAGGCTTCCTCAAGCCAATCTCCGGTCCCTGGCTATTCCTACGCCATTTGCCATGTGGGGCATGGACCTTGTGGGCCCCTTCTCCGTAGCAACAGGACAAAGGAAATTCTTGATAGTCGCCATCGACTACTTCACGAAGTGGCTCGAGGTCGAGCCACTGTCCAGCATCACCGAGCGCCAAACACAGCAGTTCTTCTGGAAGAATATCGTTTTTCGGTTCGGGATCCCTCAGGTCCTCGTTACAGACAATGGGACCCAGTACGCAGGCCAAAACTTCCGAAAGTTCTGCGAAGACATCGGCACCCAGCAACGCTTTTCCGCCATATGCCACCCTCAGTCCAGCGGCCAAGCGGAAAATGCGAACAGGCAAATCCTCGACGGCCTCAAGAAGCGCCTCGATAGTTCCCCCAAGGGGCTGTGGGTAGAGGAGCTGCCCAGCGTGCTGTGGGCGCACCGAACCACCAAGATGATCCCCACGGGAGAGACACCGTTCAGTCTAACCTACGGGACCGAGGCAGTGATCCCCGTAGAGATCGGCTTGCCCTCCCCCCGGATCATGGCCTTCGACGAAGCGGACAACTCATCCGGCCTAAGGGCCAACCTGGACCTCGTCGCCGAGGTTAGGAAAAAGTCATCCGTCCGAAGAAACATCTATCAACAGCGGATCGAGAGGTTTTACAACAAGAAGGTCCGCCCAACAGACATCAAGGTCGGGGACCTAGTGTTGCGCAAATTATCCGTCTCCGATCCCACCAAGAAGAGGAAGCTGGCCCCCAACTGGGAGGGCCCATACAGGGTGGCCGAGGCCATACGGCCCGGCACTTATCAGCTGGTGGACATGGATGGTCGAGCGATCAAGCGGCCCTGGAACGCCGAACACCTTATGAAGTTCCTAGAAGAACGGTCATAGGTCCCGGCTTAGCTAATGTAAATAATATTTTTGTAAGCTTTCATGTGTAAAGGGCCATTTTAGCGCCCATCCCTATCATATATGAAAAGATCTTCTTTCTGTCAACTCCAAATGCCTCGGCAGGTCCGACCTAACACCGGACAATGGGATCGGCACCCGAGTCCCCACTCCGGTATCGTCCCCAACGTCTCGGTAGGTCCGAATCGGCTTCAGGCTAGGGAGTCGCCATAAAGCCTCCTGCTGCCCATGATGCCGATCCCCCCACGGGTCGGCAGAGCCGAACCTCACCTCCACCAATCAATAGGCTATTGGCCGAGGCAACAAATGAAAAGAAATCCCTTATTCATACTCCCTTATTAAGTTCTGGAAAACAAATAGAGACTGTCTACAGGACCACTCCACTCATCTCGCAATAAAAGAATTCACTCTTAGGGCCCCTCGGGTCCGAGGAATGGCAGTCCCACTCCAACCGAACGACTTGGACCTCTCTCCTCGTCATGATGGTCCTTAGAGTCGGCCACAGTCGACACACCGGCAACGGAGCTCTGGGCATCAGCCGGTCGGACGCGCTGCTGCGCGCTCCAGCTGCAGCAGCGCCGAAGGAACCCCCTCCGCTCGCCGGTCTCCTGAAGAGGATGCCATCCTCGTTCCGGACACACCTTACATCGTCTTATACCGGTGTATCTCCATTTTCTTCTCCACTATGACGTCGCGAAGAAGCCTCTCGGACGAGGGCCTCTGCACCGACGCACTTGACATGGTGAACCCGAGACCGGCACTTCCGAGGTCCCGATCTACCATGGCCTTCTTCAATCGGTTCACCTCGGCACTCAGAGCCTAGGACCTCTCTCGATAATAGTTGAAGGCAGCGTCCTGGTCGCGAGCCCCCTTGCGATAACGGACCAACGTGGCCTCAAGAACCTTGATTCTACTCCGGAGCCATGCCACGTCGGAGCGAGAAGGGTCCGCCTCGAGAAGGAGAGGCGTTACCTAGAAGAGAACCAACCACGGCTCAAAACACATCCACAAAAGGGGTCCGGAAAAATCCGAGTACAAAAGACTTGGCCAATCAAAAAATCCACTCTTATAAATTGAAATCGTCGTACAAAATTGCGTTGGCCAGTCCGCGTTCGGCAAATACAATTGAAAGAAAGAAAAAGAGAAAACAAGAGGCAAGCAGCCTATGTTATCACCTCAGCATCAGCCGGGTCCACGGGTGGATCGATAGCCGAGCCCGCGACGGGAGGGTCGATGTCAGGGGTCTTCGGTGGCCCCTCGATCTCCATGTCGTAGTCGAGGCCCCTCAGGTCGATGTCCGGGTAAAAGTGCCTCACATGGCTGAGGGCCTTCGCGTAGACCGCGTCCTGAGCCGCGATCACTAGGTCCTGCCCCGTCGTCGTCAGTTCCTCCTTCTCCTGTGCGAACTTCTTCTTTAAAGCGGAGACCCTCTACGCCCACTCAGAATCCCTGGCATCGAGCTCAACCTTCAGCTGCTGCTCCCTCTTGTGCGAGTCGTCGAGCTCGATCTTCATCTCCTTCATTTCTTGCAAGGCCTTGTCTGCCCGGACTCGCTCCCGTTCCAAGGCCGCCTCATAAAGACCATTCACGTGGGCCCCCTGCACGCAAGCCTGCGGCAATCGAGCACTGCTAAGAAAACCTCCTTCACAATAAATCTACAAGGCAAGTGGGGTCGGCGGACTTACCAGCACATTGGCCTGCGTGAGGCGCGTGTACGCCTGCTCCAAGGTCTCGGTGTTCATCTCCGCACGGTCCCGGGGAGTCGCCAACTTCTCCGCCACCTCGACGGCCTAGGCCCCACGGGTCAGATAATCCCTCACCCGTATCGACCAGTCCGGCACCCACGGCCGTCGCAGCTCCTCCGTAACCTTGTCCTCTCCCTTGCCTTCGACCAGGGGACCCTTCCCCATACTGCGCTCGGAAACCTTGGCCTGACCCGAGCTCCCCTGAGCAGCCACCTCCTTGCTCGTCTCCGAGCGAGTTCTCTTGCCCCTTGGCTGACGCATTGCCTCGGATGCGACCTAAGTCGGCCCCCTCGCCCTCTTCGCGTTTCCCTCCTCCTCGGCCTTCTTCTGCTTCAAGGCGAGCCTCCGAGCCTTGATTGATTCTGGATCCATACTTGCAAAAAGATCCATTAAGGACAATGAGCTCAAAAGAACAATAAGACCGAGAGAAAGAAACAACTACATACAAAGCACGGCCGGGCTCAGTCCAACGCTCGCTAGGTGACCCTCCGTCACCTTCGACCAGCTGATGCTGTGCGACAGGCGGAGGCGCTCAACAAACTTCCACTCCTCTGCCGTCAGGTCCTTCGGCCTCGGCGCTTTGAAGCCCGGCTTGTAGTGATTCCAACGAGTAGGGATGTCCCAAGGCTCCTCACTCTAGATCACAAAATACTTTCGTTTCCACTCCTTGATGGAGTCCGGATGACCATGAACCACCTTCCCCTTACTCCGAGGCGAAACATAGTAAATCCCCTCCGACTCCCCCGACGAGCTGATCCCCAGCCTCGCCCGAAACACGCCCAACCTAAGGGGCACCTTCTGCTCCTCACACAGCAGCACGAAGCAGATGATCTGCTTCCAGGAATTCGGCCCGTACTGCATCGGAGCCAAGAATGCCCAATTCAGCACCTCCCGAACAAACAGATGGACCGGCAGCTTCAGTCCAGAGCCGATGGCGTCCACAGGGAAGACGCAGTACCAAGCAGGCAGGGGGTCGGTAGGGTGGAGGCTGGGGCTTGGCAACATGAGTTCGTAACCCGCCCCGATATGGTACGCCGACTGCGCAACCTCCAAGTCACGAGCTTCCAAGATAGTCGGAAGCGCGTCCATCTTCACCATCTTCTGGCTCGGCGAGGACGGCTGAACCCCATATAGCACCTTATCGGAGAGGTCGTCGGGGTACCGTCGGAACGGGCTCGGCTGCATAGGCGACCCTGTCACCACGTTCCGGAGGATGGGCGCCTGGCTCGGGCGACCGGCCTTCGACCCCTTCTTCCTCGGCACCCTCTTCTTCTTGGCCCTCTCCGGCAAGGGGGTGGATAAGCGCCCCAGACCAGCCGACGCGGAGGACGAACCCACACCCTGGACCGTGGATCTCCCCCCCGCACCTCCTATCCGAGCCCCGACGGCTTCACCCTCGCCTTGGCCACCCTCCTCTTCGGAAACCGATTCCAGAATCTGGACCTCGTCCGAACTGTCACTCCCCTCGTCGGAATCACTACTCTCCACCACGTACGGCTTCCGGGAGCGCAGGTGCTTCACGTCGTACACCGTCTCCTCTTCCCACGATTTCGAGTCTGAGAGCCCGGTGGCAGGGGGCCCTTCCCCTCTAGACGTTGACGCCGACGAACCAGACTGAGCCCTGGACATGCCTTACTAAATAAACTTACCAACTAACCTTGGGTTGCTTCGGATGGACGAGCCTGGTGCCGCGAGCAGTAGTGATGAGCGCCGAAGAGTTTGAAATTTTTGGAGAAAGAAGCAAGAGAGAAGTGAGCAGTATGGAAGAAGGGTGGGGGTATTTATAGAGGAAGAAATGACTCCTCGTTTTTTGCGTAACAGCTCCTTGATTGGCGTGAAACTGCCACCTATAGAATCGCGCCACGTCACCCTAGAACGTGCGCCGCTGACGTCACCCACGTCACCTTGAAGCCAGACACAAGGGTCGGTCCGGATGAAGTGCGTCGGATCCGAACACCCCAGCATCTGCCCCCAGAAGCAAGGAAAAATTTAGATTAAAAGTGTTAAGGCACCCGCTCCCGGCAAGTGCCCCGGACCCCAGGACTCAATCAGCTCCCCTCTCACCCGCGAGCAACTCGGGGCTTACGACCTCAGAAGTCGAAACCCCGAACTGTTCGAGGGTGGTAGAAAAGCCACCATCGCCTAGGACCCCGTCAGAGAGCAGATCGGCCTGCCTCCCATCTCTAACTCCTTCGGGCTGACCACCATCAGAAGCCGTCAGCCCGGAAGGAAGACAGAGATCGGAGGAGACCCATCCGATCGAGGCAACCTGCCCCCCGGTTCTGAACCTCACTGGGCCTCCCTACCACCGTGATCTCCCCTGACTCTAACTACCACATCAAGGCCATCAGAATCAGGAGAAGACCATGACGCGAGAACAACCCAACCCCCGGGGCCGAACTTCATTGGTCATCCCTCCCGCCGTGATCTCCCCCGACTCTGACTACCGCACCAGGGCCGTCAGAATCGGGAGAAGATCACGGCACGAGAATAGCCACCCGTCCGACCCTCTCAGGGTTAGAATTTTTCAAAGGAGCAGGCGTCCGCCCAAGCCAGACACCTCCGGTGGTCGATTAACCACCATTGCTGTGATCAAAGCTACAGGGGGGAGCGGGGTATTTATAGCCTCCCCCCAAGAACTAGCCACTACGCCTAGGGAATTGAAGCGCCGCGCATTTATTAGAGGAGCCATTTAATGACCCCGGGAAGTTGGAACGCCGCACGAATCCCGGAGCGCCATTAATGCTCCACAAAGTCAGCCAGCATCAGGGTAGCCTTCTCACGAAGGCCCAACAGTTTGCCATCGCCCTTGCCGACTCGTAAAACCCTCGCCAGCTCAGGGTGGGGTCTCGTACCAGGGTAGCCTTCTCACGAAGGCCCAAAGATTCGCCATCACCTTTGCCGACCCGTAAAACCCTCGCCGGCTCGAGGTCGGTCTCGCACCAGGGTAGCCTTCTCACGAAGGCCCAAAGGTTCGCCATCGCCCTTGCTGACCCAGGAAACCCTCGCCAGCTCGGGGTAGGGTCTCGCACCAGGGTAGCCTTCTCACGAAGGCCCAACGGTTCGCCATCGCCCTTGCCGACCCATAAAACCCTCGCCAGCTCGGGGTGGGGTCTCGCACCAGGATAGCCTTCTCACGAAGGCCCAACGGTTCGCCATCGCCCTTGTCGACCCGTAAAACCCTCGCCAGCTCGGGGTAGGGTCTCGCACCAGGGTAGCCTTCTCACGAAGGCCCAACGGTTCGCCATCGCCCTTGCCGACCCGTAAAACCCTCGCCAGCTCGGGGTAGGGTCTCGCACCAGGGTAGCCTTCTCACGAAGGCCCAACGGTTTGCCATCGCCCTTGCCGACCCGTAAATCCCTCGCCAGCTCGGGGTGGGGTCTCGCACCAGGGTAGCCTTCTCACGAAGGCCCAAAGGTTTGCCATCACCCTTGCCGACCCGTAAAATCCTCGCCGGCTCGAGGTACGGTCTCGCACCAGGGTAGCCTTCTTACGAAGGCCCAAAGGTTCGCCATCGCCCTTACCGACCCGGGAAACCCTTGCCAGCTCGGGGTAGGGTCTCGCACCAGGATAGCCTTCTCGAAGGCCCAACACGACCCGAAACTACTCCTCCACGGCCAGCTCTCGCATCCCCGCAGGAGTGGGGGGCTTATGAGGTAGGATAAAAATGACCTGGGGCCCAGGATGACTCTCCCTCCAAGCCAAGCCGGCTCGGCCCTGGACCACCACAGGCTCGGTGCCGAGCCGTAAGTTCACCACCACGAAACCGGCCCCCCCCGGTTCCGACGACCAGCCACGACCCTCGGTCTCCGACCCTCGGCGGTCCCACAGGCCTTCCATTCAGCCGGGTAAGGAAGGAGGATGACCTGACGCAAGCTAGGCCCTCTGATCCTCCTAGAAACACAGGGCCCCTACGATCTTCCACGTCAGCTCCAAAGCCACTTGGGGGGCTTGCCATGTCAGCCCTAAACCACTCTGGGCACTGCCACGTGTGCCCTAAACCACCTGGGCCTCTTGCCACGTCAGGCCCACGGGCTTTCGGGTCCAGACCCGGCCCCCAGGCGGATCCAAACCCGGTTGGGTTATCTATAAATACCAGACCCCCATCCACCTTCAAAGGTAATCAATCTTTCACCCACAAAACCCTAGTTACTGCTAATCTCTCACAGAGACTAACTAGATCGTCGGAGGGTCTGCCACCGGGATAAACCCCGGTGTTTCTAAACCGTCTGCAGGTACACGAGGCGAGGCAATCCGAGCCGCTCCTCCAGTGCCGAGGCGAGCCTACAGCTCACCGTCCGCTACCGAACCCTTCCCCTCTTACAAATTGAGTCCGAACCCACACCTGGTGCATCCACACTCTATCCAAAAACAAACCGCATCAGTAAGCATTATGCTTGGACCTTTATAATACCCTGTCAACATATATGTGTAAACTATGTAGCACGGACACGGGTACGGGATACGGGTACGACACGACTCGGCTACGGGGATACGTGATTTCTCAAAAATATAGGATACGGGTACGTTATGGGTACATTGAATATAAAAATAATAAATTTATTATACATTATGTAATAAAAATATAAAATTTCAAAAAATTATAATAACTAGAAGAATTGTTGTAAACTATAAATTGTAAATGTAAGTTATGTAACCATACCTCTATTTTGCACCTACGACATTTTTACTTTTCATTGGTGAGAACTTCAAAGATGGGAATCAAAAGTCCTAAAAACAAAAAATAAATTAGCAATTAAAGACATTGAAGAACATAAGAATAAGTAGAAATTTAACTTATTAACATAATATGATAATAGTAAGCAACTTAATAGCGAATATTTCAATATCATTACCAAAATCAACACATTACAAAGTAATTCATTCATTACAATTTCAAAGTTCAATAGAAATATAAAATATCACTAGTTCACTACAAATATTATGACAACGAAACTTCTCTAGCTTGAACATCTTCTTCATCATCCATATCCACCACGCCAATATCATCGGTAAAAACCACATGTTCCAACTCCGGCTCATCCAATGAAAGGCTAGCCACCTCAAGCACTCCAACATCTTCAAATGAATCAAAGGAATCTCCACCTATATCCCACATCTTTGTGTCTCCTATACCATATTGGGGTGACCTTCTTGATAGAAGGCGAAGATTGCTATGAACATACACCAAGTCTTCCGCTCGTTGTGGGGTCAACTTGTTCCTTTTCAAGGAATGCACAAAAGAATAAGTGCTCCAATTTCTCTCGGCACAAGATGAAGAAGAAGGTTGCATAAGAAGTTTCATAGCTACAGTTTGAAGCATAGGGGCAAGAGGTCCATGAACGGACCACCAATCATGTGCATCCAAAATACCTCGATCACTAATAGAATCAATCTCATTAAATGCACATGTTTTTGCCGAGAAGTGGGCATACTCCACATTCACTCTTGATCGATCAGTCGCATCAGGAAAGAGTCTTTTAAGACACTTTATTCTTTCCATATAGATCTCACGATCTTTATGTGGAGGAACTCCTCTTGGATCCTCATTGAGCCATTCTTCGCTATAATACCTTCAATAGGAAAAACAAAATTTACTCATAGAATGAAACAAAAAAGTATGTAATACACTAATACGTATACGTAGTTAATGAAACTAAATTTTTACCTCGGATTTAAGGCATGTGCCAAGCAATGAAGTGGAGTGTTGTTTTTTGTCCAACGATCGACAAGAATTGTATGCACGACATCATAGAAGCTAGAGGACTCATCAACTTGTTTTCCTTCATGTTTGTAAATAGCTTCCTTCACTTTCTCAATCATTGTATCCCACATGTCATAAACTAAATGAAGACAAGGCCTATCCGTGTCACATGCTCGAATCATATCATATATGGGAGATGTGAAAGAAAGTATGTAGTCGATAGATTCCCACCACTCTTCACTCAATACCTTCTCTCTCACAAACCTTGCTCTTCCCACATCATCGTCACGATAAGAAGCCCATTCGTCACTAGTTACCATGGATACAAGACCTTGCTTCAAAAGCTTAAACCGTTTAAGCATGATAATGACACTAGCAAAGCGAGTCTCCGCCACCGAAAGCAACTTCAAGGAAACAAACGCATTGTAAATGGCTAGCCTCATTGAATGATTCAATATGAAATTTTTAATTTGTACCGCATCTCCTGCAATGTCCATTATCCACCCACATTCATCATATACAATTTGATTGGACTCAACATTCTTTGCGGCACAAATATTCTTCAATGAAAGATTAAGGGTGTGCACCACACAAGGAGTCCAAAAAATTGTTGGAAATTGACTTTCGATTATTTGTCCCGCCGCCTTGCAAGTTGCCGCATTATCCGTAATGACTTGAACAACTTTCTCATGCCCAACCCCAATAATAGCCTCCTTCAATAAATTTGTTATGAAGAATTTATCTTTCACCTCTTCCGAACAATCTACCGCCTTTAAAAACATAGGCCCTCCTTCCGTGACGGCGATTAAATTAATAAGTGGCCTCCTTTGTGAGTCACTCCACCTATCACTAACAATGCTAACTCCTTTCTCCTTCCACGTATCTCTAATCGGTTGCAACAACTTCTCAACATTATCCTTCTCTCTTTGTAAGAGAGTTGTTCTCAACAAATTGTACCCCGGTGGAATATAACCAGCAAGTGCATTGTTGGCGGCAAAAGTGTATGAACTCGCATAGTATGGATTTCTTGCTAGGTTAAACGGCAACCCTCCTGTGTAAAACATTCGTGCAATCTCCCCATGCAATTGATCTTGCGCCACATTGTTAAAAGCTTTTCCGATTGCACTACTTGGACCACTAATATTTGACTTTCTCTTCTTCAAATCTAAGTTTCCGCTAACAAACATACTCGAGACACTCATCGATCCACTAGAAGATGACGGGGGCAATGGCACTCTCTTTGGAGCTCTTTGAGATATTTTAATTTTCGATTGTTCATCAGCATTTTGCATTTCAACAAGCTCACTTATCTTTATCTTATTACATACACCGATTCCATGCCCTTGTATCTTTAACAAATGTCCTTTAACTCTAGTGCTAGAACTACTATAACTCTTCTTGCAAAAACTACATTCCCACCTCACATTTTCACCACCACTCGGGTCCTTTCCTAACTATGTCACATATTTCCACAGAGGATTGTTGGAATCTTCCTCATTAGGAGGTGTATTACTCGCACCCGTAGAAGTCATTCTCAAAGAAACTCTATAATGAAATTATGAAAATAAACAAGTATTACAATTTATAACTAAAAACTCACAATTAGAATGAACTCAATGAAGTCATAAAATAAACATAAAAAATTGTTAACATTTGATTCATACACAAGATCGATTATTCAAAAAAATTGAATGCCCACAACTAGACAGTTTCTCAGTTTCACTCATTTAAAAAATGTCACTTAAAAATATAAGTTTCTCAGTTTCACTCATTCAAAAAATGTCAGTTTCTCAGTTTCTCACTTAAAAATGCCCACAATCAGGTAGACGTTTCTCAGTTTCACTCATTCAAAAAATGTCAGTTTCTCAGTTTCTCACTTAAAAATGCCCACAATCAGGTAGACGTTTCTCAGTTTCACTCATTCAAAAAATGTCACTCAAAAATATAAAATGATGAAAAATCAAATGATATTCAACCAGTCCTACCTGATCGGTAGAAATTATGATTTAATTTCTTATAAGTGGTATACTTGCTACTATTTGTTTAACTGTCAATAACACAAACCAAAAAATTTTTGCAGAGAGGAGAAGAAGTTTCTTTTGCAGAGAGGAGAAGTTAAAATCGAACCTGGATGGATCAGTGTTGTTTCGGAGAGACCGGAGCAGCTTTGAGACCAGAGCAGCGTCATTTCGGAGAGAGAGAGAGAGAGTCAATTAGCAGCGTCGTTTCGGAGCAGCGTTGATTGGGAGCAACGACGTTTCGGAGCAGCGTCGATTTGGAGGTGGAGGCGCGCGAATGAGAAAGGTGGAGGCGTCGATTTGGAGGATCGATTTGGGAGAGCAGCGTCGATTTGGAGGTGGAGGCACGCGAATGAGAAAAGTGGAGGCGTCGATTTGGAGGATCGATTTGGGATGGGAGCGTCGATTTGGGAGAGCAGCGTCGATTTAGGGTTTTTTTTTTTAGAAAAGAGGATTTTGGAGAGAGAGAGAGAGAACGCGTGAATGAAAAAGGGGAGGGGAAAAGATGTGTTGACTGGCTGTAATATTTTATTTTATTTTTTTTCCTTTCCCTTAATGGGCGCACCCGGGCGCACCCGTTGCGCACCCGGTTCGCACCCCAAACGTACCCAGACGTATCTGGACGTTTTTTTTTGGTTTTTTTAATTAAAATGTTATGGATACGTACCGGGTGCGTACCCGGAACGTATCCGTACGTATCCGTACCCGATACGCACCCGGTACTGGTACGAAGACCATTTTGGAGTATCCGTGCTTCACAGTGTGTAAATGGCAAAGCAATATGGAAAGATATTGAAGCCCAGATACTTTGGTTATGAAAATAAATACATGTACATTTCAAGTATATTTGGAAGAATGCAATAATAAAATGTATTTCGTCAAATAAAGAAAACAGAAAATAAAACTTAATTTGTCTAAAAGTCTATTAATTTTATTAATTAATAAATCATTTGTTTTTGTAGTCAACTAAATTAACCTTATTAATATTACAAGGTGACTCTATCCGGTTTTCGACTAAGGTACTGTTCTTTTTTTTGCCTCTTAGAGATTTACAGTAAGAGTCTCTTTTTGAGGTGTTCTTTTTATATAAAAATAACCTCTTATAAGAACCTCTTATAAGAGATTTCTGTTCTTTTTCCACCTCTTGCAAGAGCATGTATTACTCCAACGTCTATATTACCCCAAAGTATAACAATAGTGAGATGAAGGACAAGAAAAGATAAGTTCAAATTACTAATATATAAACTAGTTTAATGTCAAGTTAAATTCACAAATCAGTGTAAATCATCAATTATAATTTCGGGCTACTATAGACTTTTAATTAGTATGAAAATTAGTATATATAAATATAAATAATTTGTTTCAAAGAAGTTGGATTAAAAAAAAAATTAAAGTCAATGGGCTAATATAAATTCTCCCTTAGCTGTAATAAAAATATAAAAAAACATGGTCGGCTGCAGGATTTGAACATGGTGGCATCATAACAAGACAAATCAACTAGCCACAACTCAAGTAATATACTTACTGGACGTAAATATATATCTTTAAATAAATTAGTGTTTCACAACATCCCTAACATAATTGTTCGAGATTGTGAAGAATGAACTCCCACACTTTTTCTAGGATAGCATATTCCGGGCTACTACAGACTAATATATAAATTAGTTTAATTAGTAACAATTATAATATAGACTTTGGGATAATATAGACTTTTTAAGTGATAGAAGTCTTATAAGAATTTGAAAGAGGCTACTATAAATCTTTTAGGCTAATAAGAGATTTTAAAAAAAATGTCTTATAGGAGGTTAAAAAAAGAATGCTAAAAAAATTCTTGTAAGAGGTAGACCATCTCTTACAAGAGATAAATTTCTTATAAGAGGAGAAAAAGAATACTACCTAAGAAAATGAAAATAATTAATTAAAGCTACTCCCAGTAAAACCTTTCAATAAATTGTGAATAGTTTTGGACCCTCTTCAGAATCATTTTACTACTATATATACGTTGTTGCTTGGACAAGTTTTTGAGTTTTGGAAATGTTTACTCGTCAAATATGGGGTTTCAATCTTGCCGCAAATTTATCCTTCACCCTAATATCATGTAAGATATTGCTCAGTAGTTGTTGTTTGGACAAGTTGATTTTCAATTTTGGGCAGGGCCGGCTCTGGAGGTGTGCGAGTGGTCCAAGCACAAAGGGCCCCAAATTTTTAAAGATCACAAAATTCAGTATACTATATATATATATATATATAGATATTAAGTAAGTAATAAAAATATGTTCTATTAATTGTTAGCATTGCAGCTTAGTTGGACAAGAATCACCAGGATATTTAAATGGTAATGGGTTTGAATCAAGTTGGTGGTTTTTTCCCCTTCTCCTGGCAATCCAAATGCATACGATCAATATGGGAGTTTAACTAAAATTTTCCGTTTAGTCGGCTGGCTATCCAAATAAATAAGGATCTAACTTAATATCCAAGCTAGTGCTAAATCCTAACCCTAATCCCTCTTTGCTATAAAGTTGAAGCTCAGAATTTTCAACAAAAGAAGAAAAAAAAATCTATTCTTCATAATTTTTTCACTTTCTCACAATTAAATCAAAGGTTCAATTTTTATTATTATTTTTTTCATTGATACATTATCATCTCTCTCACTCTCTGTAATTGATTATCCTCCAAACTCTAAAATCTGCGATTCTCAAAAGTAATTTTGCTGCAATTTTTTTTTCTTTTTCTAGTGATATTATTCAATTAAGTCAATTTTTTATGCAATCATTCTTGATATGAGAATATCAGAATTAGAGAGTCTAAATATATTGAAATCATTCGATGTTGATATAGTTGTATTTTATGATTTTTTTTTTTCTTTCTCCTGTGATGTATACTTAGAAATCTAGAATGCCGCTATTAGGAAATATGATTCTGATCATGCTCAACGTCTAAAAATAAAAAAAAACAGAGCAATTGGTTCAAGATCAAAGAGGAGCTTGTGATAGATTTGTTGTAAAAAATACACAATGTCCAGTCAATGATGATTTAGTTAATATGAAGCAAAATATTATTGAAGAGATGAATGATTTTAAATTGAATAGTTTTATTTTACTTTATTTGCTTTATGGAACAATAAAGCCATAAAACAATAAATCAATAATAAATTTTCTTATACTAGGGCACAATCTTATGTTTCGCACGGGGCCTCTGAATTCTCAGACCCGGCCCTGATTTTGGGTTGCTAGTTGCGCCAGAGAATACAGGTGGAGAAATTAAGAACACCATAAGAAACGTGCTAAGTATATCCAACAAAAATTTCTCACTTAAACAGCTACATGTATATACTAACTACTTTTTAGACTCTATACTTCATCCAAGAGTACAAGCCATGATTTTCCACGTCATTTGGAATTTCCAGTCATAGCATTAATAGGCAGTTAGCCATACATTTATCAAGCTAAAGAACTAGTGCACTACTTTCATAGTAGCACTCATCAAATTGTAAATCATAACCTAATTATTTCTCCCCCTTAACGGAACTAACACTAACCCTAGCTTAGCTTCAACCTTCAACCCATAATCCTATCTCATCCTCGTGTACTTACCTATGCGGCTATGCATAGTTTCTTTTGGTAGTTGTTTGTAAATTTAAATCACCCTGGCTATCTTTTTAGTACTATCCCCGTAACAAAATATAAGTCTATTTAGTTTTTTTTTTGGGTTCTACATTATATGTCATTTTAGATTTTTAAAACAATGTCTTAAGAGCATCCACTATCGTTCATGCTATAGGTATGTGGAAATATGAAAATGAAAATAGAAGAGTTTTGCTGCTATCGTTAAAGCCAAATTTTGGATTTTAAAAATTTTAAAATTTACAGACGGAAGAACATCCCCCGTCTAATAAAATAAATAAATTTTTTAATACCCAAAATCTGATAGACGGAAGATCATATTCCGTTTTACAATAATTTAGTTTTTTTTTATTTTAGCCTCGCGCGAATAATTAAAAAAAAAAAACCCTAACGGATGATGATCCTCCGTCTGGGGATTTTTTTTTTAATAAAAAATAATGCCCAGCCGGAAGATGATCTTTCGTTTGGGCTTATATATATATATATATATATATAAATAATGCCCAGCCGGAAGATGATCTTTCGTTTGGGCTTATATATATATATATATATATATATATATATATATATATATATATATATATATAAATTTTTTGGAAAAGGACGAAAAGTGAAAAAATATTCCGTCTCTCTTTGCCATGTCTCTTTCCCATTTAAAAAAATGTCATAAAAAAATTACAAATGAGAGGGACGGAAGAAGAATTTCCGTCTCTCCATTTTAATTTTTTTTTAAAAAAAGAAAAAAAAAGAGAGAGACGGAAGATTTTATATTTTGCATTTGCTATTTGACTCTGCTATATATAGCAGAGTACTATTCAGGCTTCGGCCATAAAATAGGTTTTTAGCCAACGATAGTGACGGATTTTTTCTCAAAATTTTTATTTTTTAGGTTTATAGCATACGATAGTGGATGCTCTAACAATTTCAAGTGTTCACTAATTATTATTTGACTCCACTACCAAATATATACTTAAGAGTTTTCACTCATTAATTAAAGAGAAAAAATAGGTTTTAAAAAAAAAATACTAGTATTAATAGACCAATTAACAGGTTTAATTATGGATAATATTTATTGAGAGAAGTGTGCCTCATATAAGAGTATAAGAAATTTTTTCTCATAAAGTGATTATACTCACTTTGTGCGGTCCTTATAGAAGATCAACTCTGTCCATCATAATTATCATGCTAAGAGATGTATGCGCAGAAAAAATCAAGTGGTTGAAAAATGAACAATTTTAACAGTAATACAAATCAGACCAAAAATTGAACACATATGATGCATGAGTGAATGATATTCAAATCACATGCTTTTTTCAATACATATATTTATTGACATCGGAGTGAATTTTCTATGAGGACCCCACCAAGTGAATATAATCAATTTATACGAGAAAATTTTTCTCATACAAATATGAGGTTCACATTATTCATATTTATTTTTTGTTACACCGAATTTTTGGTATTTCTTAATATGAGTATAAAAATTTAAATGATTTATATTTTGAAATGGAGAAAGTATTTACAAACACCAGTAAACCCTAATGAGAAAAACAATTCCCCATATTGTTTCCTGTTAATTAAAATTGACCAAAAATGAAAATACAAAAAAATAAAAATGCTTGAATAAATAGATTACTAAAAAGGGATGGAATATACTACTCCATATTATTTTAAAATGAATTATTTTTTGAGTGATATGTATGTGGAGTTGAGTGAAGGAAGCATGCACGGTTTCCGAGCAGTGTGAGTAGCCTTCCGTATTCGGCGCCATATCTCGTTATTCGGCGAAGCAATCAATACCATTTACCTTCACAGTCTTTTCATACGATGCCAAAGTAAAACAATCACTTTTCTTAAATATTAATATTAAATTCTTTTTAATAATACAACTAATACTAACAATTAATTTAAAATGGAAAAAAAGAATACGAGTAGGAGTTGCTGGTCATCAGATTGGCCTCCCCTTTCTCCCTCCTGTTCCCCCTATTCAAAAACTTGTACATTCTACTATTTTGTATTATCATATTTTGACTATATTAAGATAGTAATCAGAATAATTGATTTGGTGATTAATTAATTTTAGCCCTGCAAATACGGCTGTTCTTGCTTGTTTAATCTTGGAGTTTACCCCCATCCGTTTCAAAATATATATACACTTACTAGATTTGCCCGTGACCACATGTCTATGGCACGTCTTCAGAACGATACAGCATATAAAAAGTCTTGTAAACAGTAAATTAACAATTATGTAGCTGAAGTTTGAATAATATGACAATAATTAGTTGTAAATAAAAGTTCATGTTTCCATCAGTATATGGTGAAAAATAATTATAAATTGGGGTATAAAAGTCCATGTTTCCATATATATATATAAATAAATAAATGAGTTGTTTTGAGGGAGGAAAATTTGAATTTGAATTTTTGGGAGAAAAATGTGTTTGTGAGATTAGATCTGGGTTTTTGATTTTTAGGGGATTGAAGAAGAGCTACTTGATAGCTTTCTTTGTATTTTATTATATAGATATTAAGGTACACCCTACGTTAGTAGAAACGTAATAAATATTACTTCTTCCGTTTCAAAATATAAGTTATTCTAAATTTCTACACGTCTATTAAAAAAAAAACTTAGAATTAGCAAAAAGTACTAACATTCTTGATTTTTAAATTTCATAACTGAGCTATCAATTGTAAAATATTCAATTTGTCATCCTCTGTCATTTTAGTATTACTCATTTTACTAAAAAAAAAAGTAAGGGTAAAATTGAAATTCTCATAAAAAAATTTGTGATGGGCATTTACGAATGACAAAATATATGCATAAAAAATTTAAAATGACGTATATTACTTATTATCCTCTTAAATGATCTATTATTTTTTTTTAGTGAAAATTAAATGGCAACACAGACAAATTGAAAGTTTCATAGAGAAAATATTAACGCACCTCTAAAAAACTAAGTTAACACTTAAAGAAACCTAAAGCCAACTTATGTTGTGGAATAACCAAAAAAAAAAAGAATGACATATATATTTGAACTGAACATCCGAAACTATTTTATATAATCAAATAAGATGTATCGTTCCGAAGACGTGCCGTAGCCACGTGATAACGGGCAAACCTAGTATTAAATAATGAGGGTTGTAAGTTAATAGATAGGTGCACGAATCAATTGTACTACACTGTCCACGTAAAGAAAGGGATGGGAGAGATACTTTGTCCCCTATCGCCATGCTTTTAAACAGCTACACAAACCAAATCTTATTGTAATAATAAGCCATCTTAATTGTTCAATTGCCCAAAAATAGCAACAAAATATTACTAGGTAAAATGGACATGACAACCACTCTATATTAATTATTTTACTTCATCTATAAAAATGAAGATTTTTCACTGAAGATAGTGAAGAGAAATATAGTAAAATCAGTAGTGAATGTAGCATTACTCTTCTCAAATTTATATTCAGCTAATTTTTCGGTACACATAAGCAGGGCCGGCCCTCCCAAGGCGAAAGGTCCAAATAGTTATTTTGGAGAGCCCCTAATTATAATATAAATTTTTACGAGCAAAATATGTGCCTATATTTACAAGAAAAATACAAATTTAGGAGTCCATAAAAGTACAAAAAAATTGGGGGTCTGAAGCGACCGCCTCACTGACCTCAAGATGGGGCCGGCCCTACACATAAGAGTAGTGTTTTTTAATTCACGAACTGAAAGAAATAACATGATGAATATCTGTAACAATTAGACATAGCAGCATTACACATAAATAAGTGGAGAAAAGTACTGGAGTACCAATTTATAACCAACAAGAAATGAATTGATACTAACCAACAAAAAGTGAATTGATGGTCTTTTATAAGCCCCGGAAGAATAAAATAAAGTTTGTTATAGCTATAATTTTAAGAGCATCCACAGTCGTTTTTCTCATATGGTATAAAATGGCAGCTACAATAATAGCAAATGGATTCGATTGCTGCAGTCGTCGTTTGTTATATTATTTCTCATTTTTTAGAAAAAAGCGAGCGACGGGGTATGATACCCCGTCTCACCGTTTAAAAGAAATTAAAAAATATTAATTACTTATTCTCTAATTAAACTATATTAATTAACTAAATTAAATAATATTATATTAACTAAACCTAATTACTACACTACCTAAACCTACTGTGGATCTCCTAATCAGCATTAATTATGCCAACTTGTCATACCAACTTCCTTTTGGGCGGACGGGTATGATACCCCGGACGGGGTATCATTCCCCGTTTGAACCATTTTTTAAAAAAAAAATTGCGTTTAATTAGAGAGACGGGGTTTGATACCCCGTCCGGGGTATCATTCCCCGTCCGTCCGCTTTTTTTAAAAAAAAAATTTCAGAAATTAATGAGACGGTGTATGATACTCCGTTTGATACGATTAAAAAATATTTTTATCGAAGAGACGGGGTATCATACCCCGTCCTTTATAATATGAGAAAGCTCGATTCGTTTCTCATATTTGAGAAATGGAAATAGAAACTTTCTCAAAATATGGAAAAATGAGAAACGACTGCAGCACTATTTTTCGATTCGTTTGCTATAATTTGAGAAAGTGGGAATTATAGCAAACGACTGTGGATGCTCTAAGCTGGGGAATATGCTAACAGGGGAAAAAAAAAGCCAGATTATCTAATACAATGCAATTTAGATTAAACATAAAATATGTACATATTGTTGTTCTGGTTTTGGTTTACTTTTAAAGATCAGGATAAAATTTATTAAGCTTTTCTGAGTTTTCAAGCATTTGGTAGACTATTTACCACATGAGTTCAGTAGTAAACAGGGCCCGCTTTGAGTTTACGGGCCCAGGCAAATTCCTGATAAGGGATTTCCATCCTTTTTTTTTTATATATAATTTATTTTGGATTTTTTTTAAACTACAATTATTAAAAACCGATATATGTGAATAAATGAATGGAGATTTAGAAATTTTATAGAAAAAATGCAATACAAATTCAAATTTAAAACTAGAATTCATGTAGTAGACCTCAACTAGTTGGAAAAAAAAAAAAAAAAAACTTTGTTGTTGTTGATGTTGTACAATTTTAAGTTTCACTAAAATAAGCTGGTCTAAGTACTAATTTTAAAAACAAAAATCCAAAATATTTAATTTAGGGCCCTAAAAAATATTACTGCTAAAATAGATATATATAATATATATACAAGGAAAAAAAATTGTGACCCAAAAAATTGCGAAAATTTTGGAGCCCAGCACGGCCGCCTCCCCCTACCTTCATTGGGGGCCGGCCCTGGTTGTAACTATATGTTCATTATTTTTGTGTCATTGTGCTCTGAATTAAATTTTTTTATAAGACACTTTTCAAAAATATTTGCAGAAAGAGCACAGTTGGCCAAGTATTTGCGCTCATAAACTCAACAACTAAACTTGCCGTTCCCAATGACGAGGTTAGTTGTTTTATCATCGCCATTGGGATACAGCGTATTTAGTGCTATTTTTAGTTAAAAATTTTCAAAGAAGACTGGTTATTTCCAACGGCGAGGACATTTATACTAGACTCGATGTTGGGGAACATCGAATTTAGTTCAAAATTTTCAAAGAAGACTCGCTGTTCCCAAAGGCGAGGACACTTATACTAGACTTGCTGTTGAGAATAGTTAGTTTAGTTCAAAAAAAAACTATATGGAGTTTTTTTCTCGAAAATTCACTAAGTCCAACAGAATGTTTCAGTCTCTGTAAAATTTTTCTACATCCTCGCCGTTCCCAACAGCGAGTCTAGTGTAAATATCATCATCGTTGGAAACAGCGAGTCTTCTTTGAAAATTTTGAACTAAACTCGTTGTTCCCAACATCGAGTCTAGTATAAATGTCCTCGCCGTTGGGAACAACGAGTCTTTAAAAAAAAAAAAATTCAACTAAAAATCAGCACTGAACACGCTGTTTTCCAAGAGCGAGGATGAAACTACTAAACTCGCCGCTGGGAACGTCGAGTTTAGTTGTTAAGTCCATGAGCACAAATACTTGAGGAACTGTCTTCTTTCTGTAAATATTTTCGAAAAGTGTTTTATAAAAAAAAATCAATTCTTGTGCTCTTAGAGAATCTGTAGTCGTGGGCTAAATACCCAAAATTTGGAAAAAATGGAAATTGCTTCGCTGCAGTCGTCTTCCAAATACCCAAAATTTGAGCGTACGATGAATAGTAGACTGTCAAATATAGCAGACGATTTGGCAAAAGCCAAAATATAGCAATCGGAAAATTATCTTTCGTCCCTGAAAAGAGACGAAGGATAATATCCCGTCGCGTCAGATTTTTTTTTCCCGGACGATTAACAATGTCCCGTCCTTTATTATAAAAATAATAAAAAAAAGCCGAAAGTGTCGGACGGTGTATTATACACCGTCCCAACAATTTTGAATAAGACAAAATTGGTGGGCCGGTGTATAATCCACCGTCCCACCAGTTTTTCAAATTTTTTTTTTTGTCCTTTAGTCCGCAGAATTTTTTTTTTTATAAAAAGTTTGAGACGAGAGATAATCGGTCGTCCGGCCATACTTACCTTTCAACGACTGCAGCGCGCAGCCATATTTTCTATTTCCAAAAGTCAAATATCCCAAAAAAAAAAAAAAAAAAAAAAGCTTAGAACGACTACAGATGCTCTTAGTAGTGCTTTCAAATCTAAAGTTGCACATTCTCATTATCCTGTATTTAACATGTACTCTATCCCCAGTTTTAATATAAGGAATAACACCTCACAACTCTATATATTTCCAGAAGACCTAGCTATATTTACGATATCTTCTTTTATTATGCAATAGACAGATAATAATATTTGTTTTTAATTCTTTGATTAAACTAAAACTCTGTAAAAATAAATTACTACAACCTCCTAGACTTTACAAGCAAAACTATTACACACGAACCAGCAAAACCATAAAGTTAGGTTAAGGTCACAGCAAAAAAGTAGCGCGTTTTGCGGTGCAAAAGTCCTGACCACCACCATACAACGCCCTGATTCCTCCACGTGTCCCCCAATCCCAAATCAACGGCCAAGATCCGTCCTCTCCCCCAACAAAAGCATCCCAACCGGCAGTAAACAAAACCCGTGCAACGATTTGATAGAATCACAGAATTTTCTCTCTCCTTCTTTCCCTTCTACTGCTTCTCCTCAATAACCAAATACTAGTATCATTTTTTAATCAATCAACTTTGTTTTTTTTTTTATTAAAAAAATTATTTGAGAGAGAGAGAGAGAGAGAGTGAGAGAGAGAGAGAGAGAGGCACAGGTCTCATAAATGGAATTGAGGTCTTGGCAGAAGTTTGCAGTCACCATGGCGGCGTTGCAGCAGCGGCTCTAATTCAAGCCCATTAAAGAGAGAGAAACTCAAACAAACCAGCAACAACAGAGAAGAGGAGAGAGAAAGTTTGAAGAGGAGGCATCAAAATTCAAGAAGTTGCTGCTAAGCTGCCGCCTTGTCTTCACAAGTGACAGAAATTTGTTTGTTCAAAATCGGCAAAAAGTTTTACACCCACCTTTCCCAATTCTACCCCCCAAAAAAATGACCAGATCTGGTGAATAATAAAGAAGGGGCATGGAATTACCATTATCAAGAACTCGACCAACTGCAAGATTAGTATGGCCGGCTTCTCTTTAGGCGGAGGTGGTGGAACCAGCGGCGGCAATCGCCGTGAGGACGAACAAATTCCAGCCGAAAACCTCTTCCTCTACGGCGCAAGCAACACACAGTCCGCCACGACGGCGACGCGCGGCTTCGAGCTATGGCAGCAGCACCAAATCCAGAGGCAGCACCACCAGTTCTACTCCTCAGCTCCCACGATGCTCGGTTTCTCATCCGATGAAGCTGGTGGTTCCCACCACCACCAGCAGCTTCCAGCGGGGCCCAGTGTGTCTATCCGACGTGGCAGCTCATCGACGAGCGGTGGTATGAGCTGCCAGGACTGTGGGAACCAGGCCAAGAAAGACTGCTCCCATATGAGGTGCAGGACCTGCTGTAAAAGCCGGGGCTTCCCGTGCTCCACTCACGTGAAGAGCACTTGGGTCCCAGCTTCCAAGCGCCGCGAGCGGCAGCAGCAGCTCGCGGCCGCTGCCGCCGCTACTGTCGCTGGCGGAACTGTTAGCGGCGGCCCTGGTGGCGAAGGCTCCAAACGCCCTCGCGAGCTTTCCACGCGTATGCATCCAACTGCAATTACTGCAGCAACTTCAGGTATATAATATATATATATCCATTTCTTGAAAATAAAATTCGTGCATTAATTCTCGCAGTTTAATTATCTAATTAATTAATTTTAATTTCCCAATATAGGGGGAATGAATGTGGGGATTTTTCCGACAGAGGTGAGCTCACCGGCGGTGTTTCGGTGCGTGAGAGTGAGCATGATGGACGAGGCGGAGGAGGAGTACGCGTACCAGACGGCGGTGAACATAGGGGGGCACGTGTTTAGGGGTATATTGTATGATCAAGGATCCGAATCGCAGCACGATTCCAGTTCGACTGCGACGGTTGATGCGATTAATGCGACGACTGCAGCGCCTCCGGCGTTGACTGTGGGGACTAGTAGTGGGGCGGCGGTTGCAGGTTCGGCAGGGTTAATGGATCCGTCTTCGATGTACCCGACACCCTTGAGTGCGTTCATGGCTGGTACCCAATTCTTCCCTCATCATCCTCGACCTTGAGAATTAGGGTTTAGTTTCTAGTATGGAGTATTATAATTATTATAACTTGTTAGTCTAATTATCCAACTTCTGCCATTTTTTTCTTTTTTGAAATCAGTAGTTGTTATGCATTGAAGGAAGGAACTCACAGATGATTGAGCCTAGCTGTTGAAAGACTTGTCATTAATTATTCCTTCTTCTTCTTCTTCTTCTTCTTCTTCTTCTTTTATTAGCTTCTTGTTTAAGAACCTATATATCTATAAATCGTAGATCATATATGGCTCCTCCTTCTTTCTTCCTAGCTTCTTGGGATTCTCATTTTATGTTTTGATTTGGTTACTTTATTTTTATTTTTACGCTAAATGGGGGGTAGTTTTGTTATTCAAAAAGGTGTTGTCTTTGCTAGCATTTGGCCATGCATGGCATTATTATTTTTGTTCTTTTTGAGTAGAATGAGAGGATGGAAAGACTCCTAAATTTCACTCATTCATGCGTAAATTATTTGAGGCGCCTAAAAATGACATAAGTCATTTGTTTGTTTGCTTGCTTGCTTGCCAATCACCTTCTTTTATACTCCATGTTTTTGAGGAGGATGGATGGATGGATGTGACTATTCTGTTCCATTGCTTATGCCTCAATATAAGGAAGAAGGAATGAGAGAGGAAAATCACACCAAGTAAATTGTTTGCATTTTGGCATTTTTTGGTGTTTTCTGAAATATTAGAAGAAAACATTCTTCTTCTTTTCTTTTTTTCACATTGTTTCTTTTGCTTTTGTTATTATTGCTTTATTATGATTTTCCTTCTTTTTCGGCTTTCTATTATTATGATGGAGGGGACTATAGATTGAACAACTTTAGAGTAGAATTCCAAGGAGCAGGAAGTTGTCAGATCGAGAGAAGAATGGAGTAGAAGCATGCTGATTTTATAATATATAATAAACTAAATCTCTACTACTATAATGGGAGAAGACCTTAGTGTAATTTGTCCATCTACCAATCTGTACAACGCACGTACATAACTATTGTAAATGAGGTTTTAGATCAAAATTTTTACTTCTAAAAAAACTATATTAATTAATCTCTACTACTATAATGGCAGAATGCCTTAGTGTAATTTGTCCATCTACCAACCCGTGCAACGCACATGAATAACTATTGTAAATGAGATTTTAGATCAAATCCAGACTACGTATAAATTTTAACTACAACTTTTTATCAAAACGTGCATCGGACGTGAAAAATACTAGTGATAAATAGTTGAAATCATTCTATTCTGTATATCAAGGAAAATAGATAAATGAGAGTATTCCAAGGGGGTTAATTTGGTAACACATTATGAGAAAAAGTGTTAAATAGTTATTACGGATGTTTCATCTTTTCTCTTGATAATCATTGGATGGATTTATGCAATTATCTAGAGTAGAATTAAAGCATTATAAAATAACTTTTTATAGTATATATCAAACTTTTCTGCATGAACTTGGAGGTATGATTCGAAAAAAACTATTTTGAAATTTGAAACTTGGTTATTTGTGAGATTTAAATATAGGGCAGAAAACTCAGGACTGTTTAGATAAGTAGGACATTGTTTGATTTGCTAATTTACCAATAGTTTTTGTTTGTAATTAGCTTGGTTTATTCATTGATTTCATTCTTGTTTTGATTTATGAGCTTTTAGATCAAGTGGTGCTTTCTTTCTTTACCCTTTGATCTATTATACCCTTGATTGATTACATGGATTTATGAATTGGGTAACTTAGTTCCTATATAATCGGAGAGAAAATGATAAAGGTATTTAGGGTATTGGGTTGTAGGTTATTTAGAGAAAGATCTAGACTTAGATAAATGAAGTAATACATGAGTTGAAGGATGAAGTTAGCAAACAAAGATTATGTTAGGTTAAGGATCTAGGTACTTGATGTGTAGATTTATTGCTTGTACTACATGGGCGACATAGTGATTTCAAAGTTTATAAGATATTATAAGAATTGTTTTGAGAATGCGATTTCATCTTAAAGGGTTTAGGCTAAAATATTTGAACACTAGGAAGTTGGTTAAGGTTGCAATGTATTTGAGTGTGTATGAGAACTAAATTTTGTTGTTGCTAGTGTATATACCCAAAACTTGTAATACTTAACTTTCATATTAAATCTATATATACTTTTGTTCTTATATATTAAAATACATCTAAACCCAACGATATCTGATTATAAAGAGGGGGAAAAAAACTCATCTTTTAGCTAGTGATATAATATCTCTTAGTTATACTTGATGATGTCCATTTTCAAAGTAGTTCACATTTTCATAGAACATATAGTTAATATATATTCACAAAGACCACTAAGTACTGCTGCAATATATAAGTATCTGCAGTTAGCTAGTTCTTCTTCTTTTTATATAAATTTTTGTTAACATAACTTTTCCTTTTCAGCCATATTTATCACTATTATTATTCTGAATTGCAGCCATATTTATTGAGGGCCAAAAAGCTAACTATGCTTTCTATATCCTATTTATGTCTGTGCTTTAAAATAGCTGACCCATACCTTATTTCCTCTGAAGCTTGATTGTTCTTTATATGTTTTCGTTTTAAGTTTTTAATTCTTCTTTTTTCAATTTCCCAAACTTGTTTGTCTCTACATCATATAGTGCATGGTTTCCTTCTATCTACATATTTGCAATAGAATTAATATGTATACAATTTATGCGGAACTTTAATATGGGTAACAGCATTCTTAAATGAAGAGTTGTAATGGAAGGTCTCTGATTGCAGTTTCAAGTTATTAAGTTCGACAATAGAAGAGGACTACTTTAGTAAGTTTTACCTTTTGGCCATGAGTTCCTCGTAATTTGCATGAAGGATGAGTTATGTTTATCGCTATCGCATTAATGTTCTTGCCCACTTCGCCGTCACTGTCATTATTCACATCTAGCAATGGCCGTTTGGTATCTGAAATACCGGAAATCGTTTCTGTCCATCTTTACACCAAAATGCCAAATTTATAATGATGCTCGAGAAATATATATATATATATATATATATATTTATAGTACTATATTTTGGTAAGATATTTATATTATGGTAATAAAATAGATCATAGATGAGGTCTGTAAGACTTTCGCCTTGAGCTGTACCTTTGAATGCAATAGTAGCAATACATACCACATTTTAAAAGTGAGAGAGGATGCACAATATGTTTCTTTTCGTCGATCTATCTGTGCATTCATACATGATACAAAATAGAGCTCTTGTATTCTATGTAGTGTCGCTGTAGAGCTCAATCCCTCTGTATTTATAGCTGATTGAATTATGTATAATGGACCCTTTAATTGGGAATTGTTGGAGACTAACCAAGTCCATATGTACTCTATACTGTACATAGCATTTTCTGAAATGACTAATATAGTAGGAGATAATTTCTTAATGTGTTGGCCAAAAAAAAAAGAACAAAAAAAGAGAGGAAAATTTGACATATTAATCCTATAACTTGAGAAGAGTTGTCTAAAAGGGAACATCATTTTCTCATTTGCGTGTAATGCATATATTTTTTCGTCTTAAGTATTTATGAGCGCCGTAGGCTTGCTTATATAATGGTGAGTGGTGACTAATATTTCATAAATTGCTTGAAATTGGTTAAAAAGAAAAGAAAACAAAACAAAACAAAAAAATATTACATGCAAATAAGAGTAGTATTCCATATATATTATCTGCCATGTTGGAAAGGTCATTAATTTCATAACTGTAGAAGAAACAGAACAAAATAAAACACAAATCACATTAAAAATAATAATTAAAAAATATGTATACAAAAAAAATTGCCAGAGAGACATTTCTCTATTTTTTTTAAGTTCATTCAGTCATAGGCTTTGATCTTGAAAAAATGTGTTATAAGCTAATACATGTTCGAATCCAAGGAATTTTTAACACGCATACCCTAACAAATATGCTAATATCATATATATCTTTTAAAAATGTCTATTTTCATATATGTTCTTAACAATATGAGCTCATTTCTTAATTACCCCTAAAAGTTGCCTTAAACTACGTGTATTTAAAACTTATAAGATTAGTGGCGAATTTGGCTAGAAAACATGATGAAGAAGATGAAATTATAAAGATGTACTGTAAATTTGTCTATTTATTAAGAAAACTGAAGAAAAATAGAGAAAGATTGATGTGTTTCAATTGATTTTATAGACGATTTAGTTTATAAAAATTAAGAAGAATAAGTTTAACTAGTAGAGGAAGGGTAATCCAGTCATTTTACATAAAATCTATTAAACATAACTGTATATTTTATACATTTTTATGTTCTTAAAATAGTTTTAACTTAATGGGTAACTAATAAGTTGGATACACATTGTTAGGGATAAATGTGAAAATACACATTTGTGAGGGATATATGTGATATTCACATATTTGTTAGGGACATACATGTTAAAAACCCAATAATTTATGTACACTACTCATATATATGGATCAATGCCATACCTAAACTTATAGCTAGGCTGTGGCTTGCTGGATTATTGCAGCAATATTAATCAACTTCCCCATGAGCAAGCCTTAATCAGTTGAATAATGCTGAATCTTGAACAATGATTAGTGACTCAAATTTATCGGAATTTGTGCTGCTGTAATATACTCCATCCTGCATGCACAAAACCCTCAGAACACCCTTACATGCTTAATTAGTCGCATCTTTGATGATAAAGAACCAAATGCGCTATGCCATCCATATTATCACACCTTATTATTGTTTTTTAAAAAGATAATGTTACACCTACTATTGCTTTTCTCTTTACTATATTAGTGACACACTACTATTGAATGTTTCTACCACATACTCTACAATAATCTCCACTAATAGTGCATCACCTAAGAACATCTGTAGTAGGCGTTGGTTATTTAGCCAAATTTTGGAAAATTTGGCTCTCAGTGTCGTGCAGTCGTTGGCTATTTAGCCATTTTTTTTGCTTTTTATGAACAGTAGCCAGCCATATCTGGCAGTCGATATGGCCGAATGGAAAAAATAGGCCGACGATAGTTTATATTTTGTCTGAAAATTGGACGAAGTATAATCTACCGTCCAAAAAAAAAAATTTTAAAAATTAACGGACGGTAAATTATACACCGCCGCACAACACTTTGTAAAAAAAATTTACGCGACGGAACATTATACACTGTCCGAAAATTTGTTCATTTTTTTAAAGGCAAGGTAGATAATCTACCGTCCCATTATCCCCAAAAAAAAAAAGTGACTGACGTACTATTATACATCGTCCCAACATCTGGTCAATTTTTTTGATTTTTTTTAATATTGATTTTTTGTTTTGGTCTTTTTAAATGTCACTATCATGGTTTCTAAAATGTTATTTGTACTAAAAAAAATTTAAACGTCGGACGGGAGATAATCTACCGTCCGGCCAAATTTTAGCTAACAACGACTACGACGAAACCTATTTTTGTTATTTGCTATAAGCCAAATAGCCAAAATTTGACAATAATGACTACAAATAATATAAGATAGTAAAAAGAAAAGTAGTTGATTTGGTTGTAGGTATATCATTATTTTTAAAAATTTTTTTTTAAGGATTAATTCATTAGTATATGTTCATATTTAAGCTCATTGTAAATGAATTAGAGAATAAGATGATGTATGCATGCATGTTTAGTTAATGATGGAATAAGCAGATGCAGATGCAAATGCAATGAAATTAGTTACCAATTGCAAGGATGTGGTAGATATGCATGCTGCAGGTGGTGTGTGACAAGGAGACCGGCTCCTTCCATCATGGAAGTCAATTGACAATTGGCCAGTAACTTTACAGACGGTCAAATCTGTGTGCCACTTCTTTAGATTTCCCTTTTTCCTTTTTTCTCGACTCCTACTGATTTTTACCTATGTCGTCTTATAATCCTTATATATGTTCTTAAAATAAAATGGGTTAAAAAAAAACTCATCATGCAATTGAGTTTTCCTTTGCTTTTATTATGAATAGGTTGGAAAACACCTTTTTCCCGTACCAAGTCTCAACCCCTTTCAAAGGGTTTTCCTAAATAGGAAGAAGAGAAACATCTCGATATATAGGCCGGGGTTTTTCCAATTAAAGCTCTAAATCACCTACTGAGCTCTTAATTTATGCAGAAGGTTGAAGTTTTTGCATGAACGATGAAGGAGATTTATTTATTTATTTTGGGACAAGCAATTATAAAAATTAATACCGATCGAGCTCCCCTATGGGTTTAGTGAAAGATTTGCTTCAGAGTTAGTGTTTGATTGCAAGCATGTTCGCCTGTAAGAATAATCTTTTTATCGATCGAGCTCCTACCAACTCACAATGAAAGAGCTCCTACCAACTCCCACCCTCTCCCCTTCCTCACCACCAGTCAACTTCTCCGACATCCTTCCCGGCCAACCTCCTCCTCCTTTCTAAATCCTCATCCTCTCCTGTACCTCTCCTGAACTTTTGAACCCCACCTTCCTCCTCTTAACTTTTAACCCCTCCTCTTGTTTGTGCTCACCGACCTCTGCAATGGCTGGCCGCTAATCTAGTTTCTTACCTCGGACCTCTGACTTCATTCCAGTATGTTATCGTAATTGGAATTCAGTGGGTGCCAACCGTCCCAACACCCCCTCCTCCAACAGCCGATACCCCTGAACCTCCACCTCACAGACTTGATACAACACTGGTCCTTATCTTCTCCTAAAATATATAATGAGCTATCTGCTCCTTATTCTTTCACTTGTAACTCTGACTAATATAGTTCAACTTATTTGTGTTGGAGGATCTACCCCCACAACTCGTAGTGCTAATAGCGGAAACACACAACAAATAATAAAAACTTTCAAGACTTAGATAAACAAAAAATAAGCCACCACAATATATGCAAGATCTCACAATAACACAATCAATATGCAGAGATAACCAATACTTCTTATTCCCCAAAAAATATAAAGATTACAAAGAGATTACAACTTTCAATCTCTCTCTCACACATGAAACACTCGGTACAATCCCCTCTTGAAGTTGAACAATGATAACGGCTCACCTCTTGATTACACAAATTAATGGATTAGATCTATTCAGATGACTAAACCCTAGAGTTTACGACCATATATATAGTCCCCAAGTAAATCCTAAAAGATAAACACAAATCTAGCAATTGGGCCTTTAAACTCTTAAGCCCAACAACAATCAGTCGCGGAAGTCGGTCGACCACACCCCCGAGGTCGGTCGACCGCAACGTGTAGAACCAAAGTCGAGAGCTGACCGGTCGACTGCACCCCCAAGATTTGTCGACCATCCTTTCCTCTGTTGGCCTGTACACTTGAAGAACTCTCAGCAGACTAGATCGGTCGACCGCAACTCTCCAGACTGCATTCTTCTACTCGCTGCTTGTCTTCTCTTGCTTGTTTGTCTCATCCTCTTTTTCTCCAACTTCAAGTACTCTGTGCCTACGTGTATTTGAGGCCAAACACTAATAATTTGTGTCAGTACCAACATTGCAATTGTAGTTGTAGTTGTTGTTAGGAATTGTGGCCTCAAATACACGTAGGCACGGGGTACTTGAAGTTGGAGAAGAAGATGAGGAGACAAAGAAGCAAGAGAAGACAAGCAGCAAGTAGAAGAAGAGTAGCCAGGATGGTTATGGTCGACCAACCAGGGGGTGCGGTCGACCGACCCTAGACTGAGAGTTCTTCGAGTGTATAAGTCCAACAGAGGAGAGGACGGTCGACCAACCTAGGGGGTGCAGTTGACCGGTCAGCTCTCCGGGTTGGTTCTACACATTGCAGTCGACCGTCACTAGGGATGCGGTCGACTGGCAATGTCGGCTGATTGTTTTGGGCTTACGAGTTTAAAGGCCACATTGTTATATTTTTGTTTATCTTTTAGGGTTTACTTGGGGGCTATATATATGGCCGTAAACTCTAGGGTTTAGTTAATCCTCGATCTATCAAAGAGAGAGATTTAGTGAGCAGTTATTATTGTCCAACTTCAAGAGAGATTGTGCTGAGTGTTTCAAAGGTGAGAGAGAGAGAGAGAGATTGAGAGTTGTAATCTCTTTTGTAATTAATCTTTGTATTTCTTTGGGAATGAGAAGTATTGGTTATCTCTGCATATTAATTGTGTTCTTGTGAGATCTTGCATATTGTGGTGGCTTGTTCTTGGTTCATCTATTTCTTGGGAGTTTCTATTGCTTGTGGTGCACTTCTGCTATTAGCACTACGAGTTGTGGGGTAGAATTACTCTGACAAGTGATTTCAGAGCAGTTGGTTCGAGATGGCCGATAACAAGATGAAGATCGAAAGATTCGATGGGAGTGACTTCGTGATGTGGAAGATTCAGATGATAGCGTATCTTCGTCAGAAAGATCTTGATGGTCTGTTATTTGATGAGAAGTCGGTAGGTGCGAATAAGGATGCGAAGGTCTTGGCGGAGTGGAATCGTTTAGATCAGAAGGCGCTGGGACAGATTCAGTTGGGACTGAGTAGGAAGGCGTTATTTCATATCTTGAAAGCAAAGACCACAAAGAAGGCTATGGAGATTCTCACGGATATGTATGAGAAATCGTCGGCATCTAATCAAATTCTTCATCTGAAAAAATTTGTTAATATGAAGTTGAAGGAAGGGGGTTCACTAGCAGAGCATGTGAACAATCACTGTATGGCTTACAACCAGATGGTAGGTGCATGTTTGAAGTTTTCAGAGAGGAGACAGTCATTGTTACTTCTATCTACTTTACCCGTTAGTTATGGTACGGTGGAACATACTATTATAGACACTATGACAGATTCGACGACTCTACAGGATGTGGTGAGTAGTATTCTGAACGAGGAGGTGAGAAAGGTGAGAAATGGGGGATATCCATCATTATCTTCTAGAGATTCTGCCATATGCGTTGAAAAGAGACGTGGGAGATTTAAGAGCAGTTGAAGAAGAAAGGATCAGAGTAGTTCATCTGAGAGTGGGTCTGATGACAGCGATAGGAGACATGGGCCTGAGTGTTGGTATTGTCACAAGAAGGGTTACATGATGCGCAATTGTAAGACTTATATGAAGAAGAAGCAGGTGAAACCGAAGAGAGATAACCCAAAGAAAGTCTAACGAGGACTTGTTGAGGAGTTATGCTTATCAGCTCGATCAGGAGGAGTTGGGCACTCAAGATTGGTGTATTGATTCGGAAGCTTCTTTTCATTGCACTCCAAGGAGAGAGATATTTGATGACTACGAGGAGGGTTCTTTTAGAGATGTGATCGTGGGGAATGGTCACCGGTGTCCTATACGTGGGTTGGTACTGTTCGCGTGAACATCATTGAAGATCAAAGTGTTGTCTTGCGGGAGACAAGGCATGTCGCAGACTTGAAGGAAAATCTTATCTCGATTGGCAGGCTAGACAAGGAGGAGTTGTCTACTACAGTTGGTAGTGGGAAGTGGTGGATAGCTGCAGGTTCAAGGGTAATTGCAAAAGGGAAGCATGAGGGAATGCTGTATTTGCTAAGAGACGTGAGGGGCGTTTCTCCTGTAGTTAACTCTCATACGGAATCGAGTAGTAGGTTGTGTGGGGGTGTAACCGAGTTCTTTCAGTTGTGAAGGGGAGGTTACTAATTTAGTGGGAGCTGCTGACTATAGAAGTGATCCTAGAGGGCAAGGCGTTGCTGCGGTGAGGGTACTTTGCGAATTGGCAGTTGAAGCTTCAAGTCGCTCTTATGTGATAGAGAGCACTGGTATCGATATGCGGGATGTTGTCGAAGAGGGTAACCGAGTTGAGATTGTAGGAGTTGAACAGTCTGCGGAGTTTGAGGAGGTGTCTTCCACGGAGGTTTCTAGTGCAGAGGGTGCATTGAGAGGCTTTGAATCATGTCCGGTGTTGATGGAGATCTTGCGAGTTGGGGAGTCTCATAACACAGAATCCGACATGGGAGGTTGTTTCTCCGGTATTCGTGCTCTATGTGATTGGTGGAGTACATCCTTCATAAAGCGATGAAGGGTGATTAGTGCACTCCACGTGGTGGAGTGGTGGAGGTGCTCTTCATGATAGTGGGGAGTACTTGGGTCTTCCATGAAAGTGGGAGATGACAGAGATAATGCAAGGAAAGAATGCAATAACTTTGAACCGTGTTGTATTTGGTCCAAGTGGAAGATTAGCCTCAAATACATGTAGGCATGGGGTACTTGATGTTGGAGAAGAAGAGGAGGAGACAAAGAAGCAAGAGAAGACAAGCAGCAAGTAGAAGAAGAGTAGCCTGGAGGGTTGCGATCGACCGACCCTAGACTGAGAGTTCTTTGAGTGTATAAGTCCAATAATGGAGAGGACGGTTGACCGACCTAGGGGGTGCAGTCGACCGGTCATCTCTCTGGGTTGGTTCTACACGTTGCAGTCGACCGTCACTAGGGATGCGGTCGACTGGCAACGTCGGCTGATTATTTTGGGCTTACGAATTTAAAGGCACAATTGCTATATTTGTTTTTATCTTTTAGGGTTTACTTGGGGGCTATATATATGGCCGTAAACTCTAGGGTTTAGTTAATCCTTGATCTACCAAAGAGAGATTTGGTGAGCCGTTATCATTGTCCAACTTCAAGAGAGATTGTGCCGAGTGTTTCAAAGGTGAGAGATGGAGATTGAAAGTTGTAATTTCTTTTGTAATCTTTGTATTTCTTTGGGAATAAGAAGTTTTTTTTTGAAGGGAAAAGGTGGAATAACGCCACCCTGTTTCATTAATAAGGAGTTAATAAAACAAACCCGGTGTACCGGGAGAGTACAAAAGTACAGTGCAGAAAATAAAATATAATCCCCCAACAAAACCCTTGGGGGTGGGTCTAATCATCCATACATTATACACCCAAAAGTACAGTTGGTCGATACATCAAACCAAGTAGCTCAGACTGCGGCTAATGAAACGTTGATGGGTGTGGAAGGTGCGGTCTCTCATTCCAGTGTCGGCCCAAACTCTACCTCCTCATCATCAAATTCTTCCACCTGTAAAACTCTGGCAATTCTCCCTCTCGCTTCTGTGGCAGCAGCTGTAGCCCAAAAAGAGATAAGATGCTTGATATGAATAAGATTACCAGAAATATTATTACATGAAGCACGAAAATAGAAATATTTCTGTCTAGCCATAACACTCATGTAGTTGCTGCAATGGCAATGTACTACGTATCCTTCATTTCGTGGCGAATCGAGGCAAATTTGGGACCAATTCACAAATTCTCATATTCGCAGGGATAGTCCCTTGTTCCTAAGGCTCGTAACACCTCTACCATAGTTGCCTTACTCCTTGGGCAGTGAATAAAGAGGTGATTCAGACTCTTCACATGCATGTTGCAGAATCTACAATTGGTCACTATCTGGGATTGTCTTTTGGCAAGGTTCTCTCTGGTGAGGATTGCATTGTTGAGCACTAGCCAGATGAAGACCCTGACTTTAAGGGGGTTTTCGCCTTCCATAACACCTTGGCCCAACTTGGTCTGCATCATCGATAGTGAATTCGGTGATACAGAGACCTAACCGTGAAAGCTCCCTTGGGCTCGAGTCCCCAACGCATCTGATCTGGGCCTTGGACACACCTCGCACCAGTCCGTGTGATGTGTGCTTGCAATTCAAGCATTTGCTGGTGTAATTATGGAGTAGGGTTTCCTCATAGCGGCGGTCTCCAATTGCCCCTCTTTCAAGTCTCGGCCACCGTTATATTTGGTCGATTTGTTTTCTCATACAGTTCTGGAAAGGTTTCCTTGAGTGTATGTGCACCGCACCATTTGTCCCACCAGAATCTGGTGGATCGTCCATTACCTATAGTTGAGGTAACTGCAGAGTTGAATGGTCCGCCTGCTTTGAAAATACCTTTCCAGAATCGAGAAATTCTAGGCCCTACTCTGAAACCTAAACTTCTCGTACCTTTTCCCCGAAGGTATGGCTGAATGAAATCCTGCCAGCCTTCCCCGCTGTGATGAAATACCTTCCACCACCATTTTTCCAGAAGGGCAAGATTCATGTCTCTAAGGTCGATGATGCCTAGCCCTCCATGCTTCTTCTTCATGCAAGCCATACTCCATTTGATCAGGGAATAAGAAGTATTGGTTATCTCTGCATATTAATTATGTTTTTGTGAGATCTTGCATATTGTGGTGACTTATTCTTGGTTCATCTATTTTTTAGGAGTTTCTATTGCTTGTGGTGCACTTCCTCTATTAGCACTACGAGTTGAGGGCAGATAACTCCGACAGATGTAGTTAACAAAATGCACCAAGGTCAAAATCCTTAAAAAAAATTTGTTACACTTGCATATTCATCATGTACAATCAATCAAGTTGGACAATGAACTTTTATATAAACAATTGAATGAGAGTAGTAGTGTCGCCATCATTCAAAGGGGCATGGGACACGAAGGAGGCAGAAAGAAAGAAAGTAAGAAAGGAAGGGAGAGTCACTTTCTTTCTTGCTTTGATTTCGCGCTAGTTTTGGAACCAAATTTGCAAAGTTGGGTCTCAACTAAGTTAACCCCTTGAGCTAACAATGAAGAAGATACCAAAAAGAGAGAAATTTAAGAAATGCACAGTAGAGTTTCTGACAATTAAAGTAGCTAGGTAGCAGTACTAAAGTATGGAGGTACTGGAAAATGATTGTGTGGCACTGGCGTGTATCAATCATGAAAGTTCACCAACTGGGCCTTGCCGATTCTCACTTATTGGCAATATGTGCATGATTGCTTCCAAGATCCTTAGATGTAACTCAAGAATAATAACAGCTGCATGTGATGATCCTCTCCATTCTTCTTCTTTCATCACTACGTGTCTCTTTTTTCCCCCCCCTAGTGGCTAACACTGTAGAAAAGAAAGAAAAAAAAAACTGAGGCCTTTGTTTCAGTGAAAGACCCTGATATTGAAGCTGTGGTGAGGGTTGATGGTTTAGCATTTATATTCTAACACTCGGCTCATTGTTATCTTTGTGGACCGAGAACATATAACACCTTATGCGATAATGTTTTCTCTAAATCTGCATTTAATATAACATAGTCTGTAGGATTCGAATTTGAGTTGCTGTGCTACGGTGTGCAGACCAAAACATTTCTAACAGAGCTCAATTCAAATCTACAACAATCTCTAATCTCTAATCTCTAATAATATAATGAGAGTTGGAGTTGTCATTTATCAACATACAAACCCATGCATTGCACGTGCAACTTCAACTCTCCCATTAATTACAACAAAAACAAACAAATAAAAAGAATTCACATATTTAAAACGTTCAATGCACGTGCAAACAAATTTAATAATATTTTTTTAACACTAAACAACACATATGTTGTATGTACAATTCAAATTTTACTTATAAATGCGTACATTGAACGTACAAATTGTAGCTTTTTCTTCAAAATATTTTTTTTTCCAATTATGTGCAACGCACATCCAACATGCAAAACTATTTCTTAACACATATATCACACGTGAAAATCATCAAAATCTTATCGATGCACGTAAAAAATACTAGTACCAGCTAATACTAAGATTTGTTTTATCTTAGTAACATAATAATTTGACAATTTTGTATTGCCTACAAATAAGAGCCCAATAATAATAAACCAGGATAAAAACTCATGAAATTGAGTAAATTACATGGCCCGGCCCATTTACAGTCATTCCTTCTTCTTCCACCTCGAGTATGAGGCTGTCATCGTTCTGTTCCTTATCGCCAAATTCTCACAAGTTACCCAAAAATGGCATCATAAATATCCCTCCTTTTTAAAATTACCGCTACAAAATTTGCTCAATATGTTGACGCTGCTCTACCTTCCAACTCCATCTTCTTGCCTTCATTCCAAATTTGGTAACCATTCCATCTTCCATCTCCATTTGATGTTAGTTGTTTTGAAAGATTAGCAGAATTTGTGAATATTTATACCATGTTACTACTTATTATACCATGAATTTTGTATTAATTAAATGATGTCAAATTGTGGGTATCCTCTTCATTGTTCGGTTTGTTCATAAAATGGTAGGCATGCCTTATTTATTTATTTATTTATTTTGGAACAAGGCCGTAGTCACACACCCACTCCGCGCACAAATACTCCTCTTGTCCCTATAATTGAGGAGTTGTGTAGGGGGAAGTGTTAACCCCCGATATCTTGTTCACTAGCGAAGAGACTTACCACTAGAATACCAGGGCACTTGCACAAGATACAATTGTTATAATCTAAAGAGTACGTCATAATTTTTAGTAAGATTTTTATCCTTTAAGAGAATGTGCAGGCCCACATTATTTGAGTAATTATGGAAAAATGATACTTTAGTTACTTTAATCTTCTAAATATAGGCTTCACCACAAGTGCTAGTAGCCTATTCGCTAGTGAGCGAAAGGACAGGAGTTCGAATCCTGCTTACTTCTTTTTTTGTCCGTAAGGCCTTGTTCAAAAATAAAATAAAGTAATAGTATAGCTTTAATAGTAACAACACAATGTGTACGCATGGTCTACTATAATTTTTGTTTTCTCTTATGCCTTTTCGTCATTAGTTTGTATATGACTATGGTTTTTAGAATATACAATCATATATCTTACGGATGATATTTAGCAGTTGGTTGTTCAAGTGCGAATACATTTCCGAGAACAAGGAGACAAATCTCTGTTATAAATTCAAGCATAAGAATGACGACGGGCTTGAACAGTGGAGCTTCTGTCGATGAACGGTCTGAAGAAAGCAACCAACTCTATTTGGGAATAGATTTTGGCACATCCGGTGCTCGCTATGTTCTTATCAACAACGAAGGGACCATTCAGTCTGAACGAAAGCGAACATATCCACAGCGATTTGTAAGAATTTGTTTCCAGAAGTAGCTTATAGTTCCAGCAGAAATTTTGTTTCTGTTGTTCTTTTAGGGGATTCCATCTTTGAGTTGCATCTGAAAGCTACCATATACAGATCAATAGATTCTGAAAAGAAATATTAATGGAGTTTAGCAATGATTCTTTGGTTCCATTTGTACCATTTTCTCAAAAATGATACAAATGAAATACAAATTTCATTTGTCAGATTATAGGTGAATAATTGCAAGGGAATATAAACATGGATTGCTTTCGAAACAAAGAGATTAGTTGGGTCGTTATCGGTCTGCTTTATAAATTGGGGTTTTGAGATTACACATGCTTCCGAAGTGGAATGCTTGTATTTGTTTATTATTTATTTCAGTTTGGATGAAAACGATTCCCTTGTTGTTGGGTGTATATTACTTATATCCTTCTTTGTTCACCACTAAATTTGTTACCTACTTAGTATGCGCATAAGGATGATAACTGTTGTTGAATCTTTGGAATACTATGCTGCATAAGCAATCCCATTTTAATGTGAAAAGGCTTAGGACATAGTGTTAATTCTACGGGTGCTTGTATAGAGTTTAGTATGTCCTACAAAAACTATACGATGTCACAGTTTATATCACTTGTATAATATACCTCAGCTGGCTCGAAGATTTCTACCTCTTTGCTCATATATGCCCTTATGCTTGTTATAAGTTGTGATTTTAATATAAGATAAACTTGAGAAGAGTTAGTAAAGCAGTAAATAAGAGGTCATAGTATCATACTTCTTCCAAAAATAATATTGAGGGAAAGGGGGAGATATGGAGTAGCCCCACCTAATATTCAGAAACTAAGGCCTGGTCACTTTTTTTTTCTTTCAATTTTTCTTGCTTGCTTATGCATATACTGCAAGATTTGTTCTGGTGTATTGTTAGCAATTAAGCTATAACCTGTAAGAATTTCTTTCTAATTTGTGATCCTATGTTCTTTTAATATGTCTTTCGTTGACTTAAAACTTGATGTAGCCATCACTTATGTATCTAACCTGGCATTTGCATTGCTTAAATACTGTCATCAAATATTCAGTTGTAATATACCCTTTCTCATTTGAAGTAAACAATATAACTCAGCATTTGAATTAAACCATAATGCTTTTGTCATTTGTCTGAAAAGTGTTTCTTGTTTGGTTCTCTGTTCTTCGTTGATAAACTCAGCAAATTGTGTCTGCTTCATTAGGCAGATTGGTGACACCATAAACTGGGCAAGCACTTGGAGAGAAACACTCTTCTTGCTCCTCGAAGATATTCCTATAAGACTTCGCCCGTATGTTGCTTCCATTTCAATTGATGGAACTTCTTCGACAACTCTTATAGTTGACAGGTAGATACATGAATATATCCTATTCAGCGTCTTTCCCTAAATTTGAAGTATGTGCATTACGCATTACAATTACCATGCCAGTATACTGCACTTGTGCTTGAAAAAAGGTCTTTCCTTAATTTTGCCACCAACAAACTTGTGCTTGAAAAAAGGTCTTTCCTTAATTTTGCCACCAACAGTTTGTATTAGATTCCATTATAAGTTTAGAAAGAAAGGTACATCATCTTATTGATTTTTTAACTTCAGTAACACAGGGGAGTTACAGTCAAGAGCTTTTCTCTATAACGAAAGCTTCCCTGATGCTTTACCAATGGTTAAGTCCATTGCTCCAGAGAACCATACAGTTTGCTCTGGATCATCCACCCTTTGCAAGCTTGTTTCATGGTGGAATTCACATGATGTAGACAAAGACTCAGCTATACTGACGCATCAATGCGATTGGCTATTGTGGCTTCTTCATGGAAAGATTGGAATCTCGGACTATAATAATGCGTTGAAGGTATCATCCATCTTGATCTGTTACTAAACCTTTTTTTTTTAGAGAGAGATCTGTTACTAGACCTAGTTCGTAGTTCTGTTAACTGCATTATTATCACGTGAGCCTAGAGGTGCAATTGGGCCGACCCCGACCCCATAGCTGGTTTGGACTAACTAATTAACCATTTACTAATGTAGAAGGCATGGAGTCAAAGTACTTATTGTGGGCCTAAATTATATATATGTTACAAGAACTTTTTCCCAAACTAAGCTTTTTTTTAAACAAAATTTCTTTGGGGGTTACGTGCCAAACTTATTCCCTGGGTGAGCTAGTTGTTGTTACGTCAGGTTAAGTCGCAATTGGGAACTGCGGCAACAGTTATATTGAAGCTGCAGTTCTCAACTACGGCTTCTTCAAGAATTTTTCAAAGCTTGTTGCATTTGCAAAATGCGGTCAAAGTATAATGGCCCAACTGCGGCCTCATTAGCCGCAATTCCCAACTGCGACATCTCTTTAACAAAATTTTACTTATGATTTTTTCTCCAAGTATTCAAGTGGTGAAGAGAGTAGGATACTTGAAGAAAAGTTCTATGTAAAATTTTGTCAAAGAGATGTCGCAGTTGAAAATTATGGCCTAATTCTAAACGGAGGCCGCAATTCCCAACCGAGATCTTGATTTGATGTAAAACGTAATGCTAAATAGAGAATTTCTAAGAATCTTAAAGAATTAATTTTACCAACATGTAATGCGGATCAAAGTTATAATTTTAAACAATTAATCGGTTTGATGGATTTTCAAGAATTGAATTAAGTTTAACAAGTCCAATTAATAATTCAGTTATAACAATCAATAATTAAATTCCTAAGCGTTCTTAGCAAGTAAAAGATGCAATATTGATTCGTACTCTAATTAGGCAAGTAGAACACTTAACCTCGATATTTGTGGTCGACAGTTAAATTAAATAATATAATAGAGATGATAATGTAGTATAACACAAATATTTGAAAAGTGGAAAGAGTATACCGGGGTTCAAGAAAACCAGCGTTAGATCTTGGGTTGGCAGCACGCAGAACACATCAATCAGCAACAACAGTAAGAAAGATAGCGGCAACAAAGTCAGCAATGGCAACAGCAAAGGCGACGGCGGCGGCGTCGCTGACTGAGGGCGGCGACGGTGGTCGACGCAGCGAGGTGGGTCGACAGCGGCGTTAATGGAGACAGGAGGAGGGTCGTCGGGATTTGGGGGTGTTAGCTGTGGCTGGCGATCAGAAACAGGAAGGGACGAGGAGGTCGGGGTTTTAGGTGTCGACGAGAGTAGCTGACGATGAGCACGTGACCGGAGAGTGGGGTAGCAGCGGTGGAGGGTCTCGCCGGAGATGGCAACGAGGAGGGGCTCGGGGTTGATGGGTTCGGGATCAACGAAAGGGGAAGAAGGAGAGAGAATGGGTTAGGGTTAAAATTAAGATGGATTTTGGAGATTAGGGTTTGGGTTTAATTGATTTGGGGATAGTTTTAGAGTTTATCACAAACCCGAAAATTTTATTAGGATTTATCATAAATCCTAATAAGTTGGATCTCAATTGTATCACACAAAGGAGAGATGAAGAGCAAAACTCAACACAATAAATTTTTATTCAAGAATGACATAATTTCTTATTAATCTCAAGGCCTATATATAGGCCCAAAACAAAACTCGATATAAATCTCCAAAATATTCTAATGCATAAAAGAAAGATTACATATGGCTATAATTGCCAAAAACAAATATGGTACTGAAATAAAATACTAAACTAAACAGAATAGATGTCCTCATCATTCTCTCCGGGTAGGAGAGAGCTCGACCCAGTCGAGTCAAAACCAGTGATCCTGTCATGGGGCTCCAAAAGATCTGGATCCAGTTGCGGGAGCTCCTCACGATCACTGCAAGTGTCATCCAACTTCGGCTTGTTCTTCCACCTTACCAAATACTTGTGCATACCACCATCTCTTGTAGAGATTATCTGATCATCTAAAATATTATTCAATTCTTCTGTCGGTGTGTAAATAGTATCAGTTAGAGGGTTAAATATGGGAATCTCACCATTAGGCTGCATGGTAGGCTCATCTATAAGAAAATTTATAGGATTGAATTTTGAGCCTTCATAGAGTACTAGATCCTCAATATTGAAAGTCTTACTTATGTCAAAACCTTCAGAGAGGTCAACGACATAGGTATTATCATTGATTGTATGTAGAATCTTAAATGGGCCTGCAACACGTATGTTCAAATTCTTAACGGATTCAACTGGAAACCGTTCCGGACGAATCCGAACTATCTCTTCGTCACCAATATCAAAAGTTATAAATTTTCTTCTAGTATCTGCTATTAACTTGTAATTAAAATTATTCTCATTAAGTTCCTTGAAAATTTCTCTATGCAAGTCATGAATGTGATATGCAAATGTGGGTGCATATTCTGTGACTCTAGGATGTTCTAACACATGGATAAAATCTATAGGCTGCCAAGTGACTTGGGAAGGGATGAGCGACTCAGGTACACTCAATGGAGGTGACTGGACAGACTGAATACAATTGAGAGACTGGTCATCATCGTTTTCATCAAAGTCATCACTTACATTAGGTTCATAGGTAAACTCATTGTCGGGCTCATCAGCGATGACTGCGGTACCATCTACTATATTGATCCTACTTGGGCTAGGACAGTTGCCAGCACATGGTCGTATCCCTTACATTTATAGCACTTAGTGAGAGGATCAATTATAGAATAATCTCTTTCAGTTTTCTTACCCGGGTTGTCATTTCTAAGTGGATAGGAATTTGAAGTATGTTTGTTTGGGTAAGACTTGTTAGGGTACTGAGGAGAGGAGTGCTCAGGTCTAGAGGGATCAGGAGGATTCATTCTGGAGGAATGATCCATCGAATCGCTGGACTTGTAATGAGAACTTGCTTTAAGGGAATCCATATCGAGGACCAGAGCATAAGCTGTCGCTAATGAGTCCACATTTCTATGAATTAGCTCGTTCCTCAAATCGGCTCGTAATCCAGCCCTGGACCTAGAGAGAGTTTGTTCTTCATTCTCTTTACCTAAAGCATTGCACGGAATAAGGAAGTCATCAAATTTATCAACATATTCTTGTGTGGATTTACTTCCTTGATAAAGTTGGTTCCACGAATCTAGCAATCGGGTGGGGAACGATAACGGTACATATCTCTTAGTGAGATTTTCTTTCATGGCTTCCCAAGTGGCTGTAAGTGTCAGGTCTCGGCCTCTGCGGGCATGTTCAAGATTGGTTCAGTGTTGTTGAGCTTTATCCGTCAATTTCATAATGGCAAATTTAACCTTCAGGGCTTCGCTCATGTCAAACCAAACAAAGTAGTGGTCCATCGCACGGATCCAATCAAGATAAGTTTGGAATTTCATGTGGCCTTCAAAATGGGGAACATCAGCCTTAACGTTCTTATATTGTTCGTCAGGGTCACGTTCTTGACGTCGATCGTCACGAACATTCCTTTGAGGGATCTGACGATTAGCATGAAGCTCAGGGGCAACAGTTTGATTTGATTCCACTTTCTCAAGTCTCTGATTGATATTTGCAAGAATTGCTTGAATGGCAGCTAGGGTAGCGGAAATATTAGAGTTGTCCATTTCAGGTCGGGAAGGTCAAAGGTTTCTAATTGGGTGATTTGGGAGGGATAAGAAAGGCTCGTTAGAGTCTGTGATGGTGCTGTGAAGACACATTCACCAAAAGGGGAAAACTGGGGGTCGTGTGTGTACCTTTTTTTTAATAATAAATCTGAAATGATCTAAAATAAAGAAAGAAAAAATAAAAGACTACACGATCCTAAATGAATGCAGAAATTGATGCCTAAATGATGTAAGAACTAGGGCTTGAAGAACCTTCGCTCTGATACCAAAATGATGTAAAACGTAATCCTAAATAGAGAATTTTCAAGAATCTTAAAGGATTAATTTTACCAAAATGTAATGCGGATCAAAGTTAGAATTTTAAACAACTAATCGGTTTGATGGATTTTCAAGAATTGAATTAAGTTTAACAAACCCAATTAATAATTCAGTTATAACAATCAATAATTAAATTTCTAAGCGTTCTTAGCAACTAAAAGATGCAATATTGATTCGTACTCTAATTAGGGAAGTAGAATACTCAATCTCGATATTTGTGGTCGACAGTTAAATTAAATAATATAATAGAGATGATAATGTAGTATAACACAAATATTTGAAAAGTGGAAAGAGTATACCGGAGTTCGAAGAAACCAGCGTTAGATCTCGGGTTGGCAGCAGGCAGAACACATCAATCAGCAACAACAGTAAGAGAGAGACAGTAGCAACAAAGTCAGCAATGGCAACAGCAAAGCTGGCGGCGGCAACGTCGCTGGCTGAGGGCGGCAACGGGGGTCGACGCGGCGAGGTGGGTCGACGGCGGCGTCGATGGAGACAGGAGGAGGGTCGTCGGGATTTGGGGGTGTTGGCTGTGTCTGGCGATCAGAAACAGGAAGAGACGAGGAGGTCGGAGTTTTTGGTGTCGACGGGAGTAGCTGACGATGAGGGCGTGGCCGGAGAGTGGGGTAGCAGCGGTGGAGGGTCTCGCCGGAGATGGCGACGAGGAGGAGCTCGGGGTTGATGGGTTCGGGATCAACGAAAAGGGAAGAAGAAGGAGAGAGAATGGGTTAGGGTTAAAATTAAGTTGGATTTTGGAGATTAGGGTTTGGGTTTAATTGATTTGGGGGTTTTTGGGGGTAGTTTTATAGTTTATCACAAACCCTAAAATTTTATTAGGATTTATCACAAACTCTAAAGTTTTATCAGAATTTATCACAAACCCTAATAAGTTGGATCTCAATTGTATCACACAAAGGAGAGATGAAGAGTAAAACTCAGCACAACAATTTTTTAATCAAGGCCTATATATAGGCTCAAAACAAAACTCGATACAAATCTCAAAATATTCTAAAATCTCAGAAATATTCTAATGCATAAAAGAAAGATTACTTTACTAAACAGAATAGATGTCTTCATCATGATTATACTAAGGCCGCAATTGAAAACTATGGCAAGCTCAGAAAATTTCTTGATGAAACCACTGTTGGGAACTGTGGCTTCATTATAACTGTTGCCACAATTCCCCACTGTGGCTGTGGCTTAATCTTAATCTGACGTAGCTAGAAGTAGCTCACCCAGGGAATAAGTTTGGCAACATACCCCCTATGGAATTTTGTTTCAGAAAGATGATTAGTTTGGGAAAGAATTCTATATTACATATGTATGTTCTAATGTTATTAGTTTATATGTACATATACAATGTCCAACTACTTATAACTTTTGTGTCAAAATGGAATAAAACTTTTCTATGAATGTTCACAAAGTACTAATCCCTACCAGCTCAACAATTGTAATTGTTAAATGTGCCAAAAACAAATTGACTCAAATATGACAATCGTCACTATCTGTTATTAATGAGAACAAGAATTCATAATACATAATGTACAAAATCAAATGGTAATGCAAATAAACAAATTATATAAATTCATAAGCAAAAAAATGCAGGTCATCCTGTAAATGTGTCATTATGTATATTAAAAGTTGTAAGTAGTTTGTACAAGTGAATCCATTTTCTTCGCATATCAGATCTGGGTCAGGCTTGGACTCATAAAAAATTTGGAACTGACTCAGGCTTGTATGTGCTGCCACCCCTATCTGAGCCTTTTCCAATCAAAATGTGCACCTATGCTGAGAACAGCTCAAGGTCGAGGGAGCTTTTGGAAAAATTTAACCTACAATTTTTCTAGTTATCAAGTTGACATGAACCCTTTATAACATCTTGCGTCAAGTTTCCAACCTGAGCAAACTAAGCAACCTCTAAGCTTAGCAGCCAAGTGTATACCATTCCAGCCTAACAATTTACTAATTGTGTTAGAACTTAAATCAATGAGATCCTCTTTTGCTCAACCCTTGCATTTCTCTAATTGGAATTCATGGCATAGCCTTGGTCAGAACTCAAAATACGAGTTTCTTGTTAAAACTTGTTATGTGGTCTAGAATGTGTTGGTTAATATTGCTGTTCTGTGACAGGTCGGGTATGATCCAGAGACCGAATCCTACCCAACTTGGCTGCTTTCTCAGCCATTTTCACATTTATTACCTACAGTTACAGAACCCGGGACTCCTATCGGTTATATAAAGGAAGATATTACTTCACAATTTGGTAAGTCTATCTTTTCATCCACTCGCTGAATGTGTTAAATACTTACATTGCTTTGTAGATCATATCCCTTCAATAGCATTTATAGTTGTTTGTTGAAGTTTAAGTTAGATGATTATATAATTTTGATTAGATTCTCTGATAACAACTAAGCTAAAGTGGTAATAAGAAATTTGTATTTATTCTTGAAGTGTTGATTTAATACAAAACCCTGATTGTGTCCTTCATCTAAGACATTTTATAAGACAATTAGTTGAGATACAGATTTGAAAATAAAAGGTTTTAAAGCATTAAGAGTTCTTCCTGCTAGGTTTTTCAAAGGAATGCTGTATTTGCGCGGGAACAACTGATAGTATAGCGGCTTTTCTTGCTGCACGTGCCACACAACCTGGAAAAGCAGTGAGCTTCCAAAGAGACTGCTTTTGTTGGCATAATTGACTAAAATGGATTCGATATTAATGTCCAACTTCTTCGAAACCGTGATCAGGTTACATCACTGGGTTCAACTCTTGCCATAAAACTGTTAAGCACGCGTCGTATAGAAGATGCACGGTATGGTGTATATAGTCACCGTCTTGATGATAAGTGGCTTGTTGGTGGGGCCTCAAATACCGGAGGAGCTGTGCTTAGACAAATATTCACGGATGACCAGCTGGAACTCTTGAGTAGGCAGATTAATCCATCTGTGCCTTCTGCTCTGGACTACTATCCTTTACCAGTAATTGGTGAAAGGTTCCCGGTTGCAGACCCAAACATGGCACCACGGTATAACGTTCTCCTCAACCTTTTCTTATCTTCCAGTTCAACAGCAGATTGTCATATCTTCTGTTCACAAATTGCATAGTCTATCGTACTAGTTCGTTAGTACTATTAGTCATTTAAGCCAGCTATTCTCAACATTTTCGTAATATTTACAGAAATTGAAAAGAGGAGACGAGGATTACAGTGACAATCTAATGCTGTAACATGGGGCTATGGATTAGGATTATAATGAGATTGAGGTGGTAACCCCTAATTCATAAGGAAGAATAAGAGTTCATGCATGACTGCGTGCACATGCACCTACATGATCGTGTCTGTGTGTGCACGCGCGCATTGCCAATTGTATTACACAAACTACTCTGGTTCTACAAGCAATAAAGTAGTACAACTTTTCTAGTACGATATATATGTCCTTTTTTTTCCTCTTCCCACTAAGGGGTTAACCTTAGCAAAAGCGTCATCTGCTACTGTAATTTACTAAAAGGAATTAGACCGGCAAACAAAAGCTCCCTTACACGTGTTCGGTTCACTGTTTGCAAACTTCAAAGTTACCAGAATCAAGTAGAAATTTGTGTGAAGTCCTAATTTGCACTAGCTGTAACAGAAATTTATTTGCAGGTTACATCCACGCCCAAAAAGTGATGTGGACTATTTACATGGCATTCTTGAATCCATTGCCAGAATTGAGGTAATTTTCCTCAAACATAAGTTGATGATGTTAAATAATTAGAATTACAGGAAATTTTAGCCCACAGCAAAATCTCTGATCAAATGCGCTGGTTTTTTGCAGTAAAAATATACAGTTTACGTTAAAGTAATTCTTTTGTATTTATATAGAAGTGTGTTATTTCTTGTTAAGATTTTAATTGTTTTGTTGAATGTATTCATTTTGGCTGAATATCCTCATTGAAATAGGTAGGTCAATTTTTTCTTGCCATAAACATCAAAAGAGGTTCCTCAAAATAGAAACAACTGAAAAAGAGTGATTGGAAACTGTTAGAATACAAGTGCAATTTCTCTCGATCCTTCTACAACTTCGAAGTTTTAGCTTAGTGACAGGGACTTTCACATATTATCAGAACAACCCAGGTTCGAATCTCATTGGCTACGCAATTTAAATGCGGATTAAAAAAAATACCGCTATGTATTGTCCAGGTTTCGGCCCACAATTTGTTGGGTGTTTATCTCATTTCTTTGGCCCATAAAAAATGGACTCTCGACCTGAGGGGGCGTGTTAGAATACAAGTGCAATTTCTCTCCATCCTTCTACAACTTTGAAGTATTAGCTTAGTGACAGGAATTTTCACAAAAATCATGTTACGACTTTGTTGGTTTAAACCAACGCATTTTCTTTTGGTATCAGGCAAAGGGATATGGATTGCTCAAAGAACTCGGGGCAACAGAGGTGGAAGAAGTGTTCACGGCAGGGGGAGGGGCGAAAAATCCGCAGTGGACCAAACTACGAGAAAGAGTTCTTGGGTTGCCGGTTTGTGAAGCAATGCAGACAGAGGCCGCATATGGGGCGGCACTGCTTGCTCTCAAGGGTGCACACCGGAAACACCAACAATTATGGTAGTATGCCGATCCATCTGTTTATATTGAATATAATCAGTCAGTTCACTGTAAGGAAAGTTGATACTGTTAAACCAGTTGTTTGCTGGTTTGATTTAAGTGCCCTTCTACTGCTGGAATGTAAATATATTTTGTTCTAAATTATAAACTTGAAAAACTGCTATTTTCTGAACATTATCATTCTGAATAAACACGAAAAATGCCTAAGAAGAACTGTTTGGGAGGAGCTTAATGCAAAAAATAAACTAATCATTGCTTGTTTTCTAGCAAAAAAAAAAAAACAATTACCCTAAAGTTTCTCTTTGCAACTAAAGATACCTATATTGGATAACAAAATGCATTACAAGATACTGTCAAACATTCAGAGTAATGCTACATTTATTATCAAATCTACTACTTTAGCTGGCACAGTACTATTGGACATTTTTACCACCTGCTCTACAATAACCTTCACTAATAGCGTGCCACCAAAGATAGTAAAGAAAAAGTAGTAGGTGTAGTATTACTCTACAAAAATTTGAGGACAATTTTCTATTTGCAATTTAGGCCTTCTAATTTGTCACTTTAATATTCGCACACCAATACGTGGAGCATCCACAATGGTCATTGCAATTTTATAGCAAAATGGCAAATAGCAAAATAGAAAAATGCTGCACTGGTTTGTTTGCTATATTTTGGCAAATTTTTTTAAAAAAATTAGCAGTTTAGTAAATTACTATTTACTAAATTTATTTTGAATTTGGTTTAGTATATAAATTTTGGTTTAGTAAATTACTATTAAATTAACCTAAATTATATTTAAATAATCACTAAATGTAGTTAAGTGGGTTAATTTAAAGGTTAAAGTGTGTTAAGAGTGGATTTGAAAGTGACGGGACTGGCCTAAAACGGGACATGTTGTCCCATTTGATCTTCGGCTGTCCGTCCCGTCCGGTCATTTTCTAATTTTTTTTTTAATACTTACGACTAAACAAGTTATCTGTCTTAGGGATTATTTAAAAATAAAAATAAAAATTTTGGGACATGTGTCGTCCAATGTGATTAAAAAAAATTGGAACGGAACATGTTTCGTCCTCTATAATTTAAGAATCTGCATTTCTTTTCTCAAATATAAGAATCAACTTTTTTTTTTCTCAAATTATGGCAAAATAGTAAACCATTGTAGAGGTCTTTTTGTCAAAATATGGCAAAATGGCAAATATAAAAAACCTTGTGGACTCGTTAGCTATTCTGCCATTTCTTCCATTTTTTGCTACAGTAAAAAAACTAAATATAGCATGAGATACAGCAATATGCATTTTATAGCGTGACGAAACATCCTGTTTTGTTTGGATTATTTAATTATTTTTTAAATGATCGGATTTTTTTTTCCTTTCAAATCTTAACATCTTAATTAGTAGTTAATTAGTTTAATTAGTATTTTAATTAGAATTTTAGTTAAATAATTAGTTAATTAATTAAGTTTAGTAAATTAATTAATTACTGAACTTTAAATAAGGAGTACCATTAGATGAGAAACTATTTATAGGAGAAAATTTCAATGGACATGTAGGAGAAGATAACATGAGATATGAGATGGTGTATGGAGGACATGGATTTGGAAATAAGAACGATGGTGGAGAGGCACTATTAGATTTTGCTACTTCGTATGATCTTATATTAGCAAATACTTATTTCAGGAAGAGAAATGAATATTTGATAACCTTTAAAAGTGGGACAAATAGGAGTCAGATTGATTTTTCATCACTAGAAATGTAGATCGTTTGACATGTAATGATTGAAAAGTTATACTGGGAGAGTATTTAACCTCACAACATAGATTAATGGTACTGGATTTGAAGATTGGGAAACACATATGTGCAAGGAAGGAGACTAGGAACCCAAGAATTAGGTGGTGGAACATGAAGGGAGATAAACTAGAAGTTTTTAAAGATAATGTCCTTAAAGGAGCATCATGAAATTGGAAAAGGGAGACAAATATGATGTGGACTAAAATGACTAAGAGAAATTTTAAAGAAGGTACTTGGAGAGTCTAAAGATAGAGGGTTGCTAAATAAAGAAACATGGTGGTGGTAACAAGAACTCTAAAATATTGTGAGAGAAAAAAGATCAACCTTCAAAATGTGGCAAAAGAGTAGACATGAAGAGAATTTAAAGAGATATAAGGCCGTTAGAAAAGAAGTTAAAAAGCGGTAAGAGATGCAAAAGAAAAAATTTATGATGTTTTATACACAAAATTAGAAACAAAAGAAGGATAAAATAATATTTATAAGCTTGCTAAACAAATGGATAGAATAACAAAAGATCTGAATACAATTAAGTGTATTAAGAGCGAGAATTCAAGAGTTCTAGTAAAAGATGAGAAAATTAAGGAAAGATGGCGAAATTATTTTGAGAAATTATTAAATAAAAATGTTGTGGGCAACTTAAATTTAGAGGACTTGAGGGAGAGTCGAGATCATATATTTTTCCGTAAAATTAGGTCCTCGGAGGTTCGAAATGCTTTAGGAAGGATAAAAATAGGAAAAGCTTTAGGGCCAGATGATATACCCATTGAAGTTTGGAAGTGTCTTGAGGATGTAGGAGTGAGTTGGCTAACAAAATTATTTAATGGAATTTTGAGAACTAAGAAGATGCCCGATGAATGGAAAAAGAGTATTTTAGTACCTATATATATAAATAAAGGAGATATATAAAGTTACTCAAATTACCGAGAAATCAAATTAATGAGCCATACGATGAACATTTGAGAGAGAGTGATCGAACATAGACTGAGACTAGAAACTACAGTGTCTGAGAATCAGTTTGAATTTATGCCGGGGAGGTTAATAATGGAAGCAATTTATGTACCAATGAGATTTATGAAAAAATATAGGGAGAATAAGAAATATCTATATATAGTTTTTATAGATCTAGAAAAAGCATATATATGATAAAGTCCCTAGAGACATAGTATGGTGGGTGTTAAATAATAAAAGAGTAACTATTCGGTATATTGAGGTAATTAAGAATATGTATAAAGGGGCAACAACCACAATTAGAACAACCAAATGAGAGACCAGCGATTTTCCTATTATAGTAGGTTTACACCTCGATTCGGCTTTAAGTTCCTACCTCTTTACTTTGGTTATGGATGAATTGACACGAGGAATACAAGATGAGTTGCCTTGGTGTATACTTTTTGCTGATGACATCGTCTTAGTTGACGAAACTAGAATAGGAATCAATGTTAAATTAGAATTGTGGAGAGTAACTTCGGAAGCTAGAGGCTTTAAAATAAGCAGAACTAAAATAGAGTGTATAGAGTGTAATTTCAGTAATATTCGGAACACAACTGAGGATGTTGTGAAGCTTGATGGCCAAGAGATACCTAAGAGAGACCGTTTCCAATATTTATGCTCGATTATACAAAGAGATGGAGAGATTTGTGAAGATTCTACACAGGATTTAAGCAGGGTGGCTTAAGTGTAGAAGTGACAGTGGTGTTTTGTGTTACAAACGTATACCTTTAAAGTTGAAGAGAAATTTATAGGACAGCTGTTAGACCAGCAATGATGTATAAAGCAGAGTGTTGGGCAACAAACAAACATGTCCAAAAAATGAGTGTAGCGAAAATGAGGATACTAAAATGGATGTGTGGTAAAATAAGGAAGGATAGAATTAAAAACGAACATATACAAGACATGCTAAGGTAACTCCAATCCAAGATAAGATAAGAGAGAATCGCCTCAGGTGGTTTGTACATGTCACACGTAGACCTAGTAGTGCTCCCGTTAGAAAGAGTGATTTGATAAGTATTGATGGTAGAGTTAGGAGTAGAGGAAGATCTAAACTAACTTGGATGAAAACGGTGAAAAAAAAATGATAGCTTGTGACCTTACAGAAAATATTGCACTAAACCGAGCAGAATGGAAAACTAGGATTCATATAGCCGACCCCAACTAGTTAGGAAAAAAGGCTTTGTTGTTGTTGTTGTTGTTGTTGTTGTTGTTGTTGTTGTAATTAAGTTTAGTAAACTAATAACTTAATTAAGACCTTAATTAAGGAAATCACCAATATTTCGTCTCATGTGGGGCCCACATGATTTTTTTTTAATATGTAAAAAAAACGCTTCAAAAAATTCCAAACCCCCCCCCCCCAAAAAAAAAAAAAACAAAACGGCAGACGAACGTTATGTTTCAGCCGTGCATTTTTTTTTCGATTTTATACATTTTGTAGCTTTTGATGACTGCAGCAAACGATCGAAATGATATTGTATAATATGCATAATATGCATATATCTCAGACGACTGTAGATGCTCTTATGAGACTGATACCTAGAAAAACTAACTACAAGCATTGAAAAGTCAGAAACTTTGATAGAATATATATGACTAAAATTTAGACGAAACAATCAAATGATTAAAAAACCTTTGAGAAACAAAAAGTTGAAAATCTGAATCCCATCTTTTTCTTTTTGAGTAAACAACTTAAACCTATTTGATTACTTAAGCTTGCAAATGATGTTCTTCTAATCTTCGAAACCCGAAAAAAAAAAAAAAGAAACTTTTAAAACTCTTACCCAAATATACACTAGTCTTCTAAAAAGTAGGCCTTTCCAATCCAATGTTAACTCACAAAAGCCAAAGGCCGAAAGCATCCAGTATTTTTTCCAGCAGCCCAAAAAGACTTCCATGCAACCGTCATTCAGATCTAACAAAATCACCTTTCAGACCAATCTCTTCACTCTTCTCAGTCTGAGACAAATATAGCAAACTCCAGCTTTCATTTATCAGAACATTATGCTTTCAACCCCTTATTTCTGAACTATTTGCAGAAATGTCAGATTCAGTTCTTTTTAATGCAAGGGCTGCGCTTCCCCTTCCTCTTTATCGGAGACCAAGAATTTCTTTCATTGTATTCAGTTTTCACGCTCTTCTAAATTCAGCACTGTACAGTTCAGTTTATATCTATAGTTGGTAGACAAATTCAACAAGCAGACAAACCGACTACAGATGAAAGCTATTTTAGTGGCCTATTGCGACCCTCTTCGCATTTATGGTGTTCTTACTGCTTTTTTATTATTTTCATTTTTGAATCATTTTTTTGTTCACTCCCATGCTTCTTTTATGACGTTCTTTCTGCAACTAATACCACCAGTGTGCTATAATTTTTTTCATCACAAAAACTTCATATATATAATATGTTATTAGATATTATTATAGTCCCATATTGATTGTAGAGTTGTTTTGATATTTATTCCCATTCTATATATAGGTGGTATTGTACTTGGTTGAACTCAATTCAATATTCAGTATTGTCTTCACATCTCTCTGATTTATCTTAACATGGTATCAGAGCCAATTATTCAAAATTTTTCTTCTTAAATTCTATCTACAAAAATCCTCAAATTCCGACAACCAAAGCTATACAAATTTCTTCCCAAAACCCTACATTCATCTTCAACCCAGTTCGAAACCCAAATCACCATCATCGTCATCAACCTCCTCAACACTCCGGTACCCTCGTCTCCAATCAGATCGGCCACCAATCCCGTCGCCAATCCTCTCCATCTCCAAATCGTAACCAATCAGATCGAGATCGGTCTGCTCAACATTCACTCCGTTATAATGCAAGAACCCAATGTTGCAAATTAGAACATATCCTCACAGCTTCCTCCTCGGGTGCAGCATCGAACAACCAACCGACTCCTCAACTTCCTCCTCCTCCCGAGCGCAGCATAGCCCAAGACAACGCTTCACCTCCGATGCCCTCATCTCCAATCAAATCGATCACCAATCCCGTCGCCAATCCTCCTTCAATCACATCTCCAATCAAATCTCTTCATACCCAAACCCTAGCTGCCACCTGGGCTCTCCTCTTTTGTTTTTTCTTGGCTGTTTTCCAAAAATCAAAAAATCAAAAAATCAAAATAAAAATTTATTATTATTATTATTATTATTATTATTATTATTATTATTATTATTATTATTATTATTATTATTATTATTATTATTATTATTTTATTTTATATATATACAGGTACTACTACTTGATGGAATCTCAGTCTCTCCTACATATTTCCGCCTCTACTGACTTCCTCGATGCAACCGCCTCTCGTTCCTCCTCCAGATTCAAACAGCAGCAGCAGCACTTTCAGTCTGCCTCCGGCCTCCTACATTCTCCTAACGTCATTGCTCACCTTACCTCACCTCTACTTTCGACACCGGTAGCTCCATCCTGCTCTCTAAACCGATTCAGATACCAGAAGCATCTCCCTCCACATTGTGCTCTCAGTCACAGCAGCCCTCGCAGTGCGTCGTTCGTCATATCCTCGGCCATGCCCGTCACTCCAGCCTTGCCATCTCCTGCTGATTGGGCTAATCTTCAGCAACGCCTCACACAGCTGGAACTACAGCTTATGGATCAGTCTATCAATTCTGGCTCCTCTACTACTGCACTTTCTGCCACTTCCGGTATGAATTCGTCCTGGATTTAAGATTCTGGTGCATCACATCATCTCACTAGTAATCAGACACTATTCACCACCTGCGCAGCACTTCCCTCTCACTCTCCATCTCTATACACAGCTGATGGCTCACCACTTCTTATTACAAACTCAGGAACAATTAGTTCTCCCACTCTCACATTACCATATGTTCTTTATGCTCCTCATTTATCAATAAACCTTATTTCTATTAGTGCGTTGTGCGATAGTGGTCTTCTCATTACTTTTGACTCTTTAGGTTGTTCTATTACTGATTCATCCACCGGTGAGGAGTTTGGCGTGCTAGTCGTCAGGATCGTCTATATTATCTAGATTTTCTTCGTGCACACCACTCTCCTTGTTTTGCCGGTACTGTTTCCTCTAATGCTGATCTGTGGCACGATGTTTGGGTCATATTAGCATATCACGACTCCAGACTATAGCTCGCAGTGGTGCCCTTGGTTCTCTCACATTTAAATATTTATCTGATTGTCATGGTTGTCATTTGGCCAAACACATTGCCCTACCCTTTAGTCACAAAAGAACTTCTGAAACCACTCATCCTTTTCAACTTGTTCATTTTGACATATGGGGACCCTCTCCAGTACCTTCGTGGAAAGACTATCTCTATTATATTGCCTTCATCGATGATTTCACTAGACATATATGGGTTTTTCTTATGCGTCAGCGATTTGAGATACCTGATATTTACCGGTTCTTTACAACTATGATTCACACTCAGTTTGGTGTGCGCATTAAGAATTTTCGATCGGACGGTACACGTGAGTACACTTCCACCACTATGAGATAGATTCTTCAGTCTTACGGTACCCTTTTTCAACAATCATGTCCTCACATACATGAGCAGAATGGTGTAGCTGAACGCAAGCATCGTCACATCCTTGAGACGGCTCGCGCTCTTTTACTCTCCTCTTCTGGTCCTCGTTCTTTCTGGGCTGAAGCCATCATGACCTCTGTTAGTCTTATCAATATTACTCTCTCGTCTGTCCTAGTTGCTACGCGCCTTATGAGGCTCTTTATCATTCACCTCCCGACTACAATATGCTCCGTACTTTGGGTGCACCTGTTATGTCTTTCTCCTTCCAACTGAGCGCACGAAGCTCTCCGCTCGTGCTGCTAAATGCGTTCACCTAGGTCTAAGTTCTGAACACAAAGGTTATTGTTGTTTTGATCCATCAGCGGGTCGTGTCCGCATTTCTCGACATGTATTCTTTGTGGAAGACTCCCCTTACTACCTGACCCCCCCCCCCCCCGAGGATACTAGATTTCTCGATTCCCCAGTTGTTGCTAGCCCTCCGACTTTATCTTTCCGCATTCCTTTTGATTTCACTCATCTGACTCCATTCACATCTCCTACAGTCCTTACACCTATTGTTTCCCCTACCGAAACACCACCTGCATCCCCACAGCAACCAGCACCCATCCAACCTACTTCCCCACCGACACATGCACCTACTCTACCGTCCTCATCCCCACACCCTGTCAGTGCACCACCTCTTCGTCAGTCTACTCGTTCCACTTTTGGTATTCCTCCGGCACGTTATACACCTAATGCCACTGGTCCTTCTGACCAGTTTGGTTTTGCCAGCCTAGCTTCCTACTCACCACAGTTTCATGCATATCTCACTGCTATACATTCTATACGTGAGTCCAGAACCTATCAAGACGTAATTCAATATTCTGAATGGAGGAAAGCTATTGCAGAGGAATTCAGTGCATTTGATCAGACTGGCACTTGGGATATTGTTCCTCTACCAGAGGGCGTTCAGCCTATTAGTTGTAAGTGGATCTTTAAGGTCAAATATCAACCTGATGGATCTATTGAGCGGCACAAGGCTCGTCTAGTAGCTCGAGGATTTACTCAGGAGTATAGCATTGATTATGATGAGACCTTTGCTCCCGTCGCACAGATAACTACTATTCACACTCTTCTTACTGTTGCAGCCATCCGCCAATGGTCGTTATATCAGATGGACGTGAAGAATGCTTTTCTTCATGGTACCTTATCTGAGGTTGTTTATAAGGATCCTCCTCCAGCCTTCCTTCTCCTCCTCGTCATGTTTGCCGGTTGCGTCGAGCTATATATGGTTTGAAGCAGGCCCATCGAGTCTGGTTTGAGCGTTTTCGCCATGTCAGCACCAAGGCTGGTTTTAGTCAGAGTTCTTAGGACCATTCTATATTTATGCGGTTATCACCGCAGGGGAAGGTAATTCTACTACTCTATGTTGACGATATGATCATTACTGGGGATAACTCTGCGGGCATTACAACCACCCAGAAATACCTTCATCAGCAGTTCCACATGAAAGACCTTGGCAGACTACGCTATTTTCTGGGCCTAGAGATTGCTCATGGATATCAGGGGATACTCATTTCTCAACAGAAATACACAACAGTTATTATCTCCGCTGCATGCCTTTCTGACAGTAGATCAGCCGATACACCCTTAGAGCTTCATGTGAAGCTTCGTCCCACTGATGGTGAGCTCCTTCCTGATCCCACTAGATACAGACAGATTGTTGGACAGCTTGTCTACTTATGCATGATCAGACCCGATATTGCTCACGCGGTTAGTGTTGTCAGTCAGTTTGTTTCTGCTCCTACATCAGTTCACTACGATGCTCTTCTTCGGATTCTCAGATATCTTCGGGGCACTATTACTCGCTCATTATTCATGCCTGCTACATCTAAATTAGAGCTGAGTGCATATTCTGATTCAGATTGGACATGTGATCCTACTACCAGACGGTCTACCACCGATTTCTGTCTATTTCTTGGTGATTCACTGATCTCATGGCGAAGCAAGAAACAGGCAATTGTTGTATGTTCTTCGACTGAAGCTGAGTACAGAGCAATGACAGCTACTACTAGAGAGATTATTCATGTTCGTTGACTGTTATCAGATATGGGTGTCGCTCTTACAGGAGCTACTCCTCTTCATTGTGATAACCGGAGTGCTTTGCCACATTGTAAGCAACTCGATCTTTCATGAGCGAACGAAGTATACAGAGATTGATTGCCATTATGTTTGTGAGCGCTTTGAAGCAGAGACCATTTCTCTCCATTCTGTTACATATTCCCAGCAGACTACAGACTTGTTCGCTAAATCCCATATTATTCAGAGATTTAGACACTTAGTTAGAAAACTCACACTGTTTGACCCATCGTGAATTTGAGTGAGGGTACTAGATATTATTATAGTCCCATATTAGTTGTAGAGTTATTTTAATATTTGTTCTCTTTCCATATGTATAGGTAGTATTGTACTTGGTTGAACTCAATTCAATATTCAGTATTTGTCTTCATATCTCTCTGAACATGTTAGTACTTTCAAAAACATAAAAACTGTTTTGAAGTGGGGTTCCCTGTGAGTATGTTAAAAGGTATTTCTAGCTTCCTTGTCAAACATTTTCGACCAATTCAGAAGTTTACAACAAATTAGCAACGTAAATAAAAAACAACATATACGATCAACCTTTAACGACAAAACAATATGACCGACAACCACAAACATATAGCACTAACCAATTTAGTTCATTCTGAGTGCATTCCATTCTCTCCTCTTCAACCTAACTGAGCAATGAACGGTTCAGTAAAATCCACAAAAATAAACCGAAGGAACACACAAACCCTAAATAATGCTGCATATGATTAATTAATAAAACCCAACCACGATCCAAAACATTACATTCACCATTACAAACAACTCACAGCCAAAATAGAAGAAGATCATCTCCACTTAAGACAAACAACAACACCGCAGACTGAGGTTTAAAATCTTACAGATAGAAAACTAAGAAGAAGATCATTACCTTCCTCTTATTCTTCTATCTATCAATCTACATATTTCACATCTCTCAATGTATATAGATCATAAGCAAATACCCAACATAGATTCCAAACCGAAACCGAACCAGAACCCATCAATAAAACCCCCTGTTTGATGGGTAACGCTTGCCAACAATCTTCTCCTCCGATTTGCGGGCCCCATCTCGGCCTGGCTCAAAACAGACCGGCATATACTCATCAGATTTACAGACAAACACCGATCCTGAGAAATGCCTCACGAGTGCATTTAACCCCTACAAAAAATTGCAACTTTATCACAAATAACCCCCCCCAAAAAAAATCATCCAAAAAAAATATATACAAAATATTAAGAAAATGGATCTCACTTGGATCCGGGCGTAGTTCACTTCGCAGACCTTCTTGGACCCGTACCGACCCCAGGCCTTTTGGTGTAGCTTCCCGTGCAGCCTCCATGCTGCTGCTGCGCTTGTGAAGTTGACAAACGCATAGCCATAGTTGTTTCCAGTGCTACACACCAGTAAATAGAACGCTCATTTGAGTCCAAAGCAATTCAAGAAATTACAAAACAAAAATGATTTTTTTTTTAAATACCTGAAATCGATTGGAAGATAAAGAAAATCGAACTCAGATGGGGTCTGATCATCTGCTTCAGCTTCCAGCTTCTCGTTCACTTCCATGCAGTGGCCATCCAGTAACCCTAAAACCATCTTCTTGCTACCAAACAACCCCAAAAAAAAAAAAAAAAAAAAAAAAAAAACTTAGCTTAAAAAGTGATTTTTATATTTTCTTTTTAAAAAGATTGAAGTACCTGAAATGACTTGGAATGTTCTTGATCATGACTGTGGTGTTGAGCTCACTTCCAGCTTCTCCTTCTTCCATCTTGGCCTCAAAGCGAGTCTCACAAAATGGGTTCTTGGCTTTCCTCAAGTTGAAGAAAGCTTTCTTGTAGTAGAACTTCTTCTTCTCCTTCTTCTTCACCTCTTGATACCTAGTAACCTCTTTTTGAGCATGCATGGTGGGTTTTTCAGCAGGAGGAACTTCATCTTCTTGGTTTGGGTCTTTGAGCTCAGAAATGGTGACAGAAGGAGGTGGTGGGTTTTTGGGGCAGCAGTAGGGGGAAAAGCAGTAGGTGACGTTTAGGGTTTCACTGGGGGTTTGGGTGATGAAAATATAATGTGGTCGATAGGGGTAGAAGAAGAAGAAGGTAGGAGGGGAATAGTAAAGAGGGTAAGAGTGATTAGGGTTAGAAAATTCCATTGGGGACAAAGGGAGAGGAATGGGGAGAAAAGAGAAGGACAAAAAACGGGGGACAAAAGGGTATGTCTGGTTTGGGGTTGTGGGACACGAATTTATGGGGCTGTGGGGTTCATATATAGAGGGAGTGGTGTCAGGACTAGGTTGGGAATGGACCGGGTTTGGGCCGGAAAAGTATGTCTACTTGCTAATTGCATATCCACTAAGATTTTGTAACAGCATCCAGGATTTTTGATGCTAATATATCCCTATACTAGATTTGCCCGTGGGCACGTGTCTTCAGAACAACATAACATATGAAAAATTTTGTAAACAGTAAATTAACAATTATATAGCTCAAGTTTGAAAATTTTGATAATAATTAGTTGTAAATAAAAGTTTTATTTACAACTAATTATTGTCATACTATTCAAACTTGAGCTATATGAACTTTTACTTACACCTAATTATTGTCATACTATTCAAACTTGAGCTGTATAATTGTTAATTTACTCTCTCTCTCTCTCTCTCTCTCTCTCTCTCTCTCTATATATATATATATATATATACACACACACACTAGTAATTTACACGTGCAATGCACGACCTAATAAATATAGTTTTTTAAAATAAAAATTTAGACATAATGTGGATTTGAACTTAGAACCTCCTTTATAATAGTTATGCACGTGTATTGCATGGGTTGGTAGATTGACAAAACATTTACAAATGGCACTAAGGCCTTCTCCCAATATAATATATATATATATATATATATATATATATATATATATATATATATATATATATATATATATATATATATATATATATATATAGTCCCCTTCGGTTGCACACTACTTTTGGTGAGCACTCACGAACTAGAGCACCTATGACAAATCCGAACCGCTCATATTGTTCTATATACCTTAGATAGCCTAACAATAAAAAATCAAGTAATTTGAAGTTCATTTGCCCATCCATCATGCTGTTAGAATTTTCAGCCATACAATTTTGTAATGGTGTAAATCATGGGCAAATGAACTTCAAATTACTTGATTTTTTATTGTTAGGCTATCTAAGGTATATAGAACAATATGAGCGGTTCGGAATTGTCATAGGTGCTCTATTTCGTGAGTGCTCACGGAGTGCTCACCAAAGTAGTGAGCAACCGAAGATTTCTATATATATATATATATATATATATATATATATATATATATATATATATATATATATATAGGGAAAGGATCCGTTGCACACTACTTTGGTGCTCACCGAGTGAACACTACGCCTTCGGGCGTTCATATCGAAAATCCGAACCGTTCACATTGATCTACACATCTAAATTAGCCTAAATATGTAAAATCAAATCATTTGAAATTCATTTGCTCATCCATCATGTGACTATAAAAACAATGAATTTCAGCCATACAATTTTGTAACACTTCAATGAATGAGCAAATGAATTTCAAATGATTTGATTTTACATATTTAGACTAATTTAGATGTGTAGATCAATATGAACGGTTCGGATTTTCGATATGAACGCCCGAAGGCGTAGTGTTCACGCGGTGAGCACCAAAGTAGTGTGCAACGGATCCTTTCCCTATATATATATATATATATATATATATATATATATATATATATATATATATGGAAAAAAGGGGTATGAGCAACTTGCTCATTTAGTAAATGAACAATTGATGATGTGACATACATGTGATTGGATAAATCTTAAAAGGGTTAGTTATCCAATGTATCACGTGCATGCCACATAATCAATTGCTCATTTACTAAATGAGCAAGTTGCTCATATCCCTTTTACCCTATATATATATAGAGAGAGAGAGAGAGGCAGAGAGAGAGAGAGAGAAGTGAGCATCATATAGAGTATGAGGAAATTTTTCTCATACAAAATGATTATACTCACTTGGTGGGGCCATTATGGAAGATCCACTCCGTCCATCATGTTTATCATGCTAATATATGTATGTGTAAAAAAAATCAAGTAGTTTTGAGATCATTCATCCATGCATCATGTGGTTGAAAAATGAACGATTTCAACAGTAATATAAATCGAATCACAAATTAGACCCACATGATGCATGGGTAAATGACCTCCAAACAACTTGATTTTTTCTACACTTACATTTATTAGCATGATAAACACGATGGACGGAGTGGATCTTCCATAATGGCCCTACCAAGTGCGTATAATCACTTTGTATGAGTAAAATTTCCTCATACAAATATGAGGCTCACATTACTTTTATATATATATATATATATATATATATATATATATATATATATATATATATATATCTTCCATAATGGCCCTACCAAGTGCATATAATTACTTTGTATGAGTAAAATTTCCTCATACATATATGAGGCTCACATTACTTTTATATCTTCCATAATGGCCTTACCAAGTGCGTATAATCAATTTGTATGAGTAAAATTTCCTCATACACATATGAGGCTCACATTACTTTTATATATATATATATATATATATATATATATATATATAGGGTAAAAGGGTTATGAGCAACTTGCTCATTTAGTAAATGAGCAATTGATGATGTGGCATACTTGTGATTGGAAAAACCTTAAAAGGGTTAGTTGTCCAATGTATCACATGCATGCCACATAATCAATTGCTCATTTACTAAATGAGCAAGTTGCTCATAACCCTTTTACCCATATATATATATATATATATATATATATATATATATATATAGAGAGAGAGAGAGAGAGAGAGAGAGAGAGAGAGAGAGAGAGATAAAATAAAGGAATTGTTTTGGGGGGGATTTGAATTTGAGTTTTGGAGGGAAACTTTGGGGGGGGGGGGGGGGGGGGGAGAATGTATTTTGTGAGGTTAGATTTTGGCCTTTGATTTGGGGGGGTTGAAGGAGAGCCACTTGATAGCTTTTTTTGTGTTTTATTATACAGTTAACATTTAGAAAATCTCTAATATTATGATAGGAGAATTGGGATTGTCATTTGTAAACAACCTATAATTTGTAGATATTCATTCAATCATTTAATCTCAACAATTCACTTTTAAGTGGAAATTGTATCAACCATTCATTTACTCAATTGTTATTAGTTACCATAATAACCTCAAAGTTCAAATTTATTTACCACATAATTATTTACAAATGTGTCACTCATATAGAGTAAAAGTTTATGCCACTAGGGGTAATTTGTAAAGTTAATGTGATGAGCAAATAGAGGTCTCAGTTTCGATGTCCGATTACGTCTTATTATTTACTATAAAAGAAAATTAATTAGATAACATTTGAAGAAAAGCGCTGCAGTCTTTAAAGCCAAATTTAGAAGAGAAGGAATCTAACATTTTTTTTATATATTTGAAAATGGCATTTTTGTAAATATGTGGGAAAAAATTTAAGAAAGATATCGGGCGGAAGAAGATCTTCCGTCCGAGATTTGATTTGACTTTTTCTTTCTATAATGGCATTTTCGTAAATTACTAATGACATTTTTGTAAATTTGAAGGAAAAAATCTGGAGAAAGTTGGGGTATGAAAGAATTTCTTCCGTCAGTCCCTCTTAAAAAAATAAAAAAATAATAGACGGAGGATCATCCTCCTGATCCTCCATCTTCTATATTTAGCAATCGCTAAATCCGACTGCTATATTTAAATGCGCACTGTTCATTTAGTTTGCTATAAATGCATTTATAGCAAACGATAGTGGAGTTTTTTTAACTTAAAACTGCATATTTTACAATTTTAGCAAACGATAATGGATGCTATAAACATTTGAATATCGGTTGTTTTGTTATCTAGTAGTGGAGTGGCTTTCCACTCGCGGAAATTCACTTTCACAGTGGAAACACGATAGTGTTTATCATTCTCCTATTAGAAACACTATCGTGTTTCCACGGTGAAAGTGGCTTTCCATGATGGAAAGAATATCTCCTATTAGACTTGCTCTATATTTTCTCTTGACTCTTTTGTTTTATAGTTATTTCAATTAATATGATAATTTTATCACAGTACAAGTATTTGGGACGTACTATACACATGTGATCTTATCATGATGCATTATCACACAACTTTTTTATAAATGTCTGAATAATTAATTTTTTAATATATGAGAGCGCATCATATTAGCAAAATCATACAAAACATGAAACATAAAGAAAATCACAAAAAATATTAAACATAAAGCAAAACCACACAAAATATTTAACATAAATCAAGAAGGTCAATTCTCTTGCACCGTTTGTCCTTCCTTTTCCTACAAGTGCACAATTAAATCACTCTGAAGTGAGTTATGCATGACATCGAATCTCATTCTATTGTAATGGTCAATCATTTCATCAATGTTTGACCTTCTAATTGCGATTGCGCCCGAGTAATGGGGATGACGTTCATATATTATTTCTTTCCTTATGTTTTGTGAGTCATCACCCATGTAATAGTTATTCATTTCCTCCTCCGCTCTATCATCCTCAACAGTCATATTATGCAAATAACACATGCCATCATAATCATGTTCAAAGTTTGTACACTCCACGGACATCCACCCACTTTAATGATACTCAAGTGAGCCTGAAGTATGTCAAAACACCTCTCAACATCATTTCGAATCGCTTATTATCTTTCAACAAAATGTTTCTCAGTGGAAATTGGAGGTCATTAATTTGTTTTGATGAATGTGGACCACATGAGGTATATCACATCTGCCAAATAATAGTCAGTGTTGTACACAGTATTTCGAAAATATGGAGAGCTCGACCATTTATGAGGTTGTTGAACATAGGTGACTTACCAAGAACATTTACATCATTTTGTGCACTTAGAGTTCCGAACAAAGCGTGCCGGATTCAAGTACCGTAGGATGCTACAACTTCAAGAATCATTATGTGATTCTTTTGGTGATTTTATTTATACCTTCCTTGCAACTCGGTTGGACAGTTCTTCTACTCCAAGTGCATGCAATCAATGTTGCTCAACATTCCAAGAAATCATTGTGACTTTGAGATTGTAGTAAGGCTTTCAGGATATCACGATTTTGTCTTAGAATGTATTCCTCCGTATAAATAGCATTTATTGCAGTTACAAAGCTTGACACACATTCTAGAGTAATTTGATTTTCCATTCTCATAACATCATCTTAATGATCTTCAAAAGCACCTTAAGCAAGCATTTTCGTAAATTACTTTTTCTCCAGAGGGAAAACAGTGCCTCCCAGTGGCATTAGGTTTCTCGAAAAAGTAATCATCGTAAACGACTACATCATCCACAATGTGATGAAAGAGGGGCTTGTGCTGTAACACCCTATATTTTTAAATAATATTTTTGAGATTAATAAATGAATTAAAGTGATTTTTGGTCATTTAATAAATATTTTTCTGATATTTATCCTTATTGCACGTGCAAATATTTTTTTGGAAAATTCAAAGTCAGAAATTATTTTGGGAAAACCTAATATTTATTAGTAGGTATTATTTATGAATTTTATGGATTTTTCTGATATTTATTGGCATATTTGCAAATAATATAAAAAGAGGAGAATTTGTGCGAAATTACCACTTGGAGTAAAAACTCAAGAATTTCAGTTTTCTGGGCTGAGCATGATGGCTAGCCAACTCAGAGGTAAAGTTTTCAATTTTTATTTTAACAGATTTGGTTTATTTTGCAAATTTGTTAAATAAGGACCTTTTTGCAAAATTGCCACTTGGAGGCCAAAATTACAAAATCTATTTTTATGGACATGATATTGATGCCGGCCAGATCTGGGGAGATAATTTTGATTTTAATTTCAATTAAATTGGTTAATCTAATTACTTAATATGAATGATCTATATATGTAAAGATATTTTCTAAAGGGATATTTTGCAAAATCTTCTCAAAACCCTAATTACCCAGATTTTGGCCTATTAAAAAAGAGCAATAGCAGTCGTGTCCTTGCTGCACAAACAAAAGACTACTTTATTATTGGTATTCTTGGAGTTTCGAAACGATGATCATGGGTGTTTGCGAAAGGATGAGCGTTTTCTTATTCTTTATTATTTCGGTTGATTCTTCAATAAGGTGGGTGACGTATGTTTTGTTTTCTTGTTCTATGCATATCATATGTGATGATTTGTCTATTAGATGCATGATAGATGATAATATGATGATGTAGTGAAGTTATTGATGGATGAATGAATAAAAATAGAACTTTTCATGAAATTATGCAATTGATGAAAAGAAATTCTATATAGATGACTTAAGAATATTAAGAACCTAATAGAAATCATGGGTATGATGTTTTCTTTCCTATTCTTGCTGTTTTGATTGTATGTGATGAGATTACATGATCGAGATGCACAAAAATTGAATAAGGATGAACACTTTACTATTAAGGATATGCATGATCTGTTTGAAGGGTTTTAATGAAGAAAACTCGATGAATGAATGTTGTAGATACTTAAAATCATGGGAAAACTGATGTGAGTAGTTGTATGTGTGTTTAACAAATTTCAAGAGGAGTTTTTTTGGATCAAAGAATCGAATTTTGAAGGGTTTCATTGAACTTTGGTTTCGGGTCTTATGGTATACAGCCGAGACTTGAATTTTTGTGTTTTGTGAAGATTTCGAATGGATCGTGGTTTATATTGATACTGAGATTGAATTGAACATTGCACTACTCTTATACCATGATTCTTGATGATTTTAATGATATATATTCACATATATACGTATATATTCAAGTGTTCTGTTTTGAAGAAGTTTTGTTGAAAATTTGATCTTTTATGAATTTAATGTGATTTTGATATGTTTTGTAAACTCTAGTATATTAGTTAAGTGTTATTTGATCATCACAGGTTTTAAATTTAAAAATTCTTGTTCAAAGAGTTAAATCACGTATCAGTCGAAATGTGCACAATTTTTCAAAACGGGCTGTGTAGCAGTTGTCAGTCGACCATCTCACATTTGAACTAAGATGTGCAGTCGACCGTCATTTGAATTTTGTATTTTTCTGCTTGTGCGGTCGATCGTATTTTGAACTATTTTGACAGTCGACTGAGACCTGTTGTCTGTGTTGTTTTGTTTAGTTTTCAGTTGATTTCTTGAACGATTGATTTTTTGAAGTTATGGATTATTGATCTACTGTTTTAGATGAAGTTATTACTATAAATTACTGTATTTTATAGTGAGTTATAATTTGATTTTAATAGAATTTAATTTGTGTTTCTATGACTCTAAAAAGGTGAAATATATATGGCTTTCAAAGGATTTGTTGTTTTGTGATTTTCTATGATTTAAAAATGTGAAACTTAGTTATTTAAAGAGATTTAATTTCAAATTTAATTTCTGAAAATTTGCGAGTATTTGGATTAATTTGGATTTGTTTGATTAAAGGAGTTTTTCTTAATATGAACAATTTGGTGATGGAATTAAGAAATCTTATTGTCAGAATTGTGTTGATATTTCGATTTGTGAGTCTCTAGAGGTTGAGTTGATATTTCGATTTGTGGGTCTCTAGAGGTTGAGTGGGATTCCTGTAAACCGGTAGATGAGATTATGTGGATTTTGACCAGTTGATTTTTGGGGTTGTTTTGGTGGAATTATGTCCGGCAGGGTATACAAACTCTTGAAAGGGGAAGTTGTGTTTTAATCAATAATAATCAACCTAAGGACAGACACTAGTGGAGATGTGATAGAACTTGGGAAACGTAACTATATGCTCTGTTGTTAATCCAACGAATGTGTTCCAGGACTGTGTTTTGTTGTATCCCGAGAGGATAGTTGGCATGTTCGCATGTCGAGGGTCGGCAGGCCTATTCGCAGAACATACGGTGCATTTCCGTATCGAGGATCGGTGGGCCTATTCACGGGATGTACTGTGCATCTGCACGTCGAGGATCGACAGGCCTACATGGTGTACACGGTAGAAAGGTGATTCTCCGATTTTAGAGCTATGCTTACATGATGCTTGTGCTAGAGGATTATCAAGCCTATTCGAGGAGTATTCTACATCTTGTTTCTATCACCGTAGTAGAAATAATTGCATAACGAGATATTTAATCATATACAGTGGAGAACGATAAGGGCTTGCACCGGACCTATATAGTATGGAATGTATAGAATTCAACAAGTATGGATTAGAGAGTCATTATACTGCATTTGTGTTTTCTTGACTTGTATTATGCATGATGTTTTTTGTTTTTCCTACACTTGACACTTACTCTAGTTTCACTTGATGTTTTCATGCTTATTTATCGTTATTTCATTATCCATGTGTTACTACTGTGGGAATGTGTTGATAATTACGACTTTATTCTTTATGTTTCATTTATATTGCATTTCTTTTGATGTTATTCACACCGTTATGGCTGACCCCTGTAGTTTTGGGGGTTAGGATTATCTCTAACCTCATATTTTACAGGTAGGTACCTGTAGCTTGGGATTTGGATGCATGTGGTAGAATGATAATATGGCTTATGCAAATTTGTAAAATAATGTGTTGTAAAAGAAAGAAATTATAATTCAAGGTGTTTAATTTTCGCTGTGCTATGTAAAGAATTGATGTAATAAAATTTCACAAATTATCTGTGTTTGACTATATTTACTATTACATTGAGGTAGATGCTGAGAATTGTGCCACGTATTTCTGAATTTATTATATTGAAAATTCGGGGCGCTACATGTGCATTTGGAATCAAGTTCAAAATTGTGCCTCCGTGTAAGTTGACTCATCAGTAAAGTAATCATGGTCAAACATATTTTCATATTGCTCTCAATGTATCGGCGACCTGGTTATAAGTCAGAACTTGAGCTTCCTCCTTCAAGTCACTGAAATTCGGTGGATGCAGTAATGAAAATCGTATCTTCTTCATGCCTTTTTTTTAATGATTTGCTTGAGCTAATTACAACATTTTCTAAATTTTCTTCTGTGGAAGAAATTGATTAACTTCCAAATTTGTAGTATTTATTTATTTTTGGAATTAAAATTTGTAATATTTATTTTATGGGGGATATGAAGAAATGAAAGAAAATGATTGATTGTGATTTGTGTATGAAAAAATCTTTATATTTATAAGGAAAAATTTGCTATAGGAAACTTTAAATATATTTAATTTTAAATTTTAAATTTTAAAAAAATAGCAGTCAGATTTTTTATCAATAAAATTGATGACATCAGCAATTCAAGAGCTGTTATAAAATTTCCAACAGCTCATCCATGTGGCTTACGTCACCCAAATGCCCAATTATTCCTCTTATGCTTCTTTTCCCCTACCCAAATTTGCCACACTTCTTACCTCTTGCCTCTTCCCACCATAACTACACTACAAGAAATTTGCCATATACCAACGGACACCTATAGCGACGGATCACTAAAACCGTGGGTATAGGCATCATATACCTACAGACGTGTAGTAAACTGTGGGTATAGGTATCCTATAGCTTTAGAGATTTTAATCCGTAACTATAAGTTATACCAACGGATAAAATACTGTGGGTATACTCTATAATTTATTTTCCCCCCAAAATTTTCATTTCCCCCCAAATCTCAAATCCCCCAATTTATACACACTCTCTCACCGATCTCTCTCTCTCTCCGCCTCCTTATTTTCATCCATCCCGTCCTCCTCTTCACCCACAACCACAAAAACCACGCCACCACTTCAGCGTCGCCGCTGTCCTCGCCCCGTCACCGGCGACTCCGAAGACGGACGGAGGAGGAGGACGTACGGCGGAGGCGGTGGAATCGGACGGTGGAGAGAGATTCTTGATCGAAGGGAGGAGAAGAAACCTCATATTTTGCCGGAAGTGGGACCCGATCACCGGTGGTGACGTCAGGTGAGCTTTTGACTTGGTTGGTTTCTTGTTAGGGTTAGGGTTTGAAATGGTCAAGAGCTATTTTTGGTAGTAAAGAAACGAACTTTATGGGGAATTATGTTGATTGCAATTTAAAAGTTTGAATTTTGATGAATGTTTGGTATTTACCAAATTTACACCTGTTGCTGTCTCTTATTAGCTCAACGGCTTAAATGCATTGACATGTGTTCTCTATTTGCTGCAAGATTCTCTTGTTATGCACTGAATGAGTAAGAAAAGCTCCTCTACTTTCCAATTACCTTCCTTTATCTATCCCTATTGTGGTTCTGCCTGTCTGCCTTTCCATAGCCTTTTCTCCATAGCAACTAGTATAGCTTAATTGTATCATATCATGACAGCTAATGCATAATAGTGTATTAGTGGATTTAGAATCATGTTTTTTTTTTTTTTTTCATGCATATTCTATTGCTTACATTTGTGTATAAATAGGGTTTGCTTGGTTCTTCTTTGATTCAACAGAGCTCATAAGCGAAAGTGTTGCGAAGCTTTAAGAGTCTGCATTTGTTTTATAGCAAAAGATGAACTATGGAAGCAGCTCTGGTTCGAGAAATTTCATTTTGGGTTTCAAATTTGTTGATTCATGAGTATAAATGTGTATTTTGATGCAAGTTGGATATCCAACTAATGCAGGTGCTAGGATTATGCGAAGCTCTTTTGAGTTCGGAAGGACCCATGTTGTGAAACCCAAGGGGTGACACCAGACTACTATTGTCTGGCTTCATGGATTAGGTGATAATGGATCAAGGTAATTGTCAATGCCAACTTCAGTTATTAGATTTTAAAGATTTCGATGCTATGTTTAGCTGTTGCCTACATCTTGATGGTTCGGAAGGACCCATGTTGTGAAACCCAAGGGGTGACACCAGGCTACTATTGTCTGGCTTCATGGATTAGGTGATAATGGATCAAGGTAATTGTCAATGCCAACTTCAGTTATTAGATTTTAAAGATTTCGATGCTATGTTTAGCTGTTGCCTACATCTTGAATGAGGAACCATCAACATACTCTAAGTTGGTGATTCAGTACAGAAATCATTGCTAAAAATGTGTAAGGTCTATTATAACATAACAAAACTCTTACATCTCGGTTGCATAGCGTCACGTTAAAGTATTTAAGATAGGCTACTTGGAGAGTGTTAAAGATTAATATTTTTTTTGGTTGTAACAATTGTGTCTTCTACTTTATTCTCTGCATTACATGAAAGAAATCTCCGTACACTTATTCCTAGTATTACCTTTTGAAATATGATTAGCCACTCTATTATTATTCTATCACCCTAAGCTTGTAAAGGAGTTAAATGGTACCTTCCTTTCGGTTTGGATAAAGGTAATGAAAGGAGGTGGGGAATGTGAAAGCTCTATTAAAAGTAACAACCTAACTACGATGAATTCAATAAAACAGAGAGATAGAGACTACTTATGGATCTATTTGTTCTGGGGAAATTCTTGTTCTGCTTGATTGGATTGAAGAGAGTGCCCCAACCGTGCGTATAATGAAACAAACCAGTAGTAGTTTTCGCTTGTAATACCTTTTTATTCTCTTAGTGAGCGTAAGGCGGAGAAGGACCATCACAAACTAATCATGAATATGCCTTTAGGCTTACGGGGTGTTTGGTTGCACGTAAAACTTTGTGAAGTTGTAAGATTACTGTAGAGAAAAGAAAAGAAATATATGGATTTGAGTTATGAAATTGTATTGTATTGCAAAATATAGAGGAGAGAGAAAAAATATTGATGTAGAGGGTTATGTGGAATTATTTAATTAGATAGAGTAAAAAGTAGAAGAGAGAAAATATTTTTTATTGCTACTGTAGCGCTACAGTACTACAGTGCTGAATTAAAATCCAAACGAAGTCCAAGTGAAACAAACCAAATTTGGAACCCATTTCGCTGGATTGGAGTTCGGGGATTTGTTTTCACGGATTCCAAACACCCCCAATAATTCGCTGTTCTGTGCCCATTTTGCATAGCAGGATTTTTTTTGGTCTGTTACATGGATTGTTTTACTTGACTCTAGCAAAGAATGTAAACTGCACTTTTTTTGTAGCATTAGGCTATTAGCATCTTCTTCTTGTCACCATGCTATAATCGCTCTGGAGGTTTCATAATGAGTAACTTGCTATCTAGCACCTTTTAGCTAAAAATTAATGTATAGCTGATATGGAACCTTGTATTTCTGAATTGTATTCTAGGGTTCGATGTCGGGGACCTTTCTGGGGAGGGTCCTGATGATGTTGAAGGAATGGTTGCTTCAGCTGCTCATATTGCAAATCTTTTGTCATGTGAACCTGCTGATGGTATGCTTCTATGAAACTCCGATATTAATTACTAATGTATGCATGTGCATTATGTGTACATGTATTTCTTGTGAAAATAGATAGGTAACTTAGTACAATGGCATAATTTATATTGAGATGAAAGAATTATCAATAATGAGTAACAAATTGAAGCAAAAATAAATTTAGAATCGGTTTCTAGTTTTAGAAATAATGTCAGTAATCCTTAATTCCTTATAGACAAGAATTACTAGTGGTTCTCATTCCTTACCAATAACTACTTTTTTCGTCTTCAAATTGATACTAACCACCTAACTCGTGCAGATTTTGAATGTTCTTCTAACTTTTGCATTTTCAAAGATAATTAACACCAGTCTGCTTGCTCACAGTCAAGGTTGGGATTGGTGGCTTCAGTATGGGTGCTGCAATAGCACTCTACTCTGCAACTTGCTGCACATATGGGAAGTTGGGGAATGGCAATCCTTACCCAGTTAACATTAGCGTAGTTATTGGACTTAGTGGTTGGCTTCCCTGTTCAAGGTATCTCCTCTACAATTTTCTCATCGTCGGGTCTGGTCTCTTTATTTCATTTTTGGTTTTCTTGTATCTGCCTCTAATGGAGGGAGCTGTTTCTGTTGTTAGGAGTCTGAGGAATAGGGTTGAAAGTTCTCAAGATACTCTACGAAGGGCTGCGTCCTTCCCAATTTTGATGTGCCATGGAAAAGGTATCTTTTGTTATGCAGCTAATCTAATTTTTGACTTCTCACAATTTCTTTTCTTATTTCCATTGATATGTTGGATTGGTATATGATTTTTTTTGCAATTTGCATGTTACAGTGGAAGTGGCTCATAGGCATTACTATTTCTTTTTGCATGCATGTTTGTAGTTTGCTGTTCAAATTCATGTATTGGTAGTAACTTCATTTTTTATGAGTGATGACTTATTTCCATATGTTTTCTTTGTAGGGGATGATGTCGTCAACTATAAACATGGAGAAAAATCTGCAGAGACTTTAAGAGCATCTGGATTCCGAAATCTCACTTTCAAACCTTATAATGGGTATGCAATTAGCTGCTTTGAGACATAGTTTTTTTTAATTTTTAACTGAGCTAATTTCTCCGTCTACAGCTTCAGATGTTTCTTCAGATTTTGGTATGTGAATCACCTTTTTAATTGGTTGACAACCTATTAAAATCTCTTTACCTGTCTTCATATGAATAACCCCGGCCCCTGCAGGAAAAAAAAAGTTCTCTGCCCTATTCATCACTCTTCTGCTTATGAATTTATTCAGTAATTATGCCTAGAAGAAGTCCTTCGGAAATGTTTGGTTACTTTATATGCTGGTCCTTGGTTGAAATTTCAACTTTTATCAAGGTGCTTCAGTTGTATTGAAGATGCCCTTCTCAACTGCAGCCCAAGATGCTGGATATCGTTATTATGGAGGCAAACTCGACGACATCACTGTAGTTGTATCTTATGTTACTGCCGCAGCTCCTTAAAGAGCCGAGAGAACTGTAGTTGCCTTATGATGAGTGATTCAGCCCAAGTGTGGATTTCTTCAATTGTGTATCTGGTTATTAACTATTTTGTAATTTGACATCCTTGTAATATTTTATTAATTTTTAATATGATTGAAGTTTAATTTTATCTATTTTTGTTTCATAAATATATTTATCTATTTTATTGTGTATTTAGTTTATAATTGAATTAATATTATAAAAGAAAATATTAAATTATCATACGCGTAATTAGTAAGAAAAAAATTTGTATAGAGCGATGGGTATATATTCAAATAATTGGATGCTAAAACCATTGCTAAAACCTATAGCAATGGAGTTTCAACCGTGGGTATAGGAAAGCAAAAGGTGTCTTTAAAACCTATACCAACGGATACGAAACCATGGGTATAACACCGATACCTATACCAACGGGTGAAAAAACCGTCGCTATAGGCTATAGTGACGGCATTTTGCCGTGGGCATAGCTAATTAAAAACGACGGAAAAATATGTCCGTTGGTATAGGTTTTACGGGCTATACCTACGGTTTTTCGCCTTTTACCCACGGATTTTTGCTGTCACTATATGTCAAATTTCTTGTAGTGCTACTCTCTCCTAAGAGCATCCTCAGCTGTATGCATATTATACCTTAACATATCACTCGTTTGTTGTAGTCGTCAAAAGGCATAAAATCGGAAAAAACTTAACTAGACGAAACATGATTTGTCTGACGATTTTTATTTATTGATTGATTTTTTTTAATTTTTTTATTTTTTGGAATTTTTTGATATTTTTTGAAGGGTTCATATATATATATATATATATATATATATATATATATATATATATATATATATATAATTTTATTTTTGCATGGATCCCACATGAGACGAAACATGATGTTTCGTCCCCGGTGGGACCAGTGGAAATTTTGCTAATTAGGATTTTAATTAAGTTATTAATTTACTATACGTAATTAATTAACTAATTATTTAACTAAAATTCTAATTAAAATACTAAGTAAACTAATTACCTAATTTTTTTAAAAATAATTTCATCATCGTGTAAATCACCCTGGGGGGGTGAATAGGGTGATCGTATGGAATTAAAAAAAATAAAATAAAGTAAAGTAAATGCAAGAGTGATAAGAAAAGCAAACACAGATGACGCAGCGATATAACGTAGTTCGATCCCCAGGTCTACGTCCACACAACCTACTTGTAGCAATTCTCCGTCACAAGAGTTTTACTATACTCAAAACCCTTGTATAGTGATTCTCGGATTCAGGCCGAGAGACCTATTACTCCCACAGGACTTCTAATTCAAGTCTCGTTAATCTCACCGAAGTGAAAAAGAAATGAAAAGAAAACCTCAAGATCGTTAATGATCTTAACTGAAGAATACAACCAAATAAATGCTCACACTCAGGTTAAATTAACTGAAGGATTAGTTCCCAAGAATTTTATCAGAAGTAATTAGATAAGATAGACATAGTGGATTCGTTAATATTAATAGACGGGAAAGAGTATTAATCCAAAAATGGAAACGATACTTTCCAAGAATATACACAGCGCAATGTGCGGTCGACCGTCATATTGGTGCGGTCGACCGTTCAGCTCTCTAATGTAAAGTAGAGAAGCAGCTCTCTAATGTAAAGTAGAGAAGTGAAAGGTCGACTATTTCTCAAACAACTTATGGTTGCGGTCGACTACGATGCTGTCGAACGGTCACTAAGTGGGGTCGACCGGTCATGCGCTGTTTATTCCGAATCCACCTTGTTTTTTTTTCATAAACTAATCCATCTTTAATCAATCTTATACAATTATAATCTCACAAAAATAGAAAGAAAATTTTAGATCTTGATATCTTCCTCTTTTGCTTGTGGACCAATTAATCAAGAATTCTTTTTGATTATCTTCCACTTTTGCTTGTGTTTGCCATTATTCTTTGTTGCTTTCCTTGTTTGAATATTTGTGAATCTCTCTTGGATCTCTTTTTGATATTTTTTTATCCTGAAAATCTGACACACTAAATTCAAACTTATTAGTATGAGTGAGCACGTTTTGTGCACACCAAACTGGGAGTCAACAATCTCCCTCTTTTGGTGTGAACAAAACATGCATGAATGTTTGAAAATTTAAAACACAACATATGAATACTCCCTCATAATTTAGTACATCCTGTAATACAGATTTTCATATAAATAATTTGAAGATTTGAAGATTTATGAAATCAGAAGATAAATCATATTGAAAACATTCAATAATTAATTCTCTCCCTTTTTGGAACACATCAAGAGGGGATAAATATAGGAGACATATCTTCATAGAATAAATCATCAATGAGAACACCAAAGAGAAAACATATTATGATAATGAATGCAATCTTGTAAAAAAATTGAAGAGAATCTTCTTACATGATACCGTTGGTAGCGAGACTCTTTGCTATACAGTGAGAGCTCTTCATAATATCATAGATTTGAGATTCTCCCCAATACACATGAAATCAATAAAAAGAAAATCAAAAATTTTGAGAGAGGAACAGTAATTTTAGAAGACTTTGAAAATGATTTGGGTATCCTAGGAAAACACCTTCATCACTTTTACGATCAAACTTTTCCAAGTTATCAAGGGTATTTAAAATGAATAATTTGCATCTGAAGACACGAAAGTAGCTTAGGTTGGAAGTTTTGCCATAATATAGTTCAAAAGGAATTTTCTCAAGATATTTTCAAATGATTACTTGGTTTATGGTATAACATGTTGTATTGACAGCTTCTGCCCAAAATGATTTGGGTAAATCTTTTCCACTAATCACGATACGAGCCATTTCTTGAAGAGATCGATTCTTCCTTTCAATAACCTCATTTTGTTGGGGAGTGCGAGGACATGTGAACTCATGTTTTATTCCCCTTTTGTCACAAAATGATGTGAAGAGTTCATTTTGAAATTTCCCACCATGATCACTACGAATAGTAACAATGGTGAGGGTCCACTCTATGACAGGATTTTTGAAATACATATACCGTGTCATCTTTTTGTGACAAAATGGCAACCCAAGTAAATCTACTATAATCATCAACAATTACAAAAGCATATCGTACACCACCATTAGTACGTGTTCGTGCTGGACCAAAAAGATTCATGTGTAAAGAGTTCAAGGGGTCTAGAAGTTGATACCATTTTCTTTGGTTTATGAGAGTTTTTCGTTTGCTTACCAAATTGGCATGACTCACACGGTTTGTCTTTTTCGAATTTGATTTTGGGAATTTCTCTCACAGGCTCCTTGCTTACAAGTTTGCTGAGATTGTCCATGGCCGTGTGACCAAGCCATCGATGCCATAGCCATCCATCCCCATTTCGTGCGACAAAACATCTCATACTTTTCTGTGCTAATTCATTTGAATTTATGACATATACATTGTTGCATCTGTTAGCAAGAAGTAAACAAGATTTATTGTCATCTAGTATAGTGCATGTATTTTTATCAAACGTGACAGTGTACCCTTTATCACATAGTTGGTTAATACTAATTAAGTTATGCTTTAAACCTCTTACCAATAGAACATCCTCAATGGAGCATGATGAATCAAAGTTAATTTTACCTTTATCAATGGTTTGATCAGTGCTATTATCTCCAAAGATGATGTCCTTTCCCTTTTTCCTTGATAGTGATGAAAAATATCTGCTGTCACCAGTCATGTGATTTGAACATCCACTATCAATGTACCACTGATCTTTAGTCTTGATGCATTATGATACCCACATCAAGATTAGTAGGTATAATTTTGCGTGCCCAAATTTATTTTGAACCTGCATTTGTATCATTTCTCATCCACACAAGATTAGTATTCCTTTTTAGTGAATAGTTTTAAGAAATATGTCCGAGTCTACAGCAAAAAATACATGTGATTCGACTACGCCTTGGGTCATGCACACTTGTATGATTTATATTTGTTTTTTGATTGTGTTGATTTCTGATGAGGTATTGGCTCTTCGTAACCAAACTCTCGATTATCATGATAGGATCTTGAATCTTTTGTAATAAAATAACTGGGCCCTTCATGCTTTTCAATAATATTTTCAAGCTCAATTACTTTTTTACACAGTCTTTTTCTAGTTATATCTTTTGTATTCCAACGAAGAGTATCTAGTGTAGCATCAAGAATCCTATTTTGTTTAAGGGCTTCATTACATCCTTCCACTACTTCAACAAATTTTTTTTTACATTCATTAAAGTCAATTGTGAGCTTGGCAATAGAAACAGATTTCTCCTGAATCTCTCTTAAGTGATCATCATGCCTTGCTAGCGATTCACAAATTTGTTGTTTTAAAATCTCATTTTCTTCTAGCAAAATATCATGATCTTTTTGACATGACTCAAGTTTTTCCAGAATTAGGGCATTTTTATTTTTCAGTTTGTGGCTTTTTGTTATGCAAGCGTCATGTATTTCATCAGAATTTTGTTTATATTGCCTAAGTTCACGACTTAGTTTCTTGGCATAGTCTTTCAAACCATTACACATATTTACGAGTTCATCATAAGTTGGTTGTTCGATTACCTCTTCTTGAGAAGGTGATTGCACCTCACCACTCCCAAGAGCCATGAAGCCGACGTTGTCGTAACATTGCTCTTCCTCACTTGAATTTGAGTCTTGCCAAGTTACTTTTGTGCCTTCTTTTTCTGTCTTGGATTTGAGTGATAGTGGTCCCTGTTTTTGTCTTGTTGAATAGGAAAGTTTGCACAGATGTGTTTGGGCTTCTTGCACTTGTAGCATACATCCTCCTTTTCCTTTTTCCTTTCTTCTTGATACCTGCCATATTTCTTGTGTTTGAGGTACCTACGAAATTGTCTTGTTAGTAGCGCAATGTCCTCGTCTGACTCCTCATGATCTGACTCAGCTTTTGATGGTCGGGCCTTTTCTGTCTTTAGTGCAATAATTTTCTCCTCAGTCTTAGGTTCAATCCCGATATTTTGTCTGTATCTTTTTGTCTCCAACATTTCCATCTCGTACTGTAATATCTCGAATTTTTATTTAATGAGAAATGTTAATTTTTACGTGTTGTGCACGTACAAATTTTTTATTCATATTTTCTGATAAAATTATCTATTATAACATGGACAATTATTTCTTCCTTTCCCATTATTTTTTTTCTAAAAAGCCTATTTTATAAAGCCTAAACTTATTTCTTAAATTAAGTCCATCCTAATAAATTAAAGTATTTTATTAAATAGCCTATGAGCCAAAAGCCCACTATTTTTTAGGCCCACAAACTTAATTAATCTTTTAATTGTCACAACTTGTCATGTAGACATAATTAGTGGACAATTGATTAATTAAATTTGTACAACTTTATAATAGGGGGTACTAGGGAGCACGTGCACATACTAGAGTGTGCAATGCACACCCTAGAGAGTGGCCGATTTTGAGCAAGAAGAGGGGGAGAGTGGGTGTAGTTGAGGGGAGTGGGTATGTGATCATGGAAGTTACTACAACTTCCCAATTCATCTTGGTTCTTAATCCATAACTCCTTGATTGAATCTTAGCCTTCCATTCTCAACCTAAAAATGTATAAATACCCCTAAGCTATTCTTCTCATGAAACCACTATTCAATTTGTTAAGAGAAAAGACTAAGAGAGAAAAAGACGAAAGAGCAAAAGATTGAGGAGATTTGTGACAAAAGATTAGAGAGCATTTTTTGTGTGTTCCATCCTAGTAGAGGCCGGTCCATCATCAAGGAAGCAAGGAGAACAGCTTGGGTTCCTAGCAAGCACAAGGAGGAGGAGATAATTTATAATCCATTCTAGGAGGAGAATGCTACTTTCTTGCATTCTAGGAGTTTTAATTCGTTTCTTCAACTATAAGTGGGTGTTTCTCATGCATCTAAAGCTAGATACCAAGCTAGGAATGTTTTGATAGAATTGTTAATGAAAACGTAAGTGAAATTTGCCTCTGGTTGCTTATATTGAGATGAATTGGTAATTTAGAAGATGTGTGTTGAAGTGATTGCTAGTTGATAAATTATGAGTTAAAATGCCGGAAGATAACATGTTTTGCCACGCTAGATATTAAAGAACCATGTTGTGTGAGGAAAATCTATATATATGAGACAAAATTGAATGCTTCATGTGAAATTGATTTGGTTAATTGTGAGTGATCTCATTGTAGTAAGAAAAGAAATTTTTGATGTTCTAAGTTAATGCGATTGATTAATAAATGAAAAAAAAAAGAATGAAATATTTTTGTAAAAATTTATATTTCAAAATGTGTGCAACTATGATTTGTTCCCAAAGTCAAAATTATGGACATAAAACATAAAATAAAATTAAAAAATGTATGTTTTATTAGTAAATAATGATCATAAAAATACTGGCTAATCTTATACATTTTGAAATTTGGAGATTTTTGACTCAAAAAGAGAAGAAAAATAACTAAAAACATTTTGGGAATTTGAAAAACCTAGTAGCACAGTCGACCGATTAGATTGAAACAGTTGACTGCTCTGAGTATTTATTTTCGAGTTCAAATCTTTGCGGAACAGTCGACCGGTTATATTGAAACAGTCGACCATCCTGATTATTTGTTTTCAAGTTCAAACCCTTGCGGATCAGTCGACCAACTATACTGTGACAGTCGACTACCCTGACTATTGGCTTTCGAGTTGTAAATCCTCACAGATCAGCCGACTGTCCATGTTTTAACAGTCGACTGCCCTGAAGTTTCAAATAATATCTGGATTTTCATGAGATAATTTTCTATAACCTGCGGCCCAGTATAAATAAGGATTTGAGACTATTTTTTAGCAAGAAAGAACTTATTAATTTTATTAGTTCAAATTGTCCTTGAATAAAGAAAAATACATGCCTTGTTTAAAAGAGTTTTGAAATAAGTTTTGACAATGAAAGTGTGAATTTTTGATAAAATGACAGTACGGTAATTTCATGGGAAGAATGAGCTATGAATGTGACAAGTTAGAAAAACGAATTCTTTTGTTTATGCATGAGTTTGTACATGAAAGTGAAATTGAATGTTATGATGAATTATGAAAGATTTTATGAGCAAGAATATACAAATGTTATGAACATGAAAGGAAAATTATTGTTGATCATGAAAAAAACTTATTGACTGTGAAAACTCGATTTTGTGATTGTGAATTGAAATTGAGAACTAGAGTATAGTTAAGCATCATACCGGCATTGAAAAGAGATATGTTGAAATGAAATTTGAGATGAAAAGACCAAGATTGGGTCATGTTGAATAGACGATTAAGACCAGTATAGTGGAAAGACTAACTCTAGAGAATTGATTTTGTTCATGATTCAAATAACTAAGGATTAGATGCATAGTGAAGAGGTGACGAAAATAAGAGAAAAATACGAGTATGAGGGCCTCGGAGCTACGGTGTGAGAGTATTTCACAGACTGTCTTCACGATGCATCGTGACATGACGTGGATATGTCTCCAGGAGTCCGTATCGCAGACGACGCTGGTGGGGTATTTGGTGACTGCGGGTGGTGTCATATCCCATGACAGAGGTTGAATTGTCCACAGGCAGTTTTAACGATGCATCGTGACATGACGTGGGATTTTCCTCCAGAATGTCTGGACATGAGCTCATAACTCATAGAACATTTAGGATACTTATCGTAGTTACAGTAGTAGTTAAGTCATGACGAGGGATTGAACCCTACAAGATGAAGAACGGTTAAGGGCTTGCCCTTAAACCTATGTAGTATGGGATGCATAGAATCTGAACAAGTGCACATTAGTGTCATGTAACATAACAACTGTATTAAGGACTAAGTGCACCGCACAACACGACATCGATATGATAGTCCCTTTAGCTTTGTCTGTGAACAAGTTTGTGGTTTGTTAAGTGTTGAGAATCGTTATACTGTTTTCGGCATAGAGAGAATAGCCGTGTATAATATTTCATCAGTTAAATGAACTGACGTACCCACAGTTTTGTGCAGGGCAAAGTGATTAACAAGAATGCATGCTGATTAAAAGATGATTCAAGTGTTGTACATTTCAATTCATGTAAATTGTTGTAAATTGCTTCCGTTGTAAATATATAATGAAAGTGTAAACTTTGATGTAACAAAAAGTTTTATTTTCTTGTAAAATTGTTCGAAAGAAGTGTAAAGATCCTGTGGAACTTCGAATTCAGTTGTATTTGGAATTCGGGGTGTTACACGTACGTCTTTAGCTTTCCTTGAAATGTACAGTAGTCAAATCTCTTCTCTTCGAAAGTCTCTCTCATTGCCGCGGCCTTAACGCCCCACTCTGGCGTGAGACAGCTTATGAGCTTTCCGACCTTTCGGTCATCATCAAGCCCTTTACCCAAGCTCTCAAGCTCGTGGGCAATGATATCGAAACGGGAGACCATTTGTTCCACATTTTCACCTGACAACATGCAAAACATATCAAATTTATAGAAACACAAATTCACTTTAGCTTTTACCTCGGAAGCGGTTCCTTCATGCCGCTTCAGCATATTGTTCCAGATTGCGTAGGCTGTTTTGCAGTTACGCCCGCATCACATTAGCTCTTTATTGTTCAATCTTGCATAAAGAGCCGCCATGGTTTTGGAATTTGCTGTTTTGAGGGAAAACTCTGCCGGTGTGAATACCTTCTTTCCATCGCAAACTGGGATTTCTGTTTTGTTGATACATACATTCCATATCTCTTCTCCGAGCATCTGTAAAAAATGAGACATACGAACTTTCCAGACGTCATAGCATTTTTCATCAAAGAATGGTGATCGTGTAAAACTTGTCCCATCGGAGACGAAAGGCTCCGATGAGTACAAGTTTTGGGGATGAGGGATTTCGGCCATTGGACCTTTTCCTTAAGCTTTTAAGTTTTTTATAAGCACCTCACTCTGGTACCACTGTAAATCACCCTAGGGGGGTGAATAGGGTGATCGTGCGGAATTTAAAAAAAAATTAAAAAAAAGTAAAGTAAATGTAAAAGTGATAAAAAAAGCAAACACAGATGACGCAACGATATAATGTGGTTCGACCCCCAGGTCTTCGTCCACACCACCTACTTGTAGAATGCTCCGCCACAAGCGTTCCACTATACTCAAAACCCTTGTACAGTAATTCTTGGATTCAGACCGAAAGACCTATTACACCCACAGGACTTCTAATCCAAGTTCCGTCAATCTCACCGAAGTGGAAAAGAAATGAAAAGAAAACCTCAAGATCGTTAAGGATCTTGACTGAAGAATACAACCAAATAAACGCTCACACTCGGATTGATTTACTGAAGGATTAGTGATGCGGTTTATTTCTGGGAGACGTGTGGATGCACCAGGTGTGAGTTCGGACTCGATTTGTATTGAAGGAGAAAGCTGCTTGTCAGACGACCCTCGGAGTGACCTGGCGGCTCCTGCGACGGGCTCGGATTGCGGTGTATGCTTCGGCTCGGATCAGAGGGTTCGGATCCGAGGTCTTGTGTACCTGCAGACGGTCCTGAAACACCGGGGTTTATCCCGGTGGTGGACCCTCCGACGATCTAGTCAGTCTCTGTGAGGGAGTAGTAATAACTAGGTGAATTAAAGTGACAAAAGATTCATTACCTCTAAAGGTGGGTGAGGGTCTAGTATTTATAGAGAATTCCAACCGGGTTTGGATCCGCTTGGGGGTCGGGTCTGAACCCGAAAGCCCATGGGCCTGACGTGGCAGAAGGCCCAGGGGGTTTAGGGCTGACGTGGCAGTACCAGGAGTGGTATAGGGCTGACGCGGCAAAGCCCTTGGTGGTATTTGGAGCTGACATGGCAGATCATGGGGTTTCTGTGCTTCCGGGAGGATCTGGTGGCCTAGGCTGTGCCAGGTCATCCTCATTCTATACCAGGAGGGGCGGACGGCCCGGAGGGCTGTCGTGGATCGGAGGTCGAGGGCCATAGCCGCTCATTGGATACGAGGAGACCAGATCTGTGGGGGTGAACTTGAGGTTTGGCGCCGACCCTGCAGTGGCTCGAAGCCGAACTAGACTGCTGTTTCTACCATTTTTTGAGTGAGAGTTGTATTGGGCCCTGGTTGGGCCCCAAGCCATTTTTACCCTACCACACAAGCCCCCCACTCCTGCGGGGGTGCGGGAGCTAGCCGTGGAGGAGTGTTTACGATTGTAGAAATGGGATGGCGAGCCACTGGGCCTTCATAAGGGGGTTGTCCTGATTGTTTTTAGAGCGATCCTCGAGCCGGCGAGAGTCTATGTGTCGGCAAGGGTGATGGCGGACTGTCTGAGACTTCCTGAGAAGATTACCTTGGTGCCAGACCTAACCTCGAGCAGGCGAGGGATTATGGGTCGGCAAGGGTGATGGCGAGCCGTTGAGCCTTCCTGAGAAGACTACCCTGGTGCTAGACCTGACCTCGAGCTGTCGAGAGATTACGAGTTAACAAGGGCGATGGCGAGCCGTGGAGCCTTCCTGAGAAGACTACCCTGGTGCTAGACCCGACCTCGAGCTGGCGAGGGATTTATGGGCTAACAAGGGTGATGGCGAGCCATTGAGCCTTCCTGAGAAGACTATCCTGGTGCCAGACCTGACCTCGAGCTTGGCGAGGGATTACGGGTCGGCAAGGGCGATGGCGAGCCGTGGAGCCTTCCTGAGAAGACTACCCTGGTGCTAGACCCGACCTCGAGCTGGCGAGGGATTTATGGGCCAACAAGGGGGATGGCAAGCCGTTGAGCCTTCCTGAGAAGACTACCCTGGTGCCAGACCTGACCTTGAGCTTGGCGAGGGATTACGGGTCGGCAAGGGCGATGGCGAGCCGTGGAGCCTTCCTGAGAAGACTACCCTGGTGCTAGACCCGACCTCGAGCTGGCGAGGGATTACGGGCCAACAAGGATGTTGGCGAGCCGTTGAGCCTTCCTGAGAAGACTACCCTGGTGCCAGACCTGACCTCGAGCTTGGCAAGGGATTACGGGTCGGCAAGGGCGATGGCGAGCCGTGGAGTCTTCCTGAGAAGACTACCCTGGTGCTAGACCTGACCTCGAGCTGGCGAGGGATTATGGGTCAACAAGGGTGAGGACGAGTCGTTGAGCCTTCCTGAGAAGATTACCCTGGTGCCAGACCTGATCTCGAGCCGGCGAGGGATTTGCAGGTCGGCAAGGGCGATGGCGAGCCGTTTGAGCCTCTCTGGTATGACTACCCTGGTACTAGACTTGGCCTCGAGCTGGCGAGGGGTTACGGGTAGGCAAGGGTGGGGGGCGAACCGTTGTGCCTTAGGAATGTTGAGCAGGGTAGCCCGCTGTCTTTGCGGAGCATTGAAGGCGCCCCGGGATCTGTGTGATGTTCCAATTTCCCAGGGGCCTTAATGGAGCCGCCTAATAAATGCATGGCGCATGGTCTTCCGTCGTTTGGTTTTCCCCATGTCATAAAGGTCGGCCTATGGGGGAGGCTATAAGTACCCCTCCCTCCGCAGTGGGTTGGATCACAGCAAGGGTGGTCTATTGGCCATCAAAGGTGTCTACTCCGGCGGACGTCTGTCTCTTGCAAAATTTTACCCCCGGTCGTGTCGGAGAGGTGGTTTCTCTGCCGCCCGGATCTTCTCTTGGATCTGATGGCTCTGATACGGCAGCCAGATCCAGAGGGGATCAGGGCGAGAGGGGTAACGACCGAAATTCGGACCGGTAGATGAGGAGCCTCGGATTGGTGATGCCTCTGCCGTCTGGATCCTTTTTCGGGTCAGACGACCCTGATATGGTTGTTTGGCCCGAGAGAGATCCAGACGGGAGGGGCATCAACCATATCCCGGACTTGGGGCTGAAGAGCCTCAGATAGATGGGTCGTCTCCGATTGGAGGTTGGCCACTCTGTCTTCCAATAGGGCTCCAGGTGATGGCGGTTTCTATCTCACCCTCGAACAGTTCGGGATTTCGGCTGTCAAGGCTGTAAGCCCCGAGCTGCTCGCGGGTGAAAGGGGAACCGACCGAGCCCTGGAGCCCGGGGCGTCTGTCTAAGGACGGCGCCTTAAATCTTAAGTAAAATGTTCTCTCCGCCGAATACCCCCTCCGAACTGACCCCCGCGTCTGGCTGCCAGCCTGGCATTGGATGACGTCAGCAGCGCACGTTTCGAGGACGTGGCGCGATTTCCCAGGCGGCAGTTGCACGTCAATAGGTGAACAGTACTTGCAGAAATCGAGGAGTCGTTTTCATCCTCTATAAATATTCCCCCCTCTCCCCCTTTAGCCCACTTCTTTCTTGCTGCTTTCTTTTTCAAAAATTTTCCAACTCTTCAGCACTCGTCCCTGCAGTTTGCTGTACTAGACTCGCCCGTCCGAAGTGACCCCAGGTGAGTTGGTAAGTCTGTTTAGTTTAGGCACAGATGGATAGGACTCAGTCTGGCTCGTCAGCGTCGACGTCTAGGGGGGAAGTGAAACCTGTCTCCAAATCGACGTCATGGGAGGAGCCCGTGCTTGAGGAGTCAGTACACGTTGCGGAGCCTTCCGATTTGGTTTCGTGGGAGGAACCAGTAGGTGAGGAGGAGGAGGTACAGGGTGCGAGGCCGTTACGCTCCCGACGTCCCTTCGTGGTGGAGAGTAGCGAGTCGGAGGAAGCGAATGATGGTTCGGACGGCGTCCGTGTTCTGGAGTTGACTTCCGAGGAGGAGGGAGGCGAGGGCGGCACAGTAAGGAGATCCACAGTTCAGGGTGCGGGTCCGAGTTCCATGCCGACTGGTCTAGGGCCCTTATCTACTCCTTCGCCGGAGCGAACCAAGAAGAGGAAGAAGGCTCCGAGGAAGGCAGGGCCGAGGACTGGTGGTTCGAGCCAGGCGCCTGTTTACCGCAATTTGTGGATAGGTTCGCCCGTGCAGCCGAAGCCTTTCCGTCAGTATCCTGACGACTTATCTGGCAAGGAGCTCTTCGGCGTGCAGGCCTCTTCGCCGAGTCGGAGGAGGGTGATGATGGATGCGATTCCGACCGTCTTGGAGAGTGGGGACTTGGAGGTTTTGCAGCTGGCGTACCACATAGGTCCTGGCTACGAATTGATGCTGCCGAGCTCTACTCTGCGCCCAACCGATCCCCTTTCTACTTGGTATTGCATCTTCCCAGTGGACGCCTTCATCTCTGGACTGAGGCTGCCAGTCCACCCGTTTGTTCAGGAAGTGCTAAACTGGGCCTCCTTGGCGCCGATGCAGTATCGGCCGAACTCTTGGAAGCAGATAATTTGTTTTGTACTGATGTGCGAGGAACAAAAGGTACCCCTGCGGTTGAACGTGTTCCGAGCGATGTTGATGATCAGCTCGGCGGCCGGGGGGGTTTACTATATCTCTCCCCGGAGTAAGGGGAAGGTCGTTCACAGCCACCCGGACTCCATCAAGGATTGGAAGAAAAAATATCTGGTGATCCGGAGTGAAGAGCCCTGGGACATTCCGACTCGATGGAACCATTCCAAGCCGACCTATCAACCGCTGAGGCCGAGGGATCTGACGGCCGAGGAGTGGGGGTTTGTCGAGCGCCTCCGCCTGTCCCCTAGTATCGATTGGACGAAGGTGACGAAGGCCCACCTGGCGAGCGTTGGACTGAGCCCAGCCGTTCTGCGTATGTAGTTGTTTCTTTTCTCTCGATCTTTTCGAACTTTCTTGCTCATTGCTCTTAATGGTTTTTTCTATAGATATGGATGAAGCATCGATCAAAGCAAGGAGGCTCACCATGAAGAAGGAGAACGCCGAGAAGAAGAAGGGGGAGGCGACGAAGAAGCCGAGGGAACCGTCCCTGGTTATCTCGGAGGCCCCACTCGAGCCGAGGGCTAAGAGGACTCGCTCGGAGACGAGCAAGGAGGCGGCCCCTTTGAGGGGTAAGGGCCAAGCGAGGGCGTCCGATCTTGACAAGGGGAAAGGTCCCTTGGTAGAGGTTGAGGAAGAGGACCCGGTGGTGGAGATGTTGCGGCAACGGTGGGCACCGGACTGGTCGGTTCGGATGGGCGACTGTCTGACTGAGGAAGCCCAGGCCGTTGAGGTGGTGGAGAAGTTGGCGACCCCTCGCGATCGCCAGGTGATGGAGAGCGAGCCCGTAGAGGTGGCGTTTACGTGCCTGGCGCAAGCCACCGTGTTGGTAAGCTTGTCGACCTTATCCTTCTTGTTAATTTTGCTTCGGGAGTCTTTTTCTTATCTGTGCTTGTCGGTCGTAGGCTTGTATGCAGGGGGCTAACGTAAAGAATCTCTACGAAGCGTCCCTGTCACAAGAGCGAGCTCGGGCGGATAAGAGCGAGCGGGAGATGAAGGAGATGCGGATCGAGCTCGAGGGTTCGCACAAGAGGGAGCAGCAGATGAAGCTCGAGCTCGAGGCCAAGGATGCGGAGTGGGGGAAGAGGGTGGTCTCTTTGAAGAAGAAGTTCGCCAAGGAGAAGGAGGAGTTGACGTCTACGTTCGCCAAAGAGAGGGAAGAGCTGACGGATGCGGGTCAGCGGATGGTGATCAAGGCCCAGGATGAGTGCTACGCGAAGGCCCTCAGTCATGTGAGGCACTTCTACCCGACCGTCGACCTGTCCAACTTTGAGTATGACATGGAGATCGAGGGGACACCAAAGACTCCTGGCGAAGAAGGGCCCGTTGGTAACCCGGCTGTCGACCCTCCTGCGAACCCGACCGATGCCGAGGTGGGAAAATAAGTTGTATAGTTTTGTCTTTCTTTTTCCCCCCTCGATTGTATTTGCCTTCCGCAGACTGGCCACCGCATTTTTTGTAAGAAGCAGCACAATTTATAAAAAAGTATTTTTGACCGGCAAAGTGTTTTTGACCTCAGATATTCCTGAACCTTCTTGCTTATGTGTGTTGAGTTGGCTGGTTCTCTTGTAGGTTGTCGCTTCCCTTCCTGAGGCGGACCCCCGTCGTTCCGACGTGGCGTGGCTCCGGAGCAGGGTTGAGGCATTGGAGGCCACTTTGGTTCGGTACCGCAAGGGGGCCCGTGACACTGATGCGGCCTTTAATTATTACAGGAACATGTCTGAAGCCCTTGGTGAGGAGACAAGCCGGCTGAGGAGGGCGATGGTGGATCGGGAACTCGTGGGAGTCGGACTCGGATATACTATGTCGAGTTTCTCGGTGCAGAGGCCCTCCTCTGAGAAGCTACTTCGCGACGTGATAGTGGAAAAGGAGGTGGAGATACACCGTTACCAGACGATGCTGGGCATCTCGACACCTTTCTCGGGGGGTCGGCGAGCGGAGGTGGTACCCTCTGCGATGCTGCTAAGGGAGCATATGCGACCCGTTGATGCCCAGAGTTTCGTGGCCGGTGCGTCGACCGTGGCCGAACCGAAGGACCATTATGACAAGGAGAGAGTTCCAAGTTGTTCGATTGGAGTGATCCCGCCATTCGTCGGACCAGAGGGGCTCTGAGAGGGCGGCTTCTTACAGTTTGAGATGATAGGAGTGTTTCTGTAACGGTCTTTGCTTGTTTTCTCATACCCCAATAAAGGAGTATGAATAAGGAATTCATTTCACTCTTTGCTCTGGTTGATAGTGTAAGGAATGATGAAGGGAGCGTGGTCCGGCCCTGTCGGTCCGTGAGGGATCGGCGTGGGGTGTTGTGAAGCCTCCGGGCCTGAGGTCAGGTCGGACCTACCAAGGCGTCAGGGATGATACCGGGGGGAAGAATTGGGTGACGATCCCCTTATCTGGTATTAGGTCAGATCTGCCGAGACGTTTGGAGTATAATACAAAGAGATTACTTTCGTATAAGATAGGGAGGGCTGCTAAAACGGCCCTTTACATACGAAAGCTTTACAAAAGATTTACTTCTAGCCACGTTAGAGCCTATGCTCGGCCCTCAAGGCACTTCACTAGGTGCTCGGCGTCAAATGGGAATTCCTCCAGCTCGACGGCAGGTCCGGGAGCAGGGTCGTCCCTTTCTGGCTTGAACTCGACGGCGTCGAGGGGGAACACTCCTCCCCCGACGGTGGTCATGTAGCACGACCGCGCTGCTTCTTGGCTACCTCGGACGATGCCGACTCCTTGCGGGGTGGGAAATTTGAGTTTCAGATGGTAAGCCGAAGGCACCGCTTGTAGGGAGCATAGCCTGGGTCGGCCGAGTATGGCATTGTAAGCCGCCTTGACGTTGACGACCATGAAGTCCATAGACTCGGTCCTCTTGATGGGAGCCGACCCTGCGGTAACGTCGAGGGTAACAATCCCTTCTATCACGACAGGGACGCCGGAGAACCCATGTAAGGTGTATCCGGCCGGCTTGAGTTTGCCTCTAGGTAATTTGAGATTCTCGAAGGCTTCGAGGAAAAGGATATTAACCGAGCTGCCGTTGTCGACGAGGATTCGGCGAACTTCACAATTAGCCATGTGGAGGCTAATGACGAGGGCATCGCAGTGGGGCAGGCGAACGCCCTCGAGGTCCTCCCCTGAGAATGAGACCGGCATTGGCTGTAGCTTGGGCGAGGGGTTGTCTTGGACAGCGTTCACCTCTCGGATGAAGGCTTTTCGGGAAGTATTCGACTCTCCTCCCATTGGCCCTCCGTGGACACAGTGCAAGATGAACGGGGTATCCGTGGCTCCCTCGGACTCGGGATCCCGACCCTGGATGCTGTTCGACGTAGGGTTCGGAGGCGAGAGCCTCCGGTTCCTAGTATCTCGCCGATCCCGTGGGACTTCTCGGGTGAATTCTCGGAGGTACCCCCTGGAGATGAGTTCCTCAATCTCGTCTTTCAGGGCCCGGCATTGGTCGGTTTCGTGCCCATGATCTCTGTGGAAGCGGCAGTAGAAGCGTTGATCTCGGTTCTTGCTGTTGTTAGGTCGGGGAGGTAGTCGAACAATGCCTTTGTCTTCGATTTCTAAGAGGATGGCGGACACGTTATGTGTCAAGGGAGTGTACCTCTCGAAGCGGGGGACCGGCGGGATCTTCTTCATGGCCCCCGCGTCCCTCGGAGCCTTCTTTGATGGTTCGACTTCTTCGGCCTTCCATTTTCCTTTCCCGGTGGCCTCCCTAGCATCTTCGGGGCTAAGGGCCTCTTCTGCCCTAATGTATTTCTCGACCCTGTTGAGGAGGTCAGGAAAGTCGACGGGGGGTCTCTTCGCCAGAGAAGCTTTCAGCTGTCCATGACGGACGTTGTGCCGAAATGCCGCAGAGGCGACGCCTGGATCAAGAGAGGAGACCGACCTTGCCTCCGCAGTAAACCTCCGGACGAACACTCTGAGTGACTCTCCTTCTATCTGTCTGAGCCCAAGTAAAGAGGCGCTGGTCCTTTCCGCCTTCCGGCTGGTGACGAAGTGGGCGAGAAAATTGCCCTCTAGCTGGTCGAAGGAGTAAATGGAGCCGGGGGTGAGTTTTGAGAACCATTCACGAGCCGGACCCCGAAGTGTGGCGGAGAAGGCTCGGCATAGCAGGGGATCCGAGGCGCTGTGAATCATCATGAGGGTTTTGAAACCCTCCATGTGATCAGCGGGATCTCCCTCGCCGTCGTAGGTCTCGAATTGAGGTGGTCGAAAATTCCTGGATATTTCCGCTTGGAGGATGGGGGCGGAGAAGGGAGGTCGGAGAGGTCTGTACCCCTGAGCCGCTCGTTGGTCGCCGTCTCCTATATGATCGAGGCGATCCTCCATTTCTTGGAGGCGCCTTAGGAGTACGCCATCGTCTTCTGGCTGGATTGTTGAAGGGCGCGACACGCTGGCCTCGGCATCCGACCCGGTTTGGGAGTGGAGGGCTTCCTCCCTGGGGCCCCGTCGGAGGGCCCCGAGAATTTCTCTTCGGAAGTCTTGGAACTCTTTGTGAGTGACGGGGGCTCCCTCGACCCTGTTTGGTCGGTCTGAAGGTTGCCTTCTGATGCGGCTGAGTGCTGGCCTCCGTCCCTCGGGCCGTGGTCTTGGATGGTTCGGGGCCGGGTTGGAAGCGGCCCTTCCTCTGCTGCGGCTAATCTGTCGGTTGACGATTACTCCCCGGAGGTCGGGCTGGACTTGACGGGTGACGCTCCTTTGGGACCCCTGATTGGGGGCCCTGTGTTTCGAAGTATGTGGACCGGCGTTAGCAATTGGTGGGGGCGAGTCCCGTCGGTTGACGGAGGAAGCAGCCCCCTTGCCTTTTGAGGCCATGAGAGTTCGGCTGTCGAGGTGCGTTGATGGTCGTGCTCGGGTCGGCTTCTGAAGCAGTAGTTCCCACAGACGGCGCCAACCTGATGCGGTTTATTTCTGGGAGACGTGTGGATGCACCAGGTGTGAGTTCGGACTCGATTTGTATTGAAGGAGAAAGCTGCGTCAGACGACCCTCGGAGTGACATGGCGGCTCCTGCGACGGGCTCGGATTGCGGTGTATGCTTCGGCTCGGATCAGAGGGTTCGGATCCGAGGTCTTGTGTACCTGCAGACGGTCCTGAAACACCGGGGTTTATCCCGGTGGCGGACCCTCCGACGATCTAGTCAGTCTCTATGAGAGAGTAGTAATAACTAGGTGAATTTAAGTGACAAAAGATTCATTACCTCTAAAGGTGGGTGAGGGTCTAGTATTTATAGAGAATTCCAACCGGGTTTGGATCCGCTTGGGGGCCGGGTCTGAACCCGAAAGCCCATGGGCCTGACGTGGCAGAAGGCCCAGGGGGTTTAGGGCTGACGTGGCAGTACCAGGAGTGGTATAGGGCTGACGCGGCAAAGTCCTTGGTGGTATTTGGAGCTGACATGGCAGATCATGGGGCTTCTGTGCTTCCGGGAGGATCTGGTGGCCCAGGCTGTGCCAGGTCATCCTCATTCTATACCAGGAGGGGCGGACGGCCCGGAGGGCTGTCGTGGATCGGAGGTCGAGGGCCATAGCCGCTCATCGGATACGAGGAGACCAGATCTGTGGGAGTGAACTTGAGGTTCGGCGCTGACCCTGCAGTGGCTCGAAGCCGAACTAGACTGCTGTTTCTACCATTTTTTGAGTGAGAGTTGTATTGGGCCCTGGTTGGGCCCCAAGCCATTTTTACCCTACCACAATTAGTTCTCAAGAATTTTATCAGAAGTAATTAGAAAAGATAGACACAGTGGATTCATCAATATTAATAGACGGGAAAGGGTATCAATCCAAAAATGGAAACGATACTTTCCAAGAATATACACAGCGCAATGTGCGGTCGACCGTTCAGCTCTCTGACTTAAAGTAGAGAGGTGAAAGGTCGACTGCTTCTTAAACAACTCATGGTTGCGGTCGACTGCGATGCGGTTGACCGGTCATGCGCTGTTTATTCCGAATCCACCCTATTTTCTTATCATAAACTAATCCCTCTTTAATCAATCTTATACAATTATAATCTCACGAAAATATAAAGAAAAATTCAGATCTTGATATCTTCCTCTTTTGCTTGTGGACCAATTAATCAAGAATTCTTTTTCAATATCTTCCTCTTTTGCTTGTGTTTGTCATTATTCTTTGTTGCTTTTCTTGTTTGTATATTTGTGAATCTCTCTTTGATCTCTTTTTGATATTCTTTGATCTTGAAAAATCTCACACACTAAATTCAAACTTATTAGTATGAGTGAGCACATTTTGTGTGCACCAAACTAGGAGTCAACACGCCGATGATTTTAAAAATTATTAAAATAATACACACTAAATATGATGTTTTGTTATGCATAAAATACATATTGCTATATCTCATACAATTTTTAGGTTTTTTACTGTAGCGAAAAATGCAAAAAAAAACAAAATAGCTAATGACTGCAATATCTACAATGCAGAATTATGCATAAAATGAATATTTAGCCAACGTCTGTGAATTGCTCTATGAGAACCAAAATTTCCTTTTTTTCTCCCTCTTGCCTCTCACATTAGACTTCCTCTTGTACATATGAGGAATCAAATGTCACCAAAAAATATTAAGACATACATGAGTTCAAGTGGTTGCGGATCAGTCTACACCAACTAGTCTACTCTGGCCTCTGCTGTGTTATTATATTTTTATTAAAGTTTTTCTCATTTAATTAAATGCATTGGTCGACTAGTCATTAGAAATACACAAACTATTTATAGGATCATAAATTACTCACTGTCTCATAATGTGTCATTCTAATTTTTTTTTTTTTTTTAAACTCTTTTTCGGGATAAAAAAAAGAGTATTTAAGCAAGCGAGAGATAGATAATTGACAAATTAATATACTTGCAACACTTTTTAATATTTGTGAAAAATAGTTTAGTATACAGTTAATTTAACATGGAGAAAGAATTATTTTTTTTATATGCAAGGGCGAAGTCAGAACAATTTTGTTCAGAGGGACAAAAAAAAAATCTATGGCTATAAATAGATATACTAGATTTGCTCGTGGGCACGTTCTTACGGCACGTCTTCGGAACAATACATCACATGAGGAATCTTGTAAACAGTAAAACAACAATTATGTAGGTCAAGTTTGAATAGTATGATAATAATTAGTTGTAAATAAAATTCTATGTTTCTATTAATATATGTTAAAAAATTATTATAAATAAGAGTGTAAAATCCAACTTTTTAGAACTTTGAGGGTGTAAAATGATGAAATTTAACTGTTGAGAAGATATTTGTTATTTTCAATGTGACATGAGTAATAAAAAAAACATAAAAAATCTAAAAATTTATAACCTGAAATTTGAAAATCTAAAATTTTGAGTAAATAGAGATAAAATGAGAGTGAGAGAGTGGGAGAGAGAAAGTGAAAAATATGACAAAGTGAAGAGAGAAAAGAAAGATAGTAATAAAGTAATGAGTTTTTTGTAGTTTTTTGGGGGAAAACATTGGTTTTGGGTGGAAAACCTTTTGGAGGAAAAATATGTTTTGGAATGGTGAATCTGAACCGTTGATTTTGTTTCAATTGAAGAGGAACCACTTGATAGTTTTCTTTTTTCAAATTATCTGTATTTTATTTTATATATATATGAGTTTTTTCATAATTTTCAGGTGTTCAAGCCATAAAACTTAATTTTTAGGCTGAGCAAACAATAATAATATAAGTTTTTTAGGCTGAGCAAACAATAATAATATGAAGTTTTTCAAAATTTTCAATAGTATATAGGGGTTTTTTTGGAGGGGGGGGGGGGGGGGGGGGGGGGGGCATTCAAACTTTAAAGACCTGCCATACAGACTAGCCCAAATTATTATTATTCTTTAAAAAAACTTAAAACCCTTGAAGCAAGTAATATATTCTAAATTTTTTTAAATTAATAAAGTTATAGCCCATTATGCAGACAAAAGCATTTTTGATAGTTTAGCTGAAAATATATTTACTGGATCTTTAAATAGTTTAATAAATCTTTTTGGGAAACTAAAAAGGAAGTGGGAGTTACAATTTTTTGAGCTTAGAGCATCCACAGTTCGTTCAATGAAAAAAATGACAAAATGCATATTTTAGCAATGCATTTCTTTGAAATGCTGCAGTCGTTGAATGGTAAAAAATGCATAAATTTATTTAAAAAGTAACGTCTGTTAATAAAAAAATAATTTATACAGGCCGAAAGTTAAAAAATATTAATAAAAAATACGGGACGAAACATGATGTTTCGTCCCAAAGGAAATTTTAAAAAAAATAAATAAATAAAAGGAATGGGACGAAACATGATGTTTATTCCCATATGTGGGAATAAATGGGAATAAACATCATGTTTATTCCCACATATTTTATTTGGTTTTTTTATTTTTTTTTAATTCGTCGTCCGATCAATTAACAATATAATTAAATAATCCAGACGAAACATGATGTTTCGTCAGCTATAATATGCATTTTGCTATTTCGAATGCTATTTCTCCCTTTCTACTGTACACAGATTGCTAAAAAATGACAAAATACATTACGACTGTGTGCACTACAGTACCCAAAAAATGGCAAAAATGGCAAATAAGCAAACGACTGTGGATGCTCTTAGGCTAGTTTAACATACAAAAATAGTTTTTAAGAACCAAACGCACAAATTAAATATTTACAATTCCAGCCTGCTCTATTATTTTCCCCTTTTATGATCGAATCCTAACATGCTCTGTTCATATATTTATACTTAATATATAGGGAAGATTGCACACAACAGATCAACATCTATCGACTTCTCTATTTCCAGTGTAAAAAGAAGCACTAGGGTGAAAGCTCAACATGGTTTACTCAGATCATTCATTTTATTTTCTATTGAGCTACAACTGTTGTTACATTATCAAGGAAGCGGATAGAGATTCCACTGACAATGTTACATTATCGCACTTATCTAGTGGATAAGTGCGATAATGAAAAGATAGAGATTCCATTGACAATGGTATGATGTTCCCACCCTACACAAATGTTGTTGGAGAGAACTATTTTATGTCATCTATGTTGTTTTGTTGTTTTTCCTAGTTTGATTTATCTCTCTGTTAAGTATGTTGGGCATTTATTGTTTTGTTTTATTTGCTTGCTTTGTAATTATGCCCAACTCTTGGTCTTATTTCCTTTAGAGTAATGCTTCATTCACTACCAATTTCACTACCATTTTCTTCACTTGCTTCATTCACTACCAATTTCACTACCATTCTCTTCACTATCTTAGGTGGCACATTCCTATTGGAGAGTTCTCTCACCTATTTTCTCTTTTCCCATCTATTGGAGTATGCCACCTAAAGTAGTGAAGAAAAATATAGTAGAATTGGTAGTGGATGTAGCATTACTCTTTCCTTTATCCTATTATTGATAAAAGCAGAGGGTGCTGATACTTCACCTTTTCGAAGAAAAAGAAGGTCATATTTCTTGTTCTTGAAGATGGGGGAGCTTTGTTTGAACTAACAAAATAGGAAAGCTTTGACCATAAACATTGTTGGTTTTGTTGCAATGTCTGATCTGTTGATTCAACAACAGGAATCCTCCATAAAGTTCCAGCAAATATAGAAAGTCAAAAACATATTAATGTAGTTTATATTAACAATTTGGGTAAAGAGATTATTTGAAAATTTATGTTTCCCGCTGTCATCTAGCGGATTTCTAGTCTACCACAAATTCTTGATTAAATTACAACTGCAATCAGTTACTATCTTCTCGTAATAATTTATAATCTCTAATATAATAATGAAATAGTCGGAGTTTTGTAACCAAACAAATTCGTATAATACATGCTCAGACTTAATCTAATATAATTAATGTTCATCGCCCGCTCATAACTAAGGAGGTCTCAAGTTCGAAGCCGGACTTTGTCGAAATTTTTAATTTTAAAGAATCATATTTATTAAGACATGGATCACACGTGTAAATTATACTTTAATGGAAGAGTTGCAGTTGTGTTGTAGACAAACAATTTAATTTATAAATATATCATAACTAATAACGGTCTGAGATGGGTAAAAGATGTCTGCAGTTCGAGACCAAATTAAGTCATAATTTTTACTTTTAAATAAATATTTATTAAGATGTGCATCACATGTGCAAATTATTCGAATAACACTTTAAATCTTGAATGGAAGAGTTGGGGATGTGTTGTAGATAAACAACTCAATTTATAGATGTAGAAAAACCAACTTACACTAAACGTTTGAGATTGGTAAAAATGTCTAAGGTTCAAGATCATAGTACGTCTTAGTCTTTACTTTAAAAAATACTTGTATTTTATATGTGTGATGCATGTCGTAAATAAAAAATAAATAAATAAAAATTCTTACGTAGTGAGCACCCGAACTTGAAACCTCATTCATATTAGTTATCTATGTGCGTTACACGCGTTAATAAAATTATAAATAACACTAAGGCATTCTTTCATTATAATATTAGAGATATATTTATTAAGACGGGTCTCACATATGAAAATTAATAACGAATATTACTATGTCCAACACATGTTTTTTACTTCAATGCTAGGTAATTTAGAGTTCCTTTTCCTTTGATCGTATTAATTATGCTCACATCTTTCTCATCCCAAAAATTATTGGTGTTAATTCTGTTGCCAATTTCCGACCTATTGGCCTCCTTAACACCTCATTCAAGATCATTATGAAAGTGTTATCTAACCGCCTTAGCCAAGTCATTTCCCCTCTTATTGATCCCGCACAGTCTGGTTTCATTAAAGATCGTTTTATTCTTGATAGCGTGGCTTCGGCCCAAGAAATTATTTCTGACTGCCATAAGTCGAACTCGGAGGGGATTATGTTAAAATTAGATTTTGAAAAGGCTTATTATAAGGTGAATTGGGATTTTCTGTTCGATATCCTTCTTCACCGTGGTTTCGGCCCAAAATGGATTGCCTGGATTAAGTCTAGCCTCTTCGTTGGCACATCGTCCATTCTTATTAATGGTTCAGAGGGCATTAAATTCAAGTGTAAGCGTGAGCTCCATCAGGGAGACCCTATTTCTTCTCTCCTTTTCACTCTCATCGCTGATGTTTTCAGTAAACTGCTTAAGAACGCTTGGGATGCTAATGTCATCGAAGGGATTGGTGGATCCCACAGTTTCTGTGGGGGCCTCAACCTTCAATACGCCGATGACACCATCATATTTGCCAAACCCAACGGTTGTATCCTTCGAAACCTTAAACTCCTTCTTTATATCTTTGAAAATGTTTCGGGTTTGTCGATTAATTTCCACAAATCTTCTGTCATTTGGCTTTGCGGTTCTAATAACCGCCAATTAGAGATTGCTCAATGCTTCAACTGTAATGCTGCATCATTCTCTATTAAGTATCTGGGGATCCCTTTGAGATGGGGCAAACTGCATAAATCAGACAGGCTTTCGATGATTGATAAAGTAGAATCCAGACTTAATGTGTGGACGGGTAGGAACCTCTCTCGATGGGGGAGATTGATCCAAGTCAATGCGGTTCTCTCTTCTATTTCGTTATATATGATGTCTTTCTTCTATGTGCCCTCCTGGGTTATCAACAAAACTGATCAGATTAGAAGAAATTTTTTATGGTCAGGATTTGACATCTATAAAGCTGGTTCCCATCTCTGTAACTGGCAGAAGGTCGGCACCTCCAAGGCAGATGGAGGTTTGGGTATCCTTAATCTTAGAAGCCAAAATCTTACCTTATTGGCTAAATGGCTGTGGAGGATTCTTAGGGAGCCTCAATTACCTTGGGCTCGCCTGATTACGGATAAATGCTTCCGACGACAGAGGGTTTGGGAATTTTGCCACTCTCTCTCGTCTAGAGCTTCCTCGTTCTTAAAAGGTGTTTGGAAGGTGATTGATCCCTTTTGTTGCAGTATCCTACATGTTTGTGCTGACGGTTCAAAGACCAAGTTCTGGAGTGACCTATGGATAGGCAACTAGAAACTGGCATCGGCTTACCCGTTTCTCTATTTAATTGCTCTCGATCCGGCTGCCACTGTGTCGGATTACCTATTGACACATAACAATATCAGAAACTGGACTATTCCTTTCTCTTCCATCCTCCCACCCTCTCTTGTGCCAAATTACCATCACCTTATTTCTCTATTAAATAGTTACACTTGGCATCCCAAAGAAGACTTCATTTGGCGTTGGACTAGCTATGGCTCTTTCACGGTTAAATCCTTTTACAACTTCATCAACCACGGTGGCGTAAACTCCCCGTTCGCTAATCGCATTTGGAGCTGTTGTGCGCCATTGAAGGCTAAAATCCTGGCTTTGCTTGCTATTAACAACAGACTCCTTACTGTTGAGGTTCTTAGTAAGAGGAACCTAGCAATAGGTCAATTTTGTTCTTTGTGTCACCATAGTTTTGAACACATCAATCATCTATTCCTTCACTGCGCTTTTACAAGACAATTATGGCAAATCAATCTTTTGGCACGGCAGGTCCCCTCTTTCCCTTCTTCTTTTTTAGATATCTGGAGTTCTTTGTTAGTTTGCAAGGAATTTTGTAATTCTTGGTTTCTTTCAACGATGGCTATTATTTGGGTCATCTGGAAAGAAAGCAATAACTGCATTTTTAATCACTCTCCTAAACCTATTAGCACGATTATTGATGAGTTTATTTTTTTCGCTAAGCATTGGACCTCTTATCTCCCTATTCACAAAGTGCACAATTACAGTCTTCATCGCTTATATGAGGCTTTTCTTTATTTACGTTATATTACTTCTAATGTTATTCAATCTACTGTTCTTATGCCCTGATTGGTCTGGTCTTTTGCATTTCTTTGCAGGGCTGAATTTATGAGACGTTTATGTCTCCATCCTTTTGTTTTGAGACTGTTCCATTGGGGAGGTCTGCCTCTTTCTTTTGTGCGTCGGCTTGTTGTGATCAGCTGTGGATTTGTTTGTTTTTGAGTCTGGGCACCTTTTGTGCCCATCTTCTTCCTGGTCTCTGTTCCTTTTGGCTGTGCATGATGCTCTTTACTGCTTGGTGTATATGTTCTTTTTCCTGTTTTGTTCTTTTACTTACTATGATGTTGCCTCTTTTGCTGCGGACTACGACGTTCACTGTGACCTCAAGGTGTCTCAGCTCTCTTCTCCATTGCTGTTTGTTTTTTGGGCATTTTTGGTGCCTATCATCTATTGTGTTTTTGATCTTACTGTCTAAATGATTTTCTTTACTGCTTGCTGAATATGTTCGTTAACTTATTTTGTTCTTTACTTTAGTTTATTCTATTGTTGCACCTTTTGCTGCGGTCTGTGATTACCTGTTTAATTTTCGAGCGGAGCAGCTCTATGCTTCTGTGCTTTTTTTTTAGTGTGGATCTCATGTTCAGGATTTTTGTGACCTCGTTCTATATTTGTTGGTGAGGTTTGGGCTATCCCAGCTCCTGTCTTGGGCTGTTTCTGTCTCTCCGGTTGGTCTGCTCTGTTTTTTGCAGGTGGTTTCTTTTACTTTTGTCCCTTCCTCCTGGGCCAAGCTGAGATTCAGTGTCCCTGTTTTTTCGGTTGGAATGATTTCATGATGATCATCATCTTTGATGGTGTGCATCGCTAAGCCAGCTATCGCGAGCTTTCCCGGTCGTCGATGGTTGCCAGTCGCGGACCGAGCGTAGTGTTGTCTGTGTGGTTGCTTTTGGGCGACCCGTGTGCATCTTGTTTGTGTCTGTTGCGGTTCCCTTCGGCTTCTGGCACTTCTCAGTGTGAGGGGCGTTTGGATCAGTTGTCTGTTTTTGTGTTTGCGCTTTCGCATCAGCAAAGCTCTCCTTTGTCTAGTGGTTTATTCTTTTCTGTGGTTCTTTAGTTTTTGTTGCTCTTGTTATTTTACCCCTTGTAAAATTATACGTTGTACCTTCTTTTTTATTAATATATCTGGCTGGAGTCGCTCGATTCTATCCGTGTTATCCAAAAAAAAAACAATCCCAACCTGCTCTATTATTTTTCCCTTTTATGATCGAATCCTAACATGCTCTGTTCATATATTTGTACTTAATATATAGGGAAGATTGCACACAACAGATCAACATCTATCGACTTCTCTATTTCCAGTACGAAAAGAAGCACTAGGGTGAAAGCTCAATATGGTTTACTCATATCATTCATTTTATTTTCTATTGAGCTCCAATTGCTGCTACATTATCAAAGAAGCAGATCACTAGAATTTTTCATGTGTACAAGTGCGATAATGAAAAGATAGAGATTCGACTGACAATGGTATGATGTTCCCACCCTATAGAAATGTTGTTGGAGAGACAACGATTTTATGTCATCTATGTTGTTTTGTTTTATTCCCTAGTTTGATTTATCTCACTCTGTTAAGTATGCTGGGCATTCCTGGCTGGAGTCGTTAGACTCTATCCGTTACATCAAAAAAAAAAAAGTATGTTGGGCATTTATTGTTTTGTTTTATTTGCTTGCTTTGTAATTATGCCCAACTCTTTTGGTCTTATTTTCTTTATCCTATTATTACTGATAAAAGCAGAGGTGCTGATACTTCACCTTTTCGAAGAAAAAGAAGGTTATATTTCTTGTTCTTGAATATGGGGGAGCTTTGTTTGAACTAACAAAATAGGAAAGCTTTGACCATAAACATGTTGGTTTTGTTGCAATGTCTGGTCTGTTGATTCAACAACAGGAATCCTCTATAAAGTTCCAGCAAATATAGAAAGTCAAAAACATATTAATGTAGTTTATATTAACAATTTGGGTAAAGAGATTATTTGAAAATTTATGTTTCCCGCTGTCATCTATCGGATTTCTAGTCTACCACAAATTCTTAATTAAATTACAACTGCAATCAGTTACTATCTTCCGGTAATAATTTATAATCTCTAATATAATTATAAAATAGTGGAACCAAACAAATTCGTGTAATACATACTCAGACTTAATCTAACATAATTAATGTTCATCACCCGCACATAACTAATAATTAGTGTTCATCACCCGCACATAACTAAGGAGATCTCAAGTTTGAAGACTGACTACGTCGAAACTTTTAATTTAAAAAATCATATTTACTAAGACATGGATCGCAATCATAAATTACTAGTCTAACACTTTAATGGAAGAGTTGCAGTTGTGTTGTGTGTTGTAGACAAACAATTTAATTTATAAATATATCAAAACTAATAACGGTCTGAGATGGGTAAAAGATGTTTGCGGTTCGAGACCAGATTAAGTCGTAATCTCTACTTTAAATAAATATTTATTAAGATGTGCATCACACGTGCAAATTATTAGAATAACACTTTAAATCTTGAATGGTAGAGTTGGGGATGTGTTGTAGGTTCAAGGCCATAGTACGTGTAAGTTTTTACTTATAAAAATACTTGTATTTTACATGTGTGATGCACGTCGTAAATAAATAATAAATAAATAAAAACTCTTACGTAGTGAACATTCGAACCTAAAATCTCATTCATATTTGTTATGTATGTTTGTTACACGCGTTAATAGATTTATAAATGAGACTAAGGCATTTTCCATTATAATATTAAAGATATATTGATTAAGACAATATTAGAGATATATTTATTAATACGGGTCTCACATGTGGAAATTAATAGCAATTAGAATATTACTATGTACTGCACATGTTTTTTACTTCAATGCTAGGTAATTTAGAGTTTTTAATCTTTGATGGAGTATGCTATAACTGTTGTCTTCAAAGACTCGAAAAACACATGTTGAATATTGCGTACAGATTATTCACCCCGAATAATCTCATTTTCCTAATTATAATACTCCAGCTAGTTTTATAAGCGCATGTGTGATATGCATATGATATATGAAGCCATAATTAAGATTTTTAAGATAAATCAGAGAGAGAAAAACAATACTGAATATTGAATATTGAGTTCAACCAAGTACAATACCACCTATATATAGGAGGAGAACAAAAATCAAAACAACTTTACAACCAATATGGGACTATAATAATATCTAACACCCCCACTCAAACTCACGATGGGTCAAACAGTATGAGTTTGCCTGCTAAGTATCTAAACCACTGAACAGTATGAGATTTGGTGAAAAAGTATGCAGTCTGCTGGAAAGATGTAATAGAATGGAGAGAAATTATCCCTGCATCAAAGCGCTCACGAATATAATGGCAATCAATCTCTATATGCTTCGTTCGCTAATGAAAGACTGGGTTGCTTACAATGTGCAATGCACCCCGGTTATCACAATGAAGGAGTAGCTCCTGTAAGAGTGACACCCATATCTGATAACAGCCAACGAACATAAACAATCTCTCTAGTAGTAGCTGTCATTGCTCTGTACTCAGCTTCAGTTGAAGAACATGCAACAACTGTCTGTTTCTTACTTCGCCATGAGATCAGCGAATCACCAAGAAATAGACAGAAACCGGTGGTAGATCGTCTGTTAGTAGGATCACCTGCCCAATCTGAATCAGAATATGCGCTCAACTCTAATTTGGATATAGCAGGCATGAATAAGGAGCGAGTAATAGTGCCCCGAAGATATCTGAGAATCCGAAGAAGAGCACCGTAGTGAACTGATGTAGGAGCAGAAACAAACTGACTGACAACACTGACAGCGTGAGCAAAATCGGATCTGGTCATGCATAAGTAAACAAGCTGTCCAACAATCTGTCTGTATCTAGTGGGATCAGGAAGGAGCTCACCATCAGTTGGACGAAGCTTCACATGAAGCTCTAAGGGCGTATCGGCTGATCTACTGTCAGAAAGGCATGCAGCAGAGATAATATCTGATGTGTATTTCTGTTGAGAAATAAGTATCCCCCGAGATCCATAAGCAATCTCTAGGCCCAGAAAATAACGTAGTCTACCAAGGTTTTTCATATGAAACTGCTGATGAAGGTATTTCTGGGTGGATGTAATGCCTACAGAGTCATCCCAGTAATGATCATATCGTCAACATAGAGTAGCAGAATTATCCTTCTCTGCGATGATGACCGCATAAACATAGAATGGTCCTGAGAACTCTGACTAAAACCAGTTTTGGTGATGACAAGGCGAAAACACTCAAATCAAGCTCGAGAGGCCTGCTTCAAACCATATATAGCTCGACGCAACCGGCAAGCATGACGAGAAGGAGTAGGGAGGCCAGGAGGAGGATTTATATAAACAACCTCAGATAAGGTACCATGAAGAAAAGCATTCTTCACATCCATCTGGTATAACGGCCATTGGCAAATGGCTGTAACAGTTAGAAGAGTGCAAACAGTAGTCATCTGTGCAATGAGAGCAAATGTCTCATCATAATCAATGTCATGCTCCTGAGTAAATTCTCGGGCTACTAGACGAGCCTTGTGCCGCTCAATAGATCCATTAGGTTGATATTTGACCTTGAAGATCCACTTGCAGCTAATAGGCTGAATGCCCTGTGGCAGAGGAACAACATCCCAAGTACCAGTCTGATCAAATGCACTGAATTCCTCTGCAATAGATTTTCTCCATTCAGGATATTGAATTGCATCTTGATAGATTCTGGGCTCACGTGTAGAGTGTATATGTAACTCCTATTTCCCGTATCTGTATTTTTTCTACTGTATTTTCATTGCTGGTATTCTTGTATTCAATTTGAGGTCCTATATTTTGTTTTCGTTCGAATAAAATCATTATTTTGTTCCAACTCAATTTTTTATGCCTAAATCTTATTCAATTGTATGTCTGCTCTGCTCTTTTGTGTCGTTCTTCATGAAGAACAGACTGTTTCATCTCATCTATCTCTTTATCCCCATTTTTAATACAATTTGACTAATTCTTTAGTTGGATCCCTCTCAAACCGGATACCCTAATACCCGTTAACCCAAACCCTAACTATTTAACCCTAACCTACCCAAACCCTAATCTACAGTTAAACCCCTAAGTTTACAGCCGCTCTCTCTCTCGTCTCCTTCAACCTCTCGCTCCCTTCCACCGCCGTCTCCTTCGCTCCCATCCACCGCCACCATTCGCCTCGCAACCATCCTCGCATCGCCACCCTTTCCTTGTCAACACCACCGCCATCTTCCATTGTCGTCCCCAACTCCATCGAGACCCCAAACCCATTTCGCCATTTCCCAATCCGCCGCCTTTACCATCGCCAGTCATCTCCATCCTCCTCGCCTCGCACCCCAGCACCTTCGCCATTACCCAAAACACCCCGAACCCATCCCCCACTTATCGCTTCCCTGTTTCGAACCCAAAAACAGGGCTCGCAACCTCGACGCCATTAGCCGTCGCCTGCCACCAGTCGCGCTGCCATCCTCCTCGGCGTTGCGAGCCTCACGTCATGCCGCCTTGCCACTCGCCAGTGCCGTCGCCGTACTCTCCCTCTCTCTCCATATCTGCCGATCAAGAAGAAGAAGCAGCAGCGGTTAGGTTGGGATTTGATCTCAACCGTTGGATCTCCCCAAAATTGTGATCTAATCATATTAGATCATCACCATCCATCTCAGCCGTCGAATTCGATCAGATTGTGATCTTGATCAGATCTGATCCCTTCAGCCAGATCAGATCTCAGCCGTCCATCCGATCGTGATCTTCAGCTCAGATCTAAGTAGATCCAGCCGTACGATCGCCTTGATCTTGATCTTCCATCAAGATCCACTCCGATCCGATCCATCCGATCTCGATCGTCGATCAACGCCTCATCCAATCAAGGCAAGTATTCCTCTTGTACATATTTTTGTTCTAGTACAAGCTTAACTTGAAAATACTGCAAATAGTTAGAAATTGTGACTCCTCTTTGACTCGTCGTTGTTGATAAAATATTAATTCTCATCAATTTCATAATCTTAGGAGTCACAATAATTTCACTGTATTATATTACAACTAGATGGACTCATTTTATCCCCTAGATACATGAACACATGAAATTAAGCAACCATAGATTGTAGATATGTGTTATATCTTGTATGTGATGAATTTGTACCCTTTTGAGTTGAGAAATAAATATTACTTGCTGTTTTGATAACCATTGCCCCGTATTTATATCACACATTTACCTAGAAGCCTTATAACCAATTTTCATGCAACCTATACACGTAAGACATTTCCATATGTTGCTGTCCTGGACCTTGCTATACAATTTTGATCCCTTTAACATCAGAATCTGAACCCAAACCCTGAACAGTAAATGTAGCTCTAGATGTCTAGATGTCGATAGCCTCCGAAATTTTCGAATTCCAAGTTGCGGTCTAGGATTTATCACAATTTTACTGCAGCTTTGTCGGTAGACGCGGATTCGCAAAACTGCTGCACACCTTTTGTTTGCAAATTAATTTAACTATGTTAACAGTAAGCGTTTGACTTGAAATTTTATAGGCTGTTGCTGGACAGCCTATAGGAAATCTGCAAATTTTCTTAGAATTTATCTGTAATGTTTCAACCTTGTTTCACATGTTTAAACTTAGATTCACAAATTCTAGCTGAACACATTAGCTGTGTAGTTTGCTGTTTTGACACATGTTACCATGACTTTCACGTACCTTAATTATATGCGTTGGAACCGGGCAGGAGTCTAGTTGCTAGACCTCCTGACGGATCCACTTTTTCCATCTCGTAGTAACGGGAATCGCGATTTTGATACAGCAACGTCGGGCTGTCCAGAATTGAGATTTTCGTTTTTCGTGATATTTTTATTCGTGTTGACCCTCGAATATACTATATAAATATCTCAAATTTGTTCCATGTTCATGATTATGATTTCTTGACTTATTTTACACACTTGCATGCTTGCTTGATAAAAATTAATACAAATAACAAGACGGGGTTTAAGGGAAAGACTATATTAGTGGACAATATAGGTAAGTGTACTCAGAAGGGGGCCCATATTTTCCAAAATTTTATGTTAAATACTAAGTGCCACGTAGAACTAAGTGCCACGTCATTGGTGACGGGGGCCACCTCTAGAGCCCATTATAAGATTACATGATATATATTTGCGATCACATGAAACTAAGTGCAACGTAGAACTAAGTACCACGTCTTGGGTGACGGGGGCCACCTCTAGAGCCTACGGGGGCCACCTCTACAGCCCATGGTTTGATCACTTGCTTGATACTTGATATCTGAGTACGCCGTCCTATAGACTCCATTACTAGGCCTAAACAAAATTACATTGACTGTAGCAACCATGTAGTAAAAATATGGATGTATGAAGTGCTACCTAGATAGTAATAACTACAAGACTTGAACTTGATACATGTTTACTTGATACTTGGTTACATGATACATGAGACTTGAAACATGAAACTTGAACTTGATACATGTTTACTTGATACTTGATGACATGTTACATGAGACTTAATACTTGAATAATAACACTTTACACTTACAACTTGATACTTGAGACCTGACAATTTGATACTAGACTTGAGACTTGTTACCTGACACTTGTACTTGATGCCTGTCACTTGAGGTTAGATATCCTTACATGTTCACTTGTCACTTGCTCCACTATTAGTATTTGTTATCCAGCCTGTTCACTTGAGTTGTCCTCCTTTCTAGCTAGTTCTTGAATTTCCACTACTTGTTGTATTACTGTTACATTCTTGATTCCAATTCTTGTTCCACATTTCTTATATTCGTTTTTTCTATTTGTGGCCCTAACTTGCACTAAAGGCATTTTCTCTTATTTTCCCTATGTTTTTCCTTTTATATTTATTAAGCAGAAAAATGGAGACGTACTACCTGTTGGAATTGGTGAGCAGAGGTTTTAGTCTTCAAGTGGAGAAAGGACTTGCTTAGATTATTTATTTTTCTTGAATTATTTATTCTTTCTACTTAAGAACCTGTAATGGGCTTATGTTCCCGAGTTTTACATTTGATCCAGACTTGAAGACTATTTGCATATTATCATTTATTTTCAATTATTTTCTGTTGCTTAATAAATTATTCATGCATGTTTGGTTATATATAAATCTTGTTATATTCCTGTTATGATGCTGAGTCGATCCTACAACTTATGGATGATGTTAAAATTATTTGCTGGGTTTCGTCACGCGCTCGTATTCCATATTTTTGGGAAGCGGGACGTGACAGTATAGCAGTGAGATATGCATAAAACTGTGGTGAGTAGGAAGCTAGGGTGGCAAAACTAAACTGGTCAGAAGGACCAGTGACATCAGGTGTATAACGTGGCGGAGGAATACCAGAAGTGAAATGGGTAGACTGACGAAGAGGTGGTGGACTGACAGGGTGTGGGGGTGAGGACAGTGGAGTAGGTGCATGTGTCGGTGGGGAAGTAGGTGGGTGGGTGCTGGCTGCTGTGTGGATGCAGATGTTTGTGGTGTTGGTGGTGTTTGGTAGGGGGAACAACAGGTGTAAGAACGACAGGAGATGGGAATAGAGTCAGAGGAGTTGGGATCAAAAGGAATGCGGAAAGATGAAATCAGAGGGCTAGCAACAACTGGAGAATCGAGAAATCTAGTATCCTCAGGAGGGGGGTCAGGTAGTAAGGGGAGTCTTCCACAAAGGTTACATGTCGAGAAATGCGGACACGACCCGCTGATGGATCAAAATAACGATAACCTTTGTGTTCAGAACTGAGACCTAGGTGAATGCACTTAGCAGCATGAGCAGAGAGCTTCGTGCGCTCAGTAGGAGGGAGAAGGACGTAATAGGTTCACCCAAAGGTACGGAGCATACTGTAGTCGGGAGGTGAATGATAAAAAGCCTCATAAGGTGTCCTACCAGATAGGACAGACGAGTAAGTAATGTTGATGAGACTAACAGAGGTCATGATAGTTTCAGCCCAGAGAGAACGAGGAGCGAAAGAGGAGAGTAAAAGAGCGCGAGCCGTCTCAAGGATGTGACGATACTTGCTTTCAGCTACACCATTCTGCTCATGTGTGTGAGGACATGATTGCTGAAAAAGGGTGTCGTGAGACTGGAGGATCGATCTCATAGTGGTAGAAGTGTACTCAGGTGCACCGTCAGATCGAAAATTCTTAATGCGCACACCGAACTGAGTGTGAATCATAGTTGTGAAGAACTAGTAAATGTCAGGTATCTCAGATCGCTGGTGCATAAGAAAAACCCATGTATGTCTAGTGAAGTCATCGATAAATGCAACATAATAGAGATAGCCTTTCCATAAAGGTATGGGAGAGGGTCCCCATATGTCAGAATGAACAAGTTGAAAAGGATGAGTGGTTTCAGAATTTCGTTTGTGACTAAAGGATAGGGCTATGTGTTTGGCCAAATGACAACTCTGACAATCAGATAAATGTTTAAAAGTGAGATGACCAAGGGCACCACCGTGAGCTATAGTCTGGAGTCGTGATGCTCTAATATGACCTAAACGTCTGTGCCACAGACCAGCCTCAGAGAAAACAATACCGGCAAAACTAGAAGGAGGGTGATGTGAACGAGGAAAATCTAGATAATATAGACGATCCCGACGACTAGCACGCCCAAATTCCTCACCGGTGGAGGAATCAGTAATAGAACAATCTAAAGAGTCAAAAGTAACGACAAGACCACTATCGCACAACGCACTAATAGAAATAAGGTTTATAGATAAATGAGGAGTATAGAGAATATATGGCAATGTGAGAATGGGAGAGTTAATTGTCCCTGAGTGTGTAATAAGAAGTGGTGAGCCATCAACTGTGTGCAGAGATGGAGAGTGAGAGGAAAGTGATGTGCAGGTGGTGAACAGTGTCTAATTACTAGTGAGAAGATATGATGCACCAAAATCTAAAATCCAGAACGAATTCATACCGGGAGTGGCAGAAAGTATAGGAGCAGAGGAGCTAGCATTGATAGACTGACCCAGGAACTGTAGTTTTAGCTAAGTGAGGGGTTGCTGAGTATTAGCCCAATCAACAGAAGACGGCAAGGCCAGAGTGACGGACATGGCCGAGAATGTGAGGGAAGAAGTACTGCGAAGAGAAATAAGACTAGCGCTGCTGTGACTGCTGTGACAGAGAGCACAATGGGGAGGGAGATGCTGCTGGTGTCTGGATCGAGGTAGGGAGTAGGGCGGTGCTACTGGTGGCAGAAGTAGAGGTAGGGTAGGGTGAGGAATGATGTAAGGAGAAGGTAGGAGGCCAGAGGCCGACTGAAAGTGGTGCTGTTGCTTTTGAAATCTGGAGGAGGAACGAGAGGCGGTTGCATCGGGAAAGTCAGTGGAGGTAGAAATATGTGGGAGAGACTGAGATATCATCAAGTAGTAGTATATATATATATATAGAGAGAGTAAGTCTATTAAGAGATGGAAAGCTGAGCTCCTTATATGAGCTGGAAGTGATCAGCCGTCTGATCGAACTTGATCAAGATCGGACGGCTGATCTCCCCTCCGCTTTCTCTTCAGATTTTAAGAGGGGTAAAAGGGGTATACCCCTTATCTCAAAGTCAGATTGCGTATACCCTTCGATTCCTTATCCCACTCTCTCTCTTCTCTCCCGCTCTCTCTCTCTCGTTCCAAACCCTAATCCCCCTCTCTCCCGCTCTCGAATCCCGCTCTCGATCTGTGTTTGCTCTCTTTGGATTCCTCTATTCTCTTCTCACCCTATCTGAAGAGATCGGCACCTTCGAGCACCCTAATCGAAGGTCTCTTCGAAACCCTAATCGGCACCTTCGCTCCTCTCCCGCTATCTTTCTTCCTCACCTGTGACAAACCCTACCCCTACCATGAATCGAGTATATCCCTTCGATTCCTTATCGACTAAGCCTACCTCTCTTCTCTCTTCTCTCCCGCTCTCTCTCGTTCCAAACCCTAATCCCCCTCTCCCCGGCTGAGCTTCCCTCCGCCTTTCTCTTCAGATTTTAAGAGGGTTAAAAGGGGTATACCCCTTATCTCACAGCAGATCGCGTAAACCACTTCGATTCCTTATCGATTAAAGCATCGATTGGAGTAGAGCTTTGCTCTGAATGTCTCATCGATCGGAGGTGGAAGTGATCAGCCGTCTGATCTCTCATATTCCAGAGGGAAGTATTTGACTCTCATAAATGCTTTAATGATATCTGTTTAATTTCTTGCATTTTCTTTCGGTTTTGTTCGTAGGCAATGATGAGAATGATTTGGATATTAGTTGGTTAAAAAATTTTGGGCCATTGAAATTATGGTTTCGAAGAGATTTTTGATTGTGTACCATGATATTTATTCAAAGTTGAGTACACACCTGGGGTTTGAGCGGGAGAGAAGAGATGAAGGCTTGAAAGTATCAATTTTTGAGTTTTAACAAAAGCTCAATTCACATAAATTTTGGGCACGGATGACTCACAATGGTTTAGGCAGTGATGCAAAACACTTTATGATCTGAATAATTATTTCAATCCTGTTTTAAGTATTCTTGATTATATATCTATCATATTCTAGTTGGCGTGGCAGTCCAATGCAGCCCTACTTATGATTACTGTTTTCTGAGCCTATAATAAAACCCCCCCGCTCCTGATAAGGCATTTAGTTCCCCAGCTCTTAATAGACTTACTCTATATATGATCTGCACAGTCGATGATAAGCTCCAACCAACATAGACAGAACATGAAGTATCAAATTTTTTCAGCCCAGAATAAACACAAACAGATCATGAAGTATACAAAAACAAACTGTATATTAGGCAGTGATGCTAAACACTTTATGATCTGAATACTTATTTCAATTTGTTGTATATATTGTTGATTATATATCTATCATATCCTAGTTGGCGCGGCACCCCAATTGCAGCCCTAGTTATGGATAGTCTGTTCTGAGCCTATTTGATTGTGGATAGACAGAGCATGAAGTATGCAAAATTTGTAATGCTCCAAACAACAGAAAACCAGATTTTATAGTAACTGACGTTGGATGTGTATGCGTTGGGTACTCATCTAAGCCTTTTGGTTTTTGAGTCTCTCAAATGCACAAGTTGGTGTAGGCCGTGATGCAATACAGTTTATGATCTGAATATTTACTTCAGGATTGTTGTATTTATTCTTGATTGTATATCTATCATATCATAGTTGGCGTGGCACCCCAATGCAGCCCTAGGTATGAATAGTCTGTTCTGAGCCTACTAGTATTATTTCAACCACATTTATAGTTTCTGTTGTTCAGTATGAGCATAACAAATTTTGCATTCTACATGCTCTGTCTGTGTTTGTTCCCAACTTACAAATTTTGCTTGCTTCATGATCTATCTGTGTCTGTACTGGGCTGATAAAATCTTTAAAGAACATGCTCTATACATCATGATCTGTTTGTGCTTGTTCTTGGCTGTTTTAAATTTTTATACTTCATGCTCAATCAGTGTTTGCTCTGGTCTGGAGAAAAAAATGAGACTTTATGTTCAGTCTGTGTTGTTTATGAGCTTTACAAATTTTGCCACTTCAGGGTCTGCCTGTGCTTGTTCTTGGCTGTTTAAAATTTTTATACCTCATGCTCCATTTGTGTTTGCTCTGGTCTGCCAAAAATTTGAGATATCATGCTCTATTTGTGTTGTTTATGAGCATTACAAATTTTGTAAACTATATGCTTTGTTTGTCTTAGCTCTAAGCTTACAAATTTTGTCATACTTCTTGATCTTTTTGGTGTTGGTTCTGATCGAGGAGGAAAATTTAACACTACATGATTTTTGAACTTCAGGTTCTACCTCTGTTTTCCTGAGCCTACATTATTTATTTGAAATTTTGTTCTCTCTGGAATCGTCTATCTGTTATCTGTTTGTCTTTGTCCTCTCCATGTTAAATAATTTCAGTTTACTTTTGATTTCAGGTAGATTTCAGCATGAAGTGCATTTTGGAGTGATTGAAGACTGCAGTACGGCAAAGTTTTATATTCGGAGCATATTATGTAAATTTTGTCATGTACTTGAAATTTATTAAACAAAGTACTATGCTGTAAATTAATATTTCTTATGCTGTACAAAATTTGTGAACTATCACTTTGCAATTCTATGGAGATCCAATTTTTTGCAAATAATCTGTTCATTATTGTCTTAATGTAATGATTGAAATTCTGTGTATTTTTGGGTGTATTACGCAGTATGGCGTGTCCACTTGATTTTCATGCTCAGAGCTTGAAGTAACAAATTTAACAAAATAAGATAAGCTGAGAAGCAACGCAGACATAACATGATGTCTGCAAAATTTGTAAAGCTCATAAACAACACAGACTGAACATGAAGTCTGAAATTTTGGCCAGACAAGAGCAGACACAAAGTGAGCATGAAAATAAAAAATTTTAAACAGCCAAGAACAAGCACAGGCAGACCATGAAGCGGCAAAATTTGTGAAGCTCATAAACAACACAGACTGAACATGAAGTCTCAAATTTTTTGCCAGACCAGAGCAAACACAGATTGAGCATGAAGTAAAAAAATTTTAAACAGCCGAGAACAAGCACATGCAGACCATTAAGTGACCCAAATTTGTGAAGCTCATAAACAACACAGACAGAACATGAACTCTCATTTTTTCCTCCAGACCAGAACTAACACAGATTGAGCATGAAGTATAAAAATTTAAAACAGCCAAGAACAAGCACAGGCAGACCATGAATTGAGCAAAATTTGTAAAGCTCATAAACAACCGCGACAGAACATAAAGTCTCATTTTTTTCTCCAGACCAGAGCTAACACAGATTGAGCATGAAGTATAAAAATATAAAACAGCCAAGAACAAGCACAGGCAGACCATGAATTGGGCAAAATTTGTAAAGCTCATAAACAACACAGTTTGTACATGAAGTCTCATTTTTTTTGGCCAGACCAGAACAAACACAGTTTGAGCCTGAAGTATAAACATTTTAAACAGCCAAGAACTAACACCAACATATCATGATGTATAGATCATGAAGTATAAAAAATTGATATTCGGGGTACAGACACAGACAGATCAAGAATTAAAATTTTTAACAGCCCAGTACAGACACAGACAGACACAGACAGAGCATGTAGCATGGAAACTTTGTATCATTCATCAAATATTCATCATGTGTTCGGCGCTAACGATCATCTCGTTCTTTCTCTTCGATTCCTGCACCAAAATATTCATCAAATAGAAGAAAATTCAAGTACGTATGATACACGTTCATGGTTAAAACTTGTAGGCTCAGAATAAGTGCAACAAAAAACATTATCTCATTCACTCGGACTTTAAAAATTCATGGCGGCTCAGAAAAACAACAATTACCACTTTAATATCCCGTAAAAACTTACAATGGTGCATTGTTAATGGAGCAGAGCTCCCGAAAAAGCATTCAGCTTCTGAGCTCTTAATAGACTTATCGGAGCTGGAGAAGATCAGCCGTCTGATCAAAGTTGATCACGATCGGACGGCTGAGCTTCACCCTGCCTTTCTCTTCAGATTTTAAGAGGGGTAAAAGGGGTATACCCCTTATCTCAAATCAGATCGCGTATACTACTTCGATTCCTTATCAATTAACCCTTCCTCTCTTTTCGGCTCAAAACAAAACCAAAATGAACATGAAGTTCAGCACCATCAAATCATCATGAAACATGAAATCATGCATAAACTTTTCATCACTGCCGCATTGAAGTTAAATCAGGTTGCATATGGAGTCAAATTTGGAATTTTGAATTTGACACTAGGGCCGCTTTATTAAGGCACACCGGTTAGTGTTCAGGAACAAAATTCAAATTGCATATATTTTTCATCATTGCCTACTAAATAGAGAATATATGAACTTCAAATTAGAAATTTTTTACCAACTTTTCATGTACTAAATGATGCTTATCGAGCATCATTTTTTTTCTGAGAATGATTTACCTGCAAACAAAAAAAAAGTTGGTTAAGTTAACAAATGTGTTATAATGTAATAAACTAATATAACGGCAGATATATATGACACTTACCTTGCAAAAGACACAGAAATAACTCAACAAAGTTCATGCTATATTCGGAGGATCCTCTGTTATAGGTTGCATTGTTGAAACTGTAGTAGAAGCTTGTGACTCATTTATAGTAGAGCTACACGTTTAATTTTCACAAAACCAAATTAAAATTAAACTAACTACAAAAAAAATAAAGTATAAACTTTGTATTTAATTACTAACCTTTGCTTTAAAGGACAAGTACGACTGTCATGATTAACCATTTTATTGCACAAGCGACACTTTCTCAATGGTTTCGCAGCCATCTCCAATGCTTTCTCCCTACCCCCTTTGATGCGCTTCCCACTACCCTTGGTTTTTGCAATATCGGGTACTTGAACATGGACTGTTCTAGGTAGTGAACTAGTTGTTGGTTGTTGTGATTCTTGGGTCATATCTTGTTGCAATTCTGCAACAACACCAACTAGTAATGTTTTCGCCTTTTGGCGCATCTCCTTTGATGAGCGAGCAATCCTCATCACTTTGTTGAATTCATTGGACAATTCCACCATGTCCAAATCTTGTGGACTACCGTAACTACCGATTATTTCAGCACCAGCATCATCATATACAATCTCGGTAGTTACAGAGCAGGTCCACCTCTTTAAAATATAACATTGAGGCAGGGAATCAACAAACTCATTCCTCAATACCACAAGGATGTGTCTACAAGGAATGCCCTCAACTTCAAATTTACTACATGTGCAAGTCCCAGCAATATTCATCCCCTTGTAGACCACATCTCTTATTTTATCATGCTGTACCGACTTAGCCATTCTCCTGACAATATAGTGTCGCACACTACCATCGTCAGCTTTCATTAAAGATGCATAATTCAAGCTTTCAACTAGTTCAGCCTGAAATATATGAAATTTCGATCTAGTGTACTGTTCAGACATTTGGGACTCAATTTCAAAACCTGTTTGCAGCTTTGGTTTGGTATGCAGAGTAGTGTAGTCAGCTGCCAACTGATTCTGTCTTTGTTTCCTTATTGCCCTTTCAAATCTGGTCATAAATTCATGTAGAGAATTTTTACTGCTAACATACTTATCAACAAAAGCATTCATGCTTTCTGATCTCTGAGTTGTGCGAATACCAGCAGTAAAAATATGCTTGGCATAAGCCGGTATCCACTTCTCACGAAGCAAATAAATGTCAGAAAGCCAAGGACTACCTGTTATTGGGATATGTATCAAGTACTAATAAAAAAGAAAAAAAAAGTTCAAATATAAGAATAATTTATTCAAACAAGTAATACCTGCAATTTGCACATTAGCGTGCATTACGTCATTCCATCTCATCTCAAACTCTTCTGGGGTCTCAGATTCCCAGATGCAACTGTGGAATGGAATGCTAAAATCACTATTCAAACTCGGGCCACCAAGCTTATCGGGAAGCTTTTTAAGAATGTGCCACATGCAAAGCCTGTGGCTCGAACCAGGAAAACACATCCGAATTGCATTATCCATTGCAGGATCTTGGTCCGTGATGATCACTTTTGGTGGAGACCCACCCATTATTTCACCCCATTTTTGAAACAACCAAACAAAAGAATCGGTGGTTTCCTTATTTATAAATGCCGCACCAAAATTTACAGATTGGCCATGATGATTAACTCCGGTGAACGGCGCAAAAACCAACTTGTATTCGTTGGTATCATATGTGGTGTCGAAAATTAGCACTTCACCAAAGTATTTGAAAGCCTTCCTGGCAATAGCATCAACCCATAATACATGAGTTAATTTGTTGTCTTCATCAACCTTGTAATGAAAACTGAAAGAAGGATTCATCTCTTTTTCCTCTTGGAAGTGCTCCAACAATATATCAACATCATAAGGTCTCATACCATCCCTCTCTCTTTGCAAGGAATTTCTAATATCTTTTTCAGTACAATTAATATTACTGAAACCTTTATTTTCTATTTCCATGAAGGACATAAACTCTGAAGTTCGTATATTAGCCTCTTTGAAAGTACTGAGTAAGCTTTTTTGCGCTTCAGATACATTTCTATTACATCTTAGAAATTGTTGCTTTCGAGGTGTGACACAAATATGACTGTGCACCTCAACAAACCTACGGATTGACCATCTCCTGTCAACATTCCTTTGGATTCGTATTTGAGCCATACAGTCTTCTTTCGTTATTGCCCGTTTTCTTCTCTTGATCAAAATTGAAGAAGATTCTTCATTATCACCGGTTGTATCAACCGGCTTGCCTTGTTTTGAGCAAACAAATTGTTGTGAATATCTCTCCTTTGTGGTAGTATCAACCATCGTTGCAGACTTTCGTACTGAAAAACCGCATAATTTTGCATATGTTTTATAAAATTCAAATCCATCTTCTAAGGTTGCAAATACTAAACCAACAAGTGGTTTAGATGCATCATCAACATCCCTCCAACTGGACTGAACATCCTGGCTTAGTAATTCCTCATTTTCAATCTCCATCCTTCATAGGAGAATGAGACAACAAAAATTAAAAATAAATAAACTCTCTAATCTTTAACTGTAAAATAGAGAAATTGTGGCCCCAAAAAATGTACAAAAAAAAACTACATCTTAACACAATCTACTCTATTCACCAAACCCTAAAGGACCTTCTCTGGAAATGATCACAACCACCTTAGTGGTATTGTATCTCACACCCGGTGTTCGAGCATAAAAAAAAATCGACTATAGTTCCCCTGTATTTGGCTTTCCGTTCAAGGAGATGATGATGGTAAAGGGTATTTTGCTGATGAAGAGGAATCGGCCGAATAATGAGCGCGTCGTGCTGTAACTACGGTAACAAAAAGATCTAATGACTCATGAACTATTCTGTTCATGACTACTAATAATCACTTATCTTATAATAATAATAATAATAATAATAATAATAATAATAATAATAATAATAATAATAATACTAAACAAAAGAAACAGTAAAAGAAAAATGAAAATGTCCAGTATGTAAGCATATATTTTTTAGAGTGAACCAATTGTTGTACATAGCCAGAGGATTTTGGCATAGAGCTATAGCATGCTCAGTTCTCAGTGAACCCATTTTGGTCAAACATGCCAAGATGACAATCAGATGCATGAAAATAAGCTTCACTAACAATAAAAAAAGAAAATGGGGATGCTAGCAGCATACTTAGATTGCTAATTTTGCCAGTACATTTGGGACTCAATTTAAAAATTCTATAAATTCTATATTTTGCTCTAATCTTTAACCACATCTAAAAATTCTATATACCAGTACGAATAATATTTGCTAATCTATATGTACTAGTCTGAATACTAGTGCGAATATTAACAGAGCATAATTTAAGCGCTAAGAATATAACAACAACCTAGAAGCATTTATAAAGGAAATAAAATTTGAATTCAAGGTGAGAAATTGAAACCCTTGTCACAGTATGAGTTCTCCGTCAGGAAGAAGAGAACGAACTCTCAAGTGCACTGTTAAGGTGCAGCTCACGACAGCCCAACAAATCGATCTGAAGATGAGCGAAGCACAGGTACTTCGATCGGTGGTAGGGGTAGGGTTTGTCACAGGTGAGGAAGAAAGATAGCGGGAGAGGAGCGAAGGTGCCGATTAGGGTTTCGAAGAGACCTTCGATTAGGGTGCTCGAAGGTGCCGATCTCTTCAGATAGGGTGAGAAGAGAAGAGAGGAATCCAAAGAGAGCAAACACAGATCGAGAGCGGGATTCGAGAGCGGGAGAGAGGGGGATTAGGGTTTGGAACGAGAGAGAGAGCGGGAGAGCGGGAGAGGAGCGAAGGTCGATTAGGGTTTCGAAGAGACCTTCGATTAGGGTGCTCGAAGGTGCCGATCTCTTCAGATAGGGTGAGAAAAGAAGAGAGGAATCCAAAGAGAGCAAACACAGATCGAGAGCGGGATTCGAAAGCGGGAGAGAGGGGGATTAGGGTTTGGAACGAGAGAGAGAGAGCGGGATAAGGAATCGAAGGGTATACGCAATCTGACTTTGAGATAAGGGGTATACCCCTTTTACCCCTCTTAAAATCTGAAGAGAAAGCGGAGGGGAGATCAGCCGTCCGATCTTGATCAAGTTCGATCAGACGGCTGATCACTTCCAGCTCATATAAGGAGCTTAGCTTTCCATCTCTTAATAGACTTACTCTATATATATATATATATATATATATATATATATATATATATATATATAATTATTTTTATTTTTATTTTTGATTTTTATTTTTGATTATTTTTTTTAAATACTGAAGTAGGGTTACAAAGGTGCGGCTAGGGTTTGTGAGGGGCGGCTAGTGACGACGAGGGCAGCGGAGGAGGATTTCGTTCGAGGCGAAGTGATAGGCCTCGCATTGCTGACCGGTCGAGGAACTTCGAAAGGCAGAGGAATTTCGTTGGAAGTTGGCGGTGCGAAGAGGACGCCAGACGAGGATGCTGGCGAAGAGGACGCTAGATTTGATGACGAAGTGGAAGTTCGGATCTGGAGTTGGAGATCTGATTTGGAGTTGAAAGGATCTGGAGTTGGAGATGGTGGCGGAATCTGATGACAAAGTTGAAGATGGCTTCGATTGTTGAGAAGTTGAAGATGGGTTTGCCGGAGAAGATGACTTCGGTGATGATCTAATGACGAGGTTGAAGATGGCTTCAGTTGTTGAGAAGTTGAATATGGGTTTGCCGAAGAAGATGACTTCGGTTGTTTTTTTTTTTTTTTTTTGGATTTTGGGAAGAAATTTGTATAACTTTGGCTGTTGGAATTCGAGAATTTTTTGATGGGAAAATTTTAAGAGATGAAAATTTGAGTAATTAGCTCGATACCATGTTAAGATAAATAAGAGAAATGAAAACAATATTGAATATTGAATTGAGTTCAACCAAGTACAATACCACTTATATATAGAAGGAGAACAAATATCAAAACAACTTTACAACCAATATGGGAGTATAATAATATCTAACAAAGATCAATTAAGTGGAAAATAAGGTAATTCGTATATTTGATTTCTCGTGTACCTAGATCGGAGGCCATATTCAAGGCCGGCCCCCACGTTGAGACAGGTGAGGCGGCTGCCTCAGATCTATGTTTTTTTTTAATACAATTTTAGGAACTCTCAAATTTATATTTCTCTTATAAATATGGACATATATTTTGCACGTAAAAAATTATATTTTTAATAGATTTCAAAAATAATTATATGGATCTTTTCGTGTGTCTTGTCGGCTCTGGTCATTTTCATGAGTGGCGTGGATGATATTAATAAAATATGATTTCAAATATATAATGTCAAATACAATTGACTTAAACTAATTAATCTTAAACCAGAAAAATGGGTATAAGAGCATCCACAATGGTGTTTCTCATTTTGTAAAAAATGGATGCTACAGTAATAGCAAATAGCGAAGAACGTTACAGTGGTTGTTTGCTATATTCTGCGCTTTTTTTAAAAAAATTGCATGGGACAGTATAACATATACCGTCTCGCAATTTTGAAAAAAATTTGCGTGGGACGGTATATGTTATAATACCTAAACCTAATTAATTAACTAACTATACCTAACTAATACCCCCAAAACCCACTCACTACCTAACTAATACCCCAATTCAAGGACGGGATAACATATCCCGTCCGAGAATTAATTTTTTTTTGTTTTTTTTCTTCGATCGGACGAATCTTGGCCGTTCATTTTTTTAAAAAAAAATTTAAAAAAAATGAAAATCTCCTGGGACGGGATATGTTTTCCCGTCCAATTCAGACAGGATAACATATCCCGTCTGAGGAGTTTTTATTATATTAAAAAAAACGGAGCGACGGTATATGTTTTTGCATTTGACGTGATTAAAATATTATAAAATCGGAGGACGATATATGATATCCCGTCTTTTATAATTTGAGAATGGGTATTTCGTTTCTCATATATGAGAAACAAATATAACGAGTTTGCTAAAAAATGGAAAAATAGAAAATCACTGCAGACGATCGTTTTTTATAAAATGATAAATTGCCAATTATAAAAAACCGTTGCGGATGTTCTAAGTGGGCCAAATTCATACCTTTTTATGTTATCTTGTACTCGTATATCACATAAGCACGTCACATGCTACTACCATAGTCGTATTATTAGCAGCAGCCTACATAGAGCAAAACTTTGGGGAAAAAAGTTTTTTTCTTAAAAAATCTTTTAAAATAAGGACGCAAAAAACAAACTAGAAGTCAGTACTTTTGAATAGTGGGTTTTCTGTTCTTTTTACGTTACGGTCTATATATATAGAGTATATAGGTAGAGCTTCCTCACTGTTTGAGGGAATGTTGAGATATCTGACACCTAAATGCTAAAACTTCCATTTGCAGCAAAATATCTTGTTTACATTGCATGACTTTTCTTTTCTATATCTACATTTAGTATAAAAAATTGGGTAAATAAACTTTAGGTCCCCCGCTTGATACTCAAGTTTATTAGTCTACTGTACTATATATAAATATCTGTTCAATTAATCATTTTTGTTATGAATTCATCCAATATTATAATTCACATAAAATAGTACATAAGCCTGTCTAATATGTACTGTTTATTCCGAATTACATACTAATTGCTGGATTTACGAATTAATTATTTTTAATATAGAAGTTTATAACAAAGTTTTAAAATTAAAGAAAAGGCTGAAGAGTGTCTGGAAGAGAGAGAGAGAGAAAGAGAGAGAGAGAGAGGGGATACTGTTAATATTAGGATGATACTGTTAATATTAGGAACCAGATAGGTAGACAGGGTTTGAAAAATTTCCGACCTCTTTAAGTACCAAACTAATCACAATTTTTTATAACATCAAAGATGTTCAAGTGATCATCCTTCGAGTCATACTCAGAAAATATTGTAAAATTTATAAGATTCAAGTACTTGAATATCTACCAACTAAGCAAAGTATAGTAGTATAAGTATTATTATATTAACCAGTAACAGGAGCACTGAGTTGTAACCTGTAATTTGTAACTTTTAAATAGCTGAGAGCATCCACAGTCGTTTTTCTCAATTGCTATAATATGGCAGCTACAGTAATAGCAAATACGATCGTTCACAGCAGTTGTCGTTTACTATATTTTTTCTATTTTTTAGAGAGACGGGGTATCATACCCCGTCCGATCGTTTCAAATAAATTAAAAAAAATTAATTACTTATTAACTATTAAACTATATTAATTAACTAAATTAAATAATATAAAACTAACTAAACCTAATTAATATACTAACTAAACCTATTAATATACTAACTAATCCTAATCAATCCTGCACAGCATTAAATTTCCTCCCCCTTTACTGGACGGGGTATCATACCCCGGACGGGGTATGTGTCCCCGTCCCACCCTTTTTTTTTTTTTTTTCCCTATCGCTCAATCCTGAGCGTTCGTTTTATTAAAATTAAAAAAAAAAAAATAAAAAAAAGGGAGAGACGGGGTTTGATATCCCGTCCGGGGTATCATTCCCCGTCCGACCTTTTAAAAAAAAAAATTAAAAAAAAATAGGAGAGACGGTATATGATCGTCCGTCTCAGTCGATTAAAAAATATTAAAATCCTTCGGACGGTATATGATTCCCCGTCTTCTATATTTGAGAATTCTTACTTTCGTTTCTCAAATTTGAGAAACATATTTGAGAGGAATGGGAAAAATGGCAATTATAGCAAACGAGTGCAGCGCACCGTTTGCTATAATATGGAAAAATGGGAGAAATAGAAAACGACTGTGGATGCTCTGAGACGCAGCAGATAAGGAAGCTCTTAAATTCGAGTTGAAGCTACCTTTACATATAGTCCTTTGTTCAAATTTCAAACAGTAGACACTAACGGAAATGAAAAATATTAACAAAAAAAAAAAAAAAAACTGGTTTCAGGTGGATCTACCTATGTACCGTGGAGGCAGTGTACGAAGCTAAACTGATATATATATAATTTTGCAGGACCGAGCTTGTTTGTCGATCCACCCTCCGGAGTTGTTGGAGAGATTTGTTGTTTGTACGGATCATGTTGCTTCAATGTTGTCATTCCCCCATGTTAGAAAGGTAACATGTTTTTATTTTATGTATTGTAGTACTTGTACTTTGCTCAATACTCTGAGTTTGTTTTATTTACTCTTTATTAATAAAAACGTGATGACTGTATTTCATAATTTTTTTCTCTAAAAAGAGAAAAAGGAAAAAAAAAATTCCAGCTCAAACAGAACTTTCAATATTAGAAAAAGTACCCACCTACCCAAACAAAAATCAGAATTATTAACAAGAAAATAATAATAATAATAAACTATTTATGAGACTGTAAGAAATGCACGAAACCGTACATGAATAAGTTAACTTTAATTATGTGTTTTAGGATTTCAGTACAGCATGAGCTTAGCCACTCAGACGGCTTGTTTGGATCTTCTTAATTCAGAATCTTTTAAAGCCTGTTTAGATTAGTTCTTCGATATGGAAATGGAATATATATAAAAAAAGAGATATGTATGAGATATGGGCCAATCAGAGACGTTGGAAAAGGACACCACGGGGATTGAGGGGAGGCGTAATCATAAGATTTTCATGCATTAAATGCCCGGATTTTCTCTACAACACAAGCAGACAAGCAGACAAGCTAATAAAATATATAGTTTTCTCCACACAGGCCCGGTTTTTCCTGTGCATAGCGGAACATTTTTATATATCTGATAAATGTTCCGTTGTATGCTAAAGTCTTCGTGTGCACTCGGTTTTTTTTGTTTTTTTTTTTTTTTCCTTCTCTCTTCTTTGTATCGATAATCTGATCAGTTTATATTATTCTATATATCTAAATTATTTTAAATATATAAAATTAAATTATTTGAAATTTATTTATCTATCTATCATGTGACTATAAAAAATAACGATTTTCAACCATAAAATTTTGTAGCACTTCAATACATGGACAAATGAATTTTAAATGATTTGATTTTATATATTTAGACAAACTTATATGTGTAGATCGATGTGAACTGTTCGGATCGTCGATACCAAGGCAGCAAGGCTAAGTGCACACGAAGGCCTAGTGCACAATGGAACATTACTCTATATATAAATAAATATAAAAATTTGATTAGTTATTTTATCTAGAGCTATAACTGAAAAACTGTAATTTTTAAGGGTTAATTCTGCGGGTAATGCTACACCTACTACCAATTCTACTATATTTTTCTTTACTACCTTAGATGGCACAATACTAGTAGAAGTTTTTGTAGAGTAGGTGGTAGAAATATCCAATAGTAATTTGCCACTTAAGGTAGTAGAAGGAAATGTAGTAGTATTGATAGTAGGTGTAGCACTACCCAAATTCTGCATGGGTCACCAACAAATGTGGAGATGGGTTTTACGGGTAATGCTACAACTACTACCAAATCTACAACTTTTTCCTTTACAACCTTAGGTGACACACTACTATTGGATGTTTCTACCACCTACTCTACAATAAACTCTATTAATAATGTGCCACCTAAGATTGTAAAGAGAAATGTTGTAGATTTTGGTAGTAGGTGTAGCATTACCCATGTGGAGATTCCAAATACCTCACTCACAAATTGGTATTTTCATATAATTCACTTACAATATTGACAAATATCAAAAGAGTATTTTTACTTACCATTTTCTTTTTTGATGTAATTTTCTTACCATTTTCGATATACTTGTGTTAAATTTTATCAAGAGTTTGAAAACTGTTTTTTTTTTCATATTTTATATTCAAGGGTTAGGGCTATAGTTAATTTACTTACGTCAAACCTTATCCCGAGATTGAAAATGTCTATTTTACCCTCCCTTTAAAATCTAGGATAACCCTGAACCCTAAACCCCTAACTCTAACCCTAAGAGGAGGGCAAAACAGTTGTTTTTCAATTTAGAGTAAGATTTAATATAAGCGGAGTAACAATAATAAATTAAAATATAGTTTTTTCCCGAATTAATCAATATTGTGAGTGAGTTATATATAAATATCAATTTGTGAGTGAGATATATAGAATTACCACATTTGTTAGTGATGCATGTGAGAAAAACTCTAATTTTACTCATAAGTTATTTTTGGATTATTTTGTTTTGCAAGTGTATAAACAGAACGTTTTCTCAATAGTTCTTGATTCATGGTTGATTATTATTGTAAAACTTCATTTGTTCGAAAAAAGACAAACAATTTTCAAAGTTTAACTTAATTTTCAAATAGCACATTAATGCTGCTTGTTTTCGGTGCGGGAGCAACAAGTGTGAGTTCTTCTAATTTATGAAGTGGAAGGGACGGATCTCAACAGCGACTCGGGTCTATTCCTGGAGGTCGGCTCGGAAGAGCTGTTGGTGCTCGGACGATCAGGGTACCTGCAAAAGGTCTAGAAACACCGGGAGAAATTTCGGTGGCAGACGCTCCGACGATCTAGTCAGTCACTTGAAAAGATACTGGACAACTAGGCATGTGGAGAATTATTGATTCTCTTTGGTAGTGAGGAGGGGGGCAGGTATTTATAGGCAGAGGCAAACGGGTATCTGACCCTAATGGGTCAGGTTAGACCCGTTTTTCTGTAGGCCTGAAGTAATAGAGGGTCTGTTGGATTTGTTGACCTGATGATCTGAGATGAGCGAAAACTGAGGAGATCGGACGACCCTGATTGGGCCACGTCATATATACCCACATCACACATAAAGTTTTTATCGTACCCAGATAGCTTTCAAAGTTTTTAAAATATGACTAAAAATCACGTCCATTAATTTTTTTAGTACAAATAATGTGAAATTACAGAAATAACCCCAACGTCTCTTTTTATCTTTTTAGTTCTTGTTTTTCATCATTTTTTTTAGTTTTTCTTGTTTTGCTTTGTTTTGTTTTGTTTTAAAATTTTGGTGCAAATGAAGGTGATGCATGAAGATGGGTTTCAGAAGTAGTGGTGGTCGGTGGAGGTGGGTTTCAGAGGTGATGATGATGAGTTTCGGAGATGGTTTGAGATGATGGTAGAGATAGTGGTCGGTGGTGGTGATGATGGTCGGCGGTGGTGATGAGAATGTATTTTGTATTTTGTATAAGGATTCGCTATTTTACAGTATTCTTAACAGGTTTAAACCCATTAAAAGATATATTTGGAGAATATTTAATTAACTCAACTGCATGTGATTTTTTTATCATGTTAAAAACTTCGGGTGCTATTTGAGTACTAAAAAAAGTTTAGCTGATAATTGAGAATTGTGATCAACATATTATTTGGTCATTTGTTCTTATTTGTAATATTGCCACTGCTTCTTAAAAAAAAAAAAAAAAAAAAAACTAAAGTTGTTTCTTTCACTTGTAAAATATAGGATAAAGTCCTACATTAAAAAAACGAGTATTTTTCACGTGCGATGCATGTTTGATAAGAGCATGAGAATTTTTACGTGCAATATACGTGTTAAGAAATGTTTTGGAGTTGGACGTGCGTTGCACGTAATTGAAAAAATATTTTAAAGAAAAATATACAATTTATACGTGTAATGCACGTGTTTATAAGTAGAATTTGAGTTGTACGTGCAACATGTATGTAAGTTTAATGTTAAAAAATATTATAAAATTATTTTGCATGTGTGCTGCACATTTTAAATATGTGAAAATTTTTTTCTTCTGTTTGTTTGTGCTATAATTAACGAAGAGTTGGAGTTGCACGTACAATATACGAATTTGTATGTTGACAAATGACAACCTCAACTTTCCCATTATAATATTAGAGATCTAAAGTTATTTTGAAAAGGCAATACAAACATTTGGGGAAATAATTTAATATTTATTTGCATTTGCATCTAAACAAAGCTAAAAAAACTCAAATATTAGTATATTTTTTTTTCATAATGATTAGTGTATAAAATAAAAGCCGTAGCTTTTAATAAAAATATAATATTGACATTATGAAGTAAAAATCATCTCTAAAATGAGAAATCTGTTAAAAAAAATAGGACATCCTGATAGCATCCATAATCGTGCATGCTATAAAATACATATATACATATTTAGAAATATCATTTAGTTATTTAGTTGCAGTGGCGAAATGACATAATATAACAAAGATAGAGAGAAAATTGAACGGATGAATCATCATGTTTCGTGAGCATTTTTTTGTTATGCTGCAATAGCAAAATGGTAAAATATAGCAAAGACAGAGAGAATTGAATTGACGAAACATCATGTTTCAACCGACGAAAAGTTTTTAAAATTTTTATATTTTTAAATGAACAGAACTCTCGGACGTAAATAATGTTTCGTTTGAGATTTTTCATTATTTTTCCTTAATTTTGTTATTATTTTAATGTCAATCAAACCGTCCCAATCAAATGCTCCATATAAAATTATATACAATAACATCCATAGAATCTCTAAGCAATGCGAAAATTTTTGCAAAAAAATTCCTCGATTCCCTTGGAGGGAACATGATGTTCGGTGTGGGAGCATTTTGTTTTTAAATATTTTTTTATTTTAAGTTTGGTGTTATTTTTTGGGTCAATTCCACTAACGTAATTTTAAACTCTATGTAACACCCCGTAATATCAATATATATAGATATTACGGGGTGTTACATAGGGTTTAAAATTACGTTATATATATATATATATATATATATATATATATATATATATATATATATATATATATATATATATATATATATATATATATATAGGGGCCCAGGGAGACAGTTGCTACCGCTGTTGCTGTGCCCACGTGGGACTGCCGATGTGGTAGGGAGGCGGGGCCCAAGTGCAGAAGGGGCAACAGTGCTTCTGGCGCGCTGACGTAGGAGTGAGGGCCCGCCCGATGGGCGTACTCTGCTGTGACGTCAGTGCAAGAGAAACAACGAAGATGTGGGATTAATTGATCGCAATCGAGAGTTTAACAAGATTAATATATAATAAATAAAATTGTCTATGATCAAGAGTCACCTAATTTGTTAACCACTTTTTGATAGTCAACATGTGGTGTACAATTGTACTGATAAATAAATAAATTTTCTGAGTATTGGGGTCAGAGTGTTACAAATGGTATGAGAGCCGACTTTCGATACCGAGTGTGGGTCGGGGTGGGTATGCCTGAGAGGGAGCTGAGGTCAATACGCTGGCAGTTTGGCCAGGAGCAGTACGCTAGAATTAGGTTAATCAAGGTACGTCATTGCACATCATATATATGTATATATATATATAGTTGTTGCTGCCATGGGGCCCAGGGAGACAGCTGTTGCCGCTGCTGCTGTGCCCACGTGGGACTGCCGACGTGGCAGGGAGATAGGGCCCAGGAGCAGAAGGGGCTGTTGTGCTTCTGGAGCGCTGACGTAGGAGTGGGGGCCTGCCCGAGGGGGGTGCTCTGCTGTGACGTCAGCATAAGAGAAACAGCGGAGATGTGGGATTAATTGATCTCATATCGGGAGTTTAACAAGATTAATAAATAATAAATATAATTGCCTATAATCAAGAGTCACCTATTTTGTTAACCATATTTTGAGAGGCAGCATGTGGTAAACAGTTGTACTAATAAATAAATAAATTGTCTGAGATTTGGGGCCGGGGTGTTACACCCAAAACCCTAAATTCCTAATCCTTACCCTAAAAGGATGGCAAAATAGTCATTTTTAAACTCAGGGTAAGATTTTAGCACAAGTTGAGTGCCAATAACAAAAAATATTTCTTTTTTTGGTATTGGTCAATATTGTGAGTGAGTTAATATCAATTTTTGAGTGGGGTATATGGAATTTTCATATTTGTTAATTATCCATGTGGAAAAAAAAACCCTTATTTTTAATGTCAATCCAACCGTCCCAATTAGATGCTCCATAGAAAATTATATACAAATCAACCCATAGAATTCAAAAATGTCAAAAAATTATGCTGAAAAAAAAACCCATCTATTTCCTTGGACGAAACATGATGTTTTGTCTGTACTCTTTTTCTTTTTCTGGGGTTTTTTCATTAAAAAAATATAATTTCATCGGACGAAACATCCAATGGATTAAAAATAATATAAAATATTCGAGACGAAATATGATATTTCGTCTGATGGATTAAAAAATAAGAAAATATTTGAAACGAAACATAATGTTTCTCATCCGCTATAATATGTATATTGTTATACATTCTCTCAAATATAACATTATACCGTTGCTAAAATGTCAAAATATTCATGTATAGCACACGACTTCAGCGCTCAAAATGCTATAAAATGCATAAAATAAAAATACACCATCCGACTGTGGATGCTCTAAAATGAAATAGTGGAAAAATAATATGAATCAGAAAGGGTATTATTAGAATTTATGTAAATATCTGAATTTCTCATCAAGAAGAAAAAATTCGAAAGATAATATGACTTCGTTAGAGCATCTGTAGTCGCTTTGAGTCAAATTTTGTGTATTTGGCAAATGGAAATGGCAAAAATGGCTTTGTGCTGCAATCGTCGATCGCCAAAATAAGTGTATTCGAAATTTTCAAACTTTCAGACGAAAGATAAATTTTCGTTTGAAGTAAAAAAAAAATTACTGAAATTTTGGAACCATTTTTTTTCAAAAAAATTAATAAAATAAAGAGACAGCAAACCTTTTTTCGTCATATGAATGTGGTGATTTTGTTTTTTTTTTCTTTTTTGATCCCGTCCATCGATTTAATTAAAATAAATTGTGTGGGGACGAAAAATTAATTTTCGTTCGATACATTTCATAACAGTAAAATTCTTTCTGCGAATTTTTCTTCGTCTGATGCTACAGACGATAAATTATCTTCTGATTACTATATTTTCCAAAATCTTAAATATATTTCCTATCATATTTGGCTCTTGAATTTTGGATTTTTGGCCACTCTAGGATTTGTTTCCCTTTTTTTGGGGAAAAAAAAGGAAAAATAGCCAACCCCTACCTATGCTCTTATATAGGGGTGGACAACTATTATCCGAACCGACCAATCCGAACAAATCCAATCCGAACCGACCGGTTTTTAACCGAACCAATTGGGGGTTTGGATTGGATCGGTTCTTGATCTTCAATAACCAATTGGATCGGTTCGGTTGTTGGATGAGGCTTTCAAATAACCGATGAAACCAAACCGACCATACCTCTATGCATAAGTCCATAAAAAATATAGTTCTCCTTTAATTTCTTGAATATACAAATAGTCATTTCTCATTTTCCTTGAGATACAAACAATTTTTTTAAATTTCTTTAATACAAACCGAGCAGTTATTCTACCTATATTTTGGTTCTCTATACTCCTATGTGTTATGTTTTTGAAAAATGCTTGATTTACAGTGTGACCCAACTTAATAGAATCATAAAGTTGATGTAACACTTAGTAGCTATTTTAATCAAGTCAAGCAGAAATTATTTTCTAAATCTTTTTTTATTGCACCTGAAATTCAATTAGCTATCGTTATTGATATTTCTTTTATGATAATAAACTAAGATTGCAGAAGTATGCAAGTGAAAAAACAGCTTATCTCACGCATTTAAACGTCATCATCTCAAACAATTAGTACAAAATTCATTAACAACTTGTGGTTTTATGAATCTTCATTTTAAATTCATTTCTGAATAACAAATAGCAGGTTATTTCTTAAGTTTGATTGAAGTTGATCTTTTAAATTTCAACAAAATTATGAATGATGTTGAAGGTGAAAAGTAGCACGCCAAAACGACCATCCAATTCAATTCAAACCGAGCTTAATCGGCTTGGATGGAAACCGATCCAATTAAAGTTCGGATTGGTTGCGAATGAGAAAATTAAAAAACCGATCTTCTTTCCATCGGTGATGGATTGTCCATATTAGATCGGATACCGACCGATGCCCACCCCCAGTCTTATACAAACTAATTTGATAGCGATACAGAATTAAAAATAACTTAATTTGTCAAATTTTACAGCATAAAAATGTCAGACTCGCACCTGCCATGCAGGGGCGTATCTGAGTTTTAGGGGGCCCTAAGCAAGTTTTCAAATGGGGCCTTTTGCAAGTTAATAAAATAAAAATGACAATTATTTAGATGCAAACGAACTTGGAGCCTTGAAAGACATACTATTTAAATGAAAATAAATTTATATATATGCTTCCAAAAAAAACTAATTGATAACGTACGTATTTTACATGAAAAGCCTCGTGGCAAAAAGAAACTCGGACAAACTGTAAGGAAGAAGCGGTAGTGATTTTATTCTGAATTGCATGTTGTCTGAGAGAATGGAAATGATGAATGAGAGAATTAAAGAAGAATTTAACCAAAAAAAAAATATTCAAAACATACAAGTAAACGCACGTTGAGTTTGTGTACATTATGAGAAAATATTGGGCTGACATAATTGAAGTATATCTATAATGCTATTTTGAATGCTTTCATGGATACATTTTGGTTTTATCAAATGCCTCTTCTATTTTTTTCTTTTTGAAGGCAGCCCTAGTATTCCTTTCATTAACAGATACAAAATTTAGAAGAAAGGGAAAATAAGCAAACAAAGCAAACATGTATATGCACTTGAAGATTACATTATCGCAAAGAGGTAAGTATGATATATTAGATAACACAGTCAGACTAAAGTGATGATGAATATATGCATATGAGAATATTAGTTGCAAGCTCGAAATGTAGAATAATCATATGCATTTGATGATTTGGTTAGAAATTTATTATAAACCAGTAAATATGATATATCATATAAAATTGAAAAAATATCATAGAATGACATGCATGGGCTAAGTGAAAATATTAAATTTATAAAATGGTAAAATAACATGTATGACTATTTGAAAAATAATTAGTTTAATTTTTTTTTTAAATGATTGAAAAATTAATTAGCCCATGAGGTTTCGAACCTGCGACCTTCATGTTATTAAAACAACACTCTAACAAATGAGTTAATAGGCCAATTATTGTTTCAAATTTTAGATGATACAATATAATCTTATCTGAAAACAATTATATATATTTTTTAAACATTGTAAATACCTTAAAAATATGGGGCCCTATAAAATTTGGGGCTCAAAGCAGTTGCTTGTGCTGCTTGGGCCAGATCCGCCCATGCTGCCATGTCATCTTCCATGTCGCTGTACAGAAATGCTCCAGTGCATGCGCACAGTAGAGTTCGAAATTCTTTCGCTGTCAGAAAACATAACTGTTACTAAAATGACAATCAATACTTCCTACACATTTAAACAAGATCAGTTTGGATCACCTTGTAAACTGTTACTCGGTTTGAATATTTTATTCACTGTTAGTAGAAGATTGAATTGGGATCGAGGATTATCCCAGAGAGATCAAAGATAGTGTAATCATTTTGGCTAGCAACCCTAGAAATGCAGGAAGAAGTGCCGTGTGCTAAACAGTTTACTTATTCCATAAGTTAATGTGAGCAACAAACAATTAATTAATTGTCGAGTAAAACTTCACGCAGCACCCACATAAAATGAGTCGGGCACGCTCACAAGCAATATCACAGTGCAAATATATTAAGGTTAAACTATATAAAAAAAACCTATTCCACACATTCATGCTATTTGAAAAGACTATTCAAAATTTTTGTAATATGTGACTATGTGTAACTCTAAAAAAAAAATTACTCGCAAAAAACTGTACTCCACTACCTCACGGTCCGTTTTCCGTTTCCTTAGAGCATCCACAGTCGTTTGCTATATACCCAAAATTTGGAAAAAATAGAAAAAATCGAGCTGCAGTCGTTGTCTAAAAACCCAAAATTTGGGTGTACGATGAACAGTTGCGTGCCAAATATAGCAAGCGAAATGGCCAAATGCAAAATATAGCTAACGCCACATTATTCTCCGTCCGATGAGATTAACGGAGGATAATATGCCGTCCCGTACAAAAGTACTGAACCAAATGATTAAGCAGCTTTTAAAAAAAAAAAAAAAAAAAAAAAAAAAATTGACAACGGATTGTTGATTATTAACCGTGTGAGGACATTAACAGTACATTATAATCCGTCGCTGGGTTTTCTTAAAAAAAAAAAAAAAAAGTCAACCGACGGTTCATTAATTACCGTCTCAAGAGATTAACGGTCCATTATATGCCGTCGTTGGATTTTTTAAAAACTTTTTTTTTTTTTTTTTTTTTGTCTTCTAGTACTTAAAAAGAAAAAAAAAGCCAGCCAGGCAAACAACCTGCAACATATTGAAAAGAAATCAGTATTATTATAAAAAATTTCAAAAGGCAGTCAACAGACGGCAGAAAGTTTGCCGTGGGTGGACATTAACGGCAGATAATTTCCCGTTTTTTAGGTTTTTATTAAAAAAAAAAAAAAAAATTAAAAGCCAGTCAAGCGACGGCAACTAACCTACCGTGCCTTCAAATTAACGGCACATTATGTACCGTGCTTGGTTTTTTTTCAAAAAAAAAAATAAAATAATAAAAATAGGTCAGCGACGGCACAATTCCTACCGTGCTATGAAATTAACGGCACATAATGCACCGTTGTTGGGTTTTTTTTTAAAAAAAAAAAAAAAAATTTAAATTCCAGTCAAGCGACGGTATATTTTCTATCGTTTGATGAGATTAACGGCACATCATTAACCGTTGTTGGGTTTTTTAAATAAACAACTTCTCAAACATTAAACCCGGTCAACGAACGGTATATTATCGACCGTCGTAGGAGATTGACGATAGATAATCTTCCGTCGTTTAAAAAAAACAACCGACCGATCGAAAATAGCTTTGAACGACTGCAGCAACATTCTTTTTTTCCTATTTCTCAAATGCTATTTACCCAAAATTTGGCTTCAACGAACTGTGGATGCTCTTATATTGAATGATGTTTTTATTGAAGATAGTGTAATCATTTGTACTTCATACTTTTTATTATAGTTTTATGAAAGTAATAAATCAAAAAGTAGTATACTTAATATTTTTCAATTTGTTCTTCCTGAGAGCATCAACACTTCGTTTGCTATATCGACCATTTTCTAATATTTTGCGAATTGAGTGCCTGTAGTCGTTTGCTATTTTGCAATATATTGACAAATAAGCTACAGTTGCTTCTCAAATATGAAAAACGATATGATGATTCTTGTATTATAGCGTTCCTTTTTTTTTTAAGGAATCGGACAAAACATGTTGTTTCGTCTAACATTTAAAAAAAAATAAAATAATAATGATCAGACTATACGGCATGTACCGTCTGAAGAAAAAAAAAGAAGGAGAAATCAGCCAAAATAGGCTTGGACAGGACAACATGTCCCGTCCAACTATTTCGGCTAGGTTTAGTGATTAATTAATCTTGTTTAGTGATTAATTAGGTAGTTTAATGTATATTTTAATTTATTTAATTTACCTATTTTAATATCTAATTAGGGGTTAATTAATGTAAACGTTATATAAAGAGAAGAAAAAAAACGGACGAAACAAGATATTCTGTTTTTCTCAAATTATAATAAATGACGACTACAGTAAATTGTAACTTTTGCTATATGTTATTTTGCCATTTTCTCAAATATAAAAAATATCATTATGGATGCTCTTACTATATATATTCCAATTTAAACATTTGAAATTTTAACATTGCATTTTCCCCAAAGCATTTGTTCAACAAAATCTCATTATTGATTGACTTTTTGAAACGCTTGTCTTGGAAGAAAGTCAGTGGTACACTGGTACTAATATCTCTACATCAAAGCACCAGAAAATCATTACTTTATACAACTATAGCAAGTGATTTTTTTCTCAGAAAAAGAAACCATCGTCATGAAGTGAGAAGAAACCCCTCCAATTCAAAACTAGGTTACTGGGTGGCGATGATATTGAAACTTGCATGAAAAGTGAAAACTGCAGCAGCTAAAGCTAGTAGGTTAATGACTGTTTCTTTTTTAAAAAAATTAATTGGAGAAAGTAGCCTACTATACTGAAGCTGCAAAGCTACTATACTACTCCTGCTACTCAACGACAAAATTTCCTAATCAACGACAGAAACTGGGTTCCATTTTGACAAACCAAAAATACCCCCCTGCTACTCACTCACATCCCATTTAAAACATGTCCTTTGAACGAAGAGAAGCAATATAGAGAAATCATCACCCTATTACTCAGTAGATCCAGCATTGTAACATACAGTTAATTGATAGTACGAATCCAAAACACACTGGACTTCAGCACACAAATTAAAGCAACTCTTACTAATCCTAATGAAAATTAAACCAAACTTGGCTCCGTCCCCTCTATCCACTCTTTCACAACACGCGTTAACTATTGTTGTTCAAACAGATAGAGTGAGACTGCAGAGAGATATACTCCTATGCAGTTGAAAATAAGCCAAGTTCAGGCCAAATTTGGAGCACCTGGAATGCGGAGCTAGCCCAATGTAAGACCCGGCAATTCGCCGGTTACAACCGGCCATGTCTAAAGTGAACCGGAAAGTAATCCCGATCTCCACGTAAAAATGTGGAGTTCATAAAGTGATCAAGAAGTTCGCCCATGTACACCGTACAATTTCAAACAACATATGCATGGTTTAACAAAATCAAATTAAACGATCATTTACATATATTACTATCATTACTATTTTAATGGGAGAGTTGGGTTTGTAATTAATCAAACTCTAACTTTGTAACTAAATAAACCCGTGCAATACACAGCCAAATTAAATATAACAATATATACGTGCACCGCATATGTCACCAAAATAGAAACATTCAAATATAAACAATTTCTTTTTTATTCGATATATATTCATTTAATTTAATGAATATACTTTTAGTGGACGTGCAACGCACGTACATTATACTAGTGCTAGTAGTTTACACGTGCAATGAACGTTTTAATAAATATAGTTTTTTTAAATAAAAATTTAGACGCAGCCTTAATTTGAACCTAGGACATTCTTTATAATAGTTATGTATGTGTATTATACAGGTTGGTAGAATGACAAAATATAACACTAAGTTCTTCTTCTATTATAATACTAGTATCATGCACGTGCGATGCACGTGGGGAAGAAGGAAAAAGACAAAAAAAAAAAAGGAAAATAATTATCAAACTGATCTACTGTCGAAAATATTTACCAAACTGGTCCACTTTCGCACGTGCACGCGGAGGAAAAAAGAAAAAAAGGAAAATAATTTCCAAAATGATCCACTTCCGAAAAAACATACCTAACTGGTCCACTTTCGAAAATATTTACCAAAGTGGGTCATTTTGTCAACACGTGCGCTGCACGTGTTGGCTTCAAAATGACAACAATGACAGATGACACTAACCCCTTCTCCCATTATAATAGTAGAGATTAGAGATATATACTGAAGATGCTCTCTGTTTCATGGTATTTGTCAATATAAGTTTTCGCGCAGTCATTAAAAAAATTAATAAATTGGTAAAGAAAGGATTTGTTCCTCTTGATGAAGCATGCAAATAATAGTCAAACAGTCAATTACATCTTTACTCCTTCAACAAATTCCTATGAACCTTTTGGAATTTCAAAATTTGGTACTCTAATTAAAATACACAATTTATCTAAAAAATGTACTCCGTTAATGAGTTTCTGAGTAGTTTAACACATCATCTTGTAAATCTGAATCGACATTATTATTACAAAAAAATTAAAACCTATTAGAGCATCCACAGTGGTTTGCTAAATACTCAAAAATTAGAAATCTATTTAGAAAATCGACGTGCAGTGGTTTGCTAAATACTCAAAACTTAGAATAGCAATGTACAGTACTTTGCTAAAGTTAGGAAGCCGGATAGTCGATTGCTAAATATAGAAGACGGATGAACATAATCCGTTTGAGTATTGAGACGGAGGAAGGTCATCCGTCTCAATTCGATAATTAAAAAAAATGGTTTAAACGGATGAAGTTGTTCCGTCCGTTCTTAATTTGTAATTTATTATATAAAATTAATTAATTAAATAGATATAGCTAATTAAAAAAAAAAAATTCCCAAAAGTCACAAACGGATGTTCTTCATCCGTCCCCACTTTGGATAAGATAGATTTTACCATTTTGCCCTTGCCGATTTATTTATAGGAAGAAGTGATAGTGGTTTTTTCGTAAATTCACATTTGTTACTTTATTTAAAAAAAAAAAAAAAACTCAAAAGCATTGAACGGATGAACATCATCCTTCTAATCCATTATTAATTTTTTTTTTTTAAGTTTTTAAGCATTGAACGGATGAACATCATCCTTCCAACCATTATTATTATTTTTTTTTAAAAGTTTTTAAACGAATGAAGAAGACGGATGAAGAAGTGCCGTTCATTACAAAAGACGGATGAAGAAGTGCCGTCTGCTCCATTTTTTAATAAAAAAAAATTAAAAATTATTAGACGGATGAACAACATCCGTTTCATACTATGCTTTTTTAAAATTTAGCAATAACGACTGCAACGACATTCGCTAAAAGCTAAATTTTCATTTCTAAAGTTAGAATAGCGTTAGCAAACCACATAGCAAACCACTGTGGATGCTCTTATAGCAGTTAAAAGGGGAAAAAGAGAGAATTTTTCCCAAATTGACCCACTTTTTGAAAATAAATACCAAATTAAGCAACTATCGAAATTAATTACCAAACTGCCGACTCCCTGTTTCAAACAGTAAGTGTACTTCAAATAGAGTTGACCGTGTGTTATAAGTTTTGACAAGATTTCTGCAAATATTTAAGAAATTACTATAATTAAACTCGATATTTTAAAAAACGACCCTAAATAAATTAAACTTGTTATTTGATACGGTAAGTCCGAGTCAAATTGAGTCGATGTTCAAAATAGCAAATTTAACTTCAATGTTTTAAAACTTGGCAAAAAAATTTCAAGTGTTGCCGAGTCTAGTTCAAATCGGATTGATGTTAGAAATAATGAGTTTAGCTTTACTGTTTTGAGACTTAACGAAATCTTTTCAAAACGTTATGGAAATTTTTATAACTAAATTTTGTTTCAAACAGTGATCCAATTTAAATCAGACTCAGTGGTTTTCTCTTAACGTTGAAGAAATTTTTATAACTAACCCGCTGTGAGTAGGTCAATTTGATAATTAGTTTCGAAAGTGGAACAGTTTGATCTTTAATTTTGAAAAGTGTGTCAATTTGGAAAAAAGTGATAATTAAGAGGTAAAAGACAATTAGTAGCTGAAACCTAGCGTAGGTGACCTCACAAACCTTGGATGAACCAGGGCAGGCACAGCTTTTGAGGTGATACTCCCGGTAGAACCGTAGAACCTAGCCGCAGCTAGAATTAATTACCACAACGAACCACTTTTTAAAAGTATTTACCAAACGGACCTACTTTCGAAACTAATTATCGAAACTACCCATTCGCTACTTTAAATAGCGAGCTTCACTATCTGAGATAGCGAATCTACTTTAAGAAAAAGTACAAAAATGCTTGATCTAGACTCGCTGTCTTCGATTGAGAATTTTTCTAAACTCAAATTGGTTATTTCATTCTTCTCTTCACTTATCTTTCTCTCCACTTTTCTCCCAACTTCGAAACCCTAGCTTTCAAATTCGTGCTCTCACCCCACAAAAACTCTCCAATTCCAAATGGATCATCTTCATCCCTTCATATTCCTCTCTCCTCCCATTCTCAAAATCGTAAATTCATCATCCAATATCTCCAATTAAGTTGAATTTGTGTAATACCCCGTATGATATGGACCTTCATGGGGGACTTCATGGTGAGCTTAGTAATTAATTTATTGTTAGATGAGGCTATAGATTTGGTAGTGTGTACATAGAGCCTATAGAAGAAGAGTGAATTAATTATTATGGGGTCATGGTGTTCATGGTAGGTGCTGGTGACTTAGTCCCATATGAAAGGTGAGTTAGAATTATGTGTGTATATATTAGGAAGTCCATGATCAAGAGGCACAAAATAGTTTGGACACTTTTTGTGAGGTAGCCGGTGAGTAGTTGTTAGAATTTGTTTGAGTTGGGGCTCAGGACGTTACAATTCGGGATATCATAAAGAGGATGAAGCAAAGTTCTCTATGCCTTCTTCACCACACTCATAATTGCTAAATCTTTCCAATCATTGATTTGAATGTATGATTTGTATAATTTTTTATCGTGTACACTTTGATAGATTAGATAATAACTCTAATTTTTGTATAAATATGTATAATATTACTATTTGAAGTCTCCGAAAAATCTAAAATTCTCAATTGCTATCAGAGATAGCGACCCTCTGTCAGAAATTGTAATTTTCCAGAGACTTCAATGTACATTGGAGTGAGAGCAAAAAGTATTGTGTGATGAAGTAGATCTCAATAAATTTTGGACGAATTTTGTTTGTCAAATAACGAATTTGGGATGCTAGGATTTTGGGTTTCTTTTGGGGTTGGGTGAGAGAATGGAAAGAGAGAAGTGAAGAGAGATAGCGAACAACGAGTCTTGTCTTTAAAAAAAACTCTCCAATCGACAAACACTATCTTAATTTGCGAGTGGGGTACAAATACACTCGATATCTCAAAATACGGCTCTAAACTTAGTATTTTTCTTCAAGGTTTTCTCCAAGTGGTGAAAAAACACCTCAATATACACTTGCTATCCCAGATAGTGATGATGTTTTCACCAAGATCAATCACTTTTTGAGTTTTTCTTAAAGTTAGACTCGCAATTTCAGATAGCAAGGATCATTTTACTAAGCTCGCTATATTAGATAGTTAGAGCATCCACAATGGTGTTTCTCATTTTGTAAAAAACGGCAGCTACAGTAGTAGCAAATAGCGATAGTTGCTGCAGTGGTTGTTTGCTATATGTTTCTCATTTTTTAAAAAATTTTGCGTGGGACGGTACAACATTTACTGTCGCGCAATTTTTTTTTTTGAAAAAAGCGAGCGACGGTACATGTTGTACCGTCTCATTCGTTTAAAAAAATAATTAAAAATTTTAATTACTTATTAACTATTAAAATATGTTAATTAAATAAATTAAATAATATAATAATAACTAAACCTAATTAAAAACTAACTAAACCTAATTAACTAAACCTAACCTACCCACTAATAAAGCCACAATTCAAGGACGGTACATGTTGTACCGCCTGAGAATTGTGGGATTTTATTTTTTTTTAAAAAATGAAATCTGGCCGTTGGATTTAATAAAAAATAAAAAAAGGGACGGTATATGTTATACCGTCCGATCCCTGTTTAAAAAATAATAATAATAATATTTTTTGGGACGGTATATGTTATACCGTCCGACTCTATTAAAAAAAATCAAAATAAGAGAGACAATATATGTTGTACCGTCCTTTATAATTTGAGAATCGCTATTTTGTTTCCCATTTTTGAGAATCGACTGTAAACAATTTGTCAAAAAATGACAAAATAGAAAACGATTGCAGCGTGCCATTTGCCAAAAAATGGCAAATTGGCAAATATACCAAACGGACTGTGGATGCTCTTAGTAAGTCGGTTTGATAAATAATTTTAAAAAGTGGGTCATTTTGGTTTAAAATTCCAGCATCAACTGGGCTTGTCAAGTACTATACGAACGCAAGCTTATCCCAAGTTATTTCCAGTGCTGCTCCAACTAAGCATTTTCTACCCCAATTACTTCCATGATATAAATGCACAAAATAATGATAACACACTGTTACCGCTGATTTCGGTGTGGGGGTAAATAGATAAGATTTGTGAGTTCGAGAAAACCCGAACAGCTGATCCAAGCCTCCTTACTCCTGCCGCAACCTGCAAAGAAGTGCGAAACACCGAGGTTGATTCCGGCGATGCACCCTCCGACGCTCTTGTCAGTAACCAGTGGTGATTAAAGAAAGAGCTTAAGGTGGAAAAAGAGTGATTACCTGGTCACAGTGGCAGAGGGGAGGTATTTATAGTCGCCAGGGGAGAGATTAGAGGCTTGATTCCCTGTGTAACTGCTAGGAGAAAAATCCTCACAGTCTGTTTAGGAAACTAATCCCTGATTCCCGGTGAGAGTAAATCAGGCCCGTTGACTTGGTCAAATCAGTGGCCCTGGTTTGTCTCTTGTTGATCTGGGTTCACCTCGGGTCGGGACCCGTACCCAGTTGGTGTGGATCCGTTTGTGAGTTATTGGGTCTCGTGCGAAGGAGATCCAGTACCCGCTTTGGATCCACTTGTATGTGAAATTACCATTTTACCCCCGAGCTTCGAGATTCGCGCCCAATCTGGACGGTTCCGATTTAACCCCATTTTTAGCCATATCACGAGCCCCCCACTCCTAAAGACTGAGTGCGATCAGCCTTTAAGGAGTAGTTTGACTGTTTTGGTGGCTAGTGGAGTTGTATCGGAGTCTGAATGGAGGAGTGTGAATTTCGAAAGGGGGTAGTGAGGTGAAATTTTGATGCCATGTGCTGTTCTCTAGCCATATCGGGTATTCGATGGCTTTTATGTATTCTTTCGGACTATTTATTTAATTTTGCGATGTGTTTACTAATTGTTCGGGGGCCTTAACAGTACATTCTAGGCAATAATTGTTCGTTCAGGGGCTCAAAAATATACTCTCGAATTTCTAATTATTTTCTAGAATTTCTAATTAATTTTCCCGAATTTTTTAGCGAATTTTTCGCAATTTTTAAATAAATAAAATGATTTAAATAAATAACAAATGATCTTTTAATACCGATTTATGACGTGGTTTGATCTGAGCCGTTGATCATGGACGAGCACGAATTTCTGAGAGATCCGACGATGGTTATCGCTCGGATGCTTTTTTCTCCGTTTGCGAGCTCGGAAAGGTACTTGCTCGGCAGCCGTCCGAAGGCATGGGGCTTCGGCAGTCCGAACGACGTGGCACAATCTGAAGGCGCTTGGACGAGCACGAATTTCTGAGAGATCCGACGATGGTTATCGCTCGGATGCTTTTTTTCTCCGTTTGCGAGCTCGGAAAGGTATTTGCTCGGCAGCCGACCGAAGGCATGGGGCTTCGGCAGTCCGAGCGACGTGGCACAATCTGAAGCGTTGGATGATGGTGTGAATCCCAAGAAAATACTATCTTGTCTTTTAGCGCACGTGGCGCAGTCTGGGCCGTTCATCATTGGAAGCACGAGTTTCTGAGAAATCCAACGGTAGTTATCGCTCGAATGCTTTTTTCTCCGATTGCGAGCTCGGAAAGGCACTTCCTCGGCAGCCGACCGAAGACAGGGGGTCTCGGCCGGTCGAGCGACGTGGCGCAATCTGGGCCATTGGATGACGACGCGCATCTCAAGACAGGCACATTTTTCAAGAAAATACTATCTTGTCGTTTAGTGTCCTCGGCGAGATCTGGGCCGTCTGATCGAGATCTTACGCGAAAGTTGAGGAGAAAGTGAGTTTTCTCCGTTTGCAGGGTCAGAAAGGCACTTGCTCGGCAGTCGAACGAAGGCATGGGGCTTCGGCGGTCCGGGCGACCCAGCGCAACAAGTCTCGAGACGATCCTGTTCCCAAGGGCATTAACGGTGCCTCGGGGTTTGTGCGGCGTTCCACCTTTCCTAGGTCATTAAGTATGATTCCTTCAATTAATGCGTGGCGTTTCAACTTCCGAGGGTCATAATGGCCAGATCTTGGAGGAGAGCTTATAAGTACCCCACTTCCTTTGTCATTTCAATCGCAACAATGTAGAGTTTCAAACCTCGAAGGTATTTGCCTTGGGTAACTTCTCTTTCGAGGTCCGAAGGGGTGGTTGCTCTTGTGCCTTGTTCTTCTCCTGTTCCTGACGGCCCCAAAGTGGATGTCAGGGTCGGGGGAGAATAAGGCAATAGTGGTGACGACCGTAACCCGGACCCGAGGGATGAGTTACTTCTGAAGGACGGGTGGTCGTTCTTCCACCATGGTCTTCTCCTGACTCTGACTGCTCCAACGTGGGTGTTAGGGTCAGGAGATCATGGTGGAAGAGGTGATGATCCATGTCCGGAGCCGAGGGGTGAGCTACTTCGGAAGGACGGGTGGTCGTTCTTCCACCAAGATCTTCTGCCTACTCTGGCTGCTCCGCAGTGGGTGTCAGGGTCGGCGGAGATCATGGTGGAAGAGGTGATGATCTATGTCCGAATTCGAGGGGTGAGTTCGTTCGGAAGGACGGGTGGTCACCCTTCCACCATGATCATCACCCGATTTTGACTGGCCCGATGGGGGTGTCAAGATCGGGGGTGGTCATGGTAGAAGGGGTGATGACCCTAGTCTGGATCTGACGGAGGGGTTCACTTCTGAAGGACTGGTGGCCGTTCTTCCGCCCAAATCTTCTCCTGACTCTGACGGCCCGAGTGGAGGTGTCAGGGTCAGGGGAGGTTTGGGCCGAAGGGTAGACCACCGAAGTCCAGATCCGAGGGACAGTGTGTTTTGGATGGACAGGGAGCTGCTCTTCCGCCTAGATCTTCTCCTGACTCTGACGTCCTGGATGGAGGTGTCAGGATCAGGGGAGATCTTGGCAGAGGGGTTGGCTGCTGAGGTCCAGATCCGAAGGGCGATCTGCCTCGGTTGGACGGGTGGTCGCTCTTCCACCATAATCTTCACCCGATTCTGATTGCTCCGATGTGGGTGTCAGGGTCGGGGAAGGTTATGGTAGAAGAGGTGATGACCCAAGTCCGGATCCGAGGGTCGAGTTTGCTTCGGGAGGACGGGTGGTCGTTCTTCCACAATGATCCTCTCCCGATTCTGAGTGCTCCAACGTGGGTGTCAGGGTCGGGGAAGGTTATGGTAGAAGAGGTGATGACCCAAGTCCGGATCCGAGGGTCGAGTTTGCTTCGGGAGGACGGGTGGTCGTTCTTCCACAATGATATTCTCCCGATTCTGAGTGCTCCAACGTGGGTGTCAGGATCGGGGAAGGTCATGGTAGAAGAGGTGATGACCCATGTCCGGAACCGAAGGACGATTTTTGCTTCGGAAGGACGGGTGGTCGTTCTTCCACTGTGGTCTTCTCCCGATTCTAACTGGCCCGATGTGGGTGTCAGGGTCGGGGAAGATCACAGTAGAAGAGATGATGACCTGGGTCCGGATCCGAGGGACTGCAACAGCTTCAGAATGATGGGTCTCCTCCCCTCTTTGTCTTCCTTCCGGGCTGATGGCTTCTGATGGATGTCAACCCGGAGGAGTTAGAGATGGGGGGAGTGCCGATCTGCTTTTGACTGGGCCCCGCGGGTCGGCGGAATGCCGACCGAGACGTGGGGCCCGGGGGGCACGCCGAGGGCGGTGCCTTAAAACTTTGAATTAAAACTTTTCTGGTATCTTCAGTCAGAGGTGGGACGTCCGAGGGTGCAATAATCCGAGCGACTCGGCGTAACCGATGCCGTTGGATGACATGGGGCAAGTGTAGCAGTCCGAGCGACTTGACGCGATCTGGGCCTTTGGATGACGGCGCGCATCTCAAGACGGGCGCATTTCTCAAGAAAACACTATCTTGTAGTCTAGTGTTTTTGGCGAGATCTGAGTCGTCTGATCGAGATCATACGCGAAAGTTGAGGAGAAAGTGAATTCTCTCCGTTTGCAGGATCGGAAAGGCACCTGCTCGGCAGCCGATCCTGTGGTGTCGAACGGCTTGACTTGGTGAGGAGGCGGAGTGGTTTTGGGCCTTCATGATGTTTCGAGTACGGCCCAAAAGTCACGCCCTTATGTTTGGAAGTCCAAGGGACGTTCCTTTTTACTATAAATCTTCACCCCCCTTAAACCAAGTCTCATTATTTACTTTTACTCTCTCTCTTCAGTTCTTACTTTCATCTTCGAAGTTTTCAGCTCTTTGGCGGTGGTGTTAGCTGTCGCGGCGAGGCGCTCTCTGTCTCCGGTGAACTTTCCGACCGAAGCTGTCACTTCGAGGTCAGTCTCTCTCCCTTCTCTTTTAGAAAATGGTTAAGATTACATCCTCGGATGAGACCCCCGCCTCAGACCAAGCAGTAGGCCGAGGGGGTAAAGGGAAGGAGGTGGTGGAGCCGACCGATCAGCATGTCGTACGTCCGGATAGAGAGGGCGAGGTGGCCGAGCTGCCTAAGGAAGTCGCAGCGGTGTCCCAGAAGGGTAAAGCGGTGGTTACGATCGTGGAAACGCCGAAGACAGCGGGAGCGTTCGGTCGGCAGCCAATTGCTCTGTCGAGCGTGGGAGGCGTACGGGACTATGCCGAGGATATCTTGGAGAAAGTGACCCAAGGCACGGCTAAGTCGGTGGAGGAGAATGAACCGAGAGAGCTGTCCGAGGTGGACCATACCATCTCGTCTCTTACGGAGGCCGACCTTCACCTGATCCGAAAGGGCTTCCGGATCCCTGCCGACTACGGACTGCTCCTCCCCGGGCCGGGTTTCCGAGCCAACACGAAGTCTTCGTCAGATGTGTGCGTCTTTCCGATCGACTCCCTCATCGCCGGACTCCGCTTTCCCCTCCACCCGTTCGTTGTTGATGTCTTGACATGGTACGGTTTGAGTCCCGCCCAGCTGATGCCGAACACATGGAGGCACGTCATGGCATTCGTCCTCCGGTGCCAAGAGGTTGGTGTCGAGCCGAGTATGTTTCTCTTTCGGAGCCTCTACCGTCCTTGTCAACCAAAGCGAGACGAACAAAGGTTCTATCTTTCGCCACGAACGGGCGTGAAGTTGATCGAGAATTCGGACTCGATCAAACATTGGAAGGAAAAGTATTTCATCATCCGAGCCCCCGCACCGTGGGTGATACCGATAGTTTGGGCGAAGGATGGCCTGCCTAAGAGAACCAAGAAGGAGCCGGTGCTGAGTGACGAGGAGACAGAGGTCCATAAGAAGCTCCTCGCCCTGCCAGCACTAAGCTGGAAAGATATTACCGAGGAGGATCTGTTCCGAGGGGGTCTCAGTCCGATCGACCCTAGTATGCTTTTGGTATTTATACTCTTTGCTTAAAGTTCATGAAGATTTTTCTAAGTTTTTTCATTCGGCTTGTGCAGAGACGATGAAGTTGGACTACAAAGCTCTGATGGCGAAGGCCAGGTTGGAGAAGGAGACGAACAAGAAGAGGCCTTCGGGGGGGGCTCAGGATGGCCGAGCCTCGAAGAAGCCTTCGGTCGCGAAGGTCGCCGACCAGCCGAAGGTTGTTGCGTCGGAGGCTGGTTCCGACCAGGGGAAGGTCATGGTCCCTGAACCTCCTGCTTCAGCGGCGCCGACACTGATCTCGAAGGGGGATGCTCCCGGTTTGTCGAGCGGTGCGTTCGGCGTGAAGGAGCTGCTGTCCCTCCAAGTTCCGCCCCTCACTGCCAAGGCGGAGAAGATCTTGACCGAGCGTCATAAGCAGATCTTCGTCCCCGACTGGCAGGTGATGAATGTCGACGGCTTCTTGGGCGACGGCAATATCTGCATGGAAGCGGTGAGGCACCTGCCGACCCCAAAGGATCGAGCGACCCTGAAGGCCGGGCTAGCGGGGGACGCCGCGATGCAGATTGCTCGGAACACCATGTCGGTAAGTAGGCCGAGCTCTTCTTGGGTTCGGGTTCTGATGTGCTGTTCTCCTTTTAGACCCTCTGCCACTTCAATTTTTTGCTTGAGGAGTTCGCGAGCAAGGAACAGGAGCATGAGCGGGAGAGGGCAGAGCGTGTCAAGGCCGCGAAGCTGCTTGATGCCGAGCAGCTCCTCTCGGCAAAGAAGGTTGCCGAAGTGGCAGGGCTGGAGAAGCAGCTGGCCGACGCCATTCAACTGTCGAAGGACGCGGCAACCAAACTTGAGGCATCGGAGAAGGAGGTTGCCGAGCTGAAGGAGGAGCTGGCCAACGCTCGGTCGGAAGCGGTGAGGGCTCGGAAGAAGGTCGAGAAGATCATGGCCAAACACCAGAGGAAGGTGAAGAAGGTGAAGAAGGCTGTGCAGGAGGAGGCCGCGCAACACATGCTCCAGAACATGGAGGACGCCTACGGTCGAGCCCTGCTCCACGTGGCCGCCAGGAACCCGGGCTTTGACACGTCTTCCTACCGTTTTTATGACCCCGTGGAAGGGGAGGAGGAGGTTCCCGAGGGGATGCTCGACCCCGAGGGAGAGACGGAAGGCGTCGAAGGCCCAGGAGAGACCGAGGCCGAGGGTGAGGAGGAAGATGACTCCGAGGAGAGCGGGAGCGAAGGCGAAGACGAGGGCGACGGCGAGGACAAGGCCGGGGGGTCGACGGACCCGAACGACAAAAAGGTCAACCCCTGATTCGGTTGTCTCTTTTAGTCTTTTGTTGTTTTGTTTCTTTTTGTAAGCCTAACTGCAGACTGGCCACCGCTCTTTGTAAAACTTTCTTCTCGGTTTTGAATGAAAACAGTGTGTTTGGCCAAAATTTATTCAAGTGTTGAGTCTCGGATTTTGTGTTTGATTTGGTGTGGAATTCTCCAAGTGTTGGGTCTCGTATTTATCTCTGATTTTCAGGTAAGGTTCGGTCCGGTTACGGAGGTTGCATACCTTCGTAAGGAGCTGGCCAAAACGAGGGGTGAGCTCTCGAACAGCCGACAGAGGCGGTTTCTCATGCTCTTGAAGCTGGAGGAGACGAAGGCAGCTGTGCGGAAGTATTGTCGCGAGTTGTGGCAACTGCGGAAGCAACCCCAAGCCCCTTTTTCCGAAGGCGAGGTCGAGCGGCTCCGTAGAGAGCTTACTGCCGCCGAGCGGAAGAATGACGAGCTTTTGGCTGAGGTCCAACACATGGAATTAGCGGAGAAAGAATGCTCGGCGGCGGAAGAGAAGCTAACTTCCGAGCTAGAGAAGGCATCGGCCGAGCGCAAGAGGTTGTTGGCCGAGGTCGACAAGCTCAGGAGGATCACGATAGACAGGGGGATCGAGGTCACCCACTTCCGACGGCTCGCGATCGATGGCGCCAACTTCTCTGGCTCGTCAAGGCCTTCTCGTTTGAAGAAGTTGGCGAAGGACGACGCCCTGAGAGACAGAATCATTGAACTGGAGGAAGAGGTCGCGTCACTCAAGCCTATGCCGGAGAGGGCTAACGTCCAGAATACGTCGTGCACTCGCGAAGAGAGCGAGAGAGGTATTTCCTTTTACGAACTCGCGACACGTTTGCCTGTGGCTAGGCGGAGCCCTGCTGACGCTCAGAGTAGCGCAGCCGTCTCGTCGAGTGGTGCCTCGGTCAGTGCCACAGTCAAGGTCAGCGGCGAAGGGGGGTCACGCTTTGTTGGTTTGGAATCGAGCTCGGAGGTCAGGCCTCGTCGTCCTCGCGTTTCCTTGAACCGAAGCATTCCCCTTCTGAAGAGGCCCTGATCGTGTCGTTTTGTGTTTCTTCTGATTGGTTGCGAAACTTTGTAGCAGAGTCGGTATTGTGGAGCTATTACATATGAATTTGAAAGTTTGATTGGAAAATTCTTCAAGTGTTGCGCCTCGGAAGTGTATTGAAACCTTGCTATTCATTTTTCCTTCTTTTCAGCTCCTGGTGTCAGACCAATACACCGATCCCAACGGCTCGGACAATGAAGCTGATGCCGAGGTGACCTCCGGGGTGGCGAAGTCGCGCTCGTCGAAGTGCCGAGAGCGGCATCGTGGAGCGGAGCTGGAGTTACGTAGAGCTGAGAGCGAGTGGGCCCACCTTCAGTCCGTCCTCGGCCAACGGGATGCCGAGATCCAACGCTTGGAGAGCAGGATCATCGAGGCGACCCCCGCAGGGGAAGACAAGGACTCGCAGACAGCTTTTAGCAACGCTTTTCGGGTTCAGTGTATTCGGCACAATCAGTCGAAGATATTAGCCGAGCGGGACGATTTGCTCTACGAGATCCATCACTTACAGACTGTGGAGGCGAAGCTTTGGAAGGAGGCGGAGGAGCTAACAGCCGAAGGGGAAGGGCTGGCGACCGAAGAGATCAGTGAAGACATTTCTGTTTGAGGACCAAGTGTAATGGGTCGGTGCTGTATTATTTGTTTTCTAGTATTTTGTAACTATGGAAAGACTGCTTTGTATTGTGTCCCGATCATTAATAAAATTCCTTTGTGGCTCTGCGTACTTATTTTGCTTGTGAGTGAGTTGGCCGTGCCGAGGTCTTCGAGCTGGGCACATTATACCGTCGGCTAGAGTCTTGAGGCGAACGAGCTCCTGACAGAGCGGTACCTTGTCATTTAGCGATTCTGACAAGATCTGGGCCGTCGGATATCGGTGCGGATCTCGATGCGGCGCAGTTCCCAAGAAAGTGCTATTTTGTCGTTTTAGCGCTGTTGGCAGGATCTGAACCGTCGGATGATGGCACGAATCTCGAGGAGGCTCAGTTCTCGAGAAAATGCTATCTTGTCGTTTAGCGTCGGTGGCAAGATCTGGGCCGTCTGATCGAGATCAATCACGAAAGTTGAAGAGAAAGTGAGTTTTCTCCGTTTGCAGGGTCGGGAAGGCCCCTGCTCGGCAGCCGATCGGAGGCGTAGGGTTTCGGATTTCGGCTTCTAGACAAGATTGCTCGGATTATGTTGCCGGACAGTGCTTCGGTCTCCCTCTTTTTGCGAAGCTGAGGGGTGAACCGAGCTCTTTCCCTTTGTGGGACTCGTCGGTCATGGCGTGCGTTCGATGGTCGCGGGAGCAACTCTGAATGGTGGTCCGCTCCTAGTCTGCAGCGAAGCAAGCTTGGGGGTAGCAACCAAGTGTTGGACTCCGGAACCATCGGCATAGTTCAACGGCTGCAGGAGCAATTCCGAACGGCGATCTACCTCTGGCTCGTCCGGGGACGAGCCGAGGAGGTAAAGTCGAGCCGAGTGTTGGACTCCGAACCATCGGTAAGTTTGTTCAACGGTTGTGGGAGCAATTCCGAACGGCGATTTACCTCGGGCTCGTCCGGAGACGAGCCGAGGAGGTAAAGTCGAGCTGAGTGTTGGACTCCGAACCATCGGTATAGTTCAACGGTTGTGGGAGCAGTTCCGAACGACGATCTACTTCTGGCTCGTCGGGGGACGAGCCGAGGAGGTAAAGTCGAGCCGAGTGTTGGACTCCAAACCATGGGTATAGTTCAACGGTTGTGGGAGCAGTTCCGAACGGCGATCTACTTCTGGCTCGTCGGGGGACGAGCCGAGGAGGTAAAGTCGAGCTGAGTGTTGGACTCCGAACCATCGGTATAGTTCAACGGTTGTGGGAGCAGTTCTGAACGGCGATCTACTTCTGGCTCGTCCGGGGACGAGCCGAGGAGGTAAAGTCGAGCCGAGTGTTGGACTCCGAACCATCGGTATAGTTCAACGGTTGTGGGAGCAGTTCCGAACGGCGATCTACTTCTGGCTCGTCGGGGGACGAGCCGAGGAGGTAAAGTCGAGCCGGACATGGACTCCGAACCATTGGTTGAAAAATAACAAAAAACAATGAATAGGGGAGGAGATACGTAAACAAATTTGTAAGCATGAAAGAGCATTCTTTATTGATAATCGACGGCGAACCGTTTTACATGTTACAGCTCATGAAAATAGATTACAAATTAGAGGAGAGGAATAGCTCGATATCCTATAATACTTAGAGTAGCGCCGGGGCGCTTTCTTGGTATTTCAGGAGATGGTCGGTATTCCAGGTCCTCGGAATCTCTCTGCCCTCTAGATCTTCCAGACGATATGCTCCGGGCCGAACTACCCTCGTAATCTTATACGGCCCTTCCCAGTTCGGAGCCAGCTTGCTCTTCTGATTGGGGAAGGATATGGCCAGTTTTCGCAAGACTAAATCCCCTTGCTTAAGGTTGGTGGGTCGGACCTTCTTGTTGTATGCCAACTCGACCCTTCTTCGGTAATTCTGCTGCCGAACCGACGCTCTTTCCCTCAGCTCATCTATCAGATCCAAGTCTGCCCTGAGGTCCCTGGCGTTCTGTTCCTCGTCGTAGGCTACAAGCCGAGGGGAAGGTATTCCGACCTCGAGGGGTATCACGGCCTCGGACCCATAGGTGAGGTTGAAAGGGGACTCTCCTGTGGGGGTCCGCTTGCTCGTGCGGTAGTTCCATAGGACGTTGGGGAGTTGGTCGACCCATAGGCCTTTGGAACTTTTGTCCAGCCTTTTCTTGATGCCTGCGAGGATCTATCGATTAACGTTTTCTGCCTGTCCGTTCGACTGAGGGTGGGAGACGGACGAGAAGCGCTGCTGGATGGCAAGGTCGTCGCACAGAGCTCGGAATGCTGTGCCAGTGAACTGAGTCCCGTTGTCCGTCACGAGGATACGGGGGACGCCGAATCTGCAGATGATGTTCTTCCAGAAGAATTGCACCACCTTGTTCTCGGTTATTGTGGCAAGGGGCTCGGCTTCGACCCACTTCGAGAGGTAGTCGATGGCTACGACCAAGAACTTGAATTGACCCGGAGCCGGAGGGAAAGGCCCTAGTAAATCCATCCCCCACATTGCGAAGGGGATAGGACTTGATAGAGAGGCGAGGTTGGCTTGAGGGAGGCGATGGATGCTGGAGTGTCTTTGACAAGAGCTACATTGCCGAACGTGTCGCTCGGCGTCTTGAAGGAGGGTCGGCCAGAAGTATCCATAATTCAAAGCTTTTCGGGCCAAGGACCTGGATCCTGAGTGTGCCCCGCCGATGCCTTCGTGGAGCTCTTGTAGGGCATAATCGGCCTGCTCCGGAGAGAGGCACCTTAGGTCCGGTCGGCCGTCTATTTGTGAAAAAGAGCGTTTGTATAAGATACCCTCGATCAAGACATACCGTTCGGCCCGGGTTCTGACTTGGCGTGCTTCTTTGGGGTCTTCGGGCAGAAGGCCGTCCCTCAAGAACTCCACCAACGGCTTCATCCAATTATCTTGTAACATGACCGGCAACGATTCCGCCGAGCCGGGTGTCTCGTCTTCTATGCTCAGCTTAGAGAGGACCTCAATCAGAACGGTCTGTTCAAGGCCTTGTAGGGAGGATGAGGCCAACTTGGAAAGGGCATCGGCCTGCGAATTCTCCTCACGAGGGACCCGTTGAATTAGCGCCTCTTCGAACCGGTTCATGAGGCCCCGGACCTTAGCGAGGTACTTCGCCATCCGCTCATTTCGGGCCTCGTACTCGCCCAAGACTTGATTCACGATAAGCTGGGAATCGCTGTGGATTCGGAGGTGCCGCGCCCCAGCACTTCGTGCAAGGCCGAGACCAGCAATGAGTGCCTCGTACTCCGCCTCATTGTTCGAGGCCTTGAAGTTCATACGGATCGCGTACTGGAGGACGAAGTCGTCAGGTCCATTCAGGATGATACCGGCACCGCTTCCTTCGTTACAGGAGGAACCGTCCACGAAGACTGACCAAATGGGGGGTCCATTCGGGACGTGGCTGACTTCAGGGATAGTGGATTCTACGATGAAGTCGGCGAGGGCCTGTGCTTTAATTGCCGTCCAAGGCTGGTAAGAGATGTCGTGCTGGCTCAGCTCTATGGACCACTTCATTAGCCGGCCCGAGGTCTCAGGCTTGTGGAGGATCTGTTTTAGGGGTTGGTCGGTGAGGACAACGACCGAGTGGGATTGAAAGTACGGCCGAAGCTTCCTCGCTGCCATGATCAGGGCGTAGGCCATCTTCTCTATCTTCGGATAGCGGAGCTCGGCGTCCCGAAGCACCTTGCTCACGTAGTAGATGAGCCTTTGGGTCCGGTCCTCCTCTCTCACCAAGACAGCACTTAGGGTCTGCTCGGAAGCAGCTAAGTAGATGAAGAGAGTCTCGCCCGGGACCGGTTTGCTGAGCAGAGGGGGGTTCACCAAGTAGGCCTTCAGTTGGTCGAACGATTCCTGTTGTGGTTGGCCCCATTCAAAACCTTTAGCCCCCCTGAGTGCTTTGAAGAAGGGGAGGCACTTTTCCCCAGACTTCGAGAGGAACCGGCCGATAGCGGCGAGTCGACCAGTCAACTTCTGCACCTCCTTCACGTTCCGGGGCGGGGCCATGTCTAATATGGCCTTGATCTTCTCGGGATTGGCTTCGATCCCTCGCTGGCTCACCATGAAGCCGAGGAACTTTCCCGAAGAGACCCCGAACGCACACTTGTTCGGGTTCAGCCGCATGCTGTGCCTCCTCAACACGCCGAATGCCTCCTGGAGGTCGGCCACGTGGTCAGTGCCTTGGATGCTCTTGACGAGCATGTCGTCAATATACACCTCCATGTTTCGGCCTATCTGGCTCTGGAAGACCTTGTTGACGAGGCGCTGGTAAGTGGCGCCTGCGTTTTTCAACCCGAATGGCATGACTCGGTAGCAGTAGAGGCCCTGGTCGGTGATGAAGGAGGTCTTCGGAATGTCCGGGGGGAACATTCGGATTTGATTATAGTCGGAGAAAGCGTCCATGAAGCTGAGGAGCTCATGGCCCGAGGTGGCATCAATGAGGGTGTCGATGTTCGGAAGAGGGAAGGGGTCCTTCGGACACGCCTTATTCAGATCGGTGAAGTCGATGCATATTCTCCAAGAGCCGTTGGACTTCTTGACCATTACAACATTGGAGAGCCACTCGGGGTAGTTTACCTCCTGTATGAACTTAGCCTTCAAAAGTTTATCTACCTCCTCCTTGATGGCCTGCTGTCGCTCGGGAGCGAATTTTCGTCTCTTCTGCTGAACCGGTTTGCACCCCGGCTCGACACTCAGGCGGTGGACTAGCAACTCCTCGGAAATACCGGGCATATCCGCGGCCGACCAAGCAAACAGGTCGCGGTTATCCCGGATGCATTTAATCAGGTCAGAGCACAGCGCGGTCGGCAAGGACTTACTGATGAGGAACTTTCGACTCGGATCCTCATCCAAGAAGAGCACTTCTTCTAATTCGTCCGCCGGCTCGGACGTTGGCCGAACTTTCGGCTCGGGGATTTCTAGTGTCTCGAGCAAGAGCACCGGTCCCCCAGTGGAAGTCATGCAGCACTTCCGGGCCGTCTCTTGGCTTCCCCTGACTTCCCCTACCCCCGACCGAGTGGAGAACTTCATTTTAAGGTGGTACGCTGAGGGGACAGCTTCCAGGGCGGCTAGGCCAGGTCGGCCTAGAATGACATTATACGCAGCCGGGACGTCGACGGCCATGAAGTCCATCGGCTCGGTCCGGGTAGTAGGGGTGTTTCCAGCAGTCACGTCTAGGGTTATTACTCCCTCGACAGTTACTGGGACCCCCGTGAACCCATGGAGTGTGTAACCGGCCGGCTTGAGACGGTCCCGAGACAGCTGCAGACCTCGGAAGGCCGAGAGTAAGAGGATGTTCACCGAGCTCCCGTTATCTACCAGGACCCTCTGCACCTTGAAGTTTGCCATGCGAAGGTCGATGACGAGGGCGTCACAGTGGGGAGTTCGGACCCCTTCGAGGTCCTCATCAGAGAAAGTCACCGGGACCCCGAGGCCTTTGGGAGGAGGAGCGCTGTGAACTGAGTTGACCTCTCGGACGAAGGCCTTCCGAGAGGAGTTGGAGGAGCCCCCCATAGGCCCTCTGTGGATGAGGTGCAGTACCCGTTCTTCCTCAAACTCGGGCGTCTCCTCGCGCCGTTCGGAGCGCTTGTTAGCCCCCCGAGGGGGAGAAGTGCTGCGATCCGTCCAATCGTTTGCCTTTACAAATTTGGCTAGTTGCCCCCTCTGGATGAGGGCCTCTATTTCATTTTTCAACGCTCGGCAGTCGTTGGTGTCATGGCCGTGGTCCCTGTGGTAACGGCAAAATTTCTCCTTATTCCTCCTCTTAGCCGGGGTGTTCATCCTCGGAGCTGGAGGGATGACCCCCTCCTTCTCCACCTCCATCAGGATAGTGGAGACATTGGTGGTGAGGGGCGTGAACTTCTCGAACCTAGGGGAAGGTCGGTGCTGACCGTCGTTGTCCTTCTGCATCTTCTTCGATCCCTCCCCCTCGGTCGCCTTCCTCTTCGATCCGGAGGCCGATCCTCCAAAGTTCGGGAGGCACTCGGCCTCCTCCACCCGGATGTACTTCTCGCACCTTAGGAGAAGGTCGGCAAAGTTGTGCGGGGGCTTCTTGGTGAGGGACGACCGGAGGTTGGAGTTGAGGACGTTCGATTGGAACGCAATAGTCGCCACTGACTGGTCTAGGGAGGCGATAGACCTGACTTCTGCAGTGAATCTCTTCACATAGTCCCTCAGTCTCTCTCCCCTTTCCTGCCGCAGGTTGAGCAGGGAGAGGCTCGTCTTCTCGGCTCGCCTGCTACTCACAAAGTGAGTAATGAACAGCATTTCGAACTGCTCGAACGAGAAGATGGAAGAGGGGGCGAGCCTGGAGTACCACTCCCGAGCCGACCCTCGGAGGGTGGCGGGGAAGGTCTTGCAGAGCATAGCATCGGAAGCTTGATGGATCAGCATTAATGTCTTGAAGCTTTCGACGTGATCAACTGGGTCGGACTCCCCTGAGTATGTTTCAAACTGCGGAGGTTTGAAACCCCTCGGTATGGGGGCCTCCATGATCGTCCGAGAGAAAGGGGGTCTGCTGGGCCGGACGGTTCCTGCTCTGGACTCCTCCTCTCTGTCTATGCGACCAATGCGCCTCTCTACCTGATGGAGACGGTGGTTGAGGGCATCGTCCCTCCGCTGGTAATCATACGATCCCCCGGACTCTTCTTCATAGGAAGGGGAGCGGGGACTGCGGCGCCGGTAGTCCTAGGATCGGCGGGGACTATACTGCTGCTGCTGGCGACTGGGAGCCGGGATAGGACTTCTGGATCGGCGACGAGGACTGGGAACCCTCGGGGGTGTTGGAGCCCTCTGGGCATTTTGGTTGTGCTGTCGAAGGTTGAGGGCCTGCAACACGGTGTCTTGGAATTGTAGGAACTCGGCACGAGTGATAGGTGCCTCATTGTTCCTCCGGTGACACCGATCTGTGGGGGAATGCGGCCTCCTCCTTCGGCGCTCGGGAGATGTTGCTCGGCCCCTGCGGTCCGGAGACCTTCTACCGTCTTGGCGATGAGGGGACCGCTCACCCTGATGCTGGCGGGAGGCTCCCTCTCGGGTCCGCCTCTCATCAAGGTGGGTGCGGAGGTCCTCATCTTTTTGGCGGTTCAGGATTGTGTTGCGGAGGTCGGGGTGATGAGAAGCCATTGAATCCGAAGATTCATTGTGAACCGAGACGTGGTCCGGGTTGAAGGGCTGCTTCTGCCTTCGACCGTTGTGACCAGAAGGGCCATTGGTGGGATGTTGTTTGGGAAGAGGAGGTTGGCCCTGCTGAGCCGGGGGAGGAAGGTCGGGCGGTGGAATAGGGTTGACGGGGGCTTCCTCTGTCGGATCGGCGGGATTAGGCCCGCGGTTGGAGCCTCTAGATCTGACCTTCTTCGGAGGCATGGTTGTAAAAGACGACGAGGAAGAGGCTGAGGCTGTTCGTGTGGCGTTTCCCATAGACGGCGCCAATCTGTTACCGCTGATTTCGGTGTGGGGGTAAACATATAAGATTTGTGAGTTCGAGAAAACCCGAACAGCTGATCCAAGCCTCCTTCCTCCTGCCGCAACCTGCAAAGAAGTGCGAAACACCGGGGTTGATTCCGGTGACGCACCCTCCGATGCTCTTGTCAGTAACCAGTGGTGATTAAAGAAAGAGCTTAAGGTGGAAAAAGAGTGATTACCTGGTCACAGTGGCAGAGGGGAGGTATTTATAGTCGCCAGGGGAGAGATTAGAGGCTTGATTCCCTGTGTAAGTGCTAGGAGAAAAATCCTCACAGTCTGTTTAGGAAACTAATCCCTGATTCCCGGTGAGAGTAAATCAGGCCCGTTGACTTGGTCAAATCAGTGGCCCTGGTTTGTCTCTTGTTGATCTGGGTTCGCCTCGGGTCGGGACCCGTGCCCAGTTGGTGTGGATCCGTTTGTGAGTTATTGGGTCTCGTGCGAAGGAGATCCAGTACCCGCTTTGGATCCACTTGTATGTGAAATTACCATTTTACCCCCGAGCTTCGAGATTCGCGCCCAATCTGGACGGTTCCGATTTAACCCCATTTTTAGCCATATCACACACTAATTTTTGGACATTGATGACAATATATAAAGAGTAATGCTTTAGCCACTACCAATTTCAATATCATTTTCTTCACTATCTTAGGTGACATACTTCTATTGGAGAGTTTCCCCACCTACTCTATCTTCTTCTACCTATTGAAGTGTGTCACCTAAGGTAGTGAAGAGAAATATAGTGAAATTGGTAGTGGATGTAGCATTACTCACATATAAAACTCAAATTATCTAATTTTAAAATGTTAAATTCACACTCTTGCATGTCATCTTCTTAGAACTTCGTGCATTATTCTCATGGTTATTGATATGAGGTAAGTGACGTGGCCTAATCTGGACCGCCAGATCTTCTTAGGTTTCACTTCCCTCTGATCATCAAGTCAAACAAGTCAAACGGACTTCAGCCCATTCAGGCCCGCAGGCGAACAGGTTCGACCCGGTCCGTTAGGGTCTCAGACCCGTTTATCCTTGCCTATAAATACCAGATTCCCTCCTCACTTTTAGAGGTAATAAACCTTTTTCAACCTGAATCCTAGCTACCGTTGATTTCTCAATGACTGACTAGATCATCGGAGGACCTGTCGTCGGGACCGCTTCCGGTATTTCTAGCCAGTGTGCAGATACAAAAGACCGAGCCGAGCTACTAGATCCGATCCGAGCACCCGGCCTCCACATCTTTTCTGCTACTCCCGAGCCGACCCTACGGGCTAGGATCGGATCAACGCCCTGTACCATATCTTCCGCTACACAAAGTACAAGAACTCATACCTGTTGTCTCCACACCCCAAAAACAAACATCAGTCATACATCCATGTCTCTGCAAGAAAGCTATAGGAATGCCCAGAGGCTAGAGTAAGAGCATCTGTAGTCATCTTCCAAATTTCCAAAATTTCCAAAATATGAGAATGAAGACGTTGTAGTCGTTGGCAAAAAACCAAAATTTTGAGTTTTGGGTGAACAATGACCGACCAAATTTTGTAGTAATCATTTGGGATTTTGAAAAATATAGCAAACGAAAAAGGGTTTCTCGTCTGTCACATTGGACAATTTTTTTTTTCTTCGGATAGAATTTGGCAAAACAGTGAAGTATCGGACGAAATTTAATTTTTCGTCCGATCGAAAATTAAAAAAAATTTGGTAGAGACGGGATTTCGTTTTCGTCCATATATTAAATTTAAAAAAAATTAAAAAACAAAAGCACCCTGATTCCTTGGACGAGGTATTGAATTCCGTCCAAGGGATTTTTTTTTTCTTTTTTAAAAAACAAAATAAAATTGGATGGACGGGAAAAGATTTTCCGTCCGTTCCAATAATTTTTAAAAATTTTGATTTTGTTTCTTCAAACGATAATTCTTCTTTTGTATGAGATTTAAAAATTTACGAATACCCAATTTTTGGCAATAGACGACTGCAGCGCAAAGCCATTTTAACGGTTTCCATTTGTCAAATATCCAAAAAATAGCTGTAGACGACTATAGATGCTCTAAGCAATACTTATCGTCACTGTCACAAAACATAGATTATTAAATTACATCGGGACTTAAGAGCCCAATGATTACTACACATTTAAACCAGATCGATTGTATGGATCTCACTGTTAAACTAGCGGATAGGTCGATTAATATTTTACTAGTATAATGCACGTGCGATGCACGTCTATAAAAAAGTTTCGTCATTAAATTAAATGAATTTGTATATCGTATAAGAAAAGAAATAGTAAAACATTTAACTTGCAAAATAGCAGGCTTCAATAATAGAATAAGTGTGAACAATTATCGAATCAAACTTCAACAATACATAAAGGAGAAAAATCAAAATTATTATGTTACCACTATTCTTTGGTAGATTCATAGGAATGATTTTAAACCAAGAACTGAATAAACATGAACAACATACTTAGCTCAATATATAAAGGCAAATACCAGCCAAGATTGACTGGAAAAGATTGGAGTCTCTCTGCTCATTTACCCATTAATCATTCACCCTAACGGGTAAATGAGCATCAATGTGCTTGTCAGGATCAAAAGGGGTTTTAAGTTTCCCACTGATTTCATCTCCCATCACTGCCTCCTTCAGTTCCTTAAGTTCTTTCCCTACGGTCACAGACTGCCAAAAAAAAAAAAAAAATCGCTACTCGTTAACCATTATATTGGTTGATAATGTCCAATAAGTTGTAATAAGCAAACCTTAGTTTTTGGGGTCAATGGGTCAGCAGGGTTGTCATCCATTTGCCTGAACACATCATGCATTTTGCCGTACATCTCTGCCTTCGAGTTTTGGAGCTTTATGCCCTCCTTGGCAGTCTTCACCATATTCTTCCTCATCAGCTGTTAAAACAATTTTTTATAATTTGAAAGAAAATTAATTGAAACCAAATAACGTATGATGGTCCAAGACAACAATGTTGAAGTAGTGTAACCTCAGTATACTCACATTCTTCTTAAGAACAGCTAGGCTCTTGGTGTGCATGGGAGATTGAAGGAGAACCCCATTTGAAGGAGGGATTCCGAGTAACCCACAAATCAAAACCTGTAATTAGAAATACCCGGTATGAATGATCACACTTGTTCATTTGTGATAACTTATCGATAGTTGAAGTAGAACAGTTTATATACCATGATTGCAAGGGTCAAAATGTCGAAGTGATATGCAGAAGATTTTTTCAGACTGAACTCTCCTTGTTGAGCCATTTGTGAAGCAACGCTATGGTCGAAAAAGTAAAGAGCTGCAACCATGAGAACATGCACAATAGCGGCAAATATATACGCTGCGGGAACCTTAAATAAATCCAACAATTTTCAATTAACATAAAATTCTGTTCAACAAACAGCTGAGACGTTGTATGTATGGCTCTCCAGTGTTTGAACGCAACTCTTGGTTTGGTAGTCCCAGACCTGATTCCACAAATGTGTAAACAAAATGCTATAGAAAATACACATAATATATGTACCCAGTAAGGATCTAAGTAGGAAAATACACACAAATGTGCAAAACAAAATGCTATAGAAAAATTAATTACATTTGTATGATTTACTTTTTATTTATAATTAAGATTCAAATTACATAAGTTGTAACCCATATCCACTACTGAAGAGTGTGTTTATAAACAACGTTAGGTTTACTAAAGTCCTATTTTTAATCTGAAAACCCATGAAACAAACCAAGAAGCAAAACACTTACCTTGGTGAGCAATGAAATTGAAAGTTTCTCAAATTAAATTTGCAACTTAATTTTTCTTCTAATAATCTAATTTTCCCTAATCTGAAAACTCATGAAACAAAAATAAGAAAAATTGTCAACTGTTCTGGCTTTTTTAAAAGATCACAAAAGCAAAGTATTAAAAATTATCAAAAGAAAAGAAACGGTCGAGTTTCGACAGGTACCTTGGTTCTACGGCGAAACGGCGACGCCCTTCGGGATTCTACGAATCAACGGCAAATTTGCGATGTAGCTCTCGAATTTCGACAGAGAAACTACATTACATGAATTCGACATTAAAGAACATAACTTTTCTCGTAAATAGGATGAAGGGACACAATTATATGTGTATGATTTGCTTTTTATTTATAATTAAGATTCAAATTACATAAGCTGTTACCCATATCCATTACTGAAGAGTGTGTTTATAAACAATGTTAGGTTTACTAAGTCTTATTTTAATCTGAAAACCCATGAAACAAACCAAGATGCAAAACACTTACCTTAGTGATCAATGAAATTGAAAGCTTCTCAAATCAAATTTGCAACTTAATTTTTCTTCTGCCACCATTCCTTCACTTCAGTCTCCTATATTCTACATATCTTCATCTTAATACTCCACATTTATCACATAAATGTAAAATCCAATTCAAAGATACCTTTACTATATCTTTGAAATGGATTGTCATCCATTAGCAAACTCGCCTTAACCAAGTGAGAGGTGATAGACACTTCAAATATATCATTGCGTATTAAAGCCTTTCCAAATTCATATATTTAATTTTTGTTTCCCCTCCAAATTATCCCAATATTTCCAGCACATGCTTACAATTTCACCCACCTTGACGACACAAAACCAAACTGTTACCACTATTCAACACATCCTTAAAGGCTTCCCCTAAAGGATTAACCACGATGTTAATTCGAATCATCAAAAATTGCTTCCTCTATCTCCTAACATCCTAACATTTCACATTAGTCACACGAAAGTCAAACCCAATTTGTAAGTAATCAAGCACCAATGTAAGCATAACAAAACCTCCAATTCTGCGAAACTAAACCCTAATCAATTAGAACAGCACAAACTCAAAATTGCAAGAAGCCACATTTACAGTCATAAACAACCCCAATTTTACATAACTAACCCGTACTCAATCAATTTCAAAATTTCGAAAACCTAAACCCTAATCAAGAAAACTCACCCTCGTTTCTCACTCGTCCCACCATTGATGTTCTCCTCTTCGCTTGCTTCATCTTCCGCTTCTTTCTCTTCCTTCTCTTCCTCCTCCTTTTTCACCTCTTCCGCATACTTCTTCTGAAGCTCTTCCAAGAAGAGATCTACATGCTCTCTAATAAACCCCTTTGTATCCTTCAAACAGACGTTGAAGTCGGACTCCAGCTGGCGGTGCATGATACCAGTAGTGGTCGTCGACAGGTCGGAGGTTTCGATGTTCCAAGCTCTGCAAATCTTGCAGTCGGAGTTGATGGCGGTGCAGAGAGGAGTTGAATAGAGAGGAGTTGAATAGGGAGAAGATGAGTTGATGCGACGACGGCGAACTGCGGCGACACGACTGTGCGCTGGCGACGGGAGTGCGATGGATAGGGCAGTGAGGAGTTGAATAGGGAGAAGATGAGTTGAGGTTTGGGATTTAGTGTTTTTTTCCTAACAGAGAAGATGAGGGGTTTTTTGATTTGACGTGCATGACACGGGGATGTTTAGTGGATGTAGTTTGGCCGTATATTGCACGGGTTTGCTTAGTTACAAAATTAGGGTTTGTATGTTTACTGATAGAAATATTTGCCTTGCTTTTTATTGATATGATAACCATATATATATACAACAATCTTGGCTTCAAAATCATAATTGGGAAGCGGGGCGTGACAGTTAATTGAGCTTGCAATTTATTTCTAGAAGTGGAAGGAATGAGAGGATAACAGAGGCATCCAAAAACTCGAAGATGAGAATATGACGGATCTTTTTTGTAGAGAATTTTGGTGGGCGTTTGGATGGCATGTTTTTTTGTTGGGAGAATATTGAGAAGGTAAGTGGTCATTTGTAGGGCATTGTGCCAAAACGAAGGTGGGAGGGAAGCATGAGCAAGAAGAGTTCGGATGATGTTATTTATGGTACGAATCTTTCTTTCGGCTTTTCGATTTTGAGGAGATGTATGAGGACAAGAAAATGTAAAAGCCATTCCATTGAATTCACAGAACTTATGAAAATTGTCGTTCTCTTTTCCGTTGTCACATTGAAAATATTTAATTTCTCTTTCAAATTGTGTTTTAATGTGAGTACGAAAGTGGAGAAAAATGGAATGGACTTGAGATTTATTTGCAAGAGGAAAAGTTCATAAAAAATTCGTGAAATCATCAAGAAATAAAGCATAATAATGATGTCCACCTGAACTAAGAGTAGGTGATGTCCAAAGATCACTATGCACAATATTAAAAGACATTAAAGTGGATGACAAAGACTCATAAAAAGGTAATTTTATTTGCTTCCCAAGGGGACAAGAATGACAAAAGAAATTATTTCGAAACTTATTACAGATAATAAAATTGTTTCAGTGAAGAGAACTTAAAACAAGAGCTCTCGGATATCCTAAACGATTGTGCCATAATTCATTGGATAAAGCGGCAAAGGTGGTTGGTGTTGTAGTGGATGGTCTTGTGGTAATAGGATAAAGTTCACCCAAGCTGTTGCATCTCATTAAATGCATCCCGGTCTGAAAATCCTTCACAGAAAAACCGAAGGGATTAAATTCAACAAAAACATCATTGTCAATGGTAAGTTTTCTTACAGAGACAAGACTTTTGATTAATTTGGGTGCATGCAAGACATTATGTAAGGTTAAAGGATGATGTGGGTTAGGTAATAATACATTTCCACAACCAATAACTGGAATATGATGACCACTACCAACAGTAATATTATTACTCATATTAGAATAAGACGTAAGATTACCTCCGTTTGCAGTCATGTGAGAGGTGGCCCCTGTGTCCATATACTATTGATCGTCTGGAGGAGAGATAGATAGAGTATGCATTGCAGCATGAATATCGGTTGGTGCATATGACAACTGTGCATGTTGAGGGGCGGCTGCTATATGGGCCTGCTGAGACTTAGGCCCAAGAATTCCTGGCTGGCAGGCCTGCTGAGATGTGAGTTGTTCTGCCAATTTTCTGCTGTAGGATATGCACAAGGTGGTGTGGCCCATGGTTGTCACGGTCCTACCCATGGAGGATACGTCCACTGCTGTGTTTGCATTGGAGGTGGCTGTCATGACGTGGGCTGGTGGTTTTGCGATTGGCCGTCTCGACCACCTCCTCTGCCTTTACCACAGCCGCTGCGGTTGCTTCCTGCGCCGCCACGACCACCGCGGCTGCTGTTGCCATTGTTGTGGTTTTGATGGTGATACAGATTTCCAGCTAAGTTGTCATGTTGAGATACTAGGAAAGCATAGCTATCTGTGGTGTTTGCCGCCCTTTTTGCCTATGCCGTTTCTTCCAAAACTAGCATAGAACGGGCCTTGTAAAACGAAGGAAGTGATTCTCCATGACGAATTTGGGAACCCACAGTGGCATAAGCATCTGTTTAACCGGAAACGAGCTGAAGCACCAACCGTTCGTTTGAAACGGGAGCACCAACATTAGATAGTTGATCCGAGAGTGATTTAAGGTGTTGACAGTAAGATGAAGCATCAGGAAACTGCTCCATGGTGACTCTCGAAAATTCTTGTTCTAGGTAGAGAGCCCTAGAGTTTTTGTTGTCGAAGAAGATATCAAACAGTCAGTTCCAAACAAGTTCAGCAGTTGAATCACGTTCAATAATTGTGTTAAGAAGATCATTAGAGATAGTGCCATAAATCCATTGTAGGACAACAGCGTCAAGGCGCGACCAAAGAATAGGATCGGTTTGTTTGAGAGAGAGAGAGTGGACGGCGTATTATTTGGAGATGGGGGAATGATATGATCAAGGACTTGATAGGCTCTGGCATGGATCTTGAAGAGTTCAGATCACGTATTATATTGGCATTTTTTCAATATCGAGTGTGACTTTGATGAAGTTGGTGATGTTAGGGATGGTGAGAGCAGGATGAAAGGTGGAGGTAGTTGGTTTTGGAGGATTCGAAGAAGGTGGTATTGGAGAGGAAGGGTGATCTTCGGCCATGAGGGAGGATGAAGGTATTGGAGAGGAAGGGAGAGATTATTTGAAACCTAGGCTTCCTCATACCATGATAGAAATATTTATCTTGCTTTTCATTGATATGATAACCATGTATATATACAACAACCTTGGCTACAAAATCATAATTAATTCTTATAATTGTGTTGCCATGATTTCTACTGATTGAATCCTCTAATTGTATTGCCATAATTGTGACTGATTGATTCTAATAATTGTGTTTCCATGTTTCCTAAATTTATATATATTAAATATAAAAGATATTGACATATTCTAATATTTACAACCCAACTCTCCAATTAAAATAGTAGAGATTTTCTCGGTTGAAGAAGACCGAGACTAGTTTATTTAAGCCTTCGGGAACGAGGCAAATCTAAGAAAAATAAATTGTAATCATTTCCGGGTAAAACCCCTAGCGAGTTATAACATACTAGTATTATACACGTGCTGTGCACGTGGGAGAAAATTGGGAGGAATGAAAAGGACAAAAAAAATTTTTACCTACACGTGCGTTGCACGGGCTGGGTTATGGACAAAGGCCTTCTCCCATTATAGTAGTAGAGATTATATAGAAAAAGAAAACATTTGAGGGGGTTCTATACATGGAATTAAATGTGCCAAAAAAATCTTGCAGTCCTCCATATATTAATTTGTTTAATAGCATCTGTAGTCATTTGCTATATATCTAAAAAAATGTATATTTTGAGAGAAAAAATGATTTGTAGTCGTCGTTTATATATACCCATTTTTTGGATTTGACATGAACAGGAGCCGGCCAAATTTGTGGAAGAATATGCTTTTTTCATATTTTGAAAATCGGAACATAATTTACCATTTCTTAGTCACATGGTAGATGATATGTCGTCGGTTTTTTTTTTTTCAAAACAGGAGAAACTGTAGATGATATACTGTTTCAACCCCCCAAAAAACAAATCAACTTCTGAAGGACGGGATATCATCTCCGGTCCTTCAAAGGTGGAATTTTTATTTTTATTTTTATTTTTATTATTTTTTTTTTGTTGAAACAATAGATCATCTACTGTTCCGTTTCTTGGTTTATTTTTTAAAAAAAAAATTACAAAAAGGTGTACACAGTAGATCATCTGCCATCCTTCCAAACTTTTTTTACTGACATTTTACCGCAATTCTTCAGACGGTATATCATATATCGTTTGTTTAAAAAAAGACTCAATTTATGAGTATAGCCAACTGCAGCATATCCGCTATTTGCTATTTCTATAATTGCCATATACCCATTTTTAAAACAAGTGACAAACATACTATTTAGAACAAGTGACAAACATACTATTTAGATTCTCTAACAAGTGACAAACATAATTTTTGAAGGAATGGCACATTTTCAAAGAAATCGAAAATCTTTTATTAGAAACTAGCAAAATACTATTTATACTCTATTTATGTTGATTCAAAATATACTTAAAAAATAATGGGTATGGAATCACACATGCATGAAAACAGCAGCAGCTAAAAGCTGCAATCATAACATATATAAGAATCACTTCCAAATCATCGACAGAAACTTAGTTCCATTTTGACAAAAGCCAAAATGCCCCCTGCTCTCAGACATATACCATTTAAGGAATGTCCTTTGAAAATAGAGAAACTGAAGGAAACCCTAATAACCCTAGCTATTACCCAATAGTCTGCATCTTTGTACCAAATGTATTGCCACGCCCACGGGCTCAATTGATACAACACAAAATACACCAGTACCAGCTGCACCCAAATGAAAAGACAAACATCTCCCCCCCTCTCTCTCTCTTTCTATCCACCCTATAATTTCTTCCATATCACATGTTGACACAAGCAGATAGAGAGTGAGACAGAGAGGTAGCATAATATGCAGCTGAAGAAGAAAAAAAACTAATCAGGTTGAAGCCAAATTCGGAACTCTTGGAATGTGAAGCCCAATGTAAGCCTCTGTTGTGGTCCGTCGGTTCCAACCGTTTCGGCTCGGGGTGAAGCAAACGGGAAGGTAGTCGCGGTTGCTGCAGGAAAATGTCGAGTTTTTAAAGTTCTCGACAAGTTCACCCACACCCTGTATATAAACGATAAGTTAAACGGTCGTGTATATTAATGAAATAACTCAACAAAGGTAATATCCTTTGTTCAATATAAGATTTCAAATTCAAATAAAATAAATTTTTTTCTTCCGAATTGTGGCTATGAAATTAAGCAAATAATAGTAAAATGTCATCTTTAGTCTCGTCTAAATTAGCAGACAATTTTCTATAAATCCATTCTAATTATAAATATATAGGTTATCCATAAATGTATTAATGAATTTTGGGGTAAAGTTATGAAACCTCCAGTATTTTGGTCCGAAATTAAGAAACCTCTGCCGTTAAATCTTACGAACTTAGCACCCCCCATCATTATCTCTCATTTCTAACGTTAAATGTTAATTATATAATTATCCAACTATTCCTACCTATTAATAAGTAAGGAATGAGGTAATTAATTACGATAACTACACAAATCAAATTTAATGTCAAAAATGAGAAAAATAACAGTAGATGTAAGTGAAATTTGGCGGCAGAAGGTTTCTTAATTCTGGACTCAAATGTCGGGGGGTTTCATGAATTTACCATGATTAATCTTTGAGAAGTGCAACATATATACCCTGAAAACCTGAAACAAAATCGATTAATTATGGTAAACTAAAACACCTAAGATAACAACAAATATGGAAAAGGAGGGCATGATAATCATGAAGTCAGAGCCGGCCCTGGACCAGGGCCAGCTGGGCGATCGCCCAGGGCCCAATTCAAGGGAGGGGACCAAATTTTTTTTAGTATAATGGATTAATGGTCTTATAATTAATATAATAGATTAATGGATTTGTAATTAATTTTTAGGAGAGGGTCCAATTTAGTAATCTCTCTCTAGTGTCAGACTTAGTATTGGTATAATTATCCGAAACCCGGACCCGACTCGGACCCGATATTGGACCGGAACCGACCCAATATCATAATCACAACATTTTCCTTTTAATTTTCGTTTTGTTTTCTGACATGTAAATACCATATGACACTACACTTGGTTTTCTCTAAATGTCATTTTCATTTTAATTGTACTGTCATGAAGTGGATTGAATACACTTAACAGTTAACATAATCCCTGACCCTCCATGTACATTTTTTCTAAATGCCATTTTCAAATTTTTTTTTCGGCTGTACATTTTTTTTAAAGATCATTCTAGCTATATTTAGAGTTTGGTTTGAGTAAATGTTTGCAAGATTTGAATCTATTTATTATTTATCCTTCTCATAAATCATAATCCTTGCATGAGGTTAGTTGGATTGGACTTCTTTCCTGTCTATGTTTCTTTCCTGTCAAGTGAGGGATGAATTGGATAAGGGAAACTAACTCGGAGTCCCAGAAATATTAGGACAAGATCAAGATGGATCAGAATCAGCTAACAATGTAGTTTTTTGAGAGACAAATTGCAGAAAATGTGTCGTCTTCAATTCAGGATCAAATCAACCCCTGAATCTTCATCAACCTATTATGCCGATAAACAATACAAAGGTAATCTTTATTTTTCTGGATATTGTTTTTATGCTCCCAACATTATATTATATTTTATTCATATATATAAAAATACATTCGTGTCTATAAAGAACCCATTTTTCTTTTTTTGGTCAGGATCTCAAATATCTCAGGACCGGCCGGCCTTGCATGAAGTTAATATTATTTTTAAAAAAATAATAAATTTTAGTACCTGAAGCCTAGCATAGGTGACCTCACAAACCTTGGATGAACCAAGGTGGGCCCAGCTTTTGAGGTGATACTCTCGGTAGAACCTAGCAGCAGCTACTGGCGTTGTGAAATTGACGAATGCATATCCTAAGTTAAATCCAGTCCTGCTCCAATTATTTAGCCACAAAGATTAGTTGAGTATATGACAAAAACAAAATCATTTGAGCATCTGTAATCGTTGATCATTTTTTTTTTCAAATTTTCAAAATTTGAAAAAAAATGCATTGTAGTCGTTGACCATTTAACCAAAATTTAGGTTTCGAATGAACAGTCGCTGGCTATATTTGGGAGACGAAATGACAATTACCAAAATATAGCTAACGGCAGATGATTTATTATCTAATTGATCGGACAAAAAATTATCGTTCATCGAAGAGCTCGGGCGGGAGATCTATTCCTGTCCGTTCCATTTGGAAAGAAAAAAAAAAATCAGAAATGAAGAGGAACTGAGGATGAAGTCCTGTCCCATACTTTTCTTTCTTTAAAATTTCTATAGAACAACCCCATAATGATTTCTATGGGTTTAAACTTAGGTTTAAAAGTTAATTAACTAATAATCAAGAAATAATTAGGATTAATTTAACATTTATGAAGAAATTAATTATGATTTAAAGTTTTTTAAATTTTTTTAAAATAAGACGGACGAAAAATTATTTTCCGTCCGTTCGATTTTTTTTTTTTTTTGCATGGAACGAAAAATAATCTTTCATCTCATATTTTAAATAGCGAAAAAAAATTCCAAATTTTGGCTTTCGCCGGCTACAATGCAAAATCATTTTTTTTCCATTTTCATTTACCAAAATACCCAAAATTTGGCTCTCTCAATGACTATAGATGTTCTTACCACACACAAAAACAAATACATATAAATATAATCAGAGATTTTATAAATTAATTAGATTAGCATCTCTGCAAACTTTGTAACAAAAAGGACAAAAAAAGAAAAAGATTTGCAGAGAGACTGACCAATTTTTAATGAAGAGAAATATATATTGGAAGAAAAAAAAATCCATGAAATTGCAACATTCTATAACATGACTCTTTCACAAACTAACCCAAAACAACATAAATATTAAAGGTTCTCAGTTATTTGCAACATAAATTAGGGTTTCAAATTAGAATACGTACCTGAAATCAAAAGGAAGATACAGAAAATCAAACTCCGAGAGCTTCGGAGCACTATCCACACCACCTGTTAGACTCTGGTTCACACTGAAGCAGTGGTTATCAAGCAGTTCCATAACCATTTGTTTGCTGCCAAAAAATAGACTTGTAAGAGTAAGCTAATATAAATCAAAACAGAAGTTTCAAAAGTATCTTAACTTCAGCTTATTTGGGATGTTCTTTATCATAAGACTAGTCTTGTAGACACCAACATCTTCAACTCCCTCTTCATCCTTGAACTCAAAATTAGCAGCACCAGTTCTCTTTTGATTCCTTAATCTTGTTACTCTTGTACCCTTAATCCAAAGCGAGCACTTAGGAAACCCTAGTTCAGTTCTAGTTTGATCTTTTTCCACCTCCTCCTTCTCTACTAACTCCACAAGTGGTGGAGGTTGAATACTGAAGCTGTGAGGAGCAAAGGGGCAAATATAGACGCATCTAGTTGGTGGGTAGCTGAGGGGAGGTTGGATCAAAGTGCGACTGAAGTGGTTATTGGGGATGTAGTAATTGAAACGAGGAGGGGTGGAAGGTGGTTTGAAGGGAGCAGCATTAGGGTTTAGAGGAGCCATGATCAAGCAATAAAAGTTTAGTGAGGGGGGGATGTTTTGAAGAATAAAAAAGGTGAAGATCGTGCAAAAGGGGGGAAGGGAAGGAAATATATAGGTCTTCAGTAGGTGGGTGGGATTGAAATTTCATATTACTTCAAATAAATATGAATAAAAAGGTAATTACTCAATAAATATTGAAAGGTAGTGAAGCGAATGGTAGTGAAATTGGTAGTGGTTGAAGCATTACTAAATAAATATTGAAAGTTTATATTAGTTTCTCACGCATCAACAACGGTGTTTATCATATTTGAGAAAATGAAACAAATAGAATTAGAAAATAGACGTGATCGCTGCAGTGGTTATTTGCTAAAAAGTTCTCAAAAAATAACAAATACGAAACAACATATTTCATCTAGCACGTTGAGTAAAAAAAAAAAATATTTAAATGTTAAGTTAATAATATTTAATTTAATTAACTATTGATTAGATATTAAAATAGTTTAATTAAATAAATTAAATATTAAAATATATACTAATTAACACCTAAAGCCTAGGGGTTGTGCTGGACGGGACATGTCCCGTTCAAGCCAATTTTAGCTTCAAACGGGACAACATGTCCCGTTTGACGATTTTTTTAAATTTATTTTCAGACGGTACAATGATCATTAAAAAAAAAATTTAATTTATTTTCAGAAGGTACAATGATCATTAAAAAAGAAGAGGGGGGGGGGGGGGGGGGGGGTCTAATCCCATTAAAAAAAAAGTCTGTCCCCTATATTTAGAGAATCGCCCGTTCGTTTCCCAAATTTGAGAAACGGCTGTAGCGATTTTGCCAAAATATGGCAAAAAAAAAAAACAAATGACTACAGACACTCAATTCTCAAAATATGGGAATTTGGCAAAAATATCATACGACTGTGGATGCTCTCAGAGCATCTGTAGTCGTTGGCTATTTAGCCAAATTTTGGAAAAAATAGCTTGGGACGTCTTGTAGTCGTTGGTTATTTAGCATTTTTTTGCATTTTCGTGAACAATACCCAGCCATATCTGGCAGTCGAATTGGCTAAATGGAAAAATATAGCCCGACAATACATATTTCGTTTGAAGATCGGACGATGTATAATTTACCGTATGTTATTTTTTTTTAATAAAAAACAATACGGACGGTAAATTATACACCATCACTTAAATTTGTAAAAAATAATTTAACGGGACAGAACATTATACATCATCCGAAATTTTTTTATATAAAAAATTACGGGGCGGTGGATAATATCCCGTTCGTCTCAATTACACAAAAAAGTGTGTAGGACGTTGTATAATCGTCCGTCCGACCCTTTAATTATTTTTTTTTAAAGATAATTACATGTCTACCCTTGTTGTCTGAATGCTCATGTCACAATTAATGCAACGGCTATTTTTTTAGGGGAACGAGAAGCAAGTGGTTTTTGCAACGGCTATTTTTTTTAAGGAGAACGAGACACAACGGCTAGAATGAATACAGTGTCTGTAAATAGAGGCTCCCACGCTGTGTGTTTATTACAATTAAAATTTCCAAACACATTCTCAGTGCATTCTACATTCTCGGTTCATCCCCATTTTTTTTTGTTTTCTTCAGCTCTCTCGGTCGTGTTTTTTTGGTTTCTGTTAATTGATTTAATGGCGAGTCATCCAATTAGAAGCAGGGCATAAACCGGGGTTGAAGATATATCCTGGCTCAAAGTTGGGTTGCTATCACCCAAGATTTGTTGATTGGTACGGATCAGACAGGGACACAAATTTGGGATCGCATTCTTCTTGCATTTACGAGTCTATTAGGCACTACTACGGATAGAACATCATGCTCTCTTTCCAGCCGATTTACAACCATTTCAAAAGAGGTTGCTTTGTACGGTGCGAAGTTGAGCAGTGTCACAAACAGAGCAGTAACGGGTACTACGGAGGCGGATAAGGTGTGTTTAGTTTTTAGATATAGTGCATTTTAAATTATTTGATTCAGTAATTTATGCAATTATTAATCTAGATTTATTAATTGTGGATAGGTACACAATGCTCGAATGGAGTACATGCAAGTATCTGGAAAACCCTTTAAATTCGAAGAGTGTTACGAAATTCTAAAAGATCAACTCATGTCTTTGAACCAGTCCCGAGTTTTCAATTCGGGGAAGGTGGTAGTACAACACGATTACCCACAACCGTCAATTGGGATTCTGATATATCGGTTGAGGTCGATGTACCTACTCTACTATCTCGACCACCTGGCCGAAAAGCTGAAAAGAGAAAGGAAAGAGGATCGCCGAATCATCCGATATTTCTGCCATGGGCCCATGGTTGAAGAGACAAAAAATTTTAATTCTTTTTTTAAAGAGACGCTAGAAAAAAAGTTTGTTATAAAACAAAAAGACTACGACCTCAGAGAAAGAATGGAAGAAGATCGCATAATGTATGGACCTGACTAGCTTACATGAGAGTCAATGTTATTATTTCATTTGTCGACAACATGAAATAATGCAACAAAGAGGCTACCATCCGGGGTGACGTAGTATTTAATTATTAATTATATGTCATTGTATCTTTTCTTGCATATTATTTTGTTTCTAAATCAAACAAAAATGTATTTAAGCTTCTATTTCATGGTTATTATTAGCTACATCTTGTTTTATGTTGCTTATAATATAAACATTAGAAAAGTTGACCAATTTAAATGAAATTCATATCTGATTGATTGAAACAAAATTCACATACAATAATATGGTGACATACGCATATCATCAACACTCACATATGAGGAGATCAGACTTCCTCATCATCTCCATATGAGTTCCAGATATGTTCGACCAAATTATTTCTAAGTACATGGTGTCTTTGTCTGTTATGTATTTGTACATTACGTGTCGTTCGAGCTGCACGCTCAGTTGGTGCAGACCTATTAGGTATTACGAAGGTCGAGTCGGTTGGTCGTACTTATACTCATAAATTTCTTGTTCCCTCTCGTCCTCAACAATCATATTGTGTAATATAATACATATTTTCATAATATACGATAGACTATCAGCATCCCATAGTCTAGCTGGACCTCTTACAATCGCAAATCGTGCCTGTAAAACCTCGAAAGCGCGTTCAACATCTTTTCGCGCTGTTTCTTGCATTTGGGCAATTTTTTTCTTTTTCAATATATCTGGAGCAGAGTAAGTCTTCACTATAGTCATCAATGAGGGGTATATACCATCAGCTAAATAGTACCCCATATTGTACTGACGATTGTTAATCACAAATTTCGCAGGCGGAGCACAGCCATCAAGAATATTGTTGAATAGTAGATAACGGTTAAGTACATTTAGATCATTATTGCATCCAGGCATGCCAAAAAATGTGAATGCCAAAACCAAAGATCGTAGGACGCCACTGCTTCGAGAATAATTGTAGGCTCATGAACGTGACTAGTATATTTCCCGTGCCAGGTTGCGGGATAATTTTTCTATGCCCAAAGCATGCAATCAACACTACTTAACATTCCGGGAAAATCCCGTGATGAATTATTTTCTAATAACCTCTGCACATTATTAGCCGTTGGATGTCTCATATATTGCTGGCCAAATAAGTTAACAATGGCCACACAAAATTGACGTAGTATTTTTAGAACTGTACATTCTCCAATACGCACGTACTCATCAACTACATCTGCAGAATTTCCATACGCCAAACAATGTATAGCCGCTGTAATTTTTTGATTCGGGGATAAACCGAAAGCTTTTGTTGTATCTTGTCGAAGTTGAAAATAGTGATCGTAACTTACAGTAGCATCGAGTATTCAATTAAATAATGATCTTCGCATTCGAAAGCGTCTTCGAAATAGATTGTCGCTGTATATTGGATTGTCAGCAAAATAATCTCTGTGAAGACGTCGATGACCGTGTTCTCTTTCGCGGTGAATATAATGGCGTTGGTTTGTATGTTGATTCTGTTGAACAGCCATCAATAATAGCTGCGTACGTCTATTAATAAACATCGCAAGAGTTTCTTCTTCGTCGTCAGAAGAAGAGGTAAAGTTTGGAGAGGAGGTGTTGGTGGCCATTGAAGAAGTAGTGAATTGGGTATTTTTTTGTGGTTGTTTCAAATGGAAGATGGTAAGCTGGTTCAAATAAACCAATGTGACATGAAAGAAAATATAAGTGATAGGATTGGATTAGATGTGACATGAAATAGAGGACCCCTTGTGACATTACATGACAAATTTCTTTATCTATATATGAATAACTGTATGTTGATATTGGAATACTCGAGAGTTTATAGAATTCACATACTGGTAGATTCACTGACAATAATTGTGACCATATTACCCTTAAATTACAACATCATTAATGCTAATAACATACATCATACAATTGAAAATGCTAATTACCAGAATTCATACAAATAAAGAGGACTTCTATTCATCATATTCAGGTTGTGTAGATGGAACGAAATCGGGTGATGGATTTTCCGTCTTAGTATTGTCGTATACAACATTCCTATGCCATACTCGTCGGCTTGAAGAAGATGGGCGATCTCCTGATACTGATCTTCTATGAGAGATAACTTGTGATGGAATAGAGGACCACAGTACTATTTCTGAAAGAATAATCCTTCATAATTGTTCCTTTGTACTAGCGATTTCTTGTGTGTAACTTCTCGTAACTGTACCCCCAGAATATAATGGCAATTCCACTTCGCACTCACCGTAGTTTACATGCAAATCTTGTGGATGTGTTACGTACTCTGCAGGAGCCCAAAAAAGAGAAGCCGAAAACGGTAACTGTGCAGTCGGATCATTAATGCTAGCTAGTCCAATGAAATCAATATTGGCCACATGCGATATTTTCTTCATAATAACACCTATTGATACTTTGGCCCAATACTTTTCATATATACATTGGTTCACAAGCTGGACCAATTGGGAAGCGTCCAATGGTGGACCAATATCTTGCTGCGGTATCCAAGACAAAATGACGCCTGGGTTTCTCGGTATACCAATAGTTCCAGCAAATTAACGATAACAACGATCACCAAAATACCAAACACCCTATAAAATATTTTATTTGTCCAATCTAGGTCAACATTTATATTAAAAAAAATAGTTCTTGTATACAGGATATAAATAGCACCTTTACCTTTTCGAGAAACTGGAAAACAACTCGGTGACGAAACATGATATTTGCAAATATAATGCCATGCTCATTCGAATATGAAGATTCCAAATACGGTTGCCATATAATAGATGCTGCAGTCCTCATCTCCAATTGATACCTAGCTACAGAAATATTGAACCTAACCTGATATGTTCTTCGAAACTCCAATTCACTTCGATTCCAACGTGTAATTTTTGGTCGTTTGTCAGCAGCCGTTAATGTGTCGGCCAGATTATTAGTAGTTGCATTTATTAGAATACATACATGTGTGTATTCATAAGACCAGTACTGAAATTACAATAATGTATTAGTTACGGGAATGAAATAAATAACATTGTATTTAAGCCATAAACATAAATTCTTTATTAATAGTCGGTACCTCGAGTACTTGCCATGGCCCTTTCAAAGCCTTCACTGCATTTCTTGAACATGAATCCAGAGACATGTATAACAGTGCAAAAGCCTGACTACCCCCAATCAAATATGCCAACTATAGAAAGATCTTCTAGTGCTGCAATCCAACCACACCTTATAACTGAAGCAGCATTGGAGAAAAGAAATTCACCGAAGAAGTACAAAAAGAATGCATGTCCAACAAAAATGGCTCTATTGTTATCGGTCTGGGCTTCCTCAATCACAATATTGTGAAAATATTTCTTCAAAAACGAGCAACGTATTCCCTGAGACTTCCAATCTTCAGCTGTAATTTTAGGAAAAAAGTGAGTCTGAACCACTTCGAATGGATACTTCATGTCGATACATTGTGGTTTTTCACCTATTCCGATCGATATTCCCGTTAGCATCGCCCAATCCAACGGGGTGAAACCTAACTCACTGCACGGTAAATGAAATGTGTGGGTAGTGTCCCACCATCTCTCAACCAAGGCCTCGACAATCTTATGTGATGACTTCTCCGTATCAATCGTGAAAAAACGTTGCCAGCCTGCATTGTTAACTATTTCCTTGATTAATGGAACACGCGAGCATATCTTGTATGCTTTGATTGGATCCTTCCAACTCCCCCGGAATGAGCAAAATCCACCAAAGCAATTTTCAGTAATATTCTTACAAATATGAGCCCGGTTATCGACTACCCGTTTCCAGTTAAGCGGATCCCTTAAATCCACATCTGGAATATCTAATTCAGGTTGTTTGCTTGAATTGAGTTGAACCTCACTAGCTTGACTCTTTGATTTCTTCCTACCAATAAATCTTCGGGTCGACATCAGGAGATATTATTCTGGAGACTGGATTAAGCTTTAGTAAAAAAAATGGTGTTGCGACAGAGGAGAATGAATTGGGACAGAGGAGAAGATAGTATCTATTTATTGAGAATGAACCAAGTGCATCTCACAAAATATATAGAAGAAGAGAACTAGAGACATATTGATTATTTAACAACAAAGGAACATTTGGAATTTGTAAAAAATACAAAAAAATTAAATCAATCTAAAGTATTCTGATTGACCGTTTGACATTATGTATTCGGATTTTTTTTGTTTTTCTTAAACAACGAATGATCAAAACCCGCCCATGAAGCACCATCCCATCGGACGACCTACACATCGTCCTAGAAAAATTTAATTAATTTTTTAATAGAAAATTTACCGTACAGGATATTATTTCCCGTATATATATTTTTTTAATTTAATAATTACCCAAATTTCGACAAACGAGATTTCATGGTTCGTTTTACCTTTTTTTTTTCTTTTTTTTCCCTTCCAAATTTAAGGACGGTGTATAATTCACCGTTTGAAAAATTTGTTGCGAGAAACAATACAAAATATGTCGTCCGTCCAAATAAATTAACAAAAAAGCCAAAATTTGGCTAAAACGACTACAGAGAAACCTCTGTTGGCTATTTGCTATAAGCCAAATATGCAAAATTTGGCAAAAACGACTACAGATGCTGTCAACAATGCAAAATGGCAAAATTCAAAGTCACAACTGCAACATCATAAAATTTTGATATGTTAAACCTAATTTTGTGAAAAAAATTACGTGAAAGGTCATTTTGTTTTTATGATCTTATTCTCTTCCAAAATGTTTTATTTAAAACATCGCCAAATTTGGTTATTGCCTCAATTGGTATTGCTATAAAAAAAATGCTTTCTCTTTGAAGTGCTGATATCAAAAGTATCCTTAGAAAAAAAAAGTTGTGCTTAACTTTAAAAACTTTTCCTACTATTAAAAATACATTTCGAAAAGCTAAACGTCCAATTTAGGTGCTTTGAAAAAAATAATATAAATAATAGTTTTATACAAAAAAAAATTGGATTAAACACAGTTTCAATTAAGTTTTCCAAACACCCATATTGAGCTTAAAAGAGCTTTCACAAAACAAAAACAAAAAATCTCTCCAAAGCAGTGTCAAATCGAGTCGATCTAAATTGTTTAGAAAATTTATAATATTGCACTTGTGTCAGAGTTGCTGTTGCGATTGGATCTGGACCTGGCCATTAATGGCGTGCTGAAGATTTTTGGGAGGAAGAAGAAGAAGAATGTGGGAGAGAAATGCTTTGGATTTTTGTTTATATCGATAAAAGATCAGTACAAGATCCTATATAGGTCGATGGGGGGAGGGAGACGGTTACAGATATTTTACAGGATGGATGGAGGCAGAGCTTGGCAAATCCAGCTTGTAAGCAACGGAACCAATCCTCTCAACTATTCGATAAGGACCAAAGTATCTCGAAGAGAGTTTTTGGGGCAAGGGGTTCCGCATAGTTGTCTGTTTGTAAGGTTGCAATTTGAGGAAGACCAAATCTCCCACTTCAAATTCCCGCTCAGTCCTCTTTTTGTCCACAAAAAACTTCATCCTGCTTTGCGCAATCGCAATGTTATCCTTCAACAATGTGATGATGGCATCTCTAGATAACAACCCTTCTTCCACCATGGGTAAAGCAGTTGTACCTACTGTATAGCGCATTAGGGAAGGTGGTGGTCTGCCGTAGACACTCTCAAAGGAAGTGAGCCCCATCGATACGTGCCAGTTGGTGTTATACCAAAACTCCGCCCACCCAAGCCATTTGCTCCACTCCGTAGGCTTCTGACCACAAAAACATCGTAGAACATCTCCAAGGACTTGTTAACTACCTCCGTTTGTCCGTCACTCTGTGGGTGGTAAGCAGTGGATTGTTGAAGTTTACAACCTTGTTGCGCAAAGAATTCTTTCCAGAACTTGCTAATGAAAATTGGGTCGCGGTCGCTTACGACACTGCGGGGCATTCCATGAAGCTTATACATGTTGTCGACGAATACTTGGACAATCGATTGGGCTGTATATGGGTGTGCAATTCTGATAAAATGTGCGTATTTAGACAAGCGATCTACTACTACCATGATGGAGCTCTTCCCACAACTTTTGGGCGGTCCCTCTATAAAATCTATGGAAACATCTTCCCATATGCGATCTGGAATAGGAAGAGGGTTTAACAGCCCTGCTGGAAGGAGTGTTTCACTCTTGTTGCGTTGGCAGACTAGACACTCCCTCACCATGGTTTTCACATCACGACTGATCCCTTCCCATGTGAAAGCTCTTCTGATTCTTTGGAGGGTTTTATGAAACCCTGAATGCCCACCAATGGATGACGCATGATGATCTTCGAAGATTAATTTCTTCACACTAGCTGTAGGACTAACAAGAATTTTCCCTTGATAGTACCAGATTCCCTCAAAGAACCTGTAGTGTTCTGGATTGAGAGACCCACCTTGCAATTTTTCTGCGAGCTGTTGGTAGTAAGGATCTTGCTTAACCATTTTCTTGAGCTCTTCCACCCATTGTGGAACAACGAAATTTACTTCATAACATGTACCCTGTTCTCCTTGCCTCCTCGATAACCCATCTGCAACCTTGTTTTCGACTCCCTTCTTGTATTCTACTGTAAAGGAGAAGCCCAGTAGTTTCCACAACCACCTTTCTTGGATCTCAGTATTGATCTTTTGTTCCAAGATGTGTTTGATGCTTCTTTGGTCCGTCTTGATCACAAATGAAACCCCGATCAAATATTGTCTCCATTGCTTAACGGCTTAGAGGATGGCAAGGACCTCCTTCTCATAGGTTGACAAAGCGAGGGCTCTCCCCTTTAAAGCTTTACTCAAGTAGGCTATGGGATGAAGTTCTTGCATCAACACAACCCCAATTCCCTCCTTGGATGCGTCTATTTCCACCACAAAGATCTTAGAGAAATCGGGAGCCCGAAGCACTGGCGTAGTGGTCATTGCAGATATGAGAGCAACGAAGGCCTGTGTAGCCAATGGGGTCCAATTGAAAGAATTCTTCTTCAACAGCTGTGTCAGCGGAGCTGCGACACTCCCATAATCCTTTACGAATCTTCTATAGTATCCTGTCAACCCCAAAAATCCTCTCAATTCTTTCACATTTTTGGGTTCCGGCCATTCCTCAACAGCTCTAATCTTGTTAGAATCAACTGCTATCCCCTTAGCACTGATAATGTGTCCCAAGTACCCAATTTCCTTTTGCCCAAAGCTGCACTTACTAGCCTTTGCAAGTAGCTAGTGAGAGCTCAAAATTTTTGGAGTGTGAGTCAAATGAACAATGTGACTCTCCCACGATGGACTATAAACTAGGATATCGTCGAAGAAGACAAGTACAAATTTTTGCAAATAATCCTTGAAGATGTCGTTCATGAGGCTTTGAAAAATAGCTGGAGCATTTGTTAGCCCAAGGGGCATAACAACAAATTCGAAGTGGCCGTGATGGGTTCTAAATGCAGTCTTTGGTATGTCTTCAGCTTTTACTCTAATTTGGTGATACCCCGACCTCAGATCAAACTTAGAGAAGTACTTCACGCCATGTAATTCATCTAGAAGTTCATCTATCAAGGGAATAGGAAACTTGGGCTTAACTGTCTGAGAGTTAAGAGCTCTGTAGTCTATACACAATCGCCAGCTCCCATCTGCCTTCCTAACCAAGATTACGGGGGAAGCAAAGGGGCTGCAGCTTGGTCGAATGAATCCCGAAGCCAACATTTCCTTAATTTGCTTCTCAATTTCACCCTTGTAGTAGTGTGGATGTCTATAAGGTCGAATGCAAACAGGTTTCTGGCCTTCAATTAAAGGGATCTTATGATCTACTTCTCTTTGCGGAGGCAGCTTCATCTCTTCAGCAAAGACTTCTGGAAATTCACGTATAACTTGTTTGATTTCCGAAGCTGCTTGTTCACTAAGTGCATTACTGGGTCCTTCGTTCACCTCTCCTGCAACGGCTACTCCCTTCATTTGTATCATGTAGGCTTGGCACACGTAGTTTCCCATCTTGGTAAGCTCCTCTGCTTCCATACATTGCAGTTGGGTGTGTACTATTCCTTGCAATCTCTTCCAAACTCCAGCTATCTTGAAGGACATGGACATTTCATTGAAGTCCATCGTTACCGGGCCTAAGGATCTAAGCCAATGCAAGCCTAGAACCATTTGAGCAGGTCCCAATGGAAGCAGTAATAGCTCTGCTTGTAGACCAATTCCTTGCACGGAGAAGTTGACCTTATCAATCTTCCCTTCGCTGTACATGGCTTGCCCATTTGCTAATGTTACCTTGTATCTAGGTTCCTTCCTGAATTGTAGGTTAGATTTGATGGCGGTTTGTGTATCTAAGTAGTTGTGGGTGGAGCCGGTATCAATTAAAATGTTAACCTCCTTCCCATTGATGGTTCCCTTGACTCGCATTGTTTGTGGATACACTTGTTTGCCTACCAGAGCATGAAAAGATATTTCAGGTTGGAGAGAGTTTTGTGTGGTGGGTTGGATCAGTGGTGAAGAATTCCCTCCTATCATCTCATCTCCTTGCACATTCTCCCCTTCATCTTCATCTTCCAGACATTCAAGATAGTAGAATTTCTGAGATTTGCAGAGGTGGCCTGAGGTGAACTTCTTATCGCAATTGAAACACAATCCTTTGGCCTTCCTCTCCCTCATTTCATGAATGCTTAATCTGCGTGGTGCAAAAGTGGTTACTGGACTTGCTTCCGGAGGTTTTGTAGGTTGCGCAGGAAAATGGGAGGGGATAGCCGGTGTTCTGTGAGTGAAGGGAGGTCGGTAGTTCTTCTTCAAGCAAGCATACTTCTCTTCATACCCCCTCGCTAAACCCACCGCCTCGTTCACACTCTGAGGCCTTTGCGACTTCACATCCCAGCAGATTTCGTCTTTGAGACCACTTACAAAGGTACTGAGAAAGTGCGCCTCCGACCAATCTTCCACGAAATTTGAGAGCTTGTCGAATTCCTGGATATACACCTCTAGATCCCCTTTTTGCTGCAGCTTGGAGAGAAGCCCCCCATGATCTTGGAAGATGGTAGGGCAAAACCTGTTTATCAACTCCCCTAGAAATTTTCCCCAAGAGAGTTCATGAATTCTGGGTTTAATGTATCTTCGATACCATTGAGCAGATCTCCCTCTTAGATTTAGTGAAGCGTACTTCAGCCTCTGGGACTGCGAAATGTCGTAGAAATCTAGGAACTGCTCCATACCGCAGATTTATTCAGTGGGATCACCATCGTTGAAGATCGGAAACTCTACCTTGAAGGGAGTCTTCAACAAGTTCCCTCCCTCACTATGCCCTGTAGAGTTAATAGAAACAGAGTTAGGATGAGTTACTTCTCTATTGGGTACTAGATGAGAAGGGTTTGGGAGTAATGGGGGGTTGCTAGAGTGGGGGAACGGAGATTGTTGCGTCCGGGATAGCATCGCTTCCAGTCTGGAGAATCGCTCTCCAATGCTTGCTGCGATGGCTTCCACTCTCTCAGTGAGGTACCCATTGTGGAGTTGGGCCTCCGCCATCTGACTCTTGAGCGTCGCCACCTCTCCTTCCATCGTCGTACTACCCTCGTCGTGCTCATCTCTGTCGAGATAACCTGGCTCTGATACCAGATTGTCAGAGTTGCCGTTGCGATTGGATCTGGACCTGGCCATTAATGGCGTGCTGAAGATTTTTGGGAGGAAGAAGAAGAAGAAGAAGTAGAATGTGGGAGAGAAATGCTTTGGATTTTTATTGATATTGATAAAAGATCAGTACAAGATCCTATATAGGTCGATGGGGGGGGGGAAGACGGTTACAGATATTTTACATCGAAAAAGAAATACGTGCGTTATGCACTCTTCCACCCTCTTCCCGCCTAAAACAATATGAAAAACAAGAACGTTCGCACAACGTGTAAAACCCAGATACATCAGATACACACACACAGACTCATGGTTCTTACTGCAGAGTCGACTCTTCCCCTTCCCTAACCTGCGGTGAGCCCTCCCCTGCTCTCGGCGATGCTCCGCAGTCCCTGACAACTTGAGTTTGAAATTAGTTACTTCTGATCAATAATGGAATCAATCTAGAGACTGATGTGGTAATAGCAAATTGTGTATAACTAATATAAAATTTTAATATTTGTTGAGGACTAATGTGGAAAAAACCATATAATTATTTATTTTAATAATTTTTCTATTATATCAAATTATCAATAGAAGTTGTAATTTTTTTCCAAATTATAATTTTTGCACTTCAATTCTATATTTGCACTTCAATTCTATATTTTTTAATATATTATCAAGAGAGGTCTTTAGTGGAGGTTCAACCTCTTTCTAAAGTGGGAGAGCTCATCACAGTAGAGTCATCCTATGAATAATCCGAACTATTTATCTTGTTCAAAAAATTAATTCAGTCTAATCATATGGTCGATTTCTATTTACCCTTACATCATATCATTATAAGATACTAGGTTTGCCCGTGTACACGTGCCTACGACACGTTTCCGTGAACGATGCAACATATAAAAAGCCCTGTAAAAGTTAAATATATGCACGTCTTCATGAAAAATGATTTATATAGATGTGTATTTGGCAGTAGACATTGATATATTCTGAATTAAGTTGTTTATTGCTTTATATCTTGCAGAATCATTTGTGAGAAGCTCGGGATTGAAAATTCAAGTTGTAGATGCTGTTTTAACATGAAAATTCAAGTTCCTTTCCTCTAGATATTTTCCAGAAGCATGCAACTAGTTCACTATTTTGGAAGCCACTTTCAACACAAACTGCAAATCCTAACATAACCATTTGAGAACCAAGCATTTTGTTATATTATGTCAAATACTTTTAACCATGACTAGAGTTGAAGTTGTTTGGTTCTAGACTAATATATATTCAATACTTTGTACCTTCAGCTTATAGTTACACCCCTTGATGGTCATAGTGAGTGGCTAACTAACCTTATGATCATATCTGTTATGTTTAATTAAGTTTCAAACAATAATCAGAATATTTCTTCATGCACATGCTCATTAGTATGTAATTACTCTCAGTTTCGATAGAGTGCTGAGTACTCTTAACAAAATGGAGCATTTGCAACTTATGCTAAAAATTGATCCACCCAGTACCAACCAACTATATCTACTTCATTTCAATATCTTCAACACACTTTCGAAAAGACGAATTCTAAATAAAAAAATACTAACGATAGGCAAGAATTATCTATATAATAAATTTAAAAATTAAAAAAAATCCTTCCCCGAGAGTGGGCTTCTCCTTCGAGCTTCACAATCCATGCAGTTAAAAAAATAAAAATAATAAAAATCCATTAAAAAAAATTGAGCACAAATAGTAAATCGGACGTTCAACTATCAATTAAATTCCATCAAGAATCGATATTTTTACCCAAAAAACCACAGATCTGATGAATCAAATGCAAGATCTAGGCGGCGAAAGAACACAGAGGATTGCGAGATTCGGTGATTAGGGCTTGGAAGTCGAGAAGGGGAAGAAGAACACAGGAATTTGAGAGTTAGTCGGGAAGAGAGAGACACGGAGAGAAAGGGGGGGGGGGTTTGAATTTCTGGAAGTGAGAGAGAGAGAGAGAGTGTGAGAGGATTGGAATTTGAGTTTTGGGTTTGAAATTTTGAGCGGAAAAATATGTTTTGTGAGAATCAATCTGGGCCATTGATTTTAGGGAAGATTGAAGGAGAGCCGTTTGATAGCTTTCTTTGTAATTTATTATATAGATAAAGATATTTCAGTAGTATAATTTTATAATATTTTAGTTGCATGGTCAAACGAATTTCAAAATAAATGAATTGTATTCATAGACCAGTTTAAGCATCTCTAAGAGCATCCACAATGGTATTTCTCATATATGAGAATATGGCAAAATAGCATATAACAAAAATCGTGATTTGCTACAGTCGTGATTTGCTATAATTTGATAAAGACGGTACATCTTATTTCGTCCGTTTTTTTATACAGTTAATTAACTAATGATTAGATATTAAAATAGGTTAATTAAATAAATTAAATAATAAAATATATACTAAGCTACTTAATTATAACACTAACCTAAGATTAACCTGGGCTAAACTCACCAAATGGGCTGGACGGGACATGTTGTCCCGTTCATGCCAAAAATGGCTTCAAACGGGACAACATGTCCCGTTTGACGATTTACAGTATATTTTTTTTATCCAGACAGTGCAACATGTACCGTCTGATCATTAAAAAAAAAAGTCGGACGAAACAACATGTTTCGTTTGATCCCATTAAAAAATGAAAAAAAAAATAGGGACGGAAATTTGAGAATCATCAATTTCGTTTATCAAATATGAGAAGCGATTGTAGTTTTTTTGTCAAAATATGGTAAAATAGCAACTGACTGCAGCCGCTCATTTCTCTAAAAATGAGAAAATTGCAAAAATAGTAAACGACTGCGGATGCTCTAACAACATGAATGGTTTTTTGTATTGATATAAATTAATTTTATTTTGATACGAAGTCTACCTCCTTTGAATGCATTACTAAACCACATTTTCGTTTATATGACGTCTTGGTAAGGGGCTTACTTTAGAGCATTTGTAGTCGTTGACCAATTTGTCAAAATTTGTAAATTTTGGCAAAGAAGGCGCTGTAGTCGTTGGCCAAATACCCAAAATTTGGGTTGCGGCGCTACAGTAGCCGGCTATATTTGGCAGCCGAAATGGCAATTGCCAAAATATAGCTAACGGAAGATGATTTTTCGTTGAAGAGATCGGACGGAAGATAATTTTCCGTCGGAGAGTTTTTTTTCACTCGCACTCATCGAACGAGGGATTATTCCCCGTCTGATGAATTAAAAAAAAAATTGACGGACGGTAGACAATCTACCGTCCAACAAAAATTTTGCTAAAGACAAAAGCCTTGGACGGGACTTCATCCCTCGTCCCAGGCAAGTGAGCATTTTTTAATTTTTTTTTTAAGTTCTTTTTTTGTCCATTTCTCATTTTCTCACTTCACTGCCGTTTCTTTTTTTTTTTAAATTGTCCTTTTCCCTCACTTCAATGCATTTATTTATATATATATACTAGTTAAAAATTACCGTTCACCAAGTGCACATTGCTTGGTGGATATGTCAGTCGAATATTTTAACAATATTTTATATTGTGGAGAAGAACAATCATAGAAAAATTCTCCTACAAATGTTGAACGATGCAATATAAAAAACTTATAAAACTTCATTAAGAAAATTCATACCTATTTGATCAATATATATTAATTATGTGCATGAAATACTTAAAACTTTTAACATTAAAGACACCAAATATCATATCAAGTCTTGAGAAAATTCAAAATATGTAAATAATTGTCTCATCAAAAACCATAAAAGATATATAAAAAGATATAGAAAAGAACAAATTAATAAATCCTAAACTTATAAGTAAGGATTGACAGATGCACATGGTTTCTATTTTGTTTAAAAACATATGTACATAGTATATAGCTATGTGGAGGGCACTCATATCTCATCCAACTAACTCAATAATTCAAATTTTCTACTTCCTAAATAAGATCACTTCTCCTCCATGATCATATGTTCATAAAGAGATAACTGCTTTAAGCAAGCAGTTCATCTCAAAAGTTATCAAGTTCTGCAAATAACTGAGAAGTTTGGAGACCTTCTCAGTTGAATAGCCAAGCTAAATTGCATGGTATATTATGTAAATCATTAAATAAAATAAGGAAACTCAATTCAATTTGGCAAAATATTAAACATCTCACCGACATTCCGTATAATCCAAAAAAAATGGCTGCGGTGGGAAGGGTGGCGGGGAGGGTTTTAGTTTGGCTAAATATCGAACGTCTTCAAGACATTGCACATAATCCAATAAAAAAAAGTTCTGTCAGTAATGAGATGTTTGGGTTGTGCTAGCAATGTTATTAATTCATTGAAATTAACAGTATTAAAGGCAACATAGAAGTTGAAGTTAGTTGCATTATTCCACCTTTTTCCTAAAAAAAACATAGAAGTTACAGTCTGATAAACTATCAATTACACATCTAATTCAATGAAATAAGAAAGATACGCAGTTTGACACTGGCTTAACAACATGACCTTAGGATCTACAGATTCCAAATTTCAAGTGGCCTTCTTTATAAATTTTAGGTGACATTGACAATGCCCAATTCCTCAAATATACAGAACCCTAGCTTGAGCCCTAACAGAACCAAATCAAATCAAAGCAAACGACAAATTTTTACTGAGTTTCCTGACGTCGGTGATGAGCCGTGCGGCCTAGAAGAGCCTCTCCATCGCCATTGCCACCTGTTTCGGTGGCGCCTCCGCCATTGATTTGTATTCTTCCGATGGGTCTTGTGGCGGTGATTGCTGCGTACGATTAGAGGGGCAACGGGTTGGGAGAAAGAAAGAGAGCGGCGAAGGGAGAGAAGGGTTTGGGGCGTAGGTATTAGGGATTTTATTTGGGGGCATTTGTATGGTCCAGATTACATCTAGGAGTAAGATGTGGTCCAGATTTTGTCTATTTTTAAAGATTTGTGTGGTCCATGTGAGATCTAAGATATAATAAAAATGAGATGTATGGTCCAGATCTGCTCTTAACAGATTTATTCTTGCTTTTATAATAGTAAATAAATTTATATATATATATATATATATATATATATATATATATATATATATATATATTATTATTATTATTATTATTATTATTATTATTTAAATTTCTGAGACAAAATATAATATTTCGTCTGAGGCAAATTTTGACTGTTGATGACTACAGCGCAAACCCATTTTTTTTATTTCTATTTGTCAAATACCCAAAATCTGAGTCAAGGCGACTACAAATGCTCTTTAGAGAGGAAGATAGGGAAAAGATGAGACTGCAAAAAATACTAGCAGGGAGGGTGGAACTGTACAAGACAAATAGTGATGGGGAATGCTACGAAGAATAAGCGGAAGACGTGCATTTTTTTGCTTTTGAATTTACATAATTTATTTTTTTGCATATCTATTAATATTGGGTATTATATATGTTATAAACTCTTGTTTGTTCTCGTTAATGAAACACAGTGTGTATAACATTTTTAAGTCAAGAAAATAAAAATAAGAAATATTCCATAATAAGTAGAGAGAAAAAATGTAGTAGCACAAGATTACTACGAAAACTATAAAACAAAAATTAATAATCTATTTGAGCCAATCAAGGCGATCGATTTAAAAATTTCAAAGTAAAAGATTTGAATATGAAAAGTTTTGGAAGTGAAATACTACTGAAATAAACAGGTAAAATAATTCAAAATCACCTTGAGTTTAGGGTAAAATTTTTAGTGGATTAAATATGCAACTTTTTATATTAATCTTATGTTAGTGCATTCAAAGTGACTTTTATAATAAACTATCATATATCTCTACTAAGAGCATCCACAGTCGTTTGCTAAACCTATTCTAACTTTAGAAATGAAAATTTAGCTTTTAGCGAATGTCGCTGCAGTCGTTATTTCTAATTTTTAAAAAAGTATAGTATGAAACGGATGTTGTTCATCCGTCTAATAATTTTTTATTTTATTTTATTAAAAAATGGAGCATACGGTACTTCTTCATCCGTCTTTTGTAATGGACGGCACTTCTTCATCCGTTTAAAAACTTTAAAAAAAAAAAAATAAATAATGGTTGGAAGGATGACCTTCATCCGTTCACTGCTTTTGATTTTTTTTTTTTTAATAAAGTAAAAAAATGTGAATTTACGAAAAAACCACTATCACTTCTTCCTATAATAAATCGGCAAGGGCAAAATGGTAAAAGCCATCTTATCAAAAGTGAGGGCGGATGAACAACATCCGTTTCTCACTTTTGGGATTTTTTTTTTAAAAATAGCTTTATCTATTTAATTAATTAATTTTATATATTAAAAAACGAATTATGGAATGGACGGAACAACTTCATCCGTTTAAAACAATTTTTTTTTAATTATCGAATTGAGACGGATGATCTTCCTCCGTCTCAATACTCAAACGGATTATGTTAATCCGTCTTCTATATTTAGCAATCTTCCATCCGGCTTCCTAACTTTAGCAAAGTACTGTAGATTGCTATTCTAACTTTTGAGTTTTTAGCAAACCACTGCACGTCTGTTTTCTAAATGGATTTCTAATTTTTGAGTATTTAGCAAACGACTGTGGATGCTCTAATAACTCATGTATTGCTATAGTTATGAAATTAATTTTATTTAGTTTTTTAGCTGAAAAAATTAAACAAAATAGTTAAATAACACTAGTATTTTTCACATGCGATGCACGTTTTGATAAAGAGTTTGAGTTAAACGTGCGATACATGTAAGTCAACAGTAATTAGCACGTGCGATGAATGTCTTAATTTGAAAAAAAATATAGAGCTGAATAGATGATACACGTATTTTTTAAAAATTAAGAATTTTTTTTTTGATGTGTACGTGCGATGTACATATTTGTTGGTGACAAAAGTGTTTCTTTTATGAAAAAAAATATTAAAATTTGTTTATTTATGACAAACTCTTCCATTAAATAGTACTAGTAATTTACACATGCGATGCACGTTTTATTAATTTCAAAATATAAAAATAAAAACTCTAATGTAGGGAGGATTTGAACCAGAAATCTCCTTTATATTAGTTATGTACGTGCGTTGCACATGTTGGTAGAATAACAAAATGACAAATGACACTAAGGCCTTCTTCCATTATAATATTATAGATATATATAAGTAAATATATTATATTAAAGATAGATAGATGGATAGTAATTTACGCATGTGATGTATGTTTAATATATATAAAAAATTAAGTAACAAATCTGACATTTTGAGGACTCGAAGCCGAGACCTCATTCATATTAGTTATGCGCGTACGATGTACATGTTGGTAGATTGACAAATGACACTAAGTCCTTTTCCCATTATAATATTAGAGATTAGAGATATATATAAGTAAATATATTATATTATAGATAGATGGATAGTAATTTACACATATGATGCATGTTTAAAATATATATATATAAAAAAAAATAACAAATCTGATATTTTGAGGACTCAAAGCCGAGACCTAATTCATATTAGTTATGCGCGTGCGATGCACATGTTGATTGATTGACAAATGACACCAAGTCATTTTCCCATTATAATATTAGAGATTAGAGATTTGAGATATAAGAGCATCTGTAGTCGTTGTGAGCCATTTTTTGGGTATTTGGCAAATGGAAATAGAAAATTTGAGTCGGCGCTGTAGCCGTCGAAAGTTAAATTTTGGTCAGACGAAGGATTATCTTTCGTCTCAAAAATTTAAAAACAAAAAAATAAAATAGAAATAAAAAATTTTTTGGCTGCACAAAAGCACAAAAGGACAATAAAAAAATATTAAAAAAAAAAGCGAAAGTGAGGGACGGTAATCTACCGTCCCAACACTTTTGTCTTATTCCAAATTGTTAAGGACGGTAGATTATCTACCGTCCGTCCGACTCTTTTTGTCAATTTTTTTTAAAATTGTTTGGAACGGTTCTTTATCTTTCGTCCGAACACTTTTGATTCTGCGACGGTAAATAATGTATCGTCCGATATAAAAAAATTTAAGCGGCGGAAGATAATCTATCGTCCGATCGAAGGGACGGTAAATCATCTTTCGTCAGCTATATTTTGACAATTGTCATTTCAATTGCTAAATATAGCCGATTACCGTAGCAATCATATCCAAATTTTGGGTAAATGGCCAATGACTACAACTTTTTTTTCCAAATTTTGAAAAAATTGGATATATGGCAAATCGACTACAGATGCTCTAACGGCGTAGCATGTAGGCGGTGTATGCCTACGGTAGATTTGTTTTATCTGTATACTAGCTAAACATCTTGATAGGTTGTTTGATGATTACGCCCGCTTTTAATGACAAAGATTACATTCATGGATCTCCTCAGGTTTTATTTGTTCTTCAGTATAACTGACTGCAAACTTGGTATTTTTCTGGTTTGGAGTTTTGCCAGGATCTGAACCTGTATTTTCTGCCACCTTTTAGATTACTTGTTGCTTAAATGGCTTTGGTTCCCTTCAACCCTTCAAGGCAGTAAATACAAAGTAAAAATATCAATTTTACTAATTTTTGTTGGTTAAAGCATCTGTAGTCGGTTGGCCATTCTGTAAAATTTTTTAAAATCTGGAAATAAATTGCGTTGTAATCGTTGGCCATTTACCCAAAAAATTAGGTTTCGAATGAACAGTTACTGACTATATTTGGGAAACGAAATGAGAATTGCCAAAAAATAGCTAATGGAAAATGATTTATCGTCTGATTGATTGAACGAAAAATTATCTTTCGTCGGAAAGCTCGAACGGAAAATAATACCTCGTCTCTACATTTTTTTGCCTGACACGCTCGGACAGGAAATAATATATCGTCCCTACAATTTTTTTTTTTTTTAAATTAAAAAACGGTCAAATGGGAGATGAATACCGTCTGTTTCATAAAAAAAAAAAAAAAAAAAAATCAGAAATGAAGTGGGATGGGAGATGAAGCCTCGTCCCATACTTTTCTTTCTTTAAAATTTCTATAGAACAATCCCATAATGATTTCTATGGGTTAAACTTAGGTTTAAAAATTAATTAATTAATAATTAAGAAATAATTAGGATTAATTTAACATTTACTAAGGAATTAATTATGATTTAAAAATTTTTATTTTTTTAAAAATAAGACGGATGGGAAATTATTCCCCATCCGTTCGAATTTTTTTCTTTTTATTGCATAGGAGGAAAAAAAATTATCTTTCGTCTGAAATTTAAAATTGTGAAAAAATTTAAATTTTGGCTTTCGCCGACTGCAGTGCAAAGTCATTTTCTTCATTTCTATTAGCCCAATACCCAAATACCCATAATTTGGCTGTGGACGGCTACAGATCTCTCAGTTTGGTACTACTGCTACTGCTACTGCTACTGCTACTATACTGATGGAAATGAAGCGCCCGTACAAGTAATAATCCTAATAATAAGATTATTTTATAAAGTTTTTTTGTCCATAAGTCTAATAACATCAAAGTAATAGTACACTAAAAGCATTTTTTCGATATTAATTAAATCAATAGACAAGACAATGCAATTATTCCAGCTGTGATCAAATCTCAAAAAATTAGGATTAATTATCATTTTGAGGCAGGGTGCAGCAGTAATTCCGGTGGCTTTTGGGTTTCCGGTGCGTTGTTTCAGCTGGATTTGCTATTTTTCTTTTGCAGCCGCTGTGTCTTGGCGCTGCTGCACTTGCTGTTGCTGTCATTCGCTAGTTTCATTGGCTAGGTTTTTTCGTTGTGTGGGGCGGTGGCATTGCTGTTTTTTATTATCATCACTGATGTTTAATTTTCCTCTTTTTATGTATTTTGAGTAGCACTGGTATCGGACTGGGTCCTTCACTATCTGGATCCGGACCCGATCCTCTACGGGTCCAAAAATTAGACCCGGACCTGGACCCGTGAGAACTGGATCCGGTTTCGGATCATATTAAAATATTCTTACCGGTTCGGGTAGGAGCGGGAGTATGAGCATCGAGCAGAGGCGGCGAGTGGAGGATTTAAAATAGAGGAGAGAAGAAAAAGGCATGAGTTTTGAGTTTGGAAAAGAAAGATTTAGAATTAAGGAGGAATGAGGGGAAGGATGAGGATAGAATATTTATTTTTATGTTGATTTTTTGGTTTTTTTTAACTGGTCCGGATCCGGGTCGGATCTCTTTTGAGCGGACCCGGACCCGAAAGTACACCGGATTCCATTTTAGGATCCGGATCCAGACCCGAACCCGGATAGGCCGGGTCGGTTCCGGTCCAATGCCGGATCCGGGTCGGGTCCGTGTTTCGGGGATTTATACCAATGCTAATTTTGAGTTGCTATGTGATGTAAATTAGTTATTTGCATTGTTTTTTTTATGAAAAAGGTGGAATAAGGCCACCCTGTTTCATTAATAAGAAGTTAACAAAACAACCTCAGCATACTGGGATAAGTTACAACCTACAGACAGAAGAAAAAAAACATGAAGCGACATGACCAGTACATATAATCAGCTCTCACTCTAAACTACGAGGACCAACTAATTGTATGTCCGTCAAACAATCTTCGAGCATCCACCTCCACGGCATGCGCACACCCACCTGAAGCGAATCAAGCGGGATTTGAAAATTTGTCGCTCCCATCCTTCTACCTCACCAAAGCAACTTCACATATGGCCCAATCGGAGTCGCACCCAAAAGGAGAGCCGTGGAGAGGGTACTCACCTTTGTCAAGCTATAGCTCTCATCAGCAATTTCTCACCAAACAAAACACTCGGTCACCCTAACCACGAACACCGACAAGGAGGGAGCCGTGAAGAGGATACATTCACCTCTCACACGTATCTACTCTCCTAGCGATATCTCACAAACACTAACAGACACCAGCACAGAGTAGTGAGAAGCAGCATCTTTACTCTCTCACTCTTTCACTCTCTCTCTCACGCAAAACTCGAAACAATCACAACTAACAGAAGCATCACCTTCCCCTCTCGCCCCCTACGGGCGGTGGAGATTGCAGGTTTATTGATGAGGGCGTAGTGATGGCGCTGTTGCGAAACCTGTGGTCATTGATTAACGGGTATCGAATTCAGGGTGTTACCGATCAAAAACAAATACGTCTCCACCTCAACAATTTCTACAGGACACCTCATGGGGGGACCCCGTCTGCGGGCCCAAGCCCCACTTATTACTGTAAAGGTGCGCACCTATGGGGGGACCCCGTCTTCGGGCCCTAGCCCCGTAACCGTGCAACACCGATCCCAGGCACCTCCTCCACCTACTACCATCACACCTACTCTCACTTCTTCGCATACATAAGTGAGCGCACATCACAGAGGGACCCCATCTTTGGGTCCAAGCTCCACAATCGTGCAAGACAACTTAACTCCCGGTATCCGCACACGCACTACCAACCCTCGCAAAAACGCCGAGAGTGTGGACATGGTGGTAAGCGCACAGAACATCCGGACAAAAAACTAGTAAATTCACACAATCCCAATCTAACTCCAACCCCAATCCCAAACAACACAACCCCAAAACCCTCACTCGACGGGGGACACACTAGTAGACGCTGTGAAGACTGCACCGGCAACAAGTGAGCGCACATCATGGAGGGACCCCATCTTCGGGCCCAAGCTCCACAATCGTGCAATACAACATACTCTACCCTCCACACCACCCACACAAATACAAACACAACGTATTTTCCGCTGACCTATCGGTGTTGAATACACCCAAAGTCAACCATCAATCTCCAACTTATCTCAAACACTTCCCCACACAATCAACACACTCACACATGGTCAACCCCAACACATCAACTCCTACATTGACCACTGAAATTGCTCAATGTCCAGGTCCATCGACTGGACGAAGCACATCATCGACTGGACGTGGCTGGAGCACCAACGACTGGACGGAGCTACGCCAGAGCTGGACAGGAGCGTCGGCGTTGCAGAACAAACATCATCGAACTGGACATGGGGCGTCGGCGTTGGAGCACCCTCAACTGGTCGTTGCGTTGACTGCTGGCCCCTCCAACCTCTGTCCCGATGCTTGGAGGAGCACATCGGAGGGCTTCGACGGGGCGGCGCTTCTGGAGGAGCACGCCAGAAGTAGATCGACCTGGAGCACTTCACCTGTTCGAGAGCGGCTTGATTCTGAGGTTGGGTTTTCGTCTGGACTGTGGCGGCGGGAGTAAGGCGGTGGGAGGGGAGGGGTGGAAGGCATGGAGGGGCGACCGTCGTCGTCGCTATGCGAGTGGGAGACCCACCCCAATCTTCGTCACTCGAGTGGGAGTCCCCGTCTGGGACAAGAGCTCGACGTCGTCATCGCACGCCGCCCCGTCGTCGTCACTATGAGAGTCCGCATCTGTGACGAGCTCGACGTCGGAGAGGCTTGGTGGTGAGGTGGGAGGGGCTGAGATGGAAGAGGATGCAAGGAGGGGGGCCGATGTGAAGTAGATGAACGGCGGGCAAGGGGGGGGGGGAACCCTAGCCGCCGCCCCCAAACTTAGATCTAGGGTTTTATTAGGTGACAAGTTTTGAGAAGCGTTATTTGCATTGTTCAACTCTGAGTATATTCTGATGGCTGGAGCCGTTTGGCTCTATCCGACATATCAAAAAAAAAACTTGTATTCTATTGTTGTACTGGTTTAATAGTTTTATCCCCAAACCGTTATTAGCTTTAACAAAATCGGACAACCTATCAAACCGTACATAAAGAAATCTTCATCACTTAATATTAATCACTTTCAGTCAAAAATAATCAAAATTTCTAACCAAAAATACTACGATTTATGCATCGAAGGCCTTGCCGCCTAAAGAAATTCTGGCGTTGGACCTTTTGCATGTACGTTGGCATTTCTGCTCTCCCAAATTAAGATTTTATTTTATTTTTTTAATTTAGCAGATGGATTGAAAAAACTCCAGCCCTCAACAGAATTTATTAACGAATAAAACAGTAACAAACAAAGATCTAAATTAATGATCCACGTTCATCAGCATGAGCTAATAATCTTTTATGACAAGCTCATACGCCATGCTACATACAATGGAAAAAGGCAGTTTTCCCTCTTAAACTTGCAATGTCACTTGTAAATTTGGAGAAAGTTTTGAATCTTCTCTCGCACTTGCAACCTGAGCTAAACACAACACACCAATGCATCCACTTTAAAACTGTTTACCACTGGATCCCGAAATGTGCAACAAGAAAAGGAATCAGCTAAAGATAATGCACTACTCTTTCCCAATATAACCCAAAGCTATGCAAATGTAAAGCTTGCAACAGCATGAGATAACGACACTTCTTAAAAAAGAGCAGAGTAGGGCCCCAGAAGCCAAGACTGTTCACATATCATATCATATCCAATCCAATGATAGACTACTACTGGCTACCATTTGACAAGCCAAAATCCCCTCTGCACAAACACATGCCAATCTCACACCATTTCAGGAATGTCCTAAAAAATAACTTTAGAAACATAGAACAGTTTTCAAAGGAAAACACACTGGTCCATTGGGCGTACGAAATTTGAAGCAAATGAAGTAGTACTACATATTACTACTACTGCTCACACACTCGATCTCTCTCTTTCTATCCAGCCACTGGTTCATCTGTGTGATTGGCAGATAGAGAGTGAGACAAAGAGCGGATGCAGTATGGATAATAAATGAGAACAGATTTCAAACTAATTCCGGAAACCTACGAAAATGCCGACCAACATAGTTGTAACTGGTCAAACGATTGGAGCCATTTCGACTGATTGGGGTGAAGTGAACAGGCAAGTACTCCTCATTTGCACACGGAAATGTCATCTTCTTAAAGTGTTCCAAAAGTTCGCCTACACCCTGCAATTCCATAGAACAATACATTGTAGATGAGTTTTGCGAGAATATGGCCTACCAGTTAGTTCTAGGGTGGTTTTGATGTTCATGTTGAATAATGGATTTGGTAAAGATGAGATGAGAGTGTACCTGAACCCTAGCATAAGTCACCTCGCAAATTTTGCGACAGCCAAGGTGGCCATCCCAGTTACGTTTGTGATAATGGTGATAGAACCTTGATGCGGCTATGGGAGTAGTGAAATTGATGAAAGCATAGCCTAGGTTCAAATCAGTGCTGCAATTTTAAATAAATTTATTATAATCAAAGTGATTTCATATATAAAACCAAAATGCGCGCTGCCTCAAAAGTAGCTCAAGTTCGATCAAGCTACCAAATATACGACTTAAAATCAAAGTGATTAATCATTAGGATTATATACATACCGATGCCACTATGTTCAATAGAAGAACACATAAAATGTGAAAGTAATTAACTCTAATAAAAAGCAGGAACACAACATGTCTACTAAAATTTTTTTAAAATAATAAAATTAACCATTACCCAAAATCAAATGGCAGATACAGAAAATCAAACTCCGAAAGCGTTTCTTCAGCCATAAGCTTCTTGTTGACCTCAAAGCAGTGGTCGTCCAACATCTCCAAAATCCCCATCTTGCTGCCAAACAAATTTGCATATGATTAAAAAAAAGGTCATAATTTCAAAATTAGTTAAATAAATGCAGGCTTACTCAAGCTTATTCGGAATATTTTTCATCATCATAGTTGTCTTCAAAACACCACCATGACTATTCTCCTTAACCTCAAAATCCACAGTGCAATTAGCTCTCGGTGGAAGTGCAAAAACACCCCTCTGATTCCTTCTAATAACAAATTTCCTCATGATGGGCTTTCTACACTTAACCCTGGAACCACACTTCACAAACCCTCCATCAACTTCCCTTTCTCCCTCCACCTTTTGAAGCTCCTTCACCATTTGCTTTGTCTCCTCCACAAGTGGTGGAGGAACAAAACCATGGTTGTGGTTGTCCTTGTTGGGGAACATAATGAACTTTTGGGGGGGATCTTGCATAGTGTAGTAGATGCAAGGATAGGGTGTGATGTAAGAATGGTACAAGTCATTGGGGTTGGCATTGTAGTTTGGTTGAGGAAGGAGACGAGAAGGTGGGATGAAAGGGGAAGCATGAGGGTTAAGATGCGACATTGTGTATGTAGTAGGGTTACAGAGAAGGGAAGAAGGGAGGGAGGGAGGGGGGTTTGCTTTGGTTTGGGTTTGTCTTATAGATGTAAAATAGTACTGCAAATAGAGGAATGGAGGGAAGGGTGAAACTGTGAAGTGGAGTGGTGTGCTCCTTTAGGGTACGTACCGTTGATGGGATGGTGTATTGGTAATGGCGGTCCAAAAGAAATCTAATGATTTCATTTTATTTAATAGTTAGGATACATACACACTCTCAAATATTTTGTCTATGATCGATATTGATTGGGTTTAGATGAGGATTAAGATCTTAAGTTAATGGCCTTTTTAATTCACCCAAATTATACCTTACTTAATACTAAGAATATGAATTCCTGATTGTAATCCAGTGAGTGCAAGTCCCATAGAATTTCTTTCCCAAGATGCATCATTGGATTTTAGATAGACGAGCCAAGCCAACAAGGTGGATAGCTTGGACCCGATTTCCGATTTTTCCGTGCTTTGAGGTGATACACTGATCTGTGATGTGATGAGGTGCAGGTTGCATGACCTTCTGCTTATGTTCAAATTGCAGCTGGCCAATGCCGTCATGTTGTTGGGTTGCGATTTGACAATTTGTCTTTCACTCCCTCCCGTTTTAAAATACAAATCGTTTCAGGTTTTCATGTAACTTTTTTTTTTTTTGATGATAACGGATAGAGTCAAACGATTCCAGCCACACCAAAACGATATATTAAAATCAGGAAAACTGTACATAAGAATGGCTGTACCAGAGGTAAAACATCCCAAAAATACATAGAGCAACACTAATAAACAACAACAGAGCAATACAAAAGGCACAGAAGCAGCCCGGCAGGAGAGGATGGCAAGAAGACTGCAGCAGCATCAGCGACGCGCCAAAAGACAAAACCACTGAAGTACAGAGACCTGTCCAAGCTATAGACTGAAACCATCTGCCAAGACTAGAAGCCCGGCTGGAGAGGGGGGCAAGAAGACTGCAACAGCATCAGCGACGCGCCAAAAGACAAAACTACTGAAGAACTGAGACCCCCGAGGCAAAGCTGGACATGACGGACGATCGAGAAAGCCCAACCGCGCAGTAAGTCTGCCGATGCAGGGCAAAAAACAACCTGGCAAAGCATCCTCTACCAGGAACAAAGCAGAGTAACAATACACCAAGCAAAAAGGCGTAAAAAAAACGCATCAAAAATCTCAGAATAGTCCAAGCCTGACGGCCATCAGCAACAAACAACTAAATCAACAAATCAACACAAAGTAGGCTAGAGGTGGCAATCTGCCACAAAGCAAACCACCACAAAGCCAAAAAGGCACGCCAACATGCCACAGGCAGATAAAACAGGCAAAGCCTGAATACTACATAACCCATCAGCTAGTAAAAACAACCACACAGACATCCAACTAAAGGTGCAACGGAAAGAAAACATAAGAACAAGATAAAAGACAATAGAGAAACATTAAGCACAACTGCCCTGATACAAAAAGCCAATGGCCAAAACCAAAAAGATCAACCAAAAGCAGGGCAAAGGAGCAAGAGCCAGCGGGAAAGAGCAACAACCAGCTTCGGCAGGGCTCAGACAGACCACCCCGATCGAAAGAGGGAGGCAGCAAAACACAAAAAAGCCCTGGGGCAAGAAACTTCTCTAGTGAAAAGTCAGGTCTGCATAAAAGTCAGCCAAAAAAAAACCCTGTTAGACACAGAAAAGAAGAAAATAAAACAGGAACAAATTACTCAAAAAGTAAAGCTTGCAGATTATAAAGACAAGATATCGAATTGGAAAGTTTTAAGCAGTCCTGAGAAGCTCTGCCCTTGTAAGCAGGACCCGAACTCCAGAGATTGAACCAATAGGACAAGGACTCAATAAGGGACCGAGGAGAAGAGAAACGGTTTTGAAACACTCTCTGGTTCCTTTCCTTCCAAATGATCCACACAATGATGTGCACAGACAAGACCCACGCAGGACGGAGCAAAGAGTTCCGAGGCTTAAAAGACCAAACCTGAACTAAAGATGGCGGGATAACTCCCGTATCCCAAGCCAGGCAACATACCCTCCAAAGAGGGAGAATAAAAGGGCACAGAGCGAAGAGGTGGTTAACATCTTCAGTCATCTGGAAACAAAAAGCACAGCGTTGCCCCCAAGCTAAATTCCTTCTATTGAGGACGTCCACGGTGAGCAATTTTCCTTGAAAAGCCAGCCAAAAGTGAATCTTCACTTTGAGGGGGGCAGCAGATCCCCACAACAGATCCGCAACGGGGGATAAGACACCCCTAGAATTAAGGAATTGGTAAAAAGACTTGACAGAAAAGGAACCGATGGTATTCCAGCGCCAAATAATACTCTCACTAGACTTCCATACGAAGCTGTTGAGTTGTGAAATGAGGTTATTAAGACACTCCACGAGAGGAGGAGGAAGATCAATCACAAAGGATATGGACCAAACTCTTACTCCGTCAATGACAGAGAAAGAGTCGGCAACAGTAGCTAAAGGATCTGAGGCGAGCAAATAAAGAGAGGGGAATTCAGAAGAAAGTTTGACGTTACCCAGCCAAAGATCCTTCCAAAATAAAGCTCTCGAACCATCCAAGCAAGATCGAACAGTACTACAATAGAAAGCGGCTGATGCCTTCCAGACACCCTTCCAGAAGGTCGATGCACGGCGGGAAATAGACGCAGGGAATTCCCACCAAGCAAAAGAACGAGAACTGTGATACTTGACATAACAAGACCAAGGAAGGTTCCCACGTTGGTGAAGCGACCATAACCATTTTCCAAGGAGGGCAAGGTTATGATCTCGAAGGTCCAGCACTCCAAGCCCTCCCTCCCGTTTGGGGGAGCAAATCAGTTTCCAGTTACAAAGGTGGGTACCTGGACTATAGGAAGAAGAACCAGACCAGAAGTAATTGCTTCTGATTTGATCTAATCTTTTGATGACCCAAGAGGGGAGGAAGAAGAAGGACATGAAATATAGAGGCATGGCTGACAGCACCGAGTTGATGAGAATTAATCTACCTCCACGGGAAAGAACCTTGCCAGACCAAACACTGAGCCTGGCTTCCACCTTATCGATAAGTGGGAACCAATCCGCCCTGTGAAGCTTCCCCCATCTAAGGGGAATGCCAAGATAGGAAATGGGAAAAGTCGCCGAAGGGCAATCGAAAAAGGTCGACATCTCGGACAGACGATTGGGAGCACCTCCCAACCAAAGCACAGAAGATTTTTGGAAGTTGATCGACAGGCCCGAAGCAGCTTCAAAACAATATAGAAGAAGCTTGAGGTTCCTAGTGGACGAGAAGTTGGGTTTGATGAAAATGATGGTGTCATCTGCGTATTGGAGGTTAAGGACCCCTTCAAAGTGAGGGACTTGACCAATACCCTCAATCATATGCGCGTTTCTAGCATGCCTGAGGAGCCTGCTGAATACATCAGCGACAAGCGTGAAAAGGAGAGAGGAAAGAGGATCTCCTTGTCGAAGTCCACATTTGAGTTTGAATTTGTGACCCTCCGATCCATTGATAAAAATGGAAGAGGTACCGGCCAACAAACTGGATTTAATCCAATAGATCCATTTAGGACCGAACCCCCGGTGGATTAGGATGTCAATAAGGAAGTCCCAATTGACATTATCATAAGCTTTTTGAAAGTCCAGTTTGAATTTCATGTAACTTTTTAAGAAACACATATTCCCTCTGTTTCAAAAATGAGTAATGCTACGTCCACTACCAATTTTACTATATTTAACTTCACTATAGGTGGCACACTTCAATAGGTAGAGAAAGATAGAGTAGAAGGGAAAACTCTCCAATAGGAGTATGCCACCTAAGGTAGTGAAGAGAATGGTAGTAAAATTGGTAGTGGCTAAAACATTACTCTTCAAAAATACTCCGTAATTCTAGATTTCTATTCGTCTATAAATAAAACTAAATCTAGGATTAATAAAAAAAAATACTAATATTTTTATTTTCTTTGTTTAGAAAAATAAGAGAGAAGAAAACAATACTGGTTATTAAATTGAGAAATAATTGAGTACAATATCTCTTAAATATAGGACTAAATCAAATACAACACTAGCACAATACCCAATGTGAGACCATAATATCTAACACCCCCTCTCAAACTCATGGTGGGTCAAACAATGTGAGTTTTCCCACTAAATATCGAAATCTCTGAACAGTATGAGATTTGGTGAACAAGTCTGCTGTCTCTGTGAAGAGGAAACAGAATGACGTGAAACGGTCCCTGCTTCAAAGCGCTCACGAACATAATGACAATCAATATCTATATACTTCATTCACTCGTGGAAGACCGGATTGCTTGCAATGTGTAGTGCACTCCGGTTATCACAATTAAGAAGAGTAGATCCTACAAGAGTGACACTCATATCTGATAACAACCAACGAACATGAACAATTTATCTAGTAGTAGCTGTCATTGCTCTTTACTCAGCTTCGGTCAAAGAACATGCAACAACTCCATGTTTCTTACCTCGCCATGAGATCAGCGAATCACCAAGAAATAGACAGAAACATATAGTAGACCATCTGGTAATAGGATCACCTGCCCAATCTGAATCAGAATATGCACTCAACTCTAGTTTGGATGCAGAAGGCATGAATAATGAGGAAGTAATAGTGTCCCGAAGATATATGAGAATCCGAAGAATAGCACTGTAGTGAACTGACGTAGGCGCGGAAACAAAACTGACTGACAACACTGACTGCGTGAGCAATATCGAGTTCGGTCATGCATAAGTAGACAAGTTGTCCAACAATCTGTCAGTATCTAGTGGGATCAGGAAGGAGCTCACCATCAGTTGGACAAAGCTTCACATGAAGCTCAAAGGGTGTATCGACTGATCGACTGTTAGATAAGCAATCAGCGGAGATAATATCTGATGTGTATTTCTGTTGAGAAATGAGTATCCCCCGAGATCCACGAGTAATCTCTAGACCCAGAAAATAGCGTAGTCTACCAAGGTCTTTCATATGGAACTGCTGGTGAAAATATTTCTGGTTGGATGCAATGCCTGCGGAGTAATCCACAGTAATGGTCATATCACAACATAGAGTAGTAGGAGTACCCTCCCCTGCGGTGATGACCGCATTAACATAGAATGGTCCTGAGAACTCTGACTAAAACCATCCTTGGTGATGACAACTCGAAAACACTCAAACTAGGCTCGAGAGACCTGCTTCAGACCATATATAGCCTGACATAGCCGGCAAACACGAGAAGGATGAGTAGGGAGGTCATGAGGAGGATCCATACAAACAACCTCAGATAAGATACCATGAAGAAAAACATTCTTCATGTCCATCTAGTATAACGGATACTAACAGATGGCTGCAACAGCAAGGAGAGTGCGAACAGTAGTCATCTGTACAACGGGAGCAAATGTCTCATCATAATCAATGTTATGCTCCTGAGTAAATCATCGGGCTACTAGACGAGCATTGTGCCGCTCAATAGATCCATCAGGTTGATAATTGACCTCGAAGATCCACTTGCAGCTAATAGGCTGAACGGCAACTGGCAGAGGAACGGCATCCCAAGTGCTAGCTTGATCAAATGCACTGAATTCCTCTACAATAGCTTTCCGCCACTCGGTATATTGAATTGCATTTTGATAGATTCTGGGCTCACGTGTAAAGTGTATAATAGTGAGATATGCATGAAACTGTGGAGAGTAGGAAGCTAGGGTGGCAAAACCAAACTGGTCAAAATGACCAGTGGCATCAGGTGTATAACGTGCCGGAGGAATACCATAAGTGGAACGTGTAAATCGACGAAGTGGTGGTGGATTGACAGGGTGAGGGGGTGAAAACGGTGGAGTGGGTGGGGTGGGTGCTGGCAGCTGTGGGGATGCAAGTAGTGTTTCAGTAGGGGGACAATAGGTGTAAGGACTGCAGGAGATGTGAATAGAGCCAGAGGAGTAGGATCAAAAGGAATGTGGGAAGATGATGTCGGGGAGCCAGCAACAACTGGAGAATCGAGAAATCTAGCATCCTCGGGGGAGGTCATGTAGTAAGGAGAGTCTTCTATAAAGGATACATGACGAGAAATGCAGACACGACCCGCTGATGGATCAAAACAACGATAACCTTTGTGTTCGGGACTAAGACCTAGGTGAACGCACTTAGCAGCACTAGAAGAGAGTTTCGTGTGCTCAGTAAAAATGAGAAGGACGTAACATTTGCACCCAAAAGTACGGAGCATACTGTAGTCGGGGGGCGAGTAATAAAGTGCCTCATAAGGCATCGTACCAGGTAGGACAGATGAGGAAGTAATGTTAATGAGACTAACAGAGGTTATGACAGATTCAATCCAGAAAGAACGAGGAGCGAAAGAGGAGAGTAAAAGAGCACGAGCCGACTCAAGAATGTCACGATGCTTGCGTTCAGCTACACCATTCTGGTCATGTATGTGAGGGCATGATTGCTGAAAAAGGGTGCCGTGTGTAACATCCTAGAATTTCAAAATAATGTTTTTGAGATTAATAAATGAATTAAATTGATTTTTTGTGATTTAATAAACTTTTTTTCTGAAATTTATCTTTTTGCAAGTGGAAAACACGTACAATTTTATCTTGGGAAACTCAAAGTGAGAAAATGTTTTGGGGAAACCTAATATTTATTAATAGGTATTTTTATGAATTTTCTAGACTTTTTGTAATTATTTGGCATATTTGCAAATACTCAAAAATTGGAGGACTTTTGTGCAAAATTACCACTTGGGGGTAAAACTTCAGAGTTTCGGATTTCTGGGCTGGGCATGATGGCCGGTCAACTCAGGAACAAAGATTTTAATTTTTTTCCTAATAGATTTAGTATATTTTGCTAATTTATTAAAGAAGGTCTATATATGTAAAGGAATAAACTATTGAATGATATTTCCATAAAACGTGTAAAACCCTAATAAACCCAGATTTCGGCCTATATAGGGGCTACTACGGTCGTCCCCTTCTGCACAAAAACAAAATACTCTTTTATTGTTAATTTCTTGGAGTTTCGAAGCGAGGATCTTGGACTTTTGCAAAAGGAATGACTTTTTTTTATCGTTAAACGGTGGGTAAAAATCCTCCGTGTTTCATTAAAAAGAATTTAACAAAACATACAACCAAAAATAAGACTTATAAAGTTCAGATCCTAACATGTTGGATTCTGAAACTCATACACCCCAACCAACAAACCAAAAATACAACAAAATCTAGTCCTACTAATCGGCCGCCCCCGCTAGAGGAAATTTTTCTTGCCAATTTGGGCTCAGGGGGTTCAAGAAAATGCTGCTACCAAGGGGTTCAAGAAAATAAAACCCCATCAATTTCTTTCTTTGGAATGGATAGACCGGATGAGATAAGGGAAGAAGTAAGCTGAGAGTAGGTCGAAAAGGAGAGAAGAGTAGAGGTCGGCGCTGAAGACGGGAGGGGGACGGCGAAACCCTAGTCGTCGCCCCCTCCCAACCCTAAATCTAGGGTTTTTTTCTTTGTTTTGGGGGGGGAGGGGGGTAGCTTCTCTCTCTAGAATTTCTAGAAAGAAAAATCCTTTTCAGAAGTTTATTCGAAGGATTTTTTCTTATTCTTTATTGTTTCGTTGAATCTTCAATAAGGTGAGTGACATATGTTTGATTTCTTGTTGTTCTATGCATATTATATATGATGATTTGTCTAGAAGAATGCATATTAGATGATTGTATGATGATATAATGAATATATTGATGGATGGATAGTTAAAAGTAGAACTTTTTATGAATAATATGCAATTGATGAATAAAATCTCTATATAGATGATTTAAGAATGATAAGAAATTAGTAGGAACCATGGGCATGTTGTTTTCTTTCATATTCTTGCTGATTTGATTATGTATATTGAGAATTGTATGAGGGATAATGCATATAGCTGGATGAAGAGGGGTTATATATATATACATGATCTGTTAATGTTTTGAATGAGTAGAACTTGACCAATACATGTTGTAGATGCAAATACACGAGGGCAAATTGATTCAACTGGTTGTATAGGTGTATAACAAGTTGCAAAGAGGGTTTTTGAAATCAAAAGATCAAGTTTTGAAGTGTTGAGTTGGGTTTAGATTTCGGGTCTGATGATGTGCATGCCGAAAGTTGATTTTTTGAGTTTTATGAAGTTTTGATTTGAATTTGGGATTCTATTGATACTGAGATTGAACTAAAGAATACACCACTCATACAATGACTTCTTGATGTTTTAACTGATGCAGGTACACATATATACACCTACATATATATATTTTCCTGATTTGAAGAATTTTGATGAAAATTACTCTTTTGTGAATTTGTTGAGAGTTTGATTTGATTTATGAATTCCAGTATATTAAACAAGTTGTATTTGATCATCTAATGGTTTCAATTTTACAAATTCTGGTTTTTAAAGATTATAAACCTAGTATCAGTAGAGAAGTGCACAAAATTTAAAGCTTCCGTATATGGGCTGTTTTTGACATGTTGGTCGACCATCCATTTTTTGAACTAAAATGACAGTCGACTGTCAATTCTTTAGTTTTGGTCTTTTAGCATGTCAGTCGACCGCCACTTTTTGAACTGAGATATCGGTCAACCGACAGCTGCGTAGCTGATTGTTTTGTTGAGTTTTTTATTATTTTTCTTGAATGATTATTTCTTTGAACTTATAGATTATTGAACTATTGTTTTAGATGAAGTTTTTGCTACTGATTACTGTATTTTATAGAGAGTTATATTTTAATAATAATAGTGTTTAACTCGTATTTCTACGGCTTTATAAAGCGAAATATATACGGACTTCAAGATATAAATGTTTTATGATTTTTCTATGACTTCATAATGTGAAACTCAATTATTTAATGGATTTAATATCATATTTCAGTTCTGGAAATTGTGAGTATTCAGATAAATTTGGATTTATTTGATTTAAAGAAGTTTTCTTAATATGAGCGAATTGATAATGGAATCAGGGGTTTTAATGAAAGATTTGTGTTGATAGTTGAGTTGTAGGTCTCTAGAGGGTGAGTGAGACCCCAGTACATCGGCAGTTGAAATTTTGTGGTTTGGCCAGTTTGTGTCTTGTTGTTGATCAGTTGAGTTAAGTTCGGTAGGGTACACCAACTCTCGGAGAATTGTAATTAATCAATTAAACTTAATAAGATAAGGACGAGCACTAAATGGTGATATGATGAAATAAGTGCAAACATGAGTTATGGACCTCAGTATGATCTGGGGTGTGAGTGAAATAGTCTTCAGAATTACCTGCGGTGTGAGATTGATCTCCGCAATTATCGGGGTCGAGCCGACGCTCATGGGGTATTCATTTGATGATGCGCCATATCTTGCGGTGTGGGGTATTCTCAAAGATTTCCAGGTGTTAGTGAAATAGTCTCGGGAATAATTTGTGGATAGAGACTGACCTTGGAATTATCGGGGCATGGGCTAGATATTCACAGTTTATCTAAATCTCGTAGCAGTCATCGTAGTAGGATTAGTTGCATAACGAGAAATTTAACCCTACAAAGTGGAGAACGATAAGGGTTTGTACCGGACCTATGTGTTGTGGGATGCGTAGAATCCGACAATTATGCATTAGAGAGTTATCATACTACACTTGTGTTTTCTTGACTGGTATTATGCACGATGTTTTCTGTTTTTCCTACACTTGACACTTAGCCTAGTTTCACTTAATGTTTTATGTTTTATTTATCGTTGTTTCATATTTCATTGTTACTACTGTGGGAATGTGTTGATTATGAATTTATTCTTTATGTTTCATCTAAATCGTATTTTCTTTTGATGTCACTCACACCATTATGACCGACCTATGTAATTTTGGGGGTTAGAGTTATCTCTAGTCTCATATTTTACAGGTAGGTACCGTTACCTTGGGATTGGATACTTGTGGTAGAATGATAACATGGCTTATGCAAATTGTAAAAGAATAAATTGTAACAAAAAAAAATGTGATTCAAAGTATTTAATTTTCTGCTGTGCTATGTAAAGAATTGATGTAATTAAAGTTAAAAAAATTTCTATGTTTCACTATGTTTACTATTACTTTGAGGTAGATGTTGGGAACTGTGCGACGTATTTCTGAATTTATTCATTGGAAATTCAGGGCGCTACACCGTGAGACTGAAGGATCGATCTCATAGTGGTGGAATTGTACTCACGAGCACCGTCCGATCAGAAATTCTTGATGCGCATACCGAACTGAATGTGAATCATAGTCGTAGAGAACCGGTAAATATCAGGTATCTCAGATTGCTAACGCAAAAGAAAAACCCAAGTATATCTAGCGAAGTAATCGATGAAGGTAACATAGTAGAGATAGTCTTTCCACGAAGGTATAGAAAAGGGTCCCACTATGTCAGAATGAACAAGTTGAAAAAGATGGGTGGTTTGAGAAGTGCTTTTGTGACTAAAGGGTAGTGCGGTGTGTTTTGCCAAATAACAATCCTGACAATCAGATAAATATTTAAAAGTAGGAGAACCAAGGGCACCATTACAGGCTAAAGTCTGGAGACGAGACGCACTAATGTGACATAAACGTCTGTGCCACATATCAACATCAGAGGAAACAATACCGGTAAAACTAAAATGAGAGTGATGGGGATGAAGAAAATCTAGATGATATAGATGACCCTGACGACTAGCACACCCAAACACCTCATTGCTGCATGAATCAGTAATAGAACAACGGAAAGAGTCAAAAGTAACGACAAGACCACTATTGCACAACAAACTAATAGAAATATGGTTCATACATAAATGAGGAGCATAAAGAACATATGGTAATGTAAGAGTGTGAGAGCTAATTGCTCCTGAGTGTATAATAAAAAGTGGTGAGCCATCAGCTGTGTGTAGAGATGGAGAGTGAGAGGGAAGTGCAGTGCAGGTGGTGAAGTGCCTGATTACTAGTGAGATGATGTGATGCACCATAATCTAAAGTTCAGAATGAATTCATACCAGGAGTAGCAGGAAATACAGGAGCAGAGGAGCCAGCATTGATAGACTGACTATAACGCCCTTGCTGCCTACCACAGGCTGCCTCTCAAAAGGTGGTTAACTGGATTGGTGACTCTTAATCATAGGCTATATTATTTATTATTATTAATTCTAGTGTTAATCCTGATATGGAACTATTAATCTACATTCTCTCTTCTCTTCTTTCGTGACACACAAAGCCCAAATGTGGACCCCATGCGCCACATCATCAAAGAAAGAGAGAGAACATCACCTTGCCGTCTTTCTTCTCATCCGAGTGGGCCCCAGTGGCCACATCACCCACTGGGTGATGCCATCACACGACAGGCGCCCCCTCTCCTCTTACACCTTTTTAATTCATTATATAATACCCCCATAGGAAATCCTATGGGGCTAACAGCCAATTCCTTTATATATTTTTTATATATTGTTATATTTTAACACGGGGTGTTACAGATTGTAATGCCCCTGCCCCTAGCTCAGATAATTTATACAATTTATCAGAAAAATTATTTTTAGTAAGTACAACTGCTCAGCACAGGCTGCCTCTAAAAATGTGGTTAACTGGATTGGTGACTCTTGATCATAGGCTATATTATTTATCATTATTTATTCTAGTGTTAATCCCGATATGGGATTATTAATCTACATTCTCTCTTCTCTTCTTCCTTGACACACGAAGCCCAAACGTGGGCTCTATGCGCCATGTCATCAAAGAGAGAGAGAGAGAGAGAGAGAGAGAGAGAGAACAACACCTTGCTGTCTTTCTTCTTATCCGGGTGGGCCCCAGTGGCCACGTCACCCACTAGGTGACATCGTCACAAGGCAGGCAAGCAACCTGCTATTGCTTCAAACTGTGGGCCCTCTCTCCTCATACACCTTTTTAATTCATTATATAATACCCCCCATAGAAAATCCTATGAGGTTAACAACCAATTCCTCTATATATTTTTTATATATTATTATATTTTAAAACGGGGTGTTACACTGACCCATGAGTTGTAGTTCCAGCTGAGTGAGGCGTTGCTGAAGATTAGCCCAATCACGAGCAGACGATAAGTCTGGAGTGACGGACATGGCCGATGATGTAATGGAAGAGGCACTGCGAGGAGGAATATGACTAGTGCTGCAGTAATTGCTAGCACAATGAGGAAGGAAATGCTGCTGGTATCTGGATCGGGATAGGGGGCAAGACGGTGCTACCAGTGTCGGAAGTAGAGCTGGGGTAGGGTAAGGATTGATGCTGGGAGAAGGTAGAAGGCCGGAGGCAGAATGACGGTGGTGGTGCTGCTCTTTGAATCTGGAGGAGAAACGAGATGGGAGGGAGAGGGAACCAGAGGTGGTTGCAGCGGGAAAGTCGGTGGAGGCGAAAATATGCGAGAGAGACTGATATTCCATCAAGTAACATACCTGTAAATTTTTAATTTTTTAATTTTTTTTAAAGAAACAGATAAAAGAAGGAGAGAGAGAATAAGAAAAAAAACAATGAAAATAAATAAATAAATAAACAGGTCGGGTTTGGGGTCGGTTATTGATTCAGGGGGAGAGGTGGCAAGGATTAGGGTTCGACGGGATTGCGGGAGGCTGAAGGTCGACGAGGAGGGAGGTTGTTGATCATGGGGCTCGACGCAGGCGGGGGACTGCAAAGGGGAGCGGGAGTCGACTGAGGTTGGGGATGGGTTCGAGGAGGTTGAGGATGGGGCTCGACGCAGGCGGGGGGCAGCAGAGGGGAGGCGACAGTGATGCGTAGCAGCGGCAATGGCGAGGGGGCTCGAAGAGGAGCAGGCGGGACGTTGAAGATGAAAAGGTTTTTTTTTGCTGATGGAATTTGATGATTTTTTATGGAGAAATTTAAGAAAAGAAATTTTGTATAATTGGCTCTGATACCATGTTAAGATAAATCAGAAAGATAAATACAATATTGATTATTGAATTGAGAAATAATTGAGTACAATATCTCCTAAATATAGGAGTAAATCAAATACAAAACTGGCACAATACCCAATGTGGGACTATAATATCTAACATTCTTAACCTTATAAATGAGCTATAAATTCTAAAATATTCAATTTGTCCTCCTCTATAATTTCAGTATTACTTTTTTTTTATCAAAAAAAGATAAGGATAAAATTAGAAATTTCATTAAAAAAAGTAATCTATGAACATTTTAAAATGACAGGACATTTACCTAAAAATCTAAAGTAACTTATATTTAGAAAAAGAAAAAAAAACTAAAATGGCTTATATTTTGAAACTAAGGGAGTATATTCGTATATCTCTACTACTATAATGGGAGAAGGCCTTAGTACAATTTGTCCATATCCCAACCCGTGCAACGCACGTGCTGGTAGATTTTTTTTTGCCCTTTTCATTCCCCCAATTTTTCCCACGTGCACAGCACGTGTATAATACTGGTAAGTAAATAAATAGTACATCTCTTAATTGTACCTATTAATGAACGTATTAATTGTGTATTTTCAAAAATGTCCTACAATATTATTTAATTATTATATTTACACTACAACATATATGACTTTCTACAGCGGATTTATTATAGCATTTCAGTGTTAATGTTGTTGAAAGTGATCAATAATAGCATTTGTAAATAAAATACTATCTTTTAGTAATTTTAAAAATTACTATTACCTACGACAGCATTTTTGAAATGCTATACTTTTTATAGCGTTTTAAAAACGCTGTAATATCCAAAAATAAATTGAATAGTTATAGGTAAAATGAAAAATTCCAACTAATCCAATTTCATCTCAAACCAAATCCACCCGATCCAAACAATACCCTTCCGCATTCCTCCATTCCTCCACAAACCCTAGTACAAATCTCCTCAACTACAACGTCCCCACCCCCGCACCGTAGACCCCCTTGCGTGCCGCTCACCACTGGGCCACTGTCGTCCTCCCCCTGCGCCCGTCGTAGTCCGAATCCCCAATCACGTCGCCCCCCACCCTTGCACCGTCGAACCCCTTCTGCCGCTGCTCGCACTGCTCCGCCATCGACCTCCTGTGCCCGTCGATTTCTCCCCTTCGCCCGTCTTCTTGATTGGTACTCTTCTAATCTCCTAATTCCTCCTAATGAATACACACTTTTGAATTCTATATAAGCATAACTCCAAATCATATTTCTTCTCTGTCTATTCTCTATTTATTCTTCTTTCTCTCACTTCTGTCTATGTTCTGCTGTTGGGGGCACTCAGGACTCAGAACCCAATCGGATTCTCCTAGTTACAATTCATCAAATGTTGTATCCTATAACCGTGGAAGTGCTGCATCAAGTGTTTTCTCCTCATGGGTTTGTAGAGAAGATTGTCACATTTCAAAAGTCAGCTGGTCAGATTCTTCATGTCTTCTATTCTTTTACTAATATTGTGATTATAAAAGTTCTAGATGAACCTTATTTTTTTATCTTTAATTTGGCCCTCTTGTCATACCGTTGTAAGCTACCAATTTTTTTAGACCTGTTGGCACTTAGTAAATTTTTATTTGTCCCTCATTATTTGGAAAATCACCGGACAATTTTCATTATCAGTTTGGGTATAAAGGAAACAATTCAACAATTTTGTTTCTTAATGTAGGTTTTCAAGCTCTTATACAATACCAGTCAACCCAATGTGCTGTGCAAGCAAGGAATAACCTGCAAGTATGTGCCGAGTTCTTCTTAAAAACTGTTTGCAATTTAAAATTGTGTCTCGTCATAAAATTTTTATTTATAAAATTTATGATTCTTTTGCAGGGATGCAATATATATGATTCTTGCTGTCAGCTAGATATACAGCATTCCAAGTATGTTATTCTTGATGTTAATTTTTGCTTTCTCATGTCTTTCATCTCTTTTATTGGGATGGCTTACCAGCTTGCCTTCTCTGTTCACAATGCAGCCTTACTGAACTGCAAGTTAATTATAACAACGACCGTTCTAGGCATGTTACACATTATGCTCTAATCGACAATTGTATCATTTTTCTTATCTGGTTATACATTTCATGCTCCTAGAGTTTCTGAGCATACTGAGGATTTGACATAAATACTCTAAATTGCCAACTATTCATGCTCCTTTGGAATTACAATAAATATTTAATGTCTAGCTATCTTCTCTGTTCTTTTTTTATATGTGACTAGTCAGCCACCACTTTTGTTTAATATCTGTATCTTTGTCCTCTCCTTACTGATTGCACAATCTCTTCTTATTGCTTTGCTTTGGTATATTTGTTCAGAGATTTCACAAATTCATCTTTGCCTTCTGAACAAAGAGGTAGATCCTCACAAGTAAGTGACTTTCTTCTACTTATGGACCATTTACCATCCTTGTACGTTCCAAAATCATCAAATGGAAGAAACATTATTTTGTTTTACAGCATGGATAGGGAGATGGTGGAGGCCTGTATGCCCTCCCACCAGGAGCCAGATCAGGTGCTTGGCTGCTTGTTAATGTTCTATCTTATTCATTTCTTATGTAGATTATCCATTTTGTTGATTCCTTTTGTTTTCTCTCTTTCTTTTTTCAGTTGCATTTTCTCAGGTGAGTGTTTTCTTGGCCAGAAAAGATTCATTTCCCCCTTGTTATTTTCAGATGCCAATATCTATTTCATTTGTCTATGTTCCTAAATTTGATTACATTTATTATACACAAGTTGTTTCATTTGGCGATTCCACTTTATTGCTAGACGGGCAATGCTGCTGCTATTGCAGCTGCATTTGGTGGGGGCTTGCCTCCTGGGATAACTGGTACTAACACAGGCTGCACTATCATAGTGTCTAATTTGGATCCTGAAGTAAGTTCTACCTTCTTATTTTGATTGAATTATCTCAACATTTTGTAGTAGTTTCATAAAATTGATATCCTTTTGTTGTCTCCTACAGAAAATTGATGCTGACAAGATCTTCAACCTGTTTTCCCTGTATGGAAATATAGTGAGAATCAAGATACTCCACAACAAACCTGATCATACACTAGTTGAGATGGCAGATGGGTTTCAGGCAGAATTGGCTGTACATTACTTAAAGGTTAGATTGACATTAACCTTAATGTTCACATACATATAGCAACTATTTTCATTTTATTTAACATGTGTAGTTATTTACTTGTGCCACAAAGACCTAGAATTAAGGAGAAGTGATTTCTCATCTTCAATGGGTGGATCTGCAACAAATTGGAGGTAGAGGTAGCTCCAGTTGAGGGTAAAATACAGGAGAATTGGTTGAGATCGTTTGAAAATGATGAACATTGTAATTAGTATTGAAGCCAACAAAATAAGACTAGGGTGAACCTAAAACGGTTGTAATGCTATGATAGTGGTAGTTACTAGCGAGTATGGACAGACACGCTATCACAAACAATGTGGCATAACAAACTGGCACAAAACAATTTTAAATATTAAATTGAAATAGCTTTAACTTGTTTGATATGTGTCGCACAAATTCCAGATAGAAATGTTTGTATCTCATGACGGTAATCATTAACTTGACAATTGAGCTGACCTTTGTAAGACTTAAATGGGAAATAGAAATGTAGTGCTGGTCCTCTGGACGTCAGGTGTCTGATGTTGTCTTTAGCCTTTTGTGGAACAATGTGATTTATCAACCCTTTGAGCTTCATGTACTGGTCAACAAATCCCTCGTTTAATAAGATTTTTCAAATAAAATATTTATTTTAATCAATTTTCTAGTTATCACAAAACTACTTGTGAGTTTTGTGATTTATGTAACTATATTGATCGGGTTAGATACTCAGTCCATGATTTATGTAAGTTTTTGTTTATTTACATTTATTGGCTGTAACTATGCACCTTTCATCACAAAAACTAACATACAAGTATCATATATTCAGAGTTGGGATATAACTTAAAGATTAAAATTTCGTGTGGCCCTATTAATTATTGCATACTTCATATATATGAAAACTATCATTTTATTGAGCTCAGACTTTTGTACAAGTGTATAATGCTATATACATCTCTTCAACTCTCATTGCAAGTCATGGTCGCAGGCGTGGGCGAGGAAGAGGTCAAAACCGAGGAAGAAAGGAGGTGATGGGCCGATGATGAATGGAGGAGGATTTGGAAGGGATAAAATAGTCGACTGTGTTGCTTTTAGTGTTTTTGGATTAATAACTAGTCTTTTTTAGTATATGCACTTTTTGACATATAGCCCATGGAAGGCTGTACTCTGTATCATGATGGGCTGATAACTGTGATTCTCATGTGTTTCATTTTTAAATTCAACTAGTTGTAGTGCATTTTTTAATTATTTTTAGCAAAAGGCTTTTGACTATTTGGTATATGTTCAATTTACATGTTTTATATATATGCATCTGGAGAATTTTCAAAACTTTTCTATGCATTTGTAGATTTTTTTTTTGCATACAGGTCAAAATAAATAGCGTTTTTAAAATGTTGTGAAAAAAAAACCCACTCTTACAAATGATAGCGTTTTCGAAACGTTATTAAAGGCATAGAGTTTGGAAAATACTATAAATACAATAGCGTTTTAACAAACGCTATCTTATTTATAGTGTTTTGAAAACGCTATAAATACGATAGCGTTTGTCAAAATGCTATGGTATTTATAGCGTTTTGAAAACGCTATATATACGATAGCGTTTCGAAAACGCTATATATACGATAGCGTTTTCCAAACACTATATATACGATAGCGTTTCGAAAATGCTATCATAATTATTGCGTTTTTGAAACACTGTGCTTTTTATAGCGTTTCTGAAACGCTATAAACATATCATAGCGGGGGTATTGACAGCATTTGCAAAACGCTGTCATATCTCATATGTCTTTAATAGCATTTACAAAATGCTATCAAATGGCATATATGTTGTGTTATTTTTTAAAATTAAGCTAATAATAATAGAACAATAATACTACACCCACAACTTTTTCTACATTGTTTTTTTTACAATCTTATGTGGCATGATACTATTAGATGTTTTTTACCTATTCTACAACAACCCCCACTAGTAGTGTGTCAACTAAGATGGCGTTTGGTACGTAGGAATGTGCCAGGGAATATCACATTCCCTTAGGAGGTGTTTGGTACGTGGGAATGTGTAAGGGAATCCCATATTTCCTCTTAAATTAACTTGTTTGGCATGTGGCAAGCATAGTTTTGGTAGAAATGATAGATTTCCAAGAGAATCAAAATCATTTGACTATAATAAAAAATTACAATAATAAAGGATTCCCGGGAATAAAATGTACTATACCAAACGCGATAATGCAATATTCCAAGGAATCTTTTCATTCCCAGGAATTTTCCAATTCATGTGTACCAAACCCCTTAGATTTCCTTGTTTGGTATGTGGCAATCAAAATATTGGAAGGAATGATGGATTCGTAAGGAAATCAAAATGTTTTGTTGGGATGGATTTTCATTTCCCCAAAATTATGGGATTTGAGAATTCTCATGGGGTTTCCATAACAAACAATAAAAAAATCCAAAAAACTAGAATAAAAAAAATATTTCTCCATAAAACCATGAGATTTGAAGATTCCCATGAGATTTCCACAACAAACAATAAAATAACAAAAAAAAACTATATATAAAAAATTACAATAATAACAGATTACAGAGAATGCAATGTATTATACCAAACGTGATAATACAACATTTCAGAGAATCTTCATTCCCACCCTTTCATTTTCAAAAATCTTTCAATCTGTATACCAAACGCCCCCTAAAATTGTACTTTAAATAAAATTGTGAAAAAATTGTGGGTATTGCATCATTGATAATGGAATTGGCAGTTTGGTCAATTAATTAATTAGTGAGAGAATAAGAAATTAAGAATGTCAAAATAGTGTGTTGAAAAGTGTCAACTACTTATATTTTGGAACAAATTGAAAAATCATAATGACTTACATTTAAATATGGAGGGAGTATAATTTATAGCTTAATTAATGGAATAAAACAGGAAAACTTAAATGTCATAAGATGACAAGCTATTATTATTTTTTTTTTAGGGGAAAGGTGGAATATGGCCACCCTGTTTCATTAAAAAGAGTTTAACGAAACAAACCAAGAGTACTGGGCTCAAGTACAACCTACTAACAGAAAATAAAACATACATGAAGCAATATGACGCGTACAAACAATAACTCTCTCCAACAACCCTGGAGGATGGGCCGACAAACCATCTCGACCAGCTAAATGTAAGTACGTCAGTTAGCTTCGTACAGTGCCTCCACGGCACATGCACACCCACCTAAAATACGTCTGGCAGGATTTTTCACCCGTTGATCCCTACCTTCACCTCGCTAGGGGGACCCCATCTTTGGGCCCAAGCCCCGCAGGTCGAAAACTGACCCCACGACACCTGCACTGCGATCGCACCCTCCCACCATCTCCACCACTCATCCTACAAACGTATCAGTCGCTCCCACAGCCACTACTAGAGAGAAAGCCGTGAAGAGGATACCTTTACCACTCACACGATTGCGCTTTCTCAGGCGATTTCTCACCAAACAACTATCTCGCTCACCCCACCAAACACCACGCTTCAGGAAAGAGCCGTGGAGAGGATACTTTCACCTCTGTCACGCACAAACTCTCTCCGGCGATTTCTCACCACACAACTTATCTCGACTCAGACTCCCAAACGGAGGGAAGAAGCGACATTGTCTCGAGCCAGTGGCCTAAGCTGGAGGAAGCTCAATAGTCTGACAGTAGGCGCTGTGAAGATTGCACCGGCGACATCGTAGTACACTCCAGACCAACCATACTCCAACCCCACACCCCCTCACCCCCAACACCAACCCACTACCAGCCTGGTCCCATGGGCCCCAAACCAAAACACCGACCTCGCACACTTGAATCCCAATTCCATGGTGTTCGCGACAACAGACGCGGGAGAATGCTCTGGCGCGACATAGTCGCTCCGTGACAGTTGATACAAGCACCCCGGAAGTTGAGACAAGTGAGCGCACATCACGAAAGGACCCTGTCTTTGGGCCCAAGCTCCATAAACGTGCAGGACAGCCTAATTCCCGACATCTTCACACGTACTACCAACCCTCACAGATTGCCATGATTGGCCCCGAGAGTGTGGACATGGTGAAAAGCGCACAGAACATCCGGGCAAACATCTAACAAATCATGGAGGGACCACATCGAGTCTAACCCTACAATCGCACAATCGCACAATCGCACAATACTACATGCTTCACACCCCCAACCACAGCAAAAGCAAGGACATCCCCATGCCGAATCACCGGCCTCTGGGCAAAACAGATCTGGGTGGGGGGGGGGGGGGGGGGGGTAGGCGCAGAGTGGGTGGCACAGCCCTATGCCGAATCACCGGCAACTGGGCAATTATGTCAAACCCCTCCTCCGCTTTCACTCCAGCCTTTCTTCTCCAAACTCTCAACACAAGAAACACAGCAGCAGCAGCTCTCAACCCATTTGGTTTAAGAAGCAAAGTCCATCCTCCTCTAAAAATAAGCGTTATCAACCATGAGATGAGAGAAGAATCCAGCCGGAGAACTACTCTGCCTCGACAAATGGGACCCACCACCTCCTGCTTTAAAATTCGCGCTTGCACCCAGAATCTCACCCACAGAATTAGTTTGAGGATGAACAGGTGGAGGATACGAAGAAGAGCGGGTCACACCACTGCCAGTACCATTGTTGGGCCCCACCTCCTTACAGCTTGATTCAGAAGTAGGACAAGACGGCGAGGAGTTATCGCCGGTGAAGAACCGGGTCATGGGCCGGGTACTAGCGGAAGGAGTCGGACAAAGACCCGATAAGGGAGCAACGGAAGTGCGCGGGAGCGCCGCCCTCGCTGATGACGGAGTTGGCAAGGCTGGTAAGGAGAGAGTCGGGCGCGGATCCGTACCGTGGGTGGCCCCATACTTCGCCGCGTCACTGCCGGCAAGGCCTCGCCGCCACTGGAAGCCTGACGTCGCTGCGAAGGGCTGCGCCGGACGCTAGTCACCATCAACGCGAGTCACCAGCGACGGGGAGTTGCTGCCCAGGAATGAGGTTGCGACGGGGGGCAAAGGAGAGGGGACGTGCTGTGGAGGAGAGGCAAGGGGGATGACGGGATTGGGGGGGGGGGGGGGGCGAAGGGGGCTAGCCGCCGCCGCCCCCAGCACTTCAGATCTAGGGTTCTTTTGTAAAAAGTTGTCTTTTGTATAGTACAGGGAATGATGACAAGCTATTATTAAGAGCATGCGGTTGTCGTTGGAAGTTAAAATTTAGGTATTTAACAAATAGAAATATGAAATTTGGAGATTGCTTCGTTTAAATTCAAAATTTAAGTTTTGATTAAATTTTAAATTAAATGTTAATTTAATTATAATTATATTATATCTTAAGCTAATAGGACTACCCCCTCCCTCCTTTCTCTATTTTGAAATAGAGAAAGGAGAGCAAAAGTAGGAGTTCAAACTTATCTTACCACGTGCAAACCACACCTTTAACTTAATAAAACAAAATTAAAAAATATACAAAATACAAAAAACTCTTCCTCTTCCCAAATTCCCCCAACCCATCCTCACCCAAAACGCACCCGTCACCGTTCGTCGTTCGCAAATCTGCCCCAATCCAAACCGTCGCTGTTCGCCGTTCGCCATCCACGAGTCTACTCAAAAACAAGTCATCCTCATTCACCTATCCTCGCCGTCGTCCCTCACCCAAAACTCAACCGTAATCGTTCGTCGTTCGCCAGTCCACCCAAATCCAAACATCAGCCGTGCGCCATACCCCAAATCCTAGCCGAGATTAAGGTATTCAGAAAGTTGTAAGATCCTCTCTTATTTTGGATTATATATTTTTTATTTTTTAGAACATTGAGAATATGAGATTAAGGCATTGATCAAGTTGTAACACCCTCTGTTATTTTGGATTGTATATATAGTATAATTATTTGCTAAAGATATTAAAATATTTGATGAATCTAGGAGTAATGTCTAAAGATCCTTTGGTTTATTATATGTGGCTTGTCTTTCCATGTTAAATTCTTCAATCTTATCTCTATTTACTATATGCGCTCATCATGTTTGATAAAATGCATGAATGAACTGAAAATATGTTAGTTGTAGGAGCCGGCTGTGTGGTGGGGGATAAGGAACTCAAGTGGATGAATTTTATTTTTTTAATTTGATTTGGAATTTATACACCAATCTTCGAAATATAAGGTTCGGTGAGATGCTTAAAGATGTGGGAAGATTCAAATTTGGGTTCGAGAATATCTATAAGCATTTTACTGAACCCAAATTTGATTACACGAGGTGTTTATGAAAATGCTCAAAAGACCTTTATAATTATTTGGCATTATTTAGATTCAATTTAGCCATTCAAATTGCCTTCTTTCAGGTGTTGTCTTGCCGACGGATTTTGGATGACTGACAAATGTAGATATAGAAGATAAAAGTCTACTACTTAGCAATTACGTTTTTCCTGTTCGATGGTTTCCTCTGTAGTGGTTTCTCAGTGCTAATGAACTTTGTCCTATACTATATCTTTTGATCCATGCTGCAATTTTATGATGAGCATCTTTTGCCATTATGTAGGCGTGCAGAAAGGGGTTGCTTCGTCATGCGCATTGTATTAAAAGAATTGATGTAAGTCTCTTAAGCTCAAAACAATACATATGTTTATACTTTTTCTGACTAGTATTAGCACCTTACCAAAGTTTAATGAGGGTATTTCCGAAAAGAAAACATATATCTTGATTAAAGTTACTTTATTTACTTCAATTTTGGTTAAAGTTGCTTTCTTTTGCTGCAATCTCAATAATTTTTCTACTCAACATTGATCTATGACATAATTACTGTATTGGATTCTTACTTGATAAACTATGAAGATATATATAATCATCCGATCAAATATTGTTAAAATTAATTATTTTTTAAAATGAGGAGTCCAAGAAGAGTCACATCCCCACCTTTACTGCATTGTAAGCTCAACTTTGGTAATTATTCGACCTTTTTTTTCTTTGCATTAGAAATATAGAATGATGTTGGTTGATTTGAAAATTGTGAATTTGTTAATTTGTAGATTTTTCATCTTTTAATTAGATTGTGATCGAAATAGTTAAGGGACATATCTAAATTTAGGGATCTAGGGTTTAACTATGTCTTAGTGTTGTATCAGTGTTGAATAGGGTTATCTCCGTCCTTTAATGACTTTTATGTTTTTGTTTAAGAACTGAAGTTGATGTGCATGTGCATGATAATAAAACAATATGAACTAATGAAATCTCACTTAGTGGTTTCAAAGAATATGACCGAAATAAATAAAAATATCATATTTGGGTTTTCCAAACAAGAGTAGTACATGTTATTAAATAAGATAAACTGGAAAAAAAAAGACACAGTGCATATCATCATTGTATTGTTTAAATTCCATATAATTTTATGAGTCTGTTAAAACTATTTACACGGTGCATATCATCATTGTATTGTTTAAATTCCATATAATTTTATGAGTTTATTAAAAGTATTTTAGTCTGTGCAATTTGCACAGGATAACACTAGTATATATATCTTAAGCTAATAGGCTTACCCCATCTCTCCTTTCTCTATTTTGAAATAGAGAAAGGAGAGCAAAAGTAGCAATTAATATGTGCAGCTCACATCACTTGTCAAAACAGAATTAATTAAAAAAACACCAAAAAAAAAAAAACCCTTTCTTCTACCACATCTCTCCCAAACCCACAAACCCTAACCCTCCCTACCCCAAAACCCACCCAAATCTCCTCACCCACCCGTCGCTTCCCTCCGCCCGTCGCTGCCCTTGCCCGTCGCTACCTTCCATCGCCAACCATCGCTTCCCGTCGCCGCCCGTCCATCTCCTCACTGTTGCCGCCCGTCGATCATTCAAATGTATGTTTCATTAAATTTGTCTTTTCCATTTTTTTCGAGATGTTAAATGATTGTGATTTATTTTGGATAGTCAAGATCTATCACTATTTCTAAAGTTGGTAGCTGGAAAAAGAAAAAAAAATTCCATTACTCAGATTCGAAGAAAGGTCATACCCCGAGCCTCATCCATTTGGGATCAGAAGAGGAAAAGAAGCAGAGATGAATGATAGAGTATATGTAGGAGAATGGTTTAATACAGTATATCAATAAATTAATTAACAAAAAAGAATTCATGGAATTAAAGAGAATGAATCTTATTTGATTTAACAGAGATTGAGTCCAAAATAATAATAATAATAAAGAGATGAGAAGAATAAGAGATGAGAAAGTGAGCAACACAAAGTCTCAATCCAAAAATCCTCTCTTTCTTTTGCATTTTTTAAAATAGGGATAATCCTCTTTTTATTTATTTCTATTCAATTTAAAGAAAGATAGAACTCTTGAAATTAAACAATGAATCTACAAATAAACAAACTAAACAATAATTTATCAAAATTATGGTGAGTCTTTTTATTTTTCTTCAAATTTCGCAGTATTTTTTGTAAATTATTTTTTTGTGTTTGATTTGATTTTTAGGGTTTAGGGTTTAAAATTTTGGGTGATTGAAGCACGCGATTGTTATAGAATTGGGGGGAAATCAAGTCTTTGGAAACTTTATGCAATATAATTCGAAAAGAGTTTCTCTTTTCATGTGTATTTATGTAATTATGCTTTCAATTTATGTTAGTTACATTGTTGTTTAAAATTAAATAAATGGGTGGAGTTTTTTTACTCTGTGTAAGTATAAATTTCAAGAATTGTGGCTCTATATGGTAAATGAGATTTGTTTTACCTTTTGTAGGAAGTGAAAAGTGATGGTTTTAGTTTTTGAATAGTAGAGGGTAAATATCATCTTTTCTACATCTTTTGTTTTGTTTGAAAAGTTTTTGTGAATTATAGTATTATATGCGTGTTTTCTGGTTTGATCATTTTGTAGAGGCACAACTAAGGAGTAATATAGAAAATTTTGAGGTAAATATTGAGGAACTTCGCAGACAATATGAGTCTTTGCAGGCAAGTTTTAGAATGGAGGAGTTGACAAGATTGCAAGTGATTTTTGAAAATATCTAATTTTTTGATATTTCTAAATTTAGATACCTAGGGTTTACCTATATTTAATACTGAAATTGTTGGAAAGTTTCACACATCAAGAATTTTTGGTGTCCTTTCAACTGAATAGAAAATTTAGAATGATGTTGGTTTGGAAACACGAATTGGTAATCTATACATTTGTCATCTTTTGATATAGCTAATTATTAATTATTGTTTCCTCCATGTGTTTCTGATGTTGATTATATTTGATTTGAGAGGTAATGCTTGAATTGAGAGGGAAGACGGATGAGAAGCACACGGTCAATAAGGAGATAACAGAGTATATCAAGGAGTCTGAGAAGAGGCACAACCCTTCGGTAATTATTCGACCTTTTTTTTCCTTCAAATTGGATAGAAATATAGAATTATACTGGTTGGTTTGGAAATGTGAATCTGTTAATTTATAGATTTGTCATCTTTTAATTATATTTTAATCGAAATAGTTAAGGGACATCTCTAAATTTTTTAATTCCATATAATTTTATGATTCTCTCAAAATTATTTTAGTCTATGCAATTTGCATAGGGTAAGACTAGTTTAATCTTAACTAAATGTTAAACCTTAATTAAATGTATATTAAATTCTAATATGGACCCATAATTTGTTTTATAGACCTAAATCTACATATTTTATTCACAAAAATTGAGAAGGACAGGAGATCATCTTCTGTCCGAGCTCTTTTCTCTTTTTTTTTAATTAAAAATAATTTTTCAGACCGATTGATGTAAAACAAATATAAAATAGGACAAAAGATTATTTAACATCCGAGAGAATTTTTGGGAGAAATTTTAGAACGTACGGGTCATCATCTTCCCATTGCCAAATTTTGGAAAATGTTATTTCTTCTCTCAAATATGGTCAATAACTCTTCACATCAGACCCAAAAAAATGAAAATTTGGCCAACTGCAGCATGTTTTTGGCCAAAATTTTCAAAATTTGAAAATTTGGCCAACGCTTGCAGATGCTCTTAACAAGCTCTATTTTGGAGTAGCATTTAGAACTTATAAGAGCATCCACTATCGTTTCTTCCAAAATTTCCATCTTTAGCATTTATGATTTAGAAACGATTAAGGAGTGCTGCTATCATTATTATTAAATATGCAAGAATGAAAAAAATAAAACAATAGGACAAATGATCTTCCTCCGTTTAACACAAATTTTAAAAAAAATTAGTTAAAAACGGAGGGACGGAGGATGACATTTCGTTTGGAAAAAAATTTATATTCAAAATAACCCCGGACGGAGCTTCTTCATCCGTCGGAGGGAAGAATTTTTTTTAAATTAATTTTTTGCGATGAAAAAAAAAAAATTCAACCAGACGGAGGATCTTCATCTGTGTGGTGTGTTTTGTTTCTTTTTATTATAGAAAAAGTGGAATATGTAAATTACTAATTTGCACCCCACCTTCATCTAAGTCTATTTAGACTTTGTGGATATATAATTGAGGGGTAAATGAGTAATTTAATTTTTAATTTTTTTAAAGAAAAGATGAGAGACGGGGCTTCTTCATCCGTCTCTCATCTTTTCTGTTTTCATTTTTTTAAAATTTCAAAAAATCGACGAACGGTGCGTCATCTTCCGTCCGTCCTCTTTTTCAGCTTTTTTTTTTCAGACGAATCATTTTCTTCCGTCTTCTATATCTAGCATTTCTCTATCACACTTTTCATTTTTAACGATCGACTGTTCACTCATATTCTAATTTTTAAGTTTTTAGGGAACAATAGTAGGGTATTTTTTCATCTCAAATGCTAGCTTTTGAGTTTTTAGGAAACGATAGTGGATGCTCTAAGTTGATAAAACCAGTCATAATGTTTCCATGATTAAGTTTTTTCCTTTTATATTTCTTGTTCAGTAACATTTGATTCATGCCTGTTATAAAAGGCAAAATGTTGCACGGCAATGCCGCAATATTCTCATACAGAAATTTGTTTCGCAAATTTCAAAAGAAATACAAGTTTTTTTCTTTTCTTTAAATGATGTGGAGTAATTAGAAAGGAGAAGGATGCATTCTCGACAAAAATACCTGTTAGATCTGTTGGGTGGAAATGATCAGAGAAGTGTGAACAGTTGGCTAGAAAAGTTTTTGGGCCACACTTGACAGACCGATCAAGGAATTTTATCCAGGATAGTAGACGACGAATGAAAAGCAAATCAACAAGTTTTTAAGGACACATACATACCAAGAAAAATGCTACATATAAAAGCAATTCAACAAGTTTTTAAGGACACATATATACCAAGAAAAAAGCTACATATACACGAGATTCTATCACAAACTTATACGACGCTTGTTTTTAGTGATTATTTTTTTTTTAGGAAAAGGTGGAGTCTAGCCGGTCATTGTCTTTTAGTGATTGTTGAGTCTTACCAAGCTGTCCTTTAGTGGTAAGACCTAATAATCACTCAAAGATAAGCCTCATATAAATTTAGAGTAGGATATCATATGTGTGTAACATTTCTCATAAACCAAACTTCATTAGTAATATATTTCTATCCTAGTTTAGAGAAGGATTTAATATTTCAGTTATTTTTTTCAATCTTACTTGTTTTGGTTTTTTTTTTTTCGGTTGCAAGTTTAAATTGCACCGTCACATTTACCCATGATTCGGACCCGATATTGGATCAGAACAGTCCCGATTCTGGATGGGTAGGATCATGGGTCTGATGATTTTGGACGCAACCGATTCGGCCCGACCTGTACCCAACCCATAGACCCATCAGTAGACCAATACCTTAAATTTTAATATATTAGAACAAAATCGTTGTATGTGTTTCAAACAGAAAAATATTTTTGATAGAAAATAAAATTTAATATATATTCATGGAGTATAACTTAATGAAGAGTGTGTAAGCTTTTTTTACTCCCAATTTGCATCTCATACTCTTTATTTTGTAAAATCAACTTTTATATATATATGAAAAAATGTAAAGTATAGTCACCATGTTTCATTAATAAAGAGTTAACGAAACAAACTCAAAATACTGGGTCAAATGTACAAACTACATAACAAAAAAATAAAACATAGAACCTCCGGTCAAACATAGGAGGGTGGGACAATAGAAAAAAAACACATAAAGCAATATGAACAGTACAAACAACAAAATATTCCTCAAACAAATTTTTGATACGCTCCGTTCCGTCAAGAGTTGGACTGATCAATATTTATCGTACTCGTTCACATGGAACGCACTAGCAATACCAGAAATAATATCACTAATCCCGCAAAAGAAAAAGTTATTTCAGTGGAGAAAAAAAAACAGGGATTAAGTGCATGTTGGATGGTTTATAAGGCATCGCACTAGAGGAGAGAACAATCCAGACACTTTATTGGGCCCAAAAGAAAACACCAAATACGTACAGAAGCTCATCCATGCCCGTTAGAATTATTCCAACTGTTGTACGGGGCCCCTGTTTGGGTCCAAAGACCATATTTGACCCAACAGAGAACATGCTTGTACTGGTCTTTTTAACTCCGTGCGTTGCGCACGGCCACCTCATGTGAATCGAGAAGGATTTTTGACGCCTAAACCATTTCAAAATTTGAAATGCCCGGTTGAAGTCGGTAGATGTGTCAGCGGCTCATCTCCCTTCTCGGTGACCCAGAGCGACTCTTCTCCTCTCTCACACTCAAATCCAAATCCCCCAATCTCTAGATCCTAAACTCAAATCCAAATCCAAAGAGAGAGAACGTGAAAAGCAACAGTAGCCCAACCTCCCTTCCTCAGCCTTGGTCCACGTGTGCCATCCCCAACCACATCTGCGTGCCTACAATGCAGCAGCCCTTGCTTGCTGCCGTCTCCTTCTTCCCCGATCCAACTATCCACAAAATTCATGTAAAGTCATGAGCACCACAGTTGGCGAACCCTTCTCCGAATCGGTTTGTCGCCGACCCCCATCTTGATCATAACTCCAATTCCAGAGCAGCCTACGTCACTGTTGTCGTCAATGTCAGCTCTAATCTGTGGCGAATTTTTTCGGGGGGTAGGTGGGGGAGGGAGGAGGGGGGGTAGAGAAGAGAGAATTTGCTTATCTTATTGCACGGAGATGATTGCAATACATAGATAGAAGTTGTACCTGATAGGGAGAGATAATAGGTAACAACTTTGGTTATACAACAACATAGCTAAGAAATAAGAATGAGAAGATAAGATTGTTACAAGATAGTTACAACAAACTTGGATAGTTACAACAACCAGCGTAAGACTAGCTAAGGATTAGTATCCTTTACATGCCCCCGCAAGATGGACGTCGATGACGAGAGTCCAATCTTGGACAGTAACATTTCAAAAAAAAATTCGATTTAGAGGCTTTGTAAGAGCATCAGCTAGTTGATCTCCAGTGGGCACATGAGTAACACGCAACGTACCATGCTGAACCTGCTCACGGATGAAATGGAAGACAAGAGCGAGATGCTTCATGCGGGAGTGAAAAACTGGATTGGCACTAAGATAAGTTGCACCCAAATTATCACAATAGATGACAGGCACCTGAGGAATAGTGACACCCATTTCATGGAGCAAATTTCGTAGCCATAAGAGTTCACCCGCAATAGATGCGACAGCCTTATATTTAGCTTCGGTCGACGATTGAGCTAAAAACCTTTGCTTCTTAGAGCTCCATGTGATAGGTGTGCGTCCCAAGAAAACAACTTGACCCATTGTGGAGGTAAAATCATCTTTATTTCCAGACCAATCGGCATCGGAGAAGGCGTGAAGATTGAGCGGAGAGTCTTTGTAGTTGGTGAGACCTTTATCTAATGTGCCGGCTAGATAATTCTTTTTAAGGCTGCCCAATGAGCTGTGCGAGGTTGATGCATGAAATGGGATAACTTATTTACCGTAAATGCTACATCAGGTCGTGTGAGCGTTAAATATTGAAGGCCTCCAACAGCAGCTCGATAATCCGTCGGGTTATCAATTAACGTACCAGAGTGAAGAGAAAGTGTGGAATCAATGACCATTGGTGTTGGAACCGGCTTAGCATTCGACATTTTGGTGCGGTCAAGGAGGTCAGTGATGTACTTTCTTTGGCTTAGAAAGAGGCTCTGCATTGTTGGAATTACTTCCACGCCCAAAAAATAAGAAAGAGATTCAAAGTCTTTTAGTGCAAACCTCTGAGCAAATTGCTTGACAAAACTATCCAAGACATTAAAATCAGGACCTGTTAAAACAATATCATCTACATAAACAATTAAATACATTAGTGAAGCATGATGATGATAAATAAACAGTGACACATCAGTAACCGAGCGTTTGAAACCAAAGCTTTCGAGAAAATTAGCCAACTCTGTGTACCAAGCCATCGGAGCTTGTTTAAGACCATATATTGCTTTGCGTAGTTTGCAAACATAGCTTGGAAATGTGGAATCTTGAAACCCCGGAGGCTGGAACATATATACTTGTTCAGTGGGAGTTCCATGTAAAAATGCATTATTAATGTCAAGTTGTCGAAGAAACCATTTGCTTGTCATGGCTAGACTTAGAAGAGTTTGAATTACCCCAGCCCGTTGTGGGAATCTTTTTGCAATAAGACGAGCTCGATAACGCTCAATAATACCATCAGGCTTATATTTGATCCAGAAGACCCACTTGCACCGCACAAGGTTTTTGCACGAGCTTGAGGGCACCAAGTCCCACGTGTCCAGTTTATTGAGGGCTTGAATCTCTTCAAGCATGGCTTGACGCCATAGGGATCTTTAACGGCCTCGGTAACGGAAGTGGGTTCAATTGGGTGAGGTTGTGTGGTGGTAGGATTTGCATATTTAGGATTGGGTTTATAGATGTTTTTGGAACGTGTGAGGATGGTGTGAGTGGGTGGTGGTGGTGGGGGAGGCGGTGGTGGGGAGGTAGTGACGGAGGTCGGGGAGGATTGATTGCTGGGAGGTGTTGGCAAAGAATCTTGCGCAGAGGAGATGGGCAATGTGAGATGTGTGAGGGGCGGCTCATGATGGGGCACATCAGCTGCAACAGGACCTTGAGGTGGAGATGGTGATATGGGTAGCAAAATAGGACACCAAAGATCCGGATTTGAATAAGAAACAACATGAGTAGTAGATGATAATTGATGATACGGAAATTGACTTCCGAAAAACCTTACGTGACGAGAAACATATATTTTGTGAGTGGTCGGGTCGAGGCAATAGTAGGCACTTTGAGAGGAGTATCCAATAAAGACGCAAGGGAGAGAGCGATTGTCAAGTTTGTGTGAAGAATAGGGTCGTAGCCATGGATAACAAAGACAACCAAAACATCGTAGCTTAAGATAATTTGGTGGTGTCCCGAATAGGCAATGCAAAGGCGACTTATGAGAGAGTGTGGACGTTGGCATATGATTGATGAGATAAGTGGCGGTGGTGAAGGCAAACGACCAAAATTCAAGAAGGATATTAGCATGAGAGAGAAGTGAGAGACCGGTTTCGACAATGTGATGATGCCGACGTTCAGCATAGCTATTATGTTCCGGTGTATGAGGAGGTGTGGTGAGATGAGAGATACCATTTACAGTGAGAAAATTGTGAAGAGCTTTATATTCCCCTCCATTGTTAGAGTATAAAGATTTAATTTGTTTCTCAAAAAATTTCTCAACTAACGCTTTGAACCGAATAAATACATCCTTAGTATCCGATTTCTTTTTGAGGGGATAGAACCAGATATATTTAGTAAAATGGTCAACATAGATAACATAATATTTAAAACAATCAAAAGAATATATTGGGGATGTCCATAAGTCAGTATAATAAGTTCAAGCGGAGAGTGAGAAACCAAACTATGGGAGTTTGTGGCTCTTATTACAGTAACAAGCATTACAATTGAAGGAAAAATCATTGGCTACATTAAGATTGAAAGAAAAAACTAGAAATTTTAGAATAAGTAAGGCCGGATGTCCTAACCGATGATGTCAATCAATAGCAGAGGTTTTGAGACTCGAGAAAGCTATGATAGATGATGATGAGAAAGTCCACTCATATACACCATTCTTAGTTGTTCCCGTGAGCAGATGTGCCCCCGTAAGCCGATCCTTCACAAGAAAAGAATCAGAGGAAAATTCAATCAGTAGATTATTATCTGAACATAACTTTGAGATTGAAATAAGATTACGTTGCATGGTAAGAACACATAAGACATTAGAAAGAGAGAGATTTAGAGGAAGTGGGGAAAGAAATTGAACCAGTGTGAGTAATGGAAAACCCTGATCCATCACCAATAACAATCTCCTCTGTGCCATCATAAGGATGATGAAAAGATAAATTAGCAAAATCCTTTGTGACATGATGAGATACTCCTGAGTCTAGAAGCCATTGGGTGGAAGCCATGGGTGAGGAAGCTTGAGCTACGTGAGTTTGTGGGTGATTAGACGAGAAGGAAGGAGGTGGAGGTAGGCATATGGCAGGGTGTTTATCGTGAAAAATCGGGCACTTTTGGAGGGAGTGACCTTTGGTGTGACACCATTGGCACCTTCCTAAAAAAGGTTTCGGTACATTGGTGGGGTGTTGAGTGTTTCGATGGGACGGGTTAGATGGCAGATGTCGGTTGAAGTTTGGATGGTGGTGGTTGTAGGCTGGTTGGGAATGATTTGACCGAGTGGTTGTGGCATGGGCCGTGGCTGGCATGGTGCTTAGGTTGGCCATTGGAAGGAGAGATGGGGAAAAAATTTGGATCAGAACTGTGCTCTTGATACCATGTAGAGAAGAGAAAATTTGCTTATCTTATTGCATGAAGATGATTACAATATATAGATAGAAGTTGTACCTGATAGGGAGAGATAATAGGTAACAACTTTGGTAATACAACAACCTAGCTAAGAGATAAGAATGAGAAGATAAGATTGTTACAAGATAGTTACAACAAACTCGGATAGTTACAACAACCAACGTAAGACTAGCTAAGGATTAGTATTCTTTACAGGGGGGGCTACCTACACCAACCCCGATCACAAATGCACACACACGCACAGCAGTATCACAGTGCACTCCCTCGTGTACCAAAGTTCTTCACACGTATACCCTCTATATCCATTTACGTATTAATTAATTTTACCTTCACTTGCTCTGCATAGCTAATTCATGTGATACTCAAAAGAAAAATATATGTTATAAATTTGAATACTGAAATGTTTTATAAACATTGGAAAATAAAACTATTATCATGTATTATTTGACACGTTGGGTACCCCGAAACCGATATGACCCGAAAAAATTGAATACCCGTTGCCATAGGGTAGGGACGTAGGGTTGGAGTATCTCACTACTCGACCCGACCCGACCCAACCCAATACGAATACTTTTAAATCCATGCTGGTTAGAAAATACTACATTTTTTTTAAGAGTATTATTGTATTTTATTTTAAATTTATCTTTTCCGTGAATTATAGAAGACCCTTGTGGATTTCAATTTCTCTTCCTTCCCACATGATTAAATTTTAGGGGAAAACAAAATGTAACTTTTATCCATGTGAGTTATTGTTTCCATTAAGATTTACAATTGCATATATGTACTTATTGGCGAAGTTGGACAAAAATTATTTGAAAATATTGAATATGAACTAGAAAATAAGTAAAAGAGCGTTGAAACCTCATAGGCAAAGTATACGGTAGAGACCGTGTATGATCCATCTCCACTGTCAGAAGCCAAAAAAAATTAATAAAAAAAAAATGGAGGTTGTATGTACTACAAACAACCATCCATCCGTTTATCAATTTATATTAACTCCAATTTTTCTTTTCTTGATGCACAAAGCCACTTAAATTTCAATCACACATAGAATATCTCAATTCATCAATCAACCAACCAAGAAACGAAAAGAAAACAATAGTTTTCCATAACTATTGTAATATAGTTTGCTAGAAGTCCAAGGCCTTGACTGATAGGGCCATGTAATTCCAGTGTGTATGGACTGGGCTCTCAGAATACAGGAAGAGAGAAGAAAGACAGATTGACCCTACGACACGAATTTATAACAATGTCTCGCTGCAAGAGCAGCTTAAACTTAAATAACTAGGCTTTTCATTTTGAATGAAAGAGGGTAAGTCAGAGACTTATTCAATCAATCAATATGGGGCTCGCCTTTTTTCACCGATTGACATCCTTATTCGGAACAGAGAGATTTTCCCTCCTCACTTCAGTGCGCCTCCTCTCGTGATCTACTGTGATAGAGACCCTTTTTCATATCCTCCCGGCTTCAATGTGTTGTCACATTCTGGTGTGATCGAAGTGCATCCGCTCGCCCTCCGTTGACCAGGGATTTCTCCCTCTTAAGGGGCGGTAATCCAGGACTCTTACTCAACACCATCAACTTCTCTTTCCCGTGCGTAACATCCATATTCTTACCTTGTGCGTAACATCCATATTCTTACCTTTAGCTAACTCGTTAAGGAGATATGGATGCACAAAGCAACAAGAATAGCAAGGGCAAGTCCATCCTAGTCCCTAACTGTCTGCCCTTCCCAAAGAAATCTGTCTTTCTACCCTTTCTTTTCGAGCTGTTTAACCCAATAATTTCACTAACTATACTATTGCTGATACAAAAGGCTCAACCATAGATGGGGACTTTTAACTCCTTGTGAGGGCCTCAGGAATCAAGAAACAGGGAACTTTGATTTATAAGACTTCTCTCATTATGACTTCTATTAATAGGAATAAAACGCAGCACAAGTTCACATCGAAATGTTAGACTTATAAGAGGCTCAGGTTGGGCTGGAGCTCAATCTGGCCCCGTCTGAAGCAAGCCAGCCTGGCCCAATATTACCCGTAAGAAAATTGTGAACCGTAGGAATTGCTAACAGTAATGTTCTCATATGCAGTAGTCGTATGAGCCATAGTTGTAAAATGGTAAGTAAATAGGGTTCAAGTTGGCCAAATAACATCGGGGCAGTCTTATTACGAAAGCCAGAGTCAATAGTAGCATGCAATAGTGATTTCAAAAAAATGAAGATAGCATTCAATAGTAGTTGCAGTTGCTCGAGAAAAATCATCAGCTACCATATGCAAATGTCACTTAAAGCCAGAGACGCACAGAAATATGTTTCCAAGTATAGATTTAGGCTGTCCAATTGCTCCAATAACTTTGCATGACTCTTTTAACCGCAACCCTATCCAATATATGCCATTGGCCCTTTCCATGGGACTTCAATTGTACATGTCCGTCATAACAAAACGGAATCGGAGACAAACAAAATGAGCGTCTATAGTTTACCTAAAAGTTATTTACCGAATATTGCAACTAGATATCGGTTCACAGAACTTAACTGCACTCAAACCTTGTACAAGTGGTTTGCGAGCAAACAGTAAGTGAAACTTGATATGGGTCGGATGACGTGGCCCCTCCTGGGCCACAGGATCCCCTCAGAATACGCGCACCCCCAGATCATCCAGATCCACCACGTCAGCATCGAAAAACCGCCCGGGCCTTTGCCATGTCAGCCTGGAAACCGCCCGGGCCTCTGCCACGTCAGCCCTAAACCGCCCGGGTTTCCATCGCTTCAACTCCACGGCCAACCGGGTCCAGACCCGGTTGGGTTCTCCTATAAATACCAGACCCCTACCCCTTGATTCAAGTAATCAAACTTTTCCCTCTCAAACCCTAGTTACTGTTACTCTCTCAGTAGCTAACTAGATCGTCGGAGAGTCTGCCACCGAAACCAACCCCGGTGTTCCTAGACCGTCTGCACATACACGAGACTTCAGATCCGAGCCGAGCATCCAGCCTCCACCTCACTACCGCCTACTTCCGTACCGTTCGCCCGGCTGAGAGTCGTCCGCACAGGAGCTTCCTCCACCAATATAAATCGAGTAAGAACACACACCTGGTGCATCCACACGCCTCCCAAAAACAAACCGCATCAAAACTCTTTCCCCCAAACATACCCAGCATATCCTAATGCAAGAGAAGACATATTTTTCCTTACTAGTGCATTCAATAATAACATAAGGTAGAAGTATCTCGCTCACAGTAATTCGCATTTCCTCTAATTCACGGGTTATTCTATTCCTCAACATGCGCGCTTGAAAGGAAATAAAAACATTGCCATACATATTAGTACAGCCATCCTCATCACTCCGTATTGATTGTCCATTTGTCTACTCCATCTAAATCAAATCTACTACTTATTTCACAACTCAACCATAATCCATCTCTATCTGACGTCATATTCACTTGTCACAGTATCAAGAAGAAACCACACTTTCGAACGCGTGCCAGGTCGTGAATACTAGTGAAATCCAGTCAGATCCAATATCGGAAGTGAGAGATGACAGGACGTCGGAGAAGGGGCTTCTGAGAATGGTGGTGGGGTAAGGGTAGGGCCGTAGCCAGGGGTTGGAAGGTTGGACCGACATGGGATAAAGAGTATTAGAACGTGTGCACTGCACTTAAGGCTGCTACACCGAAAGGAATAGTATGATTAAACAAAAGTGAGCAGAAATTTTGCAAATATTTAGGTCAACAAACAAAAGAATTGTTAATAGACTATTTCACTAAGATTCTAATTTGATCTAACAGAAACAATGAGAAGAATGCAAGAAACAGCATGCTTTACTTACTATTTTAACACATGCAAAGTATATTTGGTCTAACCCCTGTAATCAGCTTAATCATATAGAATCATAAATTGCTCAGGTAGCCTATTCATGGAATCCTATGGAAAAGAATCAAATATACAACTTCAACAACAATTGAATACTTGGCCTTCAACAAGTATACAGGTTTTTAAATGTAGAAGATAAGCATTGGACAAAATCAGAAGAAGAATCATGGCAATTGACTGGATGATCATCTATTGCATATAAATAACTAACCTGGTAAAACAATGGCAGCAAGTTTGAATTATACATATAATGATGTAAACTACCAATTGTAGACCTGTTCGGATCAAAGGCAGTAAAAGAATCTAGCCCTATCCTGAGCACATTCTGAATCCACCGTGAAGCACTCACGCTTAACATACCTGCAAGTAAGACTAAGTAGTTAGATAAAAGAGGAAAAGATAATATACAAGGATGGTTTTGAATATCTGTCATTAATTAGAGAAAATGATCACATATCAGGATTTTGTCTAGCTATATTTTTTATATCGACATTACCAATAATCAAAAGCCTGGTGTACAATTTTGATATTTTTATATCTTCTTTGTAACAAAACAGGATTGCTAATCTATTAATCTGGCAGGAATGCTCATGCACAAGCATTAATTTGACCAAATAGGTTCGTACTAAAAAGCTACTTGTTTAATATAGATTGATATATCACTAACATACTTAACATTTTAAAGCTGACCTAACACCTACCATTACTTAGAAAATTGCTAACGGCATGCTGGAAGATGGATTGCAAGCTTGGATCTTGACATCAGGTCGAAAATATACTCTTAATATTTACACCTGCTGATATTCTATCTTGCCATTTAAATAGAATTCATGACATTCCTCGTTAGTGACAAAATCTGGGTTTTTCGGTAAAGACCATTCTATTTCGCAAGAGTGATTCCCTTTTCTTTCACATCCTTCTCTAATTTCTTCTTTTCGGCCTCAGAATTGCGGGCATTCTCATCACGTGCTTTATTGAACATATTGACAAAGACAATCAAAATTGATGTCACTGCAAAAGGCGACATTAAGCATTAGATAGCAGAACCATATAATACAAGAAAATTAGAAGTTGCCAAAGTAATTAAATCCTGTGCATAAACTGGCAAAAACGTTGTGGACATCTCTCTTTAGAGGAGGCTTGCATGGTTCATTCAGAAACCTGACCCATGCACATAATTATACTAATTCACTAGTAACCAACTAGTAAATAATGCATGAAATAGTTCCACAACAATAAAGTTGAAAACAAAATAACTGGTGGAGAAAACAATTGACCTTGTTCAAATGGACAACGAGCAGGATCTTCTCCAAAATACTGTGCTAATGAATCAGCATTTCTTCCCTTTACATAAAGCCATTTTAACATAAGAATCAGATGTAAACAAACTAATCAGAAAAGCTATAAAATAGTGGATAACCTTACCACTTGAGAATACAAGGATGTAAGTGACCTCACATCAGTCTCTGCAGTATCAAGGAAACTTTTCAAGGCCTGAACAGAAACAATTTAATGTTCAGATAAGTCCCAACATCTCCGAGTAGCAGGAATTAACCACAAAATGCTAGAAAATTAGAAATATTTGAAACACGAAACAGATAGTTCCAAACATTTTATAGAAATTTAGTTAAGGAAGACAATGGAACTCAGTAACCGAAACCCAAACTAAAATTGTTCTGTATTTATGGGTTTAGATCCTTCAAAGATCCAAGTCATTTCCCAAATAGATCTTATAGGTTCCTCAAAACCCCTCTTTTGGCTGGGAAGAAATATCCTTCTATCCTCTGATTCACCTGAACCTAGATTCAGGTGAATTCGAGGATAGATGGATATCCATAAAAATTCCTTTCCACACAAGCAGATTTTTATCTTTTCACCAACAGGTCAACCTCTTTTGCTTTCTTCTCACACAGATTTTATCCTTTCTTCACTCTCTTTTGCTTTTTTTCTCTATTATATAATTAATACAGAGAATTTGGCTTCCCAATCTTGTATAATCCATATTTTTTTTATCTTTGGCAATGTTTTCAGAAGCGATTGTTGCTTCAAACACTTAAGTTAGACTTGAAGCAATCCTTCTAACGCATTTTTCAGGAGTGGAGCAGTACAATCAAGCAGGCCAGATTTAAGAGGTGGGTTTTAGTAGTCAACAGTTTTAAACCTGAACCCAATACGCAAATTATATGGTTTTCTCAAGAAAAAAAACCCTATAGAAGGCTTTCCTTTCTCCCACAGCACAACATAGCCCGGTTGCTCCACTCCTTGTTGGGAAAAAAACACAACTTTTCCCTTTCACCAGATTAGCAAGAATGCGAAATGTAAGCTAAAATAGCACACACAAAAATTGATAAGGAGTTCGGCACAATTTGGTGCCTACGTCTCCGGAGCTGCTGCAGATCTTTACTGTAGGGGAGAAAATTGTACAAAGTGTTTTTCCTCACAAAACACTCAAAAAATACTCACAACCCAAAACCCCAAGAATTTTTTCTCACAAAAATTCTCTCTCTACAAAGTGTTTACACACTCAAAAAAAACCCAAACCCAAATTTCTTTTAGCTCTCTTTCTTTCTCTTCTTCTCTTATGAGTGAGGATGGGATGAAGGAGGGGATGATTCTGAAGAGAGGGGAAGGGAGGCTTTATATAGCCTCCCAATGGTAGGTGGGGGGGGGGGGGTTGGTGGGGGAGGGTGCACCAACCATGGCAGCCACCAACCATGGCAGCCATATTTGACAATCTCCCACTTGAAGACGAATTTCAATTAGTCTTCACACCTCGATCAATGCAGCAGCTCTTCCGGTCTCATCATTCGTGTAGGCCAACTGAAGCTGAGCATAGCTTCAGTTTGTCAATAGTCACCGTCTTTGTTAGCATGTCCGCCGGATTTTGACTTCCACTTGACTGAATCCTCCACTTGCATTGCTTCATCATAACACTCTGGTTCTCCACTGTCAGTTAGCAACAAGTAGTGCAAAGAAGGCGAATAGCGCTGGATTGGTTTAGGAATTCTGGAGGAGCGTCTCACTTCTGGCGTTCTTGGTTCTTCATGAACTGCTTCAGGACTAATCTGGACATCACTTCCAGATATCTCCTCGAACTCTACGAATTCCTTCGTTTCAGCATGTGTACTGGAGCTACTTGATTCTGCAGTTGATCTGTCTTTGTACATCACATTCTCATTGAATATGACATCTCGGCTTCTGATGATCTTCCGATTTTCGTAATCCCAAAATCGGTAGCCGAACTCGTCACCACCATATCCAATAAAAACACATTTATTAGATTTCGGATCTAATTTACTTCTTTCAGCAGAATCAATATGCACATAAGAAATACAACCAAACACTTTCAAGTGTGAAAGGTTTACCTCTTTTTTGCTCCAAACTTCCTCTGGTATTCCACCATCCAAAGGTACTGATGGCCCACGGTTGATCAAGTAGGCAGCAGTGTTGACGGCTTCAGCCCAGAACATCTTGGGTAAGCCAGCGTGTATCCTCATGCTTCTGGCACGTTCATTCAGAGTTCTGTTCATGCGCTCTGCTACGCCATTCTGCTGCGGTGTCATGGGAATCGTTTTCTCCATCTTGATGCCGTTGTTCGCGCAGAATTCTCTGAATCTACGATCTGTGTACTCTCCACCATTGTCAGACCTCAGACGCTTGACTTTCAAACCAGTTTCATTTTCCACCATGGCTTTCCATTTTCTGAAGGTATCAAAGACTTCTGATTTCTTCTTCAGAAAATATACCCACACCTTCCTTGTAGAATCATCAATGAAGGTGACATAATACAATGAGCCTGCTAGAGATTGAACCGGAGATGGTCCCCATACATCAGTATGAACCAACTCTAACTTTTCTGCCTTGGGTGCCTTGCCAATCTTTGCAAAGCTGACCTTCTTCTGTTTGCCGAAGATACAATCCTCGCATAGGCCAACATCCACGCTCTTCAGATCTGGCAGCTTCCCCTTTGACATGAGTGTCTTCATACCTTTCTCGCTCATATGACCAAGCCTTTGGTGCCATAGATTTGATTTTTCATCAGCATCTGCACTTGCAATGATACTCTCCAAGTTTGAGGTCACATAGAGAGTACCAGTCTTCTTACCACGAGCAATAACAAGTGCTCCTTTGGTAATCTTCCATTCACAGCCTGAAAAGGTTGTACAATAACCTTCTCCATCCAGCTGTCCCACTGAGATCAAATTCCTTTTGAGGCCAGGAATATGTCTCACTCCTTGCAGCTTCCATGTAGTCCGGTTCGGCAACTTTACTCGAATGTCTCCTTTTCCCACGATCTTCAAGGTCTCATCATCGGCTAGATGAACCTTCCCGAAATCACCACTGACGTAGTTCTCCATGATTTCTCTGCATGGGGTGGAGTGGAAAGATGCCCCTGAATCCAAGATCCATGATTCAATCGGACTGTTGACGCTTAGAATCATAGCATCGCCAGCTTCCTCGGTCACGTTGGCAGATTCCTGTGCGCCGGTAGCTTTCTTCGGTGCTCGGCAGTCCCGTTGAAAGTGACCCCTCTTGCCACAGTTGTAGCAGTTGAAAGCTTTCTTTCCCGATCTAGATTTACCCCGTCTAGATTGCGATCTGCCGCGATTAAAGTTTCTTTCTGAAGTCCTTCCTCTTGACTCCGTGTGCAAAGCTGAGGAGGATGTTGATGCTTCACCTGATTCTCTCCGCCGAATTTCTTCACTCAATACCAGATCCCGAACATCGTCGAACTTCAATTTACTATTTCCTGACGAACTACTGACTGCTGTAACAGTAGCATTCCAACTGTCTGGTAGAGAAGATAAGAGAATCAAAGCCCGAACTTCACCATCGAACTCAATTTCTACGGAACTCAACTGGGTTGTGATTGTGTTGAGTTCGTTCAGATGTTGAGCCACCGATGCGCCTTCCGTCATCCGCAAGTTGAATAACCGCCTCATCAAGTGAACTTTGTTTGAGGCCGATGGCTTCTCGTACATGCTGGAGAGAGCCGCCATAAGACCCGCCGTGGTCTTTTCCTTTGCGATGTTGAAAGCAACATTACGGGAGAGCGTCAACCGGATAACTCCAAGGGCTTGTCGGTCGAGAAGAGCCCAGTCCTCCTCCTCCATGTCTTTTGGTTGTTTCCCCGAGAGAGGTTGATACAGTTTTTTCTGATACAGATAATCTTCAATCTGCATCTTCTAAAAGCCAAAGTCCGCACCATCGAACTTTTCAATTTTCACCTTCCCTTCGTCTGCGGCCATCGCTCCCACTCGAATCTGGCTTCTTCTGGATCGTTTCTGACTATTCTTCGACAGAAATCACAACCAGAGCTCTGATACCAGTTGTTGGGAAAAAAACACAACTTTTCCCTTTCACCAGATTAGCAAGAATGCGAAATGTAAGCTAAAATAGCACACACAAAAATTGATAAGGAGTTCGGCACAATTTGGTGCCTACGTCTCCGGAGCTGCTGCAGATCTTTACTGTAGGGGAGAAAATTGTACAAAGTGTTTTTCCTCACAAAACACTCAAAAAATACTCACAACCCAAAACCCCAAGAATTTTTTCTCACAAAAATTCTCTCTCTACAAAGTGTTTACACACTCAAAAAAAATCCAAACCCAAATTTCTTTTAACTCTCTTTCTTTCTCTTCTTCTCTTATGAGTGAGGATGGGATGAAGGAGGGGATGATTCTGAAGAGAGGGGAAGGGAGGCTTTATATAGCCTCCCAATGGTAGGTGGAGGGGTTGGTGGGGGAGGGTGCACCAACCATGGCAGCCACCAACCATGGCAGCCATATTTGACAATCTCCCACTTGAAGACGAATTTCAATTAGTCCAGAATTCCTAAACCAATCCAGCGCTATTCGCCTTCTTTGCACTACTTGTTGCTAACTGACAGTGGAGAACCAGAGTGTTATGATGAAGCAATGCAAGTGGAGGATTCAGTCAAGTGGAAGTCAAAATCCGGCGGACATGCTAACAAAGACGGTGACTATTGACAAACTGAAGCTATGCTCAGCTTCAGTTGGCCTACACGAATGATGAGACCGGAAGAGCTGCTGCATTGATCGAGGTGTGAAGACTAATTGAAATTCGTCTTCAAGTGGGAGATTGTCAAATATGGCTGCCATGGTTGGTGGCTGCCATGGTTGGTGCACCCTCCCCCACCAACCCCCCCACCTACCATTGGGAGGCTATATAAAGCCTCCCTTCCCCTCTCTTCAGAATCATCCCCTCCTTCATCCCATCCTCACTCATAAGAGAAGAAGAGAAAGAAAGAGAGTTAAAAGAAATTTGGGTTTGGGTTTTTTTTGAGTGTGTAAACACTTTGTAGAGAGAGAATTTTTGTGAGAAAAAATTCTTGGGGTTTTGGGTTGTGAGTATTTTTTGAGTGTTTTGTGAGGAAAAACACTTTGTACAATTTTCTCCCCTACAGTAAAGATCTGCAGCAGCTCCGGAGACGTAGGCACCAAATTGTGCCGAACTCCTTATCAATTTTTGTGTGTGCTATTTTAGCTTACATTTCGCATTCTTGCTAATCTGGTGAAAGGGAAAAGTTGTGTTTTTTTCCCAACACTCCTCGTCACCACCTCCTCTACTCATCGCCGCCACTGCCTCCACTCCTTGCTGCCGCCTCCACTCCATATTGCCACCTCATCTTCCCACTCAGTAGAACCAACACATAAAAAATAATTAACATAATATACATAAAGTGAAGCGTTTATAAAGCCGCCGATAAATCGTCTACTTAAGCGGTGAAGCATGCAGCAGTCCTTGGACCACTACACACCGCTTAATGCTTTTGGAAACCTTGATCTTTGATAAATAAATAAATAAAAATTCCTTTTCCTAGGAGTAAAAAGGCAAGTACATAACAAATATATTTGGTAAGTTAAATGTTCCACAATCTATATCCTATGTGAGTACTTGCAGTCATTAAATTTAAAAATAAATTAATAAATAAATAAAAACAAAACCTGTAATGGGAGCCAGATAGAGCATGAATAATGAGTATTTTTTCCATGAAAGTTTATTCTATGTTGACTGGTATAAGATAAAAACTCATCTCCCTGCTAGACTGGAAAGACTACTGCCACAATATCCAATTATCTGTTGTCCCACTTAATAATAATGCAAGGCGCAATAGCTCAGAACTAGAGACTTCTTTAAGTTTCAGTACCATCGCAAGCTCCAAAATATTTGAAATTTAAAAAGAACATCTATATTCTATCAGCGATCTCATTTCTAGCAATTAAGTATGGCAAAATTATCATTAATATGAAGAAGATTTTGTGGCACATATAAGCACATCTGCAAAATTAAAATTCAGTCTCTTCCTCGAGTTAGTATCCCATTTTATCAATCAAAGATTGACTACAAAATGTCGGGAATAAAAGTTGGGAAGAAAACATCTTAGGTAGTTAGCTACTACTCACCTTTCTGAAGCCAATGGAAATATCACCATCATTTTCAGAAGCAGTAAGCTCTTGTTCAACCTTTTCAAGACCTTTACTAACTGCTTGCATCTCTTCAGCAACCAATTTTAATTGGATCTTGACATAGTTTTTAAAAAAAGCAATGGAATCAGCACTAAACCAAATCTTCTTAATGATGAAATTTGAAGTGTCTGTAGTGCATTAAAGGTTATAAATACCTTAGAAGCTGCTTCCAAATGATGCAAGTCTTTATCAAAATCAAGTAGCTCAGGCATTTTCTCTGCAAGGAGCTGAACAAACAAACAGGACAGGATGTTCAAAGATGACTTTTTTTATGAAGCAACTTTAGCTTAATTTAAGCAATAATCAAAATTAAAAATCTGGAATCTGGAATATCACAAAATATGTTTTGTGGCTACTGAAAAGAAAAATGCACTAGAAGCAGCAACATAAGAAATTGATTGTCAAGCAAAAGTAGCACTTGTATCTCCTCTAACAGCTAGCAAACATAGTATCAAAATTAGGAATCCAATTCATGTGATAGAAAGTTGAAGTAATGTTTAATACAATACAATTTAGAGCTTCAAACTTATTTTAAAGTTTTATTGGTTAAAGCATCCATATCAAATTATATTGCCAAAGGCATTCTTAAAGGCGTACATTCTTATCATGTCAATTTCAGAAAAGAACCAAAAACAAAAAAACAAAATTCTTTCTCAATCTAAAAACTAAAAGAACATACAAGGATTAATAATTCCCATGGTCCAAGAACGCAATAATGGTTCCCATAGCTGCATTAAAACATTGATATCGGTTTTGGCATTCTAGGAAATATCGGGCGTATGGACTCAGCGTATTGGAATTTTCAGGTATCGGCTACAAGCAGTGTTTAAAAATTAATAAACATTTTGAAAAATAGTTAAAATAAACTATTTCACAAGGAAACATTCAGTGTATAATTTTGACAAATAATCAGAATACTATTATATTAACTTTTTCTAAATTTTTTTTCCTTTCATATATAAACCAAGCTTCAAAATCTCGGTATAGGGTTGCAAAAAAATTTAGTACCAGGATCTGTATCGGCCAAATCAAACACTATCTGCTCGGTGTATCAGATTTTGGCGTACGCATTTTTTTAATTAAAAAGATCATACTTAAAAATTTTATTTTATAAATAAACTATTTCAAGAGAATTAAGGGGGCTAAATTTTGGTACCCGGATCCGTATCGGCCAAATCAACACTATCTGCTCGATGTATCAGACTTTGGCGTGTGTGTGTGTGTGTGTGTGTGTGTATAAGGGGACAAAATTTTGGTACCAGGATCCGTATCGGCCAAATCAACACTATCTGCTCGGTGTATCAGACTTCGGCCAAATCAACACTATCTGCTCGGTGTATCAGACTTTGGCGTGTGTGTGTGTGTGTGTGTGTGTGGTAACAATCTAGTCCTATTCTTTTGAAATAGTTTATTTATAAAATAAAATATTTAAATATGATATATATATACTAGATTTGCCCATAGCCACGTGCCTACGGCTCATCTTCAGAACAATACAGAATATGAAAAGTCTTGTAAACAATAAATCAATAATTATATAGCTGAAGTTTGAATAGTATGACAATAATTAGTTGTAAATAAAAATCCATGTTTCCATTAGTATATGGTGAAAAATAATTATAAATTGGGGTAAATTGGGGTATAAAAGTCTATGTTTCCATATATATATATATATATATATATATATATATATATATAGAGAGAGAGAGAGAGAGAGAGAGAGAGAGAGATAATTAAATAAATAAATGAGTTTTTTTTTTTTTTTTTTTTTGGGGGGGGGGGGGGGGGGGGGGGGGGGGGGTTGAAGGAGAACCACTTGATAGCTTTCGTTGTGTTTTATTTTATATATATATATATATATATATATATATATATATATATATATCATACTTAAATATTTTATTTTATAAATAAATTATTTCAAAAGAATAAGGGGACTAGATTGTCACCCTACCTAACTTAGCTAGGGGGACACCCAAAAGTCATAATTCAGCCATCCAAAAAGAAAATCCAAGCCGTTAAACGTGATCTACGCCGTAAAAGGTAAGTGTGCAGAAAATTTTAAGCAATTTGATAAGATTTAGCTGTTCATTATGCGACAAAAAAATTAATATTTTATAAACGGTTTATAATTACTCTAATTTCAGATTGCACGATGAGTGGTTTAAACTCGTTGAATTCATTTCAATTTTGTACACAAATAGTTCATGTGAAGTAGATCACATCTAACAGGTTTGAAATTTCATTTTGGATGATCAAATATGAGTCTTACGATGTCCACCTAGCTATATTAACTAGGGTGAAACCCTAACCCCCTTATTCTCTTATGTCAAACATATTCATAAATTAATTGATAAAAAAAAATTACAAATTTAATATCTAACTTAAATGGTTGCACGTAATATGAACATATAATATGTACTATTGTAACTTAAGGAGGTGCAGAGTCAGCCTCACACAAATAGTGTGAAACCAACTTGCATGTACAATATACGAAATGTGTTGAACCCACCTCATTTCCTTTGAATATATGTGGGAAAAAGGATCCTATGCCCTAGGAAATTTCCTAGAGCCAAGTTGATGTTGCATGGTTGGGACTACCAAGTTTGTATAATATCCCCTCATCTAAATAAGGACAATTTTGTAAAATAGGGTGGTCACAGGGAATAAATGTATACCACATCAGCTTCCCTCTAAAAATTTCCATGAGTGTTACTCTACAACCTTCTTACCATATATATATATATATATATATATATATATATATATATATATAGGGAAATGCTCAGTTGAAAACACAAATGTTGTGAAAACCCGTGAAAACAACCTAGGCCGTTGTTGGAAACAACGGCCTAGGTTATAATGCATTACAACCTAGGTGGTTTTCCACGTTTTCACAAACATTTGCGTTTTCAATGGAGCATTTTCCATATATATATATATAGGAAAAGCTTCTGTTGTGCACTCCTCTAGTGCACACAGCGTGTGCACTAGGCCTTCGGGCGTTCATATACTCAATCCGAATCGTTCACATTGATCTACACATCTAAATTAGTCTAAATATGTAAAATCAAATCATTTGAAATTCATTTGCACATCCATCATGTGACTATAAAAAACAATGTTTTTCAGCCATACAATTTTGTAACACTTCAATGGATGGGTAAATGAATTTCAAATGATTTGATTTTACATATTTAGACTAATTTAGATGTGTAGATCAATGTGAACGGTTCGGATCGAGTATATGAACACCCGAAGGCCTAGTGCACACGCCGTGTGCACTAGAGGTAGTGCACAACCGAAGCTTTCCCTATATATATATATATATATAGAGAGAGAGAGAGAGAGAGAGAGAATGGAAGGAAAGTGGCACAGCATGAAATTTCCTCCAATGGCACCTTAAAAATTCCTACCCCTCCTTCGAAATGCATGATCCACACCGTTCAAAGTGTTCAGCATGTCATAAAACATAAGAGGATGAAATTCAAAGTTGAATGTGTTTTACTCATGTATTTCATGATTGCAATAGTTCTATTGCTGAAAAACCGTTCATTTACAACCTCGTGATGAATGGGCAAAACATATTCAAATTTGGTAGTTTTTGTTCACTATGTTTTATGATATGAAGATCAACTTGAACGGTGCGGACTGTACATTTTGATTGCGGAGAATAAGTTTTTAGTGCGCTAAAGGAGGAAATTTCCTCTTATGGCACCCCCCCCCTTGTATCATCGTATATACATATACACACAGACTCGCTATGTGCGGCCATCCTATGTTGGGATGTAAATAAGCTCGTGAAGCTCGAAGCTCGGCTCGGGCTCGGCTCTGTAAAAGCTTGTTCAAGCTCGTTCAATAGTTTGATGAACCAAGCTTGAACTTATATTTGTGTTCATTTATTTAAATGAACGAACATGAACAACTATTGTTTGAGCTTGGCACGGGCTCGAGCTCGCATAAACTCATTTAGGATCGACTCGATTAAGGCTCGAGGCTCGGATCATTTAGGCTCATCAACTTCAAGTATATTAAACACCTTACACGTATGTGGCGTATGAGTTAATTAAATTGTCTTAGTCTTAGCTAGATAATTAAATACACATATTAATTATTAATTACCCAATCGAGTTCAAAATTCCCTCTCTCACCAAGTCAATCACAACCCCCTCAATCCATTGCATCTAAACCTTGCAAAAGTAAGAAAATAAAAGAATTAAAAACCCTAAAACCAATTCAGAAACTTGGCGCGGTTGCTAGGGTTTGTCAAAGACCCAAGCAAGAATCACCACAAACACTAATCATAAAACTACATTAAAAAAAATTTAAATTTTTTAAAAAACCATAATACTGAAACAACGTGAAGGAATTATTGGACTATTTTGATGCTCTGGAGCTTTGGAGTAAGAATTATTGGACTATAGGACTATATGCTTATAATTAAGATTTAAATGAGTTCAAGACAAGTTCTAAATAAATTTTAATTAACCTGAGTCAAGTTTTAACAAGTCTTACAATCAAACATTCAAACTTTCGATAAACATATTCACAAGCACAAAACGAATCAAGCTTCAAACACAAATAAACGAATCAAGCTTTAGATGAACATAAACCATACAAAGCTAGTTCAACTATAAATGAACACGAACATGAACAAGCTTAAACAGAGTATTTCCATAATCAAGCCCAATAGGGCTCGGCTCGAGTTCGGCTCGTTTGGCTCGTTTGGCTCGTTTAATATCCCTAATCCTATATATGATCCGAACAGTTCATCTTATTCCAAATACTTAACATAGACTAATCATGTGAGATCAAGTCATTTGAACGTTGTTTGCCCTTGCATCATATCATTATAAAAAATAAAGATATTGTTGTAGTACAGTTTTGTAATGTTGTAGTTACATGCGCAAACGGAATTCAAATGACTTAATTCCGCATTTTTAGACTAGTTTAAGCATTTCTAACAAAATGAACAGTTCAGATTGGTCAGGGATCTCCCATCAAGTAGAAAGGTCCGACCTCTATTGAAAATTTCCCTATGTATCTCGTTATCTTGCAAGTAATCACATAAATGCATAGATTCTTAGAGAACATCATTTTGCAAAAATGCCAAATAAGTTTCTACTTTCTTCTTTTGTTTTTTTTTCCATTTGATTTCCCTCATTTTTTCTTTTGATTTCTTCTCCTTCCAATTTGGGTTGGATTGGTCGTCTCGTGGTTGAATCGAACTACATCACTTTATCCATATTGCATCTCTGCCAATCCCCATTTTAGGGATCGATGATCCCTATAATTTGGCGGAGAATCTGATCCTCCCCATCCAAAACCGATCTAGTTCGCCTGATTAGAATCGGGACCGGCCCACCCTACCAACAATATTTTGTTAGACATTCTTTTTATATAATATACCATGAACATATAAATTTTAGATATAAAACCACACTATAACAAAAAGAAATTTAAGCTACTAAGAATATTATATACTAGAACATACTTACAATATTTTTCTATTATTGACACTCAACCGTTTTGTCTCTCATTCAAACACTTAATCCATGTTATACCTACTCAACTACAATGGAGGCAATAAATATAGTTTATATGGTCTTTGGCTTCATTTGCTTACTACCATATTTTTCCTTTTGCTTGTCAATTCAAGTATCGACCAGTACCGAATATTTATGCAAATATCATACTGGGTAGGCCAAAAAAATGACTAACCAAGAAAAACTTGGACTACCCTCGCGGTCCAAGATTTGTTATGCACGTATTATATGTACTATTAAAACATTAGAGGTGCAAAGTCAATCTCACTCAAATGTGTGAGAAACCAACCTGCATGTACCATATATAGAAAGTATGAAAGCATTTATTTGAATGATTTGGTAAGAACTCCATTCGTGAGAACCATATAAGAACTTTATTTTCGAATAATGTTAGAATGATCCAAATAGTTCATTTTGATCTACACGATTAAATTAATCTAAGGATGTGAGATCAAGTAATTTGAGATTCTTTTGCACGTGCACTTGAGTGTTGCAAATTGTATGGCTGAATATCGTTATTTGTGTAAAGACATGATGCATGTACAAATGGATTTCAAATGACTTTGTTTACATCCTTAGACTAATTTAGGCATGTTAACAATGTGTATGATTTGGATCATCAATAGGATGATTATGCATGGAATTTTCATGATGTTTATCGTAAGAACAATTCTCGGCATGCCTCCATATATATATATATATATATATATACACATATATTAATGGGAGAGTTGGGGTTCAAACAAACAAACAACTTTTTATTATTTTTTTGTCACCAAATAAACCCGTGTGGCACACCTCTATCACCATTTATTAACACGTGTATCACACGCGTAAATCAAAATTTTCAAACAAACAAACATTTTTTAAATATTTTTTTCACCAATCAAACTCGTGCATCGCACGCGCACCTCCATCTCCATTTATATTTATTAACATGTAAATCGCACGTGCAAATCAAAGTTTTTAAAGTTTTTATTTGAATTTTTTGGAATTATGTGTATCACCCGTTTAACTCCAACTTTTTCAAATAAAACACTACTTTCTCATCAAACAAATTCGGACACCACGTACAACTCCAACTCTATTTATTAATATGTGCATCGCACGTGCAAATCAAAGTTTTTTCTTCAACATCCTTTAAAACTTAAGAGTATCGCCCGTTCAACTCCAATTTTTTTTAAAAATTAAGACATTCATCGCGCGTGCTCATTACTACCGACTTACGTATATCACACATTTAACTCCAAGTCTTTATTAAAACGTGCATTGCACGTGAAACTCACTAGTATATATATATATATATATATATATATATATATATATATATATATATAATAAATTACAAAGAAAGCTATCAAGTGGCTCACAATCGATCTTCCCCAAAATCAAAGGCTCATATCAAACCTCACAAAACATATTTTTCCTCCAAAATTTCAAACCCCAAAATCAATTTTCCCCCCTAAAAAACTTATTACTTTATTACTATCTCTCTCCTCTCTTTACTTTTTCATATTTATCTCTTTCTCTATCTCTCTCTCCCATTCTTTCTTTATTTACTTAGAAATTTTGATTTTAAGATTTCGGTTTTGTAAAATTTCAGAATTTTTAATACCAAATATCTCTTCAACAATTAAATTTCATTATTTTCCACACTTAAAGTTCTAAGAAGTTAGATTTTATACCCCCATTTATAATTATTTTTCAATATAGACTTTTATTTATAACTAATTATTGTCATACTGTTCAAACTTGAGCTACATAATTATTGTTTTACTGTTTACATGGCTTTTTGTGTTTTGCATCGTTCCGAAGACGTGCCGTAGGCACGTGCCCACGGGCAAATCTAGTATATATATATATATATATATATATAGAGAGAGAGAGAGAGAGAGAGAGAGAGAGAGAGAGAGAGAGTTGGGTTGGATGACTCCTAAGAGTACTACTCTCTATTTTGTTTCAACGCCAAATTTTAAAATGGGCAGCCCAAAATGATAATCAACACCGTTGCATGTGATATACATTATCAGTACTATAGATAAACCAAATTTCAAGCCATTTCGGTGAATTTTCACCCCACATCACGCGATCGCAAAATTGTCTAATTTGAAACTTTTTTTTAAAAACGTCAATTTTGTGGTCACAAGATGCACATTTAATAGTTGTCTTATTCTGTGTTGTCTTGCAAGTTCATGTTTTATTTTCTTTTCATTTGATTTCTCCTCTTTCAATTCTGTCAAAAAAGTCCTATGGGAGTTGGTCGAACTTAGTCACCTGAATCACATATTCACATTGCATCTCGATAATTCATCGCTTTGGATCTCTGATCCCGATATTTTGGAGGATCAGTAGCCCCCTCCAAAACGATCTAGATCAGACAAGGATAAGCAGATCCTTTAAACTGTGGTACAAACTATATAATTTTTAGATATTTTTTTTTATAAAGTATGTCATAAAAATATGGAATCAAAATTATAAGAACATACTATAAAAATATTTTTTTAAATTAAGCTACTCAGAGTATACTATACGAATATATACTAAATGTGTATGTATGTATTTTTCTGTGGCTGAACTTTCATTTATGCACTCCTTACATTTATGTTAAGAACAACCCCCCAACCCCCACAACAAATTTTATGCAATTTGAGGGATGTTTTCCCACACACAAAAAATTGGAAGTTTAGTATAGAAACGTTGGCAGTTTAGGGGTTGGCAGTTTAGGGGTTTTTAAAAAAATATTATTAGAAAAGTCTTTATATGGTCTTTAGTTTCATTTGCGTACTACCATTTTTTTCCTTTACTTGTGAACTCAAGATTGGTAAAGCGCCTAGTATTTAGGCGAATGTCATATTAGGTAGGCCAAAAACTGATTAACTGAGACAGACTTGGACTATCGTCTTGGTCCAAGGTTTGATACCATGATAATTCCAGCATCGGTTTGCTATTTCTTATTGCATTTTGATTGATGAAGCATTTTGGACAGAATATCAGCACAATAGTAGGTTATATCTATCTGCCTATAAGATCTCCACATTTATGTTCAATTACAATACATTCAACAAAAAAAACTAGTCAATTGACGGTCTACCACTGAAAATGAATTTGCGAAGAGAGCGAATTTGGATTAGCATATTAAATTGATGTTGTTGGAAACAGAGGGGAAGAAACGAAAACAATAATATATCTTAACCAATGTCTCACCACATAAGAAAATAGCAAAGAGCCAACAAGTGGGTCATCAATTTGATAACATATATAGTCAAACAAAACATGCTGCAGCAAAGTGCAAAACATAAACAGTGGCTTTGTAAATTTTGATCTCAAATTCTGGAGTTTCTGTATAATGTATACTGACTATTAAATAATTAAATTTTGCATACAAACCTTGCATAAATAATGCATCAATGTCATCTTGTTATTTTTTGCTCGGGTGTCTGACAATTTTAGAAGACTGTCGAGTCTGAAGCCCACAGCAGACCCTGGAAATTAAGGAGGAGTTACAATCAGTATTTTTAGCATATGAGTTTGCAATTTCTATGCATATATATATCATTACCTCTTGCAGTTCCCTGATTCAATGCATTTCCTAAAGTAAGAATAGTCTGCATTATTTGGCGAAGCTTACAAGAATCTTTGACCTGCGATGACAAATAACTGTGTTAGTAACACAACAAGTTCAACTACTTTGCTGTGGATCTATAGGAATGCATTATGTTTGGCTCTTCAAAGAATGGAGCCATGCTATCTCAGGTGGAAAACCCCCTTCCCCTCCAAACACACAAACACACAAAAATAAACCCTCCATCCACACACAGAAAAACCAAAAAAAATTGGCACCATTTAGCATGGGAAAAAAGAGAGGATTTTCCTACACAGCTCAGCATATAGATTCCTATCCACATTTGAACGACAATCGTGTGTATAGGGGCTATAGTATAGTTGGTGTACAATATTATTTTCCTAACTAACTAATATTGGTGGTGAATTTGATGTATATTTGTGTGTGCGCCGGGGGGGGGGGGGGGGGGGGGGGGGGGGGGGGGGGGGGGGGGGGGTAGAATATAAATACTTAAACCCTTAACCCTTACCACAACTTCGGAGTTTTGATCTATCGGTAGGGTTTTTTACATGGTATCAAAGCAACCCAGGTTCAAGTCCCACCGGTTGCGCATATTAAATGTGAATTTAAAATAAAAATACCGCTCCATACAGTCTAGGTGCAGCGTGTTAGAATGTAAATATTTAAACCCTCAACCCTTACCACAACTTCAGAGTTTTAGTCTGTCGGCAGGGTCTTTATATTTTATCACCAATGTTGAGCATTTAAAACAATTCTATAGTATATATCTATCTAATTTTGTAATCAATGTTTTCTTAAGATATTTATCTCTTTGTGGAATAACATGCTTTTGACTTCCTCCCATTCTGCACCTGCAGTCCTTAACCTGCACGTCACTAAGTAATTTTTTGTTCTACAGGTCAATAATATACAAGAGAAGAAATATGATACAAGATTATTCATTTCCTACTATCTTCATCAACCAAGTAATTTTTTCCACCGAATCACTATTAACTTCATAAATCATGATAGATTTTAAAACACTTATTAATGATGCTTTTTTTTATTATTTTGTATGAGTATTTTATGCTTGGGAAAAGGTCTCGTCAGTGTCTTTGGTGTTTTGTTATTTGTAGTTATACATTTTCTGATGCACACACACAACACCCAACCAACACAGCAGTTTAAATTTATAGTTCCGTCCATGGGATCTTGGTTTTATACATGCCTTGTATACCATGAAGAGTGGACCGTCTATGATGATGACGTTGTGATGTAAAACTAACCCTAAATAGAGATTTTCCAAGATTCTTAATGGATTAATTTTACCAACATAGTGCGGATTGAAGTTAGAAATTTTAAACAGTTAATCGGTTTGATGGATTTTCAAGAACTGAATCACGTTTAACAATCCCAATTAATAATTCAATTCTAACAATCAATAATTAAATCCCTAAGTGTTCTTAGCAAGTAAAAGATTCAATATTGATTTGTACTAATCAAGTAGATGGAACGCTCAATCTCAATATTTGTGGTCGACAGTTAAATAAAATAATATAGTAGAGATGATAAAGCAGTATAACACAAATATTTGAGAAGTGGAAAGAGTATACCGAGGTTCGAAGAAAACTCGCGTTAGATCTCGGGTTGGCAGCAACGCAGAATACAACATTCAGCAACAACAGTAAGAGAGAGACAGCAGCAACAAGTCAACAATGGCAACAGCAAGGGCGACGACGGCGTCACTGGCTGAGGGCGGCGATAGGGTCGACGTGACGACGTGGCAGCGGCGGCGGCGCGACGGAATAGGGAAAGGCATCGGATTTGGTGGGTTTCGATTGGGTAGTGTGGTCGCGGGCTGAGGAGGAGGTTGGGGGTGGGGTTCTGGGCGTCGACGGCAAGTGGCGATGGGGGGGTGTCGCCGGAGGATGGGGTGGACGAAGGGGGCGCCGGAAATTGGTGAGATGGCCGGAGAAGACGAAGCTACAGTATTGGGTTAGGTCGATTGGGCGGAAAACTCAGTCGGGGAGAGAGAAGGCTGGAGGGAGAAGAAGAGGAGAGAGGGGATTAGGGTTTTGAGTATTTTTCTTTTTGGGAATTTTTTTTATTTGGGATCGATTTTAGAGTTAATCACTAACCATAAAATTGTATTATGATTTATCACAAACCCTAATAATTGGATCTCAATTGTATTACACAAAAAGAGAGGAAGAGAAAACTCAACATAACAATTTTTTTAATCAAGAATAGCATATCTTTCTCATTAATCTCAGGGCCTATAAATAGGCTCAAAACAAATCTTGATACAAATCACAAAAGATTCTAAAAATCTTAAAAATATTCTAATGCAAAAAGAAAGATTACATATAACTATAATTGCCAAAAACAAATATAGTATTGAAATAAAATACTAAATTAAATAAAATTGATGCCTTCATCATTCTCTCCGGGTGGGAGAGAGCCCGACCCAGTTGAGTCAAAATAAGTGATCATGTCATGGTGCTCCAAAAGATCTGGATCCAGTTGCGGAAGCTCCTTACGATCACTGCAAGTGTCATCCGACTTTGGCCTGTTCTTCCATCTCACCAAATACTTGTGCATACCATCATCTCTTATAGAGATTATCTGATCATCTAAAATATTATTCAATTCTTCTGTCGGTGGGTGAATAGTATCAGGTAGAGGGGTAAATGTGGAAATCTCACCATTAGGCTGCAGGATAGGCTCGTCTATAAGAAAATTTCTATGGCTGAATTTTGAGCCTTCATAAAGTACTAGATCCTCAATATTGAAAGTCTTACTTATGCCAAAACCTTCAGGAAGGTCAACGACATAGGTTTTATCATTAATTGTATGAAGAATCTTAAATGGGCTTGTAGCATGTATGTTCAAGTTCTTAACGGATCCAGATGGAGACCGTTCCGGATGAATCTGAACCATCACTTCGTCACCAACATCAAGAGTTTTAAATTTCCTTCTTGTATCTGTTATTAACGTGTAGTTAAAATTATTCTCATTAATTTCCTTGAAAATTTCTCTATGCAAATCATGAAGGCATAATAAAAATGTGGATGCAGACTCTGTGACTTTGTGATGTTCTAACACAGGGATAAAATCTATGAGTGGCCAAGTGACTTGCGAAGGAATGGGTGACTCAGGTATACTCAATGGAGGTGACTGAACAGACTGAATACAATTGAGAGACTGGTCATCCCGTTTTTTATCAAAGTCTTCACTTATATTAGGTTCATAGGTAAACTCATTGTCAGGCTCATCAGCGATGACTGAGGTACCATCTACGATATTGATCCTACTTGGGCTGGGACAGTTGCCAGCAACATGGCCATATTCCTTACATTTATAGCACTTAGTGAGATGATCAATTTTAGAATAATCCCTTTCAGTGTTCTTACCCGCGTTGTCATTTCTAAGTGGATAAGAATTTGAAGTATGTTTGGGTAAGACTTGTTAAGGTACTGAGAAGAAGAGTGCTCAGGTCTAGAGGGATCAAGGGGATTCATTCTGGAGGATTGATCCATCGAATCACTAGACTTGTAATGGGAACTTGCTTTAAGGAAATCCATATCGAGGATAAGAGCATAAGCTGCCGCTAATGAATCCACATTTCTATGAATTAGCTCGTTCCTCAGAATCTCAGATCGGCTCGTAATCCAGTCCTGAACCTAGAGAGAGTTTGTTCTTCACTCTATTTACCTAAAGCATTGCACCGAATAAGGAAGTCATCAAATTTATCAACATATTCTTGTGTGGATTTACTTCCTTGATAAAGTTGGTTCCACGAATCTAGCAATCAGGTGTGGAACGATAATGGTACATATCTCTCAGTGAGCTTCTCTTTCATGGCTTCCCAAGTGGCTATGGGTGCCAGGCTCGGCCTCTGCGGGCATGTTCAAAATTGGTCCAGTGTTGTTGAGCTTTACCTATCAATTTCATTGTGGCAAATTTAACCTTCAGGGCTTCGCTCATGTCAAACCACACAAAGTAATGGTCCATGGCACGGATCCAATCGAGATAAGCTTGGGGTTCCATGTGGCCTTCAAAATGGGGAACGTCAGTCTTAACGTTCTTATATTGTTCGTCAGAGTCACATTTTTGACGTCGATCGTCACGAACATTCCCTTGAGGGATCTGACGATTGGCATGAAGCTCAGGGACAACGGTTTGATTTAATTCCACTTTCTCAAGCCTCTGATTGATATTGACAAGAGTTGCTTGAATGACAGCTAGGGTAGCGGAGATATCAGAATTGTCCATTTCAGGTCGGGGAGGTATAAGGTTCCTAATTGGGTGATTTGGGAAGGATAAAAAAGGTTCGTCAGGATCTGTAATAGTGCTGCGAAGACGCATTCACCAAAAGGGGAAAACTAGAGGTCGTGTGTGTATATTTTTTAAAAAATTTTATAAATAAATCTAAAATGACCTAAAATAAAGAAAGAAAAGTAAAAGACTACACGATCCTAAATGAACGCAGATTGATGCCTAAATGATGCAAGAACTAGGGTTTTAAGAATCTTCGCTCTGATACCAAAATGATGTAAAACTAACCCTAAATAGAGAATTTCCAAGATTCTTAATGGATTAATTTTACCAACACGTAATGCGGATCAAAGTTAGAAATTTTAAACAGTTATTCAGTTAATCGGTTTGATGAATTTTCAAGAACTGAATCACATTTAACAATCCCAATTAATAATTCAATTCTAACAATCAATAATTAAATTCCTAAGTGTTCTTAGCAAGTAAAAGATTCAATATTGATTTGTACTAATCAAGCAGATGGAACGCTCAATCTCAATATTTGTGGTCGACAGTCATTAAATAATATAGTAGAGATGATAAAGCAGCATAACACAAATATTTGAGAAGTGGAAAGAGTATACCGAGGTTCGAAGAAAACCCACGTTAGATCTCGGGTTGGCAGCAACGCAGAACACAACAATCAGTAACAGTAAGAGAGACGCAGCAGCAACAAGTCAGCAATGGCAACAGTAAGGGCGACGGCGGCATCACTGGCTGAGGGCGGCGACAGGGTTGACGTGACGACGTGGCAGCGGCAGCGGCGCGACGAAACAGGGAAAGGCATCGGATTTGATGGGTTTCGATTGGGCAGTGTGGTCTCGAGCTGAGGAGGTCGGGGATGGGGTTCTGGGCATCGACGGCGAGTGGCGACGGGGGGGGTGTCACCGGAGGATGGGGCGCCGGAAATTGGTGAGATGGCCGGAGAAGACGAAGCTACGGTATTGGGTTAGGTCGATTGTTCGGAAAACTCAGTCGGGGAGAGAGAAGGCTGGAGGAAGAGGAGGAGAGAGGGGATTAGGGTTTTGGGTATTTTTCTTTTTGGGGATTTTTTTTATTTGGGGGTAGATTTTAGAGTTAATCACTAACCCTAAAATTGTATTAGGATTTATCACAAACCCTAATAATTGGATCTCAATTGTATCACACAAAAAGAGAGAGGAAGAGAAAACTCAACACAATAAACTTTTTAATCAAGAATAGCATATCTTTCTCATTAATCTCAGGGCCTATAAATAGGCTCAAAACAAATCTTGATACAAATCTCAAAAGATTCTAAAAATCTCAAAAATATTCTAATGCAAAAAGAAAGATTACATATGGCTATAATTGGCAAAAACAAATATAGTACTGAAATAAAATACTAAATTAAATAAAATTGATGTCCTCATCACGTTGACTAGAAGAGGCCTACCTCTTGAGATGCATTGTTGATTGCATTTAGATTTGACCGCAGATCGTCCACCTATTAACAATAGTAATTAGTTCAAATGAAGAACCATACAAAGAAGCATATTTATCTGAATAAGGACGGGAAGAGTGAGAGCGAAAGAGATGTACCGAAGAGGTAAAGCTAATCCTAAATAAGAAAACCCTCAATTTGGATTCTACTCGAGGAACCTTCATCAGCTCCAGGAAAAACTAGAATTATTATTAGAACAGAACAAAGTCACAACTTTGAAATGACACAGAAATTGATATAAACATGCAAACATGTTATGAGGCAAAACAAAAAAAGAAAAACCTGCTCGCATTTCCCAAGCATTTCTTTGTTCCCATTATAGTTCTGCAAATTATAAATTAAATTAAATAGTAGAAGATTGTACCAGAGTTCCAATATTCAATTCACAAGAAATAAAAATGAGAGAAATGTGCATGGACAACACAGGATGATGACAAGCATAGCCATGAACGGAAGTGGGGAAAAAATAAAAGTTAAAAGAGAGAAACTTATATAATTTGCCACTGTCAAAACTCCATTAATAATAACAGCATCTATAACCTACTGCTAGCATTGTTATACATGCTTTCAGTAGCTAATGTTTCATAAAAACAATATTGAAATTTGGAAAACAGAAACCCCGATTGAAATAATAGACGGATTCATGAAGATATAGAATTAGTTAGAACATGAACAGTATGACTTTTAGTTTAAATGATGTAACAGTTTAAATTCAAACCAAAAAGATAACCCCAACAAGATAAAATGGAAGTGCTTACAAGTACGATCATGGCTCCCTCTGTATCACAGACAAGAAGAGCATAAGAGCAATGCTTCTTTTTAATTAATTATTGATAAGGGATAAATCCTGTAGTTACAAACTTACAATGCAATGCTTTATGTCAACAGACTCATGTGCTATGTTCTCTAAGAAAAATTGAATTGGGTAAACACTTACCTTCAACATCTCCATTTCCTCTTTAGTTGGACAAAATTTGATGAGATTTTCTACTTGATCAATGTCCAAAATGGATGCATCTAAGGCCAAAACTGCTTTCTGAGGAGCATCCAATTAAATGACCAACATAAAAAAGAAATGGAACATAGAACTAAGAGAATTAGAAGCTGTGCAATAAACAAGGGAATACATCTATTATTCAAAAAGTTCTGTTAAGCAAAAAGCAATAAAATAAGAACTTACGATCATTTCCGGGAGAGGCATTTTAATCTTTGTAAGCATAATTTCACAATTGTTTGCTCTCCGCATGTCAATCTGAAGAGAAAATAGTAATAAGAAGAAAGTGCCGTTTATAACAAGGTTTGAAACAAGAGAAACATTACCAGAAATTCATCATTCAACTTTACAAAATGACGTGTAGATGTTGGAGAGAAACCTACTATAACAAAATCGGAAACCAGTCATTAAAATGTTTGCAAGTTAGAAATCATTCTTTTTCCGAAACTTGCTCATGTCCCCAATGTTTCAGCAGTAAGCCGGAATGTGTAAATCTCATGCATGGAAATATTAAAGTATTTAGATGCACCAAAACTCTAGAAAGAAGTTTGACCAGGGAAAAAAGTGATCCCAAAACAGTTATTTACAACTGCTACCAACTAAAAGGAACCCCCTTTAGGTATTAATGTATATGCAAATTGTAGCTATCTTTAAGCATATAACAAAATACAGTCACTAAAAAATTTGCAAGATAAAAGCCGTTTTTATTCCTGTACTCGCTCATATCCAATCTTTGCTACTAGATGCACAGTTCAAAACAAACAGGGTATGCAATTAAAGCAAAGATTTTATGTGTGTGTGTGTGTGTATATATATATATATGGGTCATCTTCCGTTGCAAACGCCTTAACCCGTCATTGGGGATGACGGGTTAAGGCAAAACACATAACCCGCCATCCCCAAAAACACATACCCGTCATCCCCAATGACGGGTTTTGTGTTTTGCCTTAACCCGTCATCCCCAATGACGGGTTTGCAACCGAAGAAGGCCCTATATATATATATATATATATATATATATATATATATATATATATATATATATAGGGTCATACAATGTTTGGCCCGAGTACAAAATGCTCATACAACGTTTGAAAAAGTACACTAAACCCATTTCTCCGTTAACTTAACCCCATCCGTTAAGTTATAATTATTAAATTACTTTTTTACCCTTACCCTTTCATAATCAAATCTCTTCTTTCTTTTTTCCTTTTTCTTCATTCTTTTTTTTCAAATTCCGATCGATCTGTCGATCGAATAAATCAGAGTTCTCTTTTAAATTTATGGATAAAAATGCAAAACCCATCCTTAAAAAGCATCGTGCATTTAATTTACATTTAATTGTTGTACAAACATGACTTCAAAATAACTTTAGATTGTTGCTAAGAATAATGTAACTATTAACGCCCATTGAACATGTAAATTATACTGTACAAATAATGTATGTCTATTCTGTATTTTTTTTTATTTTAAGAAAGGTAGAGAAGCCCTACCTCAAAATATATTAAGATAGTTAAATGTATGTTATTTTTCCAATAAAATTGTAAAATGACTTGGCCTCTGCTCATAGCTAGTTAAATGTATTTCACTTCTTGATCAGTACGTTTCCAATATAATTGTATTGTAAAATAACTAGTTGTCCTCTATTACTACTATGAATTAACAGTCTTTGTGAGGATAGTTTAAAACTGAAGAGCAGACGGTGATAGAATAACTGGATATTATTGGATATTGCATGTGCAATCCTGCTTTGGTATTAAGTTCACTTTTATATTTATTTGCGAAGAATTTTTTAGATCCAAGGGAGAGGGAAAGATGGTTTTAAAATTAGGTTGTACAGCAAATCTTACGTTCACACATAGGCGACAGATCCCCTATCCTCTGCTTAAATTTATCAAACAAAAAAAATCAAAATAAAAAATTCATCAAATAAGTGAAAACGAGAACAAAAGAGAGGGAAGACGAAGAAAGAGAAAGGACCATCGATTGCAGAGAGAAGCGGCAGCACAAGTAGGAGAATGAGGAGCTTCATGGCCATGGCAAGGGTTTCTGAGAACTCTGATTTATTCAATCGACGGATCGATCGGGATTTGAAAAAAAAAAGCAATGAAGAAAAAGAAAAAAGAAGAGGTTTGATTATGAAAGGGTAAGGGTAAAAAAGAAATTTAATAATTATAACTTAACGGATGGGATTAAGTTAACGGAAAAATGGGTTTATTGTACTTTTTCAAACTTTGTATGGGCATTTTGTACTCGGGCCAAACGTTGGGGGGTACTTTGGCTTTTGCCCATATATATATATATATATATATATAATACTTCAGAAAGAGCTCAACTACTAATCAAGTAAGACCCGTAATGAGCAGATGACATTTACTAAACCCACAATTTAACCAAACAAGAGGCACAACATCTCTACATAGCTAAAAGTGTGCAAAGAATAGACCCGCCAAAAACTATGTTTTCAAAAGTTATGTAAATACCAAATGCACTGTATCCGACTTGCTGATGCTAGGACCCCGTCGACTTCCACCCTTATCTGGGCCAATCCCATTAGATGCAACTTGAGTTGAGAATAGACTTTCCAATTCTGATAAATCAATATCAGGTGCCCTGCCCATCATGTTAAGCAGTTAGAACTCATATTGAAGAACGGGGTCTACAGACCATTTGCAGAACCTATTAGCAGAACCTACTGTAACATTCTACAATACCAAGAAATTTTAAAACAAAGAAATCATATTTCGCTCATGTAAACAGGATTTTCCTGGATGGGGGAATTTTATACCATTTCTGCAGTTGGCACATACAACAGATTTTAAGGCTAAATATAAAAAAAGAGAAAATCCTTTAGCTAGATAAGGGGCCAAACCTCACTGGAGTATTGCCAAGTTTAAAAATCGCGCTCAACTTTTTTTTTTTTAAATCCTCCCTCAACTATGTTTTCAACACATTTTTTTAAAAAAAACCTCAATCACCCATGCCTTGAAAACATAGTTGAGGGAGGGTTTTTTTTTATAAAAAAGTTAAGTGAAAAAACTGGGCAATACTTGATTGAGGTTTTTTTATATTTAGCCTAGATTTTAATCATCAAACAAACATGGACTAACAAGCTTCACAGGCATTTTTGCTTACTTTGATTGGACCTCTTGTTTTTGGGAATCAGCCCAAAGACTTCCTTTTATTACCCGGGTTACTTTCACCCAGTGCAATGGCTTTAATGGAGCTTTCTTTGGTGGATTAGAAGCTACTGTAGATCCGCAACCTCTTCCTACACCACTTGTCATGACTTTTCCTGTTCCTAAAGGAGGGGCTGGTATAGGTGCTCTAGGAGCTTTCACTCCAGGAAGTTGAGGTGGAGGAGGGGGGCCAGCACCAGGGGGCATAGGTGCTACAGGGGGCGGTGGTGGATTTGGACCTTTGCTACTAGGCAGTGTGCCTCGGGGAGGTGGTGGTGGTGGTGGGCCCCTATTAGGCATAGAAAGGGAAGGAGGTGGCGGGGGTGGAGGAGGGCCCTTACTAAGAACTGGAGGAGGAGGTGGTGGTGGAGGCCCCCTACTAGATACAGCTGGTAAAGGAGGAGGTGGAGGAGGAGGAGGACCCTTATTAAGAACTGGAGGAGGAGGTGGAGGTGGTGGAGGCCGAGGACCATTACTAAGTGTTGCAGAGACTGATTGTGGTGGTGGGGGTGGCATTGGTGGAGTTTTACTCGAAGAAGTCTGATGGGAAGGAGGAGGAGGTGGACTGGGCGGAGGAGGTGGTGGTGTAGGGGGTGGAGGTGGAGGTGGTGGTGGTGCAGATGATTTTGAGAGTGGCTCTGAAGATAATGAAACTGGATTTGCAAGGGGAAGGGGAGGGGGAGGGGGAGGAGATGGGACACTTCTATTGGATAATGAATGCAGAGACTGAGGAGGATGCAAAGCAACAGGATCTTGCTCGACTGCAGGTACTGGTGGCAGGGGTGAGGCTTGCATAGTAGCATTCTGCACAGCTGAAGAGGAATTCGACCATGAGGGACCTCGTTTTCACAGAAAATTATCAGGGCATAGATAGGAGTCTTAGAAAAATAAAGGATTGGAATTTTTTAAGAATCATCTCACCTGTTAAGTCATGATTTGCAGGCTCAATGGGTAAAATTTCTACATGCTCGCAACTTTCAATATCCACTGAGGTAATAGAATCTGAAGTAACGGAATCCTCTCTGTCCTCATCTGAATTAAAGGGTGATGAACTCATGTTTTGAAGCCTCGATAGTCCTTTCATATCACTAAACAACAGTCTTTCAAAATTTTCTGGTAGTGCATTTGATGAAATTTGTTTGAGCAACCAATAGGCAGCATCGTCATTATTCTCCACCCATTCAGCCCCATCAAACAGTTCTTGAACCATAGAAAATGCTTCAATAGGCAACCCACCCTTTACCTCGCCATTTAGTATTGCAGTTGGTGTTCTATGAGGGGACATGCCATCATCTTCACCAAAGAGAACCTGGACCAACCAAATTTTGGGGAAGATACATATCAAGCACATTCTTCCCATAATAAAACATCACTCTTCAAGGTCAGGTGTATAAATCTTACCTCAGCTCGGAAATTTTTTGGGTATCTTTCCTTTGAATCCCAGAGCATATCCACCTCATCACAACCCAGCATCAAAATGTTTGACCGGATGAAGGCAGTGTTGAACATTATACGAAACATCATAACTTCCCTTTCAGGATCCAAGTCGAAATGTAGACATTCCAATACAACATCACCTTCTACTAAGCACTGAATATCAATTTTTATCACATCAACATCCCCCTGCATAAATATGTCTCTTTAGACTCTTCCTAAGATTTGAACATAACCAGGTCTCAATTTACTATGTGTAAAAGTATGTGGTCTTTTTTTCTATAATGTGCATAGTATTCAGTACAGTCCCCTAAGGAGTGTCCTAGAAGAGGGGTAAGATGACATCTACTATACATATTGTACCCTCTTCACTCATCATCGCTCGTTCAATCAATACAATCTCCTTGTTCTTGAACTCTCTACTCTTGGCATGTATCTGGATGGGAAGAAGAGAACCCTAAAATATTTTCTAAACAACACACTTTTTTATACTAAAAAACATTAAGAGTGAAAGTATACCTGCCGATAATGTCTGAGCGATTTCTTTCTCTTCGACATTGAGAAGAGTGTTTTACCAGAAAACTCATCTTTTCTGACACTTTGCCCATAAATGCGAACAAGTGGTCTGCATCCATTATCATCAAATCTTGGAATATAACGAAGAATAAGGCAATCCAATGAAAGAGGCCGCTCTGTCAAAGGACGTTGTACACAAACATTCCCCCTAGCAACATAATGCAAGTAACGGAGCTGAGATGGCAAAGGATTTAGAGGCGATAAAAGTTTTAGGAATCCTTTAGGAGCCTCCTTATGGACAATTTCAAGAGCCTTTTTAGCTCCTGTATGGAACTTTCTAAAAATCAGAAAGGCAGCTAGAAGAAATGCTAAAAGAGGCCAACCTCCTCTCTCACAGTGGAGCAGAATAATGTTTTGGTTGTGCCTGAGAGACAGCCAACTTTCACAGATGTGGAGGAAATTATGGATAAGAGATAGAGGAAGAAGAGGGCAACCTTCATACTGCCGTGGGTAATCGATGACAGTAACATCGTATTCACACAAAATATCTGCAAAGTTGCTTCTTTTTTCCCCCTCTCTAAAATTAAATGCAAGAAAGGAAGACTCGGCAAATGCTTCATGAAGCTCCATTACAATTTCATGCAAGTAGACATTATATATTCCATCAGGTAAAACCTCAGTTGAGAAGCATGAATCAAAAACTGCACAAGGATAGAAAAATATTATTTGTGATACACCAGACAATATTTGCATGTAAGCAGATCTTAACAAAATAAGATAATTAGATGTTTACCATATACTCTGTCAACAAATTCTAGCAAGCCATCAGGTGGTCTTCTGTGGAAAAATCTACTCAAGAGTGACATCTTATTTCGTGAATAGTCGGAAGAATCAGATGAGAAGTTCCGAGCTGCACTATAGCCAAGGATTTGTTGAAAAGGAGAACCCCCAATCTGTGGATTGGACAATTAATTTGAGAATGGAATTTCAAATCAACAGTAACAAAATGCCATATTAGAAGGAACAGAATAGAATTGTCATAAGTTGGGTTGTTTATATAGCTGAATTCTTTCTTTGTGCACCGAAGGTCATCAAAGCTAGCATCCCATATGCAATTATATGTAGTTACCTACATATAAGCGGAGCGATATTCCATGTTTGCACGTAAGCAGTGCTGTAATCGTATAAGAGAAACAACAATAGATGAATAAAATTGAGACTGGTATCACCACGTTCCATCAATAGAAAGTAGAGCTCCACAAGTGTGAAACCAATATACAAATGTACAACTGAGGACCCTTCTTCAAGTGAAATCTTCCAGCTACGAGTCTATGAATGTGGGGTCTTACAATGCAAGTGGAATCCAGTAAAACTAAGAATGCTCAGGCATACACAAATTTAGTGACTTGAATTAGAGAATAACGATAAATATAGAAGTTTGTACACCACATAAAGAAATCATAAAATGCATACACGATAAATCAAAACAACATTTAAATAGTAAAAAATATTAACTTTACCAATAACCTATCAATACTACTACAGGCCCAAGAAGGCTCCGCTCAAAGGGACATGCAACTTAATACAGGCCCACAAGTTACTCGGTCGGGTGGGGACTCTACATATGTCAAGTCTTAATATATTAGAATAGCAGACTTAAATTTCTTGTTTACCAGTGGCCACATATACAACACAAAGAAAGGAAAAAAAAACTTCAGAAGCTCCCATGGGCAAGAAAATAAATATATGACAAAAAAGGAATGTAAAGTACAAAGTTCAGTCTTCCCCAAAAATAATACACAGTCGCTCTTCGTAATCCTAAAAAGATCATGTGGTGTTCTCGAATTTCTAATAAACTAAAGGAAATGTAAAGAATAAGGATAAAAGTTGGTACATTAGCTATCGGAATTACACCCAATTTTAAGGTACACATAAAGCCAAGTGCAAAAGCAAACGCATTCCTGCAACAGGCTCCTACAATTAACAATCTAAATGAGGAAAATTCTGGTCTGAAATTTACCCTCTCGCCCTCTCACATGTAATTCAGCTTTCATCAGTTCCAGTTCATTTTGATCTGCGTTCCAAATTAGAAATATCACATCTAACAATACATTAAATCGTTCTCATCTACCTACATACGATAAGAAAACTAAGTGCATCATGTTAATTGTATTGTTCTACATCCTTCCACTCCAATTTAAGTCCTAAATGTCAATGAATGTCGATACACTTGTCTTTAGCGAGTTTTCTGGGTATCCAACAAACCCGATATAATATTTCGATTTTCCTTCAAATCAAGACTAATTCAAAGCAATGCATTGCAGCCAATAAACATAACGTATCAGCTAAGACTTAAACCCACCACTTCATTCATTTTATCCCCATCTTTCTAACTAAATTTAATGGCGTAAAGTTCAGCACTATCTAAAATTTTGAAACCCTAATGGCGAAAATTTGATCATTCCAGAACAAAGAGACGAATCTCTAAACAAATTTTGAAATTCAAGAAAATGAATGCTTACCTCAGTCAGTGAATCCGATAATCGGTTACAGTCGAGCGAAAAGAGAGCTTAAAATCCCCAATTATTTTTCTCCAATTTTTTCTAGGGTTTGTGATTTTGCCGAATTTGAGGAAAACCCTTGGTGTGAGGTTTGAAAATTAGCCCTCTTTTTTTTGGAAGTAACGGGAGATTTACAGAAATGTTCCTTGAAAATTCCCTATTTGCATCCGCATTGAGGGAGTAAAAAAAAAATAAAACTAAAAAGGCTTTGGAATATAATGGGCCGGATAAGGATGGAATGATGGGCTTATATCAGTACGCAAATGGGCCGGTTTGTTATTTGGTTCCTTTTTTAACTTTTACTTTTTTTTTATTTTTGGCATTACCCAATTAGTAGAGGTGGACAACTATTATCAGAATCGACCAATCCAAATCAATCCAATCCGAACCGACCAATTTTTAACCGAACCAATTGGGAGTTTGGGTTGGCCCGGTTCTTAATCTTTAATAACCAACTGAACCGGTTCGGTTGTTGGATGGGGCTCTCAAATAACCGATGAAACCGAACCGACCGTACCTCTATGCATAAGTTCATAAGAAATCTAGTTCTCCTTTAATTTCTTGAATATACAAATAGTCATTTCTCATTTTCTTGGAGATGAAAACAGTCTTCTTTAATTTCTGTTGCCGCTAAATTTGGTGTGGGGGCAAACAGATAGTATTTGTGGATTCTTAGGGAAACTGAATAGTAAACCTGTATACCTATTCCGTCGGGGTGTGATCGTCGCTCCCGCCGTACACCTGCAAAAAGTACAAGACACCGGGGTTATTCCCGGCGACGCACCCTCCGACGCTCAAGTCAGTAACCAGAAATGATTATGAAAGAGCGCAAAAACTGGAGAAAGATTGATTACCTCTTAATTGAGATGGGTGTGGGGTATTTATAGTCGCCGTTGGGATGAGATTAGAAATGTAATCCCTGTGATCTGATAAGGAATAAAATCCTCGTAATCAGATTAGGAATGTAATCCCTTAATTCCCGGTGAGAGGATAGTCGCGAATCAGGCCCGTTGATTTGGTTCAATCAGAGACCCTAATTCTATCCTGTCGGACTGGATTTGTATCGGGTCGGGACCCGTACCCAGTTAAGGTGGATCCATTCGCGGGTCATTGGATCTGTGAGAAGGAGACCCAGTACCCGTTTCGGACCCATTTGTATGTGAAATTACCGTTTTACCCCTGAGCTTTAAGATTCGTGTCCGATGTGAACGGTCCCGATTTAATCCTATTTTTAGCCATATCACGAGCCCCCCACTCCCGAAGACTGAGTTTGATCAGCCTTTGAGGAGTAGTTTTACTGTTCTAATGGCGTACGGAATTTTATCGGTGTTCTTAAGGGAGTTTGGAATCTTGCTCGGGGTGTGACGGTGTTATTATGGGCTTGTAAAATGCCCAAAAATATTCTCAGAATTTTCTGGATTTTTCTGAATTTTTTCTCATTTTTTTGAATTTTTTATTCATTTTCCGAATTAAATAATTAATTATCAAAAATATTAATTAATAACTCTAATTTAATAATTATTTTTTCAGAATTCAAAAATAATTTTTCTGAATTAATAATTATTTTTAGAATTTTAAATTAATTTTTTCCCATTTTTTAATTATTTTTTCTGATTTTTAAAATAATTAAAACAAATAAATAAATTAATTAATTAATTAAATATTACCTGGACACGTGGCACGTTTCTGACCGTCCATCATGATCAGATGAGCGCGCATCGTGAGGCAGATCACGATCTGGACACGTGGTACGTTTCTGACCGTCCATCATGATCAGATGTGCGCGCATCGTGAGGCAGATCACGATTTGGACACGTGGCACGTTCCTGAGCGTCGATCGTGCCGCGACGCGAATTTCGAAACGATCGGACGGATCGTGTGGGTCGGCCGGTTTTTTTCTCCAATTACGAGTTCGGTGCTTCGGCTCCTCGGATCGGCCAGCTGGATCGGCTCGGCTACTTGGTTTCCTCCAAATACAGCTCGGCTACGATGCCACGTGGCGCTCTTTCTTTTTTTTTTTCCTTCCGCTTCGTCCCTGTTCTTCCTTTCCCCTCCTTCGCCTTTCTCCCCCCTTCCTCGTCTTTTCGCCCTTCGAGCGCCGCTACGCATTTGGGAGCTCGTCGAAGGTGTGGTTCGACGGGGAGTTCGCGGAGGGGGCAGCTCGGTTGGTGAAGAGCACGGAGTCGAGGTCAGCGCTCGATGGTTGCAGCTCGGCCGTCGTTCGAGCTCGGCGAGGAGAAGAACTCGCGAAGGGGAGGAGCATGACGAAGAAGATAAGGAGTTCGAGCTTGGAGCCTCCGGAGCTCGGCCATGGAGGTGGGCTCGAGTTTGGAGAAGGAGCTCGACGGGAATAAATCCTCGGCGAAGGGGGACGTCGGAGCTCGATGCTTCGGCGTATTCAATGGAGCTCGAGCTTGGACTCTGTGCTCGGAGGTTGAGGAGAGCTCGAGCTCGTACCGTGGGGAGAGCTCGGCGCTTGGAGCTGCGACGGTGTGGAGAGCGGAGCACGTCGGAGGGTCGTCAAGCGACTTCGACGAGTTGGCTGGCGAAGAGCTTGGAGGTGACGGGACTGAGCTTGTGAAGGAGGCAAAGCTGGAGCTCGGCCATGCGCTTCGAAGCTCGTCGAAGGAGACTTCGGCTGTCATGGGGATCTTCGTGATGGGTTGAGCTCGTGACGAAGTGGAGTTCGGAGCTTCGGAGGTTAGCTCGAGCTCGATAGAGGAGGTCTGCAGTGTCATGGAGCTCGGAGGTGAGTTCGGCAGTGGAGGTGTTCGGGGTTAACGAAGGAGTTCGCTGTGGAAGACGAGGTCGGCGTATTGGAGAGCTTCGGCATCGCGGAGCTCAGAGCGGAGGTGGTCGGCCATGGCGGAGTTTGGAGACAGGCCATGGTGAAGCTTCGCTTGTTGGCTTCGGCGGATAGAGGAGATCGGTTCGGCATGGGGCTCGGCAGCGGAGCTCGGAGTGGAGTTGTGTTCGAGTTTGGAGAAGGAGCTCGACGGGAATAAAGCCTCGGCGAAGGGGGACGTCGGAGCTCGATGCTTCGGCGTATTCAATGGAGCTCGAGCTTGGACTCGGTGCTCGGAGTTGAGGAGAGGTCGAGCTCGTACAGTGGGGAGAGCTTGGCGCGGAATCTTAGTGGAGCTCGGAAAGGCGGTGAGGAGTTTGGTGACGGCTGTGTGGGGTTCGATCTTCGGCCATGGTCGAAGAAGCTTGAACACAGTGGAGAGTTGGCGAGGATGGAGCTCGCCGGTGGTGGAGTTTTGTAGAGCTCGCTGATGGGGAAGGAGGAGCTCAGCGACGAGCTGTTCGATGAGTTTAGTGAGGGGCGAGCTCGAGGTTGAAGGAGGTCGTTCGACTGTAGGGGGAGCTCGGGGTGACGGAGGCGAGCTCGCCGTGTTGGTGAGTTCGATCTCGGCGTGGGCTCGCTTGAGGAAGAGCTCGGCGGAGAAGAAGAAGTGAGCTGGGTTCTTCTTTTTGTTCTCTGGTTTGTTTTGGCGGGAGCGCGTGGAAGAAGAAGAAGGAGGAGAATGAATAAGGTACGGGTCGGTTGTGGGTTCCGAACCCGACCCGTTAGCCTTTATTAAATTTTTTTTCTCTCTCCTCTGCTTCTTGCTCGGCGAATCTGAACACGGATTTTGAGGAGTATTTTTCTCCACTTTGCTGTTCGGTAGATCGGTAGCTCGGATTTGAGTTCCGAGCTACGTGGCTCAATCTGGGCGGTTGATCACGATCGTGGCGCGAATCACGAGACAAGAGGCTCAAATTTCGAGAAAACGTTATCTTGTCGTTTTGTGGAGACGTGGCGAAATCTGAGCCGTTCATCATGTTTTAGCACGAATTTTGAGACGATCCGACGGTGAGATGGGATCGGCCGAATTTTTCTCCATATGTGGATGTCGGTACCTCGGCACCTCGGATCGATGGGATCGGCAGCTCTTCTAAGAAGAAAGAGGAAGGGGAGGAGAGGCATTTGGGTTCTCTCCTCTGCCTCGTTCTTTCGCACAGTGGAGAAGAGGAGAAGTGCTGGGTACTTTTTGGAGAGGTGACTGAAGAAGGAGGAGAAGAATGGAGAAGCCAAGAAGGGTATGGGTAGGATCGTGGGTATCGGATCCGACCCCGACCCGTTAGCCTCTTTTTCTTCTTGCTCTTCATCTGCTTTGCTGTTCGGCAGATCCGAGCACGGATTTTGAGGCACATTTTCCGCCACTTTGCTGCTCGGTAGATCGGTAACTCGGATTTCAGATCCGAGCTACGTGGCTCCATCTGGACGGTTGATCACGATCGTGGCGCGAATCACGAGACAAGAGGCACGAGTTTCGAGAAAACGTTATCTTGTCGTTTTGTGGTGACATGGCGCAATCTGATCCGTCCATCACGCTTGAGTGCGAATTTTGAGAAGATCTAACGACGAAATTGGTTCGGCAGAATTTTTCTCCTTATACGAGGGTCGGTTCCTCGTCCGCTCGGCTCGGTAACTCAGTAGTTTACCTTCTGCCCGTAGTAGCTCGGTATAGTGGAGCTCGGAGTTCGGACGGCTCGAGCGTGAGGAGAAGCTTGGTGAGTTGATGAAGGGGATGGGTCGATGAAGCTCTGCTCCTCGGCTCGGGAGGATGGGTCGGCATATGGGAGAGGTGAGGGGCTCTGAAGCTCTGCCTCTATTCTGTTTGGTTTTGGAGATTTTTGAAGAGGAGCTCCACTCCTAGGAGAAGAGGTGCTAGGAAGAGGTGCTGGGAAGACCCATTCTCTGAAGTGAGTGCAAGGAGCAACTCTAGGGGAGAGTTGTGAGTTCCGAACTCGTTGAGAAGAGGTCCGCTTCGGAAGCGAGTGGAGTGAAGAGCTCGGCATCAGAAGAGCCATTTGGGAGACAAGTTTGAGGAGGAACTCTTGGAGAGAGTTGTGCTCCGAACTCGTCGAGAAGAGCTCCGCTTTGGAGACGAGCGGAGTGAAGAGCTCGGCTTTGGGAGAGCCATCTAAGAGACAAGTTTGAGGAGGAACTCTAGGAGAGGGTCGTGCTCCGATCTTGATGAGAAGAGCTCCGCTTTGGAGGCGAGCGGAGTGAAGAGCTCGGCTCTAGGAGAGCCATCTGGAAGACGATTTTGAGGAGCAACTCTAGGAGAGAGTTGTGAGCTCCAAATTCTTTGAGAAGAGCTCCGCTTTGGAGGCGAGCAGAGCGAAGAGCTCGGCTCTGGGAGAGAGCCATTTGGAAGACGAGTTTGAGGAGCAACTCTAGGAGAGAGTTGTGAGCTCCAAATTCTTTGAGAAGAGCTCCGCTTTGGAGGCGAGCGGAGTGAAGAGCTCGGCTCTGGGAGAGCCATTTGGAAGACGAGTTTTGAGGAGGAACTCTAGGAGAGAGTTGTGCTCCGATCTCGTCGAGAAGAGCTCCGCTTTGGATGCGAGCGGAGTGAAGAGCTCGGCTCTAGGAGAGCCATCTGGAAGACGAGTTTTGAGGAGCAACTCTAGGAGAGAGTTGTGAGCTCCAAATTCTTTGAGAAGAGCTCCGCTTTGGAGGCGAGCGGAGTGAAGAGCTCGGCTCTGGGAGAGAGCCATTTGGAGGACGAGTGTAAGAAGGAACTCTAGGAGAGAGTTGTGCTCCGAACTCGATGAGAAGAGCTCCGCTTTGGAGGCGAGCGGAGTGAAGAGCTCGGCTCTGGGAGAGAGCCATTTGGAAGACGAGTTTTGAGGAGGAACTCTAGGAGAGAGTTGTGCTCCGATCTCGTCGAGAAGAGCTCCGCTTTGGATGCGAGCGGAGTGAAGAGCTCGGCTTTAGGAGAGCCATCTGGAAGACGAGTTTTGAGGAGCAACTCTAGGAGAGAGTTGTGAGCTCCAAATTCTTTGAGAAGAACTCCGCTTTGGAGGCGAGCGGAGTGAAGAGCTCGGCTCTGGGAGAGAGCCATTTGGAGGACGAGTGTAAGGAGGAACTCTAGGAGAGAGTTGTGCTCCGAACTCGGTGAGAAGTGCTCCGCTTTGGAGGCGAGCGGAGTGAAGAGCTCGGCTCTGGGAGAGAGCCATTTGGAAGACGAGTTTTGAGGAGGAACTCTAGGAGAGAGTTGTGCTCCGATCTCGTCGAGAAGAGCTCCACTTTGGATGCGAGCGGAGTGAAGAGCTCGGCTCTAGGAGAGCCATCTGGAAGATGAGTTTTGAGGTGGAACTCTAGGAGAGAGTTGTGCTCCGATCTCGTCGAGAAGAGCTCCGCTTTGGAGGCGAGCGGAGTGAAGAGCTCGGCTCTAGGAGAGCCATCTGGACGGTTGATCACGATTGTGGCGCGAATCACGAGACAAGAGGCACGAGTTTCGAGAAAACGTTATCTTGTCGTTTTGTGGTGACGTGGCGCGATCTGATCCGTCCATCACGCTTGAGTGCAAATTTCGAGATGATCTAACGGTGAAATCAGCTCGACAGAATTTTTCTCCATATGTGGAGGTCGGTACCTCGTCCACTCGGCTCGGTGACTCTGTAGTTCACCCTCTGCTCGAGCGTGAAGAGAAGCTCGAGCGTGAGGAGAAGCTCGGCGAGCTGATGAAGTGGACGGGTCGGCATAAGGAAGAGGTGGTGCTCTCTTTGGTCTTGGAGATTTTTTTGGAAGAGGAGCTCCACTCTTAGGTGTGGAGAGGACCCATCCTTTGAAGAGAGTGTAAGGAGCGACTTTATGGAAGAGTTTTGAGCTCTGAACTCGCTTTGAAGGGGCCCGCTTTGGAGGGAGCGGAGTGAAGAGCTCAATTTTTAGAAGAGCCATCTGGAAGACGAGTCTTGAGGAGCAACTCTAGGGAAGAGTTGTGCTCCAACCTCACTATTTAAGTGACAGAATCAACGGTTGTGGGAGCAGTTCCGAATGGCGAACCACTTCTAACCCGCTGAAGAGCAGGTTATTTGAAGAGGAATCGAGCCAAGTGTTGGACGCCGAACCATCGGTAGAGGTGTTCAACGATTGTGGGAGCAGTTCCGAATGGCGAACCACTTCTAACCCGCTGAAGAGCAGGTTATTTGAAGAGGAATCGAGCCAAGTGTTGGACTCCGAACCATCGGTAGAGGTGTTCAACGGTTGTGGGAGCAGTTCCGAATGGCGAACCACTTCTAACCCGTTGAAGAGCAGGTTATTTAAAGATGAATCGAGCCAAGTGTTGGACTCCGAACCATCGGTAGAGTTGTTCAACGGTTGTGGGAGCAGTTCCGAATGGCGAACCACTTCTAACCCGCTGAAGAGCAGGTTATTTGAAGAGGAATCGAGCCAAGTGTTGGACTCCGAACCATTGTTAAAAGTTAGTAAGTTGCGGGAGCAGCCATATAGAAGAAGCTAGACTCCGAACCCACCATTTGAGAGAGTCATGACTCGGAGAGATAGAGCAATAATTTTCAATGAAAAGATGTAAAGTTTTATTGAAATAAACTAAGTGGCCGCTCCAGTAGGGCGAGCCATTATTACATGCTGTTGGCCGAGTTACAAGCATCGGCCTTATTGAAAATCAGAATCCACTTCTACAATAAGGTGAAGACCTCTTGGGAGGAGCTGAGTCTTGAAGCTTGGCGGGCCTTTCTGTTCGTTTGGAAGAGGTGATGATCAGGGAAGGAGCTCGGCCCCCTCTTTTTGGACGAACTTGATCAGGTGCCCCCGCTGTATGAGTTCTTCGATCTCCTCCTTGAGAGCCCGACAATCATCCGTGTCGTGGCCGTGGTCCCTGTGAAAGCGGCACCACTTATCCTTGTTCCTCTTCTTGCCAGGTGTATTCATTCTCGGGGGAGCGCGGAGTAGTCCTTCCTTGTCCACCTCCATAAGAACTTCTGATATGTTGGCAATGAGGGGGGTGAACTTCTTAAACCGAGGAGTCGAGCGACGCTGTCCATTGCCGTCCTTCTGGGATTTTTGGAACCCCTCTTCGCTTGTGCTCTTCCGTTTGTTTCCGGAAGATGTCTCCTCAAAGCCCGGGAGATTCTCGGCTTCTTCGGCCCGAATGTACTTCTCGCTCCTAAGAAGGAGGTCGGCAAAATTATGTGGGGGCTTCTTAGCAAGGGACGAGCGAAGGCTAGAGTTGAGGACATTCGATTGGAAGGCGGCCGCTGCAACAGGCTGGTCAAGGGAAGCAATGGATCTCACTTCTGCAGTGAACCTCCTCACATAGTCTCTCAACTTCTCTCCCTTCTCCTGACGGAGCTGGAGTAACGAGATGTTAGTCTTCTCCGTGCGTCTGCTACTCACAAAATGAGTGATGAAGAGGCTCTCGAATTGCTCGAAGGAGAATATGGAAGACGGGGCGAGGCGGGAGTACCACTCCTGAGCCGAACCCTTAAGAGTGGCGGGAAAGGTTTTGCATAGCAAAGCATCGGAAGCTTGGTGGATTAGCATGAGGGTCTTGAAGCTTTCGATGTGGTCCACGGGGTCCACTCCCCCGAGTAAGTTTCGAACTGCGGGGGTTCGAAACCTCTTGGGATAGGAGCCTCCATGATGGTCCGGGAGAAGGGAGGTCTGCTCGGACAGATGGTCCTTCCTCTTAACTCCTCATCCTTGTCTATTCGGCCGATGTGTCTCTCCATCTCGTGGAGACGACAGTAGAGAGCATCGTCCCTTCAACGGTAGTCAAACGAGCTTCTGGACTCGTCTTCATAGGAAGGAGAGCGGGGACTACGACGACGGTAGCTCTGGGAGCGGCGAGGACTTAGAATCCGTGGAGGAGTAGGAGCCCTTTGGGCATTGTTGTTGTTGGGTCGGAGGTTGAGAGCTTGCAACACCGTTGTTTGAAATTGCTGGAACTCGACACGAGTGATGGGTGCCTCATCGTTCCTCGGATGTTGCCGACCAGTAGGGGAATGGGGTTTTCTCCTATGATGCTCGGGAGACTCTCTCCGTCCTCTTCGGGTAGGGGACCTCCTGTTGTCTTGGTGGTGAGGATATCGCTCATCCGGACGTTGTTGGCGGGAGGTTCCCTCTCGGGCCCGCTTCTCATCCAGACGGCGGCGAAGATCCTCATCCTTCTGCCGATTGAGAACGGTATTGCAGAGGTCGGAAACTCGAGGATTGTGGGAGGCCATGGAATCTGAAGAGGCATTGTGTGCCGAAATGCGGTCCTGATGGAGGGGTTGCTTCCGCGGGTTGGGACGCGAAGCCCCTGCACCGGCATTTTGAGGATCGGCGGGACCTTTAGGGGGTTGCTGATTCTGAAGAGGAGGCTGATCTTGTTGAAGAGGGTCTTCCGCTTGGAGAGGAAGTTGTCCCTGCTGCTGAGTGGGTTGGATGGGGACTACCTCTTGCTGATCAACGGGATTGGGTCCACGGTTGGATCCTCTAGATCTTACTTTCTAGGAGGCATGGCTGTAGGAGATCTGACCAACGGGAAGAGGAGGGGCTGCTATTCGTATGGGTTCCCACAGACGGCGCCAATTTGTTGCCGCTAAATTTGGTGTGGGGGCAAACAGATAGTATTTGTGGATTCTTAGGGAAACTGAATAGTAAACCTGTATACCTGTTCCGTCGGGGTGTGATCGTCGCTCCCGCCGTACACCTGCAAAAAGTGCAAGACACTGGGGTTGTTCCCGGCGACGCACCCTTCGACGCTCAAGTCAGTAACCAGAAATGATTGTGAAAGAGCGCAAAAACTGGAGAAAGATTGATTACCTCTTAATTGAGATGGGTGTGGGGTATTTATAGTCGCCGTTGGGATCAGATTAGGAATGTAATCCCTGTGATCTGATAAGGAATAAAATCCTCGTAATCAGATTAGGAATGTAATCCCTTAATTCCCGATGAGAGGATAGTCGCGAATCAGGCCCGTTGATTTGGTTCAATCAGAGACCCTAATTCTATCCGGTCGGACTGGGTTTGTATCGGGTCGGGACCTGTACCCAGTTGAGGTGGATCCATTCGCGGGTCATTGGATCTGTGAGAAGGAGACCCAGTACCCGTTTCGGACCCATTTGTATGTGAAATTACCGTTTTACCCCTGAGCTTTAAGATTCGTGTCCGATGTGAACGGTCCCGATTTAATCCTATTTTTAGCCATATCAATTTCTTTAATACAAACCGAGCAGTTGTTCTACCTATGTTTTGATTCTCCATAATCTTGTGTGTTATGTTGTTAAGAAATATTTGATTTACAGTGTGGCCCAACTTAATAGAATCACGAAGTTGATGTAACATTTAGTAGTTACTTTAATCAAGTCGATATGGCTAAAAATGGGGTCAATTCGGAACCGTTCAGAGTAGGCACGAATCTTGAGGTCTCAGGGACGAGACGGTAATTTCACCTACAGACGGGTTCGAATTGGGTACCGGGTCTCTCCTCTTGGATCCGCTAGTCCATGAACGGATCTGTTAGGCAGAGAACGGGTCTCAACCCGTTAGGGACCAGATCAACAGGATAGAAGTAGATCCTGGCTTGTCCCTATCTTGAGGGGATGGTTGTAACTAACCCCAGCCAGCCACATCGGGAAGTAGGGATTCACCCTTATCCTGAAAAAGATCTCCATGGTGACTATGAAACCCCCATACCTTCTACTGTTAAAGGTGATCACACTTTGCATACTTGAGCTCTTTCTCTTCACTTTTTCTGTGTATTGACTTGAGCATTGGAGGGTTCGTCGCCGGGATCCATCCCGGTATTTCGAATGTTTGTGTAGGTTCAAGGGAGCACCAAGGAGTCAACTGGTCAACAAGAGAAGAAGAAGGGTTCCACCCGTTCGAGTTCCTACGAACCTACAAATCTCATCTATTGCCCCCACACCAGAATCTAGCGGCAACACAAGTCAAGCAGAAAATGTTTTCTAAATCTTTTTTTATTGTACCTGAAATTCAATTAGATATGGTTACTAATGTTTTCTTTCTTATAATAAACTAAGATTACAGAAGTATGCAAGTGAAAAAGTAGTTTATCTTACCCATTTAAATGTCATCGTCTCAAACAATTAGTGCAAAATTCATTAACTTGTGGTTTTATGAATCTTCATTTTAAATTCATTTCTGAATAACAAATAGCAGGTTGTTTATTAAGTTTGATTAAAGTTGATCTTTTAAATTTCAACAAAATTATGAATGATGTTGAAGGTGAAAAGTAGCACGCCAGACCAACCATCCAATCCAATCCAAAACGAGCTTAATCGGCTTGGATGGAAACCGATCCAATTAAGGTTCGGATTGGTTGCGGATGAGAAAATTAAAAAACCGATATTCTTTGGATCGGTGGTTGATGATCCATATTAGGTCGGATACCAACCCATGCCCATCCCTACCCATTAGTTATTAAAGACTAGTAATCTGTTGAAATATAGTAATTATTAATGTGTGTATTATGTTTCCTAATTTACAGAAAACAGATTTTCCAAATCTCTCATCTCCTCAATATTCTCTCAAACTTCTTTATTCTTCTCCAAGAATGTAATTCTTATATATAGATGTATACAGTAGATAAACAAACAAGAATAAGAAAAATTATTATTTTTCCCCTATCTTATCAGAGCGTGAAAATCCTAGACTTGTGAAGAAGAAGATCATGATCTCTCTACTTCTTTCTATTGATTCCAAAGTCACCGATCCCGTCGCCATCGTCGATCCCCGAAACCACTGTCCTGTCGACGATCCCATCCCGCCGAAATCTCGTCGATTCTAAAGTCTCCCGCCGATCCCGTCGTCGATCCTGACCCCTTGCTGTGCACTGCGGTCGATCCCGACCCCGATCCGAAATCTCCTGCCGAAGTGCCGATACCACTGTGCGCCGCTTCTCTCCACAGTAGCCATTGTCAACATCCCCTGCCGTCAACCACACATGCAATGCACACAATTTTCTCGTTATCATGTTTAGATTGAGAATGAGTGAATTTCATTATATCCTCCGTCCTTAATCAATGACTACAGTTAGTCTGAATTGGTGAATATCATTACTAAGTTGATTGCTTGAGCCTAGGGCTCAATTTGGATTGGAGAGAGTGACCTTTGATCTTTTGGGGGCTATATATTTATTTAGGATCACTAGGGATTTTTTGGTTGTTGGTCTTAATTTTCTTTTTGTGAGGAGCAGATTACAGTTGGATGCGATTTTAGACCAATTACTAGAGGAAGCTTATACGTGTCTAATTAGCGCTTGGTCCATGTCTAATTAGCGTATAGATTCAGCTCCCTGTTTAGATCCTACTTATTATATTGAATTCTGGAGTCATTCAGTTCAAAATGGATCACAAAAAACCCTTCGCCCCAAGGTAAACCCCTGCTTCCCTTTCTCAATCTCCTCTCTTCTTTCCATGTAATAAAATGCAACCTTTTCTTCATGTTCCTTGTCTTTTTTACTTGATATTACAGGAGATACTGCTAGGATCCTGGTAGAATTCATTGAGGTTGCTGTCTCCTGCATCGTATTCCTTAAAGGGTTCTACTCACCTAATATACTATTTCTCGCTCCATATATATATATAGAGAGAGTCATCTTCCGTTGTGCACTAGGCATCCGTGTGCACTCGGCCTTCCCGCCAAAAACAACAATTTTTAGCCATACAATTTTGCATTTAACACTTCAATGGACGGGCAAATGAATTTCAAATAATTTGATTTTACATATTTAGACTAATTAAAATGTATAGATCAATATGAACAGTTCAGATCGTCAATACAAAGGTGGGAAGGCCGAGTGCCCACGGATGCTTAGTACACAACGGAAGGGGACTATATATATATATATATATATTGAATTTAATCGTTTCATGTTTTTTTTGTAATAATGTTACCAAAAAATTAGAATCAACATTCAATTCCTCCAACATAATGGTATGAATAGATTGGTTACAGCGGCATCCATATAGATTGAGCTTGTGAGAGCATCCACAGTCGTTTTTCTTATTTCTCAAAAAATGGGAGCTACAGTAATAAGAAATGGACCAATTCGCTGCACTCGTCGTTTGCTAAAATTTTCTCATATTCGTTTCCGACGGAGTATGATTTACCGTCCCAATTTTTTTATTTTTAAAATGTCTTAGGACAGGGAATCATTCCCCGTCTCTCGCATAAAATTAAAAAAAAAAAATAAAAAATAGCTGTAAAAAGTCAGACGGGGTATCATACCCCGTCCCTGTTTTAAGGAACCGAAAGTGCTTTATTTTGTTGGCGTGGGGTGTTAAAGTCTTGGATGGGATGAATATGTGCCCACTTTATTGTGTGAGATTACTATCACACCCTTGGCTTCAATCAGTGAATTGGTGGGGATTGTGGCTATAAATTTTGATTGAAAGGGATTAGAACAAGATGCCTTGCTCTCGGCATCTCAAAGAAAAAAAAAATTCAGCTTCTTTGCTCTCGGCCTTCGACTGAATTTTTTTTTTTTTAGCTTCTTTCCTCTTCAAATTTCTTAATACTTATCTAAATCAAGATATATACAATTTATAATGTCTTCGTCAATCAAGCGATTTATTGGAAAGGTAAAATCAAAGCGTTCAGACAGCGCTTCTGCATCAACACAATCCGCACCCGCACAAAACAGGAATGAAGAAGAAACAACTGGGCTAATGAATACCAGCGATCCATCACATTGGGTAAAAGTTGTCGACGACGGACGGCACATTTGCAAAGAGATTACGGATCAACCTGTCGGTGGATTTGTTAATTTCAGAGGCAATTGGAAGGGACCGATTAAAGCATACAAGGTACTTCGCAATGTTCCTTCAATAGAGCATCTCATCGACAATGCTGGTTGGTCCCCTTTTTTTACTATTGATACAGAGAAGTCGTCTCCTCGTCTTGTTGAGGCGTTGGTTGAGAGATGGTGGGACACGACCCACACTTTTCACCTTCCTGCCGGTGAGTTGGGATTTACCCCATTAGACTGGGCGATGTTAACGGATTTATCTATTGGAGTCGGTTCGTTCCCGCCATGTAACGACGATGCATATCCTTTTGAGGTTGTCCAGTCTCGTTTTTTCCCAGAAATTACACCGGAAGATTGAAAATCTCACGGTATACGTATCTCTTTTCTAAAAAAGTATTTTACGAAAGATTGGATAGATGCAGCTATAGCCGATAATGAAGTGGCAGTGAAAGTTGCCAGAGCTTTCTTCATGTATTTTGTGGGTGAGTTTCTTCTACCGAATGCGACCGGTGTACTGAGATGTGGTTTACTTAATGCATTTGAAGATTTGACTATTGTTGGTACGTATGATTGGGGTAGTCCGTCTTTGGCATTGCTATATTTCTCTTTGGATGCTTGTAGCCGACTTAAATTGAAATCATTTAACGGTCCGTGGCAAGTACTAGAGGTAATCTTAATGTTTAATGTTATTTATTTTGTTACAGTTTTTAAAAAGCAAAATAATAATGTTCTAATTTTTATTCTGTCACATATTATTATATGTGTTGGTTTCAGTACTGGGCATATGAATACACAAGCATTTGTACACCAATGTGTAGGCATGACGTAAACTTTACAGTCCATTTGAAAAATGCTGATATCCGACCAAAAATATCCCGTTGGAATCGCAGTAATTTGGATGATACAAGTAGTGATCTTATACTTTACAATATACAAATGGCCCGCAGTCAGCTAGAGATGAGATCATCAGCATCTATTATATGGCAACCGTATGAAGGAACCAAATATGAGAATGAGTATAATGTTCAATGTGCCATGATCTTATCCCGCAACCGCTGTATCTTCCTTCATGATAATCAGGTATTAATATGTACACTTATTCAATTAATACTTAGTTTAGTTGGAATTTTTTCCCCTAATAATAGTTTGAATGCAGGGAGTGTGGTACCTCGGTGACCGATGTTACCGGCAAGTAGAAGGCATTATTGCTATCCCATCAGTTCCTCCTAAAACCATGTCTAGAATGAATCCACATGAGTACGTCGGGCCGCTTGAAGCTTCTAGACTGGTCTGTCCAGTTCCACAGAGGGTATATGATCAGTATTGGGCGAAGGTTTCAATTGGCCCTATTATGCCTAAACTGTCGCATGGTGCTAACGTTGATTTCATAGGAGCAGCTGGTTGCAGCGATCCATCAACACATTTGCCATATCCTGCACCTCCTTATTATATGCCCACACAATATATTGTACCACCGGTGCTTGACAGACCAGCCTTGTTTGGTCAACCCTTTGTTGAAGCACCCTTATTTACGGGCAGTACAATAACAGAAAATCTGAGTCAGGATACTTTTGAGTTTCAGCAACGCGGTGATCAATCATACGTAAGATCTTAATGTCAATCTGTAAATTCTGCACCTGTTTGAATGAATTTTGGTTTGACCATATATTTCTACTTTATTTTGTAGGAGGAGTTGTACAGACAATGCCAGGAATTATCGAGGAATAATTGTCTACTCCGGAAATTTATTATTGACAAAACGGTGCTACGAGAATCACTTCCACCGATAGCAACATCAGGAAGGCGATCGATAGCGAGGCACCGCCCTTCCACTTCGCAGCGTACAGATGATTCGGAGGAATCCAGGCGAACTCCTTCATTTGTGCCAAACACACAATTTGATTAGACATATTAATTCTTTGTGTTACTTTGGTAATTAATGTTTGTGAAGTGGAGAAGATAAGTCTACGCATGCCAACCTTGGGTAATTTGGTAATTTGGTAATTAATATGAATGGATTCCTTCTTTGTCTTTTTCCCACTTTTGATACACCATTTCTACACGTTAAAGAGTACAACGTTACATCAAAGTTCAAGGGTACAACGTTACATCAAAATTTTACAGGCTAGGTACATTATCACGTGAAGGGGTTCAACTTCTTCTCTATTTAATAACAACAAATCATTCCAAGTTCTCTACTCCTTCAACATATACAATCATCTAAAAAATGTCTCAGTTCTCTTCTTCTTCAACGTCCACTGACTCCTCTGATGAATGGGACGAAGAAGACGATGTCGCGATCATGTTCAACAGGCGCATGCAGCAACGAGCTTTGCGTAATCTCTCTTCACAACGAGATTTGCATCGACGTTACATTCGCCGCGAGAGAGTAGAAGGACATAACCGGTTGATGCGGGATTATTTCAGTGACAACTCTATTTACCCCGATTCTATTTTCCGACGGCGATTTCGAATGCGTCGTCCTCTTTTCATGAGGATACTTGAAGCATGTGTTGGTTATGATCAGTATTTTCAACAACGGTTAGATGCTACAAACGCCCCTAGCTTGTCACCAATACAGAAAATAACAGCTGCAATGCGGTATTTAGCGTACGGATCTTCTGCTGATGCAGTCGATGAATACGTTAGAATCGGGGAAACTACTGTACTCAAAACGGTACGTCGTTTTTGTTTAGCAATAGTTAATATTTTTGGTCAGCAATATACAAGAAAACCAAACGCAGATGATGTAAACAGGCTCCTCGAAGAGAATAAAAACCGTGGATTCCCGGGTATGTTGGGTAGTGTAGACTGCATGCACTGGGTTTGGAAAAATTGCCCTGCAGCTTGGCATGGTAAGTATACAGGTCATGTCCATGAACCAACAATTATACTTGAAGCTGTTGCGTCCTATGATTTATGGTTTTGGCATTCATTTTTTGGCATGCCGGGAAGCAATAATGATTTGAACGTACTTAACCGTTCAACATTATTTAATGATATTCTTAATGGTTGTGCACCTCCTGCTAATTTTGTTGTAAACAATCATCAATATTCCATGGGGTACTATTTGGCGGATGGAATCTACCCACCATTGGCTACTATAGTCAAAACCTATACTGCACCTGAGACACAGAAAAAGAGAAAATTTGCTCAGATGCAAGAAGGTGCACGTAAAGACGTTGAACGAGCATTCGGAGTTTTACAGGCTAGGTTTGCGATCGTAAAAGGGCCAGCACGAATGTGGGATGCTGATAGTCTATCTTATATAATGAAGACTTGTATTATTTTGCATAATATGATCGTGGAGGATGAAAGAGACGAAGGTTTACAGGATTATAACTACGAACAGAATTTATCAACTACATTCGTAACACCTAATACAACTTCTCCAACAGAACAGACAGCTCGTTTAGCACGAAGCGTTGATTTACATGATCGACAACGCCATCATACGCTTCGACAAGATTTGGTTGAGCACATTTGGAACAAATTTGGGGAAGCCGATTGACAATATCCGTTAGAGTTTTAATTTTTCTTATTATGAATGGTATCTTTTTATGTTTTGTCCCATGTGGTACTAATTTCAATGTCTTTTGATATGCAATTTATTTCGTACTATGCATGATGGGAAGATTGTTTTTCATACTGTTCTTAATTGCATGCTTGTAGTGGAAAAATTAATCTAAAAGTTAATATTTCATATAATGATGGAAGAATTATAACTTAATACTTCGATACGTAATTATGAAATAGGAATTAATATTAAATTGACGATACAAATATTTCACTTCTTCAAACTATTACAGAAATATATTGCCTTACATTTTAATCCCTAATGAAACCTCGTTTTTCCATGATTTGACGTTGTCTACAAATAAAATAATAACGTTGCTCATCCGGATATTTTGACAGATCCAACCCCATGATTCGATCTTCCTCGGCTTGCTCTTTCATTTCCTGGTCTTTCTTTTTCAAAGCAATTTTCATTTGCGTAGCTTCTAATCTGCTAGCTTGTGTCTCAATGTAGCAAGAGTTAAATCTTCTCGTCTCTTCAAGCATTGCCTCGTCAGTACCGTCGCATTTATTTTTCGCTTTTCTTTTTTCGGCTTTGCGCCCGGGGGGCCGGGACAGTGGTGTAGAGGATTCACCTCCCGCCGCTACGTCAGAGTTGGGAGAGTCAACATTTATAGGTATATGTTGACTGCTACTAACATCAAGTGATTGTGTTCCTAGGCCGTACTCAAAGACAGTAGTCGTACGTAGAGAAAATTTGGGTAAATCTTTTAGCAGTTGATAACATTCTTCAAATCGGAAAGCTTTTCCAGTAGATTGCATGTATTCCGTTCTTGCTTCCCTTATCTGGAAAAATTGTACAACAAAACAACACTCAATTCAAAACTCGAATCACAATTCATTCAAAAAACATTAATTTAAAGATTTAAATAAATATACCTTGTCAGCCTCCGTAGTTCCACTCGCTGCTCTATTTGTAACACTCGCCAATTTAGCAGCAAATAGCGACACGTCTTTGGAAATAACGTGAAATCTACTACTAAGCGATGCCGACGTTCGATCTGTCGGACTGCCTAAAATTGCTTTGAAGGTGTTGAATATACGATCCCAAAATTGGCTACCCGATTGGTCCACACCAACTGTTGGATCTTGACTAGTTGCTATCCAACTCTGTGAAAGAATCACATCTTCATTTGTTGTATACGCTCTCCCTCTTGATCCCCTGGATGGAGCTGCCATGCTTACTAGAGATTTTATTTCAGGATTAGCTCTCGGTGTGAAGTTCTCGGAGTGAAGAAGGATGACTAGTTTGGTTGGTTTAGTTGTTTGCTGTTAATCTTTTTACACCCCCGAGTGTTATTTATACTGTATTTTTTTATAGACGTTGGGGAATTAATAGCCGTTGAGATACGAAAAAAAAAGCGTTGGAGAGAAGAGCCGTTGAATAGATCCGTTGGAGGGGCAAAGTAGGAATCAAAAATAGCCAAAAAAAAAAATAATAGTGCAAAATTCCCGGACGGGGAATGATACCCCGGACGGGGTATCTATCCCCGTCTGAGGGATTTTCAACGAATTCATTAAATGGGTCAATTTGGTTGGATGGGGTTTGATACCCCGGACGGGGTATCATTCCCCGTTTGAACAATTTTTTTAAAAAAAAAAAATTTCTTTAATTAGAGAGACGGGATTTGATACCCCGTCCGGGGTATCATTCCCCGTCCTACCAATTCTTAAAAAAAAAAAAATTTAAAAAAATGTGGGACGCAGTATCATTCTCCGTTTGATAAGATTTAAATAATATTATATAGAAGAGACGGGGTATCATACCCCGTCCTCTATAATTTGAGAAAGCTCATATGGTTTCTCATATTTGAGAAATAGAAATAGCAGCTTTGCCATATTATCCACATTTGAGAAACGACTGCAGCATGGTTTTGGGGATCGTTTGCTATAATTTGGATATTTGGAAATTATAGCAAACGACTGTGGATGCTCTGACAAGTCAAAATTTTAATATTGCATCAGCTGCATAGTTACAAGTTGTTCTGATCCTGCTAATTGTACACTTAGGAGGCTTTGATAGCCAATGCCTTGCCTCGTGGATTACATGGGCTAGGTTCCACGCCCACGGTGGGCCAGCTTGCTAAGACATGGTCCACTCCACTCCAATGTTCATCTCCTTCAGTGGGTGTAAGCTAGCAAAATTAGTCCCCATGAGCATTGTTTGAGCTTCAGCTCTCTCGGCAATCGTGGTCTGCACCTCCTTTGCCTCTATCATACACACCTTGCCTAGCTCGTCCCTCACAGTCAAGGCCACGCATGCCTTTGAGCTTCCAGTTGTGGCATCCACGTTGACTCTTAGTGTGCTGGTAGTGTGCCGGTGGTTTGTGCCATCGGCACTGCTTGGAGCTCAGTTGTTTGGGCGTTTGGTTGTCTAGTAGCTCTTGTCACATCCATTTGCAGGTTCAGCTTTGCGAGTGCCCGTCTTCATCACAGATGAAGCTTTGAAGGTTTCATTCTCAAATACCTGTTTGCATCACTCTTTCCATATCTGCCACATGTAGGTTATTCCAACGTTGAGATCAGATCCTATGCTTAGGTCACCAATAAGCCATCTTTGAAATTACCCTAGACACACAAACTTTTATTTTATATGAGTGACACTTTTGTAAATAAATATGAACTTTGAGGGTATTATAATAACTAACAACAGTTTAGTAAATGAATGGTTCATATAACTCCCACTTAAAAATGAATGCTTAAGATCATATGGTTGAATGTCTATAAATTACAGGTTATCTACAAATGATAACCCCACCTATTCCATTATATTAGAGATTAGAGATTAGAGATAAAATGGCAAATTTGATTAGCGAAAAATATAAAATGATAAATAGCACCAAAACAATTTCTGGCTTTGGCCACGAAACTCCTGACTTTTCAAACTGATTGTACCGTTCCCTGAGCTCTGAGGATCCTTGGCAACTAGCCCCATTATTATTTTCCTTCTCTAAAATCGTTAGTTATATTCTAAAATGATTATTCTATTATTTAAATTTCACGGTGTAGCACTAAAATGTGTGTAAGTAAGTTTTTTCTAACGAGCAAAAAAAAATAAAAAAAAAATCATTTGGGTATAAAAAAAAAATTGTTCCAATTTATTCAGAGAATTGAAGGTGTGAAATTAGTTACCATGAAAAGAATTTTTAGGAAGGTGAAACAGTTTGTTTTTTAAATCGGGAAGGTTATATGTCAAAGTATAAAATTTTGTCGATATTTAGTAATTCATTTATTTTAAAATTGGTAAGCTTTAGCCATGCCACTTCCCTTTGGAGTATTTTAAAATTGGTATGCTGGGGGTATTTTTAAGTGCCACCCCACTTCCCTTTAAACAAACTAGTAGTTTACACGTGATAAATATAGTTTTTTAAAAGTAAAAATACAGAGGTAGTCTGGATTTGATCTAAAGCCTCATTTACAATAATTATGCACGTGTGTTGCACGGGTTGGTTGATGGGCAAATTACACTAAGGCCTTCTCCCATTATAGTAGTAGAGTTTGAATCGTTGATGCCCACCACTCCTTCACCCACAATAATAAGAAGAGTATATTCCCACTTATAATATTATTATTATTTATATTGTTATTCATATGTATAGTGAGGCATACGGTTAAAAGATCTTCACTTTATGTGAACTAGTAATTTACACATGTGATTAACGTTTAATAATTTAAAAATATAAAAATAAAAACTCTGACATAGGGAGGATTTGAACTGGAAACCTCTTTTATATTAGTTATGTACGTGCGTTGCACATGTTGGTAGAATGACAAAATGACAAATGACATTAAGGCATTCTCCCATTATAATATTAGAGATTAGAGATACACCTAGTCTGGGCAGCCAGGCCTACCAGGTCCTGATGAAAACTCGGTGAGATGGCAGGGTGGGAGTTTTAATTGCATATCGGGGTATTTTCAAAGCTAAAAATACACCCATTAGCGGTGCTCTTATTACATCTCCCTAATATATCAAAAATACCTAAAAGAAAATAGTTTTTAACATGTATGTCCTTAACAAATACATGAATATCACATATACTCCTCACAAATATATATTTTCACATTTACCCCCTAACAATGTGTGTCAAACATCGCAGTTACCCCTTAAGTTAAAACTAGTTTAAAAACATAAAAATGTATAAAATATAAAATTATGTTTAATAGATTTGTATGTAAAATGACTGAAATACTCTTCCTCCACTAGTCAACCTTCTTCTTCTTACTTTTTATAAACTCAACTGACTATAAAACCAACTGAAATACATAAACAATTCTCAATTTTAATTCAGTTTGTTTAATAAATTGACAAATTTACAGTACATCTCTGTAATTTGATACTCTTTATCTTGTTTCTATATAAATTCGTCACTAATCTTATAAATTTCAAATACACGTAGTTTGAAGCAACTTTTAGGAGTAAATAAGAAATGAGCTCATATTGTTAGGGGCATATTTGAATATATATATATATATATATATATATATATATATATATATATATATATATATATATATATATATATATTTATGAGTATGTGATATTAACATATTTGTTAGGGTTATACGTGTTAAAAATCCAAAAGAAAAATAAGGCCATCTCCAACTCAGCGCCAAACTGACGCAAAATGCTGGCACTGGACGGCACTCTAACCGAGCGCCATTTCCAGCGCCAAAAATGGCTTTTTTTTGCTAGTGAACAGTGCTGCGCCAAATCTGTTGCAACACTGTTCACGAACGCCATTTTAAAAAAAATGTACTCATGGTTTTAGACAGGGGCGTATCTGAGTTTCAGGGGGCCCTAAGCAAGTTTTAAAATGGGGCCTTTTGCAAGTTTACAATTCTCTATATTATAATGTGAGAGTTGGGGTTGTTATTTGTAGACATTCAATCATATAATCTCAACCATTTATTTTTAAGTAGGAGTTATATTAACCATTAATTTACTCAACTGTTGTTAGTTACCATAATACCCTCAAAGTTCATTTGTAGACATTCAACCATCTAATCTCATCCAGGGGCATATCAGAGTTTCAGGGGGGCCTAAGAAGAAAAAAAATGATAACGTACACATTTAACATGAAATGTCTCATGGCAAAAAGAAACTAGGACAAACTCTAACAATACAAAATTTAAATAACAAAGTTAAGGAACAATAGTATCTAAGTGTTGCACCTTCCAAATTTCACTTTTTCTTGAAATCTTCAACAATTTTCTCCAATTTCAGTCCCAAATAAAAAAAATGAATACTTCTTCTTCAATGAATTCTGAAATTATAAAATAAAAATACTAAATTAATAATTAAATAATTTCTTCACATAATCTTAATTCTCAAATACCCAACTACAGTACAAATTATTCAGTGGTTAGTAACACAATACAAATTTTTTAATGTTTGATTTGGGATATAACACGATATAAATTATTTGACCAAAATGACTTTAAAAAATGACTTTAAAAAAACAAAAAACAGAATGCAGGAGGACAGCAGGAGGTGGAGGTTTCTGCTTTGATTTGATATCATTCTCATCGACCAAAAGGAAAAAAAATCAAAAAATGGGGGAGTGTGCTTTGATTTGATCTCAACAACAACAAATGACTTTAAAAAAAAACAAAAAACTTGAAGGAGAGAAAAAAAATTTATTGCAGCCTGACGATGGGCGAGTAGCGACGATTTTGAAAAGCCAATCAGCCTACAGTTAGAAGAAGAAGAACCCAACCCAATATAAGTTAGAAGAAGAAGAACCCAAAAACCAAAAGCAAATTTGATTTGAGAAGCCAACCAACCATAAATGAATGCTTTATGCAATCATGCGTGAATGCGAATCGTCACCGAGAGATCAAGTATTTTTTTTTTTGTGAGTATAACAGTGTATATATTTTTAAAAAGGGGGCCCTATATAATTTGGGGGCCCAAAGCAGCCGCTTGGGCTGCTTGGGCCCAGATCCGCCTTTGGTTTTAGATAATTGTGTGTTTTTGACAATTGTTAGTTATAGGTTTGTGTATTGCCAATTTTGTGTTTTAGATAATTTTTTGTTTGTATGTGTTGAATTGTACAATTTTTGTAGATCATTTGTTTCCTAATAGTATATGATTTTTTTTTTTTCATTTGAGATAATAAAATATAATTTACTCATGATATTTTGTTCAAATTTATTAAAATGTGAAACTTAACATATGATTAATATGCAATAAAAAATTGTATGTGGTGAATTGATGAAATATATAAGAAACTAGGATTTTAGTTAGAGCATCCACAATGGTTTCTTATATTTTTTGGCAAAATGGCAAAATGAGAATTGACAAAAGAAAAATCGCTACACTAGTTTGTTTCTCATATTTTGAGAAAGAATTAATTTTTAATCGGACGGAACATGTTATTCCGTCCAAGAGGTATTTTTGTAATTCTTTAAAAAATTAAAATAATGTTAGTTATTAATTAGTAATTAGTTAATTAATTAGTGATTAAAATAATCCTAAACCATGATTAAATTAGCACTAAGCCTTAAATTAACACTAAAATAATGTTTGAAAGACGAAAGTGACATTTGCCAGAAACGGGACATGTTGACTCATTTGAATTTTTTATATAGATCGGACGGGATAACATGTCCCGTCTGATGAATTTTCTTTTCTTTTTTTTCTTTTCTTTTTTTTTTGATGGAACATTGTGTTCTGTCCAATACTTTAAAAATATGTATTTTTTAAAAATAACGGGTTGTTTCGTCCGATCCTATTTTAAAAAATAAAAAAAATAGAAACGGAACATGTTCCCCTATAATTTGAGAATCCTCATTTCGTTTCTCAAATGTGAGAAGCAACTGTAGTTGATTTCTAAAAATATGGCAAATAGCAAACCGTTGCAGACGATTTTTTTCTCAAAAATGGCAAAATGGGGTAATGTTACAAATCGACTACATTTTTCTTTACTACCTTAAGTGGCACACTCCTATTGATTGTTTCTACCACCTACTCTACAATAACCTTCACTAATAGTGTCACCTAAGATAGTAAAAGAAAATGTAGTAGATTTGGAAGTAGGTGTAGTATTATCCATAAAAAGGTAGGTAGAAAATAATATGTTGAAAATAATTATTTTTAGTATTAGAAATTGTGTTATGAATTGAATATAAAGTTACTGTAAGACCCCATTTTTTTTTATTCTATAACTCCAAATTCAATTCTCTCAATTTTTATGTCACTTCAAACATAAACTAAGATAGTTATATTTCAAATAAAATTTTGGCAAAATTTCCCCTGAAATTTTTGCCCCGAAACATAAAAAACTTATAGAATTTTGCTCTAAATTCCGAAGCTCACAATACAAGCAATATTTTCACGGGCTCTCTAGACAAAAATGAGCAGAAACACACAGTGACACAGACAATATAAATATCATGCTCTGGGGGCCAAACTCATAATAGAATATCAATTATTAAATAAAAACTATAAATTTCTTCAAAAATGTAGTAATTTTTTTTAGAAAATAACTTATAAAACATACCACAAGGCCCGGTACTCCCCAACGAGATGGGTACGGGTCAAAAACACATCATACCACCCCACACTATACTCATCATCGTCTTCCACATACTTATACATTCAAAATACAATTTAAACCATAAATTTTACTATTCATATGTAAAAAATAAAAGAACCCACTCTACTAAATTCCATGTCTCCCCGCTGCACTACTGAGGACCTACAACATTAGGAGATCTAGGGTAGTCCTGGGACTCCCCTAACTCCCCCAAACACTAAGGGGGCGTTTGGTACGCGGATTGGAGAATTCTCAGGATTAGTGTATTCCCAGGAATATGAGGGTGGGAATGAAGATTCCCGAGAATGTTGCAATACTGTGTTTGGTATACGACATTACATGCCTGGGAATACTTTATTACCGTGTTTGGTATAGAACAATTCATTCCCATCAATCCATCTCTATAGTAGACATTACCGAAAATACCCTTTTGGCTTTATTTAAAAATAAATAAAAATAAAAGTGATCTAATTTAGTAATTGATGTATATGCATGCATGTACAAAAGCAAGACTGATATATATCTTATAAAACTTTAGTAAATTAACAAATAGATTACTAAAAAAGTTACACTATGATTCAAATATATTTCAACCAGTTAGATGAAGAACATAACAAAAATGAAAAATGAAATGTATTTATTAACACGAGACATAGGTACTTAAATATATACAAATGAAACAATAAAGTTCATAGAAGCAATTTCAACTCCACATATTTCAACAAGTTTTAAATAAAAAATAACATAAAAGAATTGAACTCAGAATATGTTAGGTAGTTGGACATTTGCACCCCCATGCCAAATAAATAAATAATATAGATTCATAAAGGAATCCAACACCTAAGATCTAAAAATAGCACGTGCAATATACGTGCAAAAGAGCCCAATTTAACACAGCACACAAAGAGACAGCAAGGACAACAGTCAAACAAAGAGGCAGCAGCAATAGCAACCGGGGGGGCGGCAACGCTAGCGTCTACGATGGCGGTGCGACGGTTGAAGTGTAGTATATTATAGAGCATAGTTCGTGGATTACGAACTTTGTCACTAGCTAGTAACATGTTCTAAACTCAACTTCATCAATTGTATTGGTTAACTTATGTAATGTACATTAATTGTCCAAGAATTATCTAACCTAGCATGGTGATTAAATCACTCAGCTCGATGTAACATATATAACATTTTCCGCTACTTCTTTGTATGACGTTCTATCCTTCTTCATTGTTTATGGGGATCTTTCTTAATTTTCTTATGTCGTGGAAGCAACATTACAAATATGAGTATTTGAAATAACAACTCTATTGCAGTTTTCGAGAGAGACTCACGACAATAGACTGGTAGTTGAACATGAGGTAATTCAGTGTAATACGTACTAGTCTGGAGGGTATTTTGGGTATGCAATAATCTCACTCATTTTTTATGTAGAGGAATTCACAAATCCCACCCTTTTCAAGGAGAATGTTTATCCTTCCAAACTAATTATTTTGATAACCCTGAAAATTTAAGATTATTTACAAAACTATACCTATGTCTTACCAAACCAGGTAATCAAGAGGGTAATCCTAGATTCCCTTATACATTACCACGTACCAAACGCTCCCTAAGGGGTTAGCTATTTCTGTTGTGAGTATAATCAAATATAACTTAACTTCAAATAAATAACTAAAAGAAAATGGAAACTTTGAAAATACCATCATGGTGGCAAAATAAGTATAACAATTAAATGCCCGAGAGTAAATGTACATTTGAAATTATAATGAAATCATATCATCAACTAGCCCACAATATAGTTATTACAAACCCACCTCATACATCTCACTATCCTTGCTTTATCGAGAGATTCGAACACAGACAGATATTTCCCAATAGCGAGTGGCAGTTCCTAAGCTCAAATCTCAAACTCCACATATCACTATTATCCTTCATTCAATTAAACATAGTGATTTTCCCATCTCTTAATCACACCACATTCCCGATATATATATATTTATATAAATTACAACTTTCATTTCCAAAAATTGATTACTTCACTCCGTTACTAATAATTATCATAATAACAAGTATAAAGTTCAATATTACATTCCTGCACCATATCGGATCTTTATATACGTATAGCTATCACCACACTTTCCGTTTAAAGCAAACACAATTTTGTACTTCATAACATAACTTATTTCCTTCGCTTTATACACCTACATTCTGTTTCATCATATAAAGGTTAAAACATTCATTATTTATCTCCATTCTTATTTCATCACACACTTACCACTTACTTTCTTTTCATTCGCAACCCATAACAAACTCCATACCTTTTATTTCACTCATTCTCTTATCCATTTTCATACACAAACATTTACATGCGGGAAGTTGCTCACACAGAGTCTGACACCCCTGAAGCTATGTCCTCCTCCTGGCCTAGACCAGCAAGGAAAAACACCGCACCCCAGATAAACTGGGTACTTCCTCGCTACATCTTGTCATCGAGGGAAAGAAAACACCGCACCCCAGACAAGCTGGGTAATAATCATCACAACTCAAGCAGATAGCTTTAAATATTACATTACTTTATTTTTATTTTCATCTTACAATTTTCTTTATTTTCCATTCCATCAAGCAATACAACAATTTTATCAATAACCTGCCAACTCACCCTGGAAGTTGAGCCAAGGCAGGTAGTTCCCACTATTCCCATGAAAATAGCGGGCGGGTAGTTCCTCGACACAATTCCAAGATGCGTTAACTCATATTATAACAAATTTTTCGTTTAATAACCATTCTCATATTACATATTATTTTACTTCATTTCCATTCATATAATATTATATCATACATATACACTTTCTTTACTTCTCATATTCAATCACATAACACAATGCTCTTCATTTCATGAATATCTTCACATCACCATCTATTTAGTTTGATTTATAAATAGATGATGCAATTAACTCGTTTTTCATACTTATTTAACCACGTACTTCTTTTACTATTCATTTACATTTGCATACTCATGGATCACATTCTTTCGTGCTCATCTTTATATATATGTGTATATATATACTAGTATAATGCACGTGTAATGCACGTCTATAAAAAAGTTTAGTCATTAAATTAAATGAATTTGTATTTGTATATTTTGATTTGACGTGCATGACACGGGAATGTTTAGTGGATGTAGTTTGCACGTATATTGCACGGGTTTACTCAGTTACAAAATTAGGGTTTGTTTGTTTACAACCCCAACTCTCCCATTAAAATAGTGGAGATATACACATTTTCTTCCACTCTACTTATTCATTTTCACTCAGATACTTACTTCACTTTCTCATTTCATTTCACATAAATTACTTTCTTCTCTTTCTCATTCACATTTCACTTTCATTTACTTTCTCATTTTCCCTTTCATTCCACATTTATTCATTTAATTGATTTGTTGATCAGTGAGCCACAATATCCCAATATACTGAAAGCCGACAGCCCAGTAAAAACACGCAGATCGATGCTCAAACAGAGTCTTACACGTCCGAGGCTACGTCTTCCTCCTAGCCTATGCCAGCGAAAGAAAACCGCACCCCAAGTATAATCTCCAAGCCTAGCTTGAAACTATAATCAAGACAACTCTCAAGGAGATGTGAGAGTGAATCGTGAATACAGAGAATTATACTGATGATTTAAAACATTAAATCAAATATATAAAAACAATCATTAAGTATGAGCTACACCCAACCAGACCCTTAAAGTTTCATTTCTCCAAAATCTTAACCCCTCTCCCCTTTTTCTAGAAGAAGAAACTCTATTCTTCTATCTATATAATAAAACACAGCGCATTTTCAAAAAAAGCTATCAAGTTGCTCTCCTTCAATTGAAACCAAATCAACGGCTCAAATTCACTCTCCCAAAACATATTTTCCCTCCAAAAAGTTTTCCCCCCAAAACCAATTCTCCCAAAATTTTTAAAACTCATTACTTTATTACTATCTTTCTCTTCTCTCTTCACTTTTTCACATTTCTCTCTTTCTCTCTCCCTCTCTCTCTCATTCTCTCTCTATTTACTTAGAAATTTAGATTTTCAGATTTCAGATTTGTAAATTTTCAGATTTTTTATGTTTTTTTTATTGCTCATGTTACATTGAAAATAACAAATATCTCCTCAATAGTTAAATTTCATCATTTTCCACCCTCAAAGTTCTAAGAAGTTGGATTTTACACCCCCATTTATAATTATTTTTCAACATATACTAATGGAAACATGGACTTTTATTTATAACCAATTATTGTCATACTATTCAAACTTGACTACTTGAGCTACATAATTGTTGTTTTACTGTTTACAAGACTTTTCGTATGTTGTATCGTTCCGAAGACGTGCCGTAGGCACATGCCCACGGGCAAATCTAGTACTATCTAAGTACTATCTATAAAGGGAGAAGTGTCTGTATCACTCCACACTTAGGTGCAAATGTGCAATGCATGTGAATGTTTCGCCAAAATTTAGACTTGGTGCTAATTATCATATTTTGAGAGAATAAATGAGCACTCCGTTGATTGTAATTATCATGCTTTGCAAATATAAGTGAGGGCATTCATTAACAAACATTAATTGAAATACAACACGTGCAATTGCACAAACTAAAAATCTAGTATGAACAAATTTAGAAATATTATATGTACTCGGTCATAATAAATTAACAGAAAAGCTCTGAATTACCTGGTAACAAAAAAATTTACAACGCCGCAGCCAATTTGATGCATGTTTCTTCTTATATAATCAACTCCATTATCGCCTCTCGTTTTTCCTTTTCCGAGACTGAGCCTTCTGCCACTTCTTCCTTGGAACCAATTTACTTTTCGGCTTCAACTTTAGTTCACGTGTAAATCTGAAATTTGGATCCCTCATCTGCGCTTGTATTTCCTTAAAGAACTCAATATTCAGCCTCTTAGGCCCACCTTCTCTTAATTCCGCATATTCTGGACCCGAAACAATATTCTCAAAAGCACCAATAAGCATATCTATATCAGTCATCACCTCAAATACATTTATATAACGCCCATCTGGGCCTTTCTTCAATTTCTTCAGTGCATTTTCAACTGCAAGCTTTCTAGCTTGTTTACCTGGTGACAACTCCGGAGGTTCCTCCTCTTCTTTCAACGCATCTGCAAGACTTTTGAACTTTGGAGTCTCTTCAAATTCAAACAATTTATCTATATGTGGATCACTACGTTCATTTGGGTGGGCCTCCATAGGGATATCGTCATCATCATCACATTCACTGCCACTCCAAAGAGTCATCTCTTCATCGCTTTCAGAGCAGAGGCTTCTCAACTCATCACTGTCATCAGCATCAATTAGAGCTGAATTTTCCTTAGCTTTTAGCTTGGCCTTTTTCATCTCCCTCTTAAGATCAGTCGCACTTTTCAGCTTATCTTCGTCGGTGTCATCATCGTCGCTTCCTGTCCATAGGCAGTCGTCATCATCTACATCTTCCGCCCAAGCTTTTCTGAATTCTTCATCTCCAGGTACTCTACCACCAAATAAGTTATAATTTGTGCGGTCTTGAGCATAGGACCTTGTAACTGGTGATGGGAAGAAGGGACTAGGTTAAAATCTAGCTTGCACAATTAAAACATTATAAACACACAAGACAGATTTGAGTAGGTCTTGTCATGAAGTTGTATAGGTTTAATTTGAGCAAATTTTAGATTGTAAATTTAAATATGTATTGGACAATATTCATTGTACACCTGACAAACATATTGCCTGCAATGCATGATACAGAATATTCCCAAGAAATATGTTTGGGGTGATTTCCTTGGTCTCCAAGGAATTGTATCCTCATCAAAGTTACACTAATTCTCCAAGTAACCCAATGTCATCAATAAAACCCTTACAAGAACATTGAGAAGGACCTATTCATTCATTCCAACAAAGATACAAAGATACCAGAGACAAAGTTTAACAAAGTTAGTACCCATAGTCTTGTAGATACAATGAGAACCACCATATGATAACAGATAAGTATTGTTTCAAATATCTCATTTTTCTAGACAGGATATACTTTTGTGAACGGTGCAACTGTCCACTTCTTTAGTATAGTGAAGGAAATTATACACTGAAGGGCTACTGTGTAACATAAAAGGTAAGGACATTATTCAACGGTAAAGAAGGGCGCACTTCAGTTATATGCAAGATAGTTTGGCACTCGACCCATCGAATATCTGTATCTCAAACTCAAATTATCACTCATCAACTTTCTGATTCTCTCTCAAACAAAATCTGATTCCATATGATGTGATAAGACAAGCACATGAGGAAAATTATATCTGAGGAAAATTAGACAAAACTAAAGCGTATAAGAATTCTAAGAGCATCTGTAGTCGTTTAAGTTTAAAAATGGGTATATGGCAATTTTGAAAATAGCAAATAGCGGAAATGTTGCAGTTGTCTATACTCAAAAATTGGCTTTTTTGGACGAAACTAAAGATGATATACCATTTGAAGATCTGCGTTAAATTTTTTTTAAAATATTGTGAAGGATGGCAGATGATCTACCGTCTCAAAATTATTAAAAAAAAATGTGAAGGACGGCACATTCCAACACAGAGAATTTTTTTTTAAAAAATTTCCTATCTTCACAAACGGAAGATCATCTTCTTATTTGTGTTTTTTTTTTATAAAAATAATTCAAACGGCACATTATATGCCGTCCGACACTTTCCCAATTAAAAAATTTGTCTCGGACGACAATTCATCTACCGTCCAACTATAAAACGGCAGATGATCTTCCGATTTCTAAAATATGGATAAAGCCAATAGCCGTCTCATGTTCATTCGAAACCCAAAAATGGGTATATAGACGAAGGCTACATATGTTTTTTTTTTCAAAATATCCATTTTTTGGATATATATATAGCCAGCGACTACAGATGCTCTAACTCTACATGATACAAAGTGTTTCACTGCTACTCTAAATGAACAACCCATAAGACCATTTGAAAAAATAAATTAGCTAACACTTAATTCAATTACCATACAAAAAACTGTAAAATTTTCACATAAACATTAACACAACCAGATGATGGGGACAAAATAAGCCAATACCAGATGAGAAACCACCTCAAAGATTCAAACTTTATCGCCAAAATTCAAACTTGATTTCAGAAAAATAACAACTACCTTGTATTGGACGAACCCAGAAGCCAGTACTGGTTCTTCTCCTCAAATTCCCAATTTCTGAGCAGAGTGCAGGTTGCAAGCTGCGAAATTTACAGGAGAAAAAAAGGGTCTCTAGATTCATGACAAGTTGGAGAGAGAAATAACAAGAGATAGGGAGAGAGAAAGGAGTGACCTTTGAGAAAGGTTGAGAGAGAGGAGAGGTAGACGACGAAGCAATTGGCGAGCCATTTTTGGGGCTGATTATTGTGGAGAGGTAGCGACGGCGCGGTTGAATGACGGCGTAGCAACGGTGCAGTGGAGGGACGGCGCTGCAGCGCGGTGGCGTCGATGGTTCGGGAGAAATAGAGGGAGAGGAACAGTTGGAGCTTTGAGAGAGAGGGGAAGATGAACAGTTAGGTACTGTTCTTTTTCTCTTCTTAGACCATCTCCAACCACGCTCGCTATCTCTCAATTTTAGCCAAAATAGCTAGTTTAGAGATAAAAATCTGCTCCAACGGGATTTGCCAAACCACTCGCCAAAATAGAAATATCATATTCACTCGCCAGATCTGGCGAGTTTGTATTGCTCGCTAAAGCACTCGCCAAACTAAAAAAAAAATATTAATGGAGAAAAAAATCGCGATTGTATTTATTTCCATCTTTATTTCGCGATTTTCGCGATTGTATTTATTTCCATATTTCGCGATTGTATTTCCAGATCTGGATTTCGATTGTATTGCTCGCGATTTTATTTCCAGATCTGGATTTTGATTGTGTTTTAGATAACAATAGTTGACTTATCAAATTCCCCTACTTTCTTTTAATGCTTAAATCACCGAGATCTCTTTTAGATGAATTTTAATATTTCCAGATCACCGAGATCTCTTTTAGATGAATTTTAAATCACCGAGATCTCTCAACTATTCCAGATCTGGATTTCGATTGTGTTGTTAAATATTGTATTTCCGGATCGGTATTTTTTGGGCTTTAAAATATCTATAATTATCTAAAATAGCTAGTATGGATGGAGTGGAATTTTTTTTGGCTAGCCAAATTATCCAATTGCTCTCCATTATGGCTATTCTAGCTAGTTAAAACATCTCCAACCACGTTAGCTATTTTGACTAGCTAGAATAGCCAAAATAAATAACAAATGGATAATTTGGCTAGCGAAAAAAACTTAAACTCCAACCATGCTATCTATTTTGGCTAGCCATAAATGTTTTAATTTTTATTTACTAAAACAATTAGTTATTACAATAATATTTTTTTAAAATAACAACATTTCTATTCCTCAAGAATTTTGGAATCAAATACCTTCATCATAAATCATCATCCCACAAGTTCCACAAGTTACCAGTTGGTAGAGGGACATCAAAGAGTTTTATACGTATAAGGAACTATGTATCAGTTGGCCAGGGCATAGTTAAAGGCCGGAAACACTATTCCAAAAACGTATAAGGAACTATCCCACAAGTCTGTTTGTTTTAGTTTTTTTTTTTTCTGAAATAATATCCTGAGTTGGCGTTTGTTTTAAGTGTTTTTTCGAAACACTTTTCAGAATACTGATACCCCCTCTTTTCGAAAACAGCTCCTTTACTCTCTTCTCACATCTCTCACCTCACGAGTTACTATCTTCTCGCTGTAGCACATCTTCTTCCTCCATTCTTTTCCCATTCCAGATCTGAACCTATCTCCCTCTTTTCGAAACCTCCTTCACTCTTTTCTCACTTCTCTCACTTCACGAAGCTCCTTTACTCCTTTTTCCCTGTACGGCGTCTTCTTCCTCCCTTCTTTTCCAAAGCAGATCTGAACTAAACCCCCCCAAAATCAACATTTTTGGAATGATTAACTCCCAAATCTAGTCCAAACAGCTGATTCTCTGTCGCTGGCGACTTGAATACTACTCTCCCTTCTGTTGATTTGGTTCGGGGTTGAGTGGTTTCGGTTGAGGGATTAATGGTTTGTACAACCCGTGCTGCATACAGAAAAAGATATAGGAAACAACGGGCAAATCGAATCAAACAGCTACTCAAGGTTGAATCTGTTGCTGACAATTTCTTCCTTGTTCAGTTCCAATCGAAGGTATGATCCGTGGGGCACTTGATTTTGTTGTTTTTCTTTACGCCCTATGACTCAGGTTTCTTGCGGTTTTGCTTTTTACGACCTACGAATTTTTAATCTGCTGTTGGCCAAAAATTTCTTTGCCGGCCATCCAATCTGCATCTTTTTACGAATAATTTGTTGCCATTTTTTTTTTAAACTGTGGCTTCTTACAACCTACGGTTATCCGATCACAAGTTTAATTGCTGGAATTTGGCATTGTTGTTTATATTTATCAGTATTTCTTCAATATAGATGAATAGTATGGGTAGGGGGAAGGAGAAGGCGGTGGATGAGGATTATGGGAAGTGGCCTTCCCATATTGTGCATTATTTTGTCAACCTTATGGAGGCTGCAGTTGACAAAGATAGTCTGAAAAGTAACACATTCGACGTAAAAACTTGGAATAATTTTGCTGTACAAATGCAACTCGTGTGTGGCCGTTCATTCACGGTTCCACAGTTGAAGACCAAATATCAGAGACTGAAAGCAGAATGGAAGGTGTTTTCAGATATGAAGAAACAGAGCGGTTTCGGTTGGGATGAAGTCAACGAAACCGTTACTTGCGAGAAACCAGTTTGGGAACAATAGCTTAAGGTTCATATATAATCTCAAAGTTTGCTTTTTGTTTGTGAATCCTTTTTATTATACTTAATCTTGACTTTAATACTTGCATAGTAACAACAAATTCTATGATTAGATGCATCCTGCGGCCAAAAAATTTGCTAACAAGGGGTTAGCAGATTTTGATGCTTTGACCAAAATTATGGAAGATTCTACTGCCCAGGGCAATGTGACAAGGGCTTCCACACAAAGGGTGTACGATGATGATGAGGAGCGGAGGATGAATTATGAGTTTGGCCACCCTCATCAGTCAAACGTAAATGTACTTGATGAGGATGATGATGTACCATTCGGTTCGGGGTCGGGGTCGGGCTCTCGTAAGAGAAAATCTGGTACCTCAAGTGGCCAGGGATCAGCTATGTCAATTGTGAAAGAATATATTAGTTCCTGTATGGAAACTCAGGAGGTAAAAAGAAGCAGGTTGAAGAACAAAATAGAGGTGGATAGTAATGTCTCGACTGACCCTGCTTTGGCCGAGTTGGATCAATGTCAAGATATAATTAATGCGATGACATGGCTTGATTGCAATGAAGCTGTGAAAGCACTAAACCACCTAATTTGTAATCCTCGTGCTTGTCATAGTTTCCTTCGTATGACCCCAGGACAGCAGGAGGCTTGGGTCAAGATTTATGGTCAGCAGTAGCCATCCCATTCGGTTGAATGGGATAAACAAATCATAATGTGTACTATTTTTTACTATTATTTGCGTATTTGCGTGAGATCTATTGTACTATGACGGTTTGATGGTGAAACGTTGCGGTTTTTATTTCATTTACATTGAGTTTTATTTTTTTATCGAAAGTGATTTGCTATTAGTAGTATATGGTTTGTTTGTTTTTTGTTGCGCATAACCTGGGCTTGTGGCAATCTACCATCGCGTAATATGTTAATTTAAATTCCGTAAATATCGTGCACTGTAGTCGTAGTATTAAATTAGTGAACTTTATTACTTTCTCAATTTGATTTCTATCTTTTTGTCATAGTGAGTTACTACTGCAAGTGCAACCTCTGTTATGGACACTTCTTCATCTAGTAGTGACGATGTTGATGAGTTGATTAATATAATCTTTCTAACTGAATTCTGTGAAGAAAGTACAACGTCCTCTCCAAAACAAACAGGACGTGAATATTTGAATGAAATGTTAGAGGGTTCCCAGTCCACGTTTCATGGAATATTCCGTATGAACCAAGATTGTTTTATGGCCTTGTGTGCTTTTCTAAAAAATAGGAACTACCTTGAGGAAACAGAGGAGTCTTCAAGACGCAGACGCTTGTCTTTCGAGGAAAGTGTGGCAATTTTCCTGTATATTGTCGGTCACAGTTCAAGAATGCGACTAGTCGCTAATAGGTTTAACCACTCACTTCAAACAATCGATAAGCATTTTACACTTGTATTGAAAGGTTTGGCAAGAACAGCAACAATACTTATCACTCCCCCCGACACTACACAAGTACATCAAAGGATCCTCAATTCCCCAGACTTTTATCCGTGGTTTAAGGTATTCTGTTACCTTCACCCGTCATGTATTATTAAAGTTTTTTCAAAGTTTGCACGTAATATCTATTATTCGAATTCATTAATGTAGAAAGCTATTGGTGCTGCTGATGGCACATTAATCAAAGCTACTGTACCTGCTATTCGAAGCAATGCTTGTCGCTCTTGAAAGGGTATTATCAGTCAAAATGTTTTAGCAGCATGTGATTTTAACATTTTGTTCACATTTGTTTACGCGGGATGGGAAGGCAGTGCTAACGATTCTCGTGTAATACATAGTGCATTAGCACAAAGACTGTTGGAAATCCCACAAACCATAAATATTACTTAGTAGATTGTGGTTATACTAATATGCCTGGTTTTTTAGCGCCATACCGTGGTGAGCCATACCACTTACAGGACTTTCAATGGGCCAACCATGCACCAACTCAACCATGACAACTTTTTAATAAACAACATGCTAGGCTACGGAATGTGATTGAGAGAACGTTTGGTGTATTCAAGAAGAGGTTTGCCATCTTTAATGACATGCCAAACTACCTGTTTACAAGACAAGTTATGATGGTCACAGCCTGTTGTGCACTCTATAATTTTATATGTAAGCACTCAGAAAACGATGCTTTTTTGAGAAACTTGACGATGAACAATTAATACATCACCAACAAACTGAAGATATCGCCTCCACATCTCAGGGGTTGGATTTGTCATCTTCCCAATTGAATCGTATGAATAAGAAAAGATATGATATTGCCATGGCAATGTGGAATGCAACACACTAATGTAATTTGAATGTAAACATTTTCATTGTATCCTTTTTTTCGAACTGTTTTGAATGTAATGTTTTCTGCAAGGTGTGTGATTTCATCTTGACAATTTATGGATGAACAGGTACTGCACACGGATTCAATTTTGTGCACATGATTGGTCAGAAAAATAAAAGGAATTTTCGGTAGCAGTAAGTGATTTGAAATATAATATTTTAAAACCTAACAAAGATGATGTCGTAATAGGCAATGATGAAAGGTTTTCATTCAATGTGGAATGTGTCCCTCCCCCACCCCACTGCCCCTTTCTGTTTGGTTGTATCGACAAGAAACAGATATTGAGATTGGGGTATTGAGTGAATAACCACTGAAATGATGTATAATACCATTTAAACTGATCTGTGGTTGATGTTTGGAATGAAAGGTTAAGTAAGAATGAATCCATTGTGTCAAACAATGATGATGAATTCAAGTCTTGTTGACGACAATGTGGGAAGGGGATGAGGGGGGGGGGTGAACATTGTACTTAGTGCCAGTAGGCGTGGCATTGTAAAAATGCAGCCCTAGTGTAGAGTTTTTATCATTGATTTGAACAATCTGAGCCTACGACAAATATGATTTTCTTTTTTCCTTCACAGCAAATATCAAAAGGCTTGCCAAACGCTGATAACATCATAATACATGCACAGAAATAGAGATTTATCAGAAATAGGAGATTGTACACATTATGATGGCTTCACATAATGTGTAGTATGCTGACACAGTGAGAAGTTAGTAAAGGAGCTTTAGAAAAGAGGGGGTATAATGATCCCTCATCAGTCTGCTGCTCCTGTATACACTTGTATTATGATCAGTGTGCATTTAGATTGGGGTGTGCATTGACAATGCTGCTCAGGTTTGTGCAGTATGGGTTTTGCAAAGTCTTCCCATAATTGGATGACTGTATAAACTTTTACATTTGTTGATTCTGTAAAAATGAAGCTCAGGTTCTGTAGCATCTCAAGTGTTGTGTACCTTTTCATATGATCAGAAGGTGTACAGTCCCCTAACTCTGATAGGTCTCTAATACTGCACATGCCTTTTGATACCACTTCAGTGTGCATTTAGATTGGGGTGTGCATTGACATGCTGCTCAGGTGCTCTCATGGTTTGGGTAATAATCTCTTTAGTATGAAGGTCTTGAAAATTTTTGGGCTGTTAAGGAAGATACAAAGTGGGATATGTTGGCATCTGATCCCGTATTTTATTTTGTAGTCTATGCTTCCAAGTCAATACAAAGTGGGAACACTTTTGTATTCTATGCTGATTGCTAAAACATGGAGATACAAAGTCAATACATATTTGGAGATGATGGTTTCTGATCCTGTAACATTCCAATTGTTGTGTCTTCATTTATTTTGCAGAATGTGTGTACAATCCTCTAGATCTGAAAGATCTCTGATTTTGCAAGTGGGTCTGTTTGTTTTATGAAATTTTATTTTTATTTTTCAAAATAAAATACTGAGATGGCGTTTGTTTTAGGCCTTTTTTCGAAACAGTGTTTTGGAAATTGATAGCCCCCTCTTTTCGAACAGCTCCTTTACTCTCTTCTCACATCTCTCACTTCACGAGTTAAAGCTCCTTTACTCTTTTCTCCTTTACTTTGTTGAGATCGGGTTTCTTCTTTTTTGTGTAGCCAATTTTAAATTGGTTGTACAATCAGTTGTTTCTGTTTGTAGCTTTTCATCTTATTAATGTGTTGTGAAGACTTTAGTCACCTATCTTATGTTGACAATTTATAGATGAACAGCTACTTCACATGCTTCTGTATTGTGACCAACAGTGGTCAGAAGAATGAAAGGGCTTGTCGGTAGCAGTAAGTGATCAAATTTGTTTTTAAACCTAACGAAGATGATGTCGTTATAGTCAATGATGAAAGGTTTTTAGTCAATGTTGAATGTGTCCACCCCCCCCCCCCCCCAAAACAGAATTCAAAATATGAACTATATGTGTGAATAACCACGGAAATGATGTGTAATAGTCCTTAAGCTGATCTGTGGTTGATGTTTAGAATTATGTGAAGTACGAACGAATCCATTATGTCAATGAAGAATGCTGAAATCAAGTCTTGTTGAAGACAATGTGGGAGGGAGAGGGGGTGGACATTATACTTTGTACCAGTAGGCGTGGCATTGTAAAAAATGCAGCTCTAGTATGGAGTTTTTATCATTGATTTGATGAATCTGAGACTGCGACTATTTTGATTTTTTTTTTTGGCTTTTGTCTCACAAGTTATTATGACTTACATTTAGGATACGGATCATAAAATTGCTCAAACTGTGAGATCTGATGCCTTTAAAAACTTGGAATTGGTGCCTTTATTGATTATGTAGCACTGAAGCAAATATTTGTTTAAAAACTTGGGACTGATGCCTTGTGGCAATGTCCCTGTTTCTGCAATGTGTACAATCTCCTAAATTTCAAAGGTCCCTGTTTGGGCACATAAGTTATGATGTTTTCATGCTTAGTCAAGTCTTCTCCAATTTTGTTGGTATTATGAATGCTACCCTGATTGCTAAAACATGGATTATGATGTTTTCATGGTTTTGGGCAGCATCTGATATGTTCTGATGAATTGGGTAGTATTTTTTTTCAGGAAAACTGATTATGGAGCTTTATATAAAAATTTGTTGGTGAGTTTTTTCAAAAAATTGGGCTGTGCATACGGTTGTATAGGTTGGGTTGTGCATTGAGATGCTTCTGCTGTGTTCTCATGCTGACACAGTGAGGAGTGAGTTATGGAGCTTTAGAAAAGAGGGGGTATAAATTTTTTTGATTTATTGTTTTCAAAAAAACCCCGAACCCAAATGCCATCTGAGCAAGTTTTTGTGAATCCTGATACTGCACTTGTATTCTCTGATTCTGCACTTGTATTATGATGTTATCAGGATTTGTGAATTCTTTTGATATTGGTTGGTAACTCTCTACAATATAATCAGTATATGTATCCTTTTGAGATGCAGTATATGTATGTTGCCGAGGTATTATGATGTGCTCTCATGTTTTGGGCAGTATTCATAGTAGTATATGTGTTGTAAAGGGCTCAATTTTCATTTAATGATGGCTTCTCATACTGTGTGTCACTCCAGTAGTGTTTTTTTGTTTTGGTATTATGATGTTTTGTTGGTATTATGAAACCTACCCTGATTGCTAAAACATGGATTATGATGTTTTCATGGTTTGGGGAGCATCTGATATGTTCTGATGAATTGGACTTGTATTCTCTGATTCTACTTTGTTCTCTGATTATGCACTTGTATTATGATGTTATCAGGATTTGTGAATCCTTTTGATATTGGTTGGTAATTCTCTACAATATAATCAGTGTGTACTATGTTGTGCATTGACATGCTGCTCATGTGTTCTCTGGCTTTGGATAATATCTCATCAGTATGTTAAAGGAAGGAATTGAAAATATTTTTTGCTGTGAAGGGAAATACAAAGTATGGGTTTCTTGCTTTTTGTGTATCAACTTGCTTTTTTTAGCTTGTAAAAATGCAGGTTTTTTTGCTGTATAGGTACTTTTATATAATCTTAGCAGCATTAGCATTGTTATCTTACACTTGAAAATAATTTTTCATAGTGTGTTTTTTCCAAATTTTGGAGCTTTATACCCCACTGATTGCAGTTCTGATTCTGGAGCTTTATACCCCACTGACTCTTTCTCATGCTTCTGATCCTGTATTGTCCCAAGTGTTGTGTCTTCATTTATTTTCAGCCGGTGTGTTTACAACTGTTAGTAGTATATTTTTGGTGGATGAGGTCTACAAAATTTGGAGATGATCACTACTGATCCTGTATTGTGATGTTATGATGTTATCAGGGTTTGTGTATTCTGATGTCTGACCCTGTATTGTGATGTCTGATCCTGATTCTGCACTTGTATATTATGATGTTATCAGGGTTTGTGAATCCTATTGATATTTGTTGGTAACTGTATACAATATACAATAAAATCAGTGTGCACATGCCTTTTGATAATGATTCTGCACATGCCTTTTGATACTTAACTGTATACAATATAAAAAGGTACTGCATTGAGATTGGGGTGTGCATTAACATGCTGTGCAGGTGCTCTCATGATTTGGGTAATATTCTCATCGGTATGCTGTAGACATTTGAAAATATTTTTGCTGTGAAGGGAGATACAAAGTGGGAGATGATGGTTTCTGATCCCGAATTTTATTTTGTAGTCTATGCTTCCCGTATTTATTTTGTTATCTGCTTAAGAATGCTTTCAAGTTTCTCATATTTAGGTCTCAGTTTGCAAAACAAAGAGGGTAACTGGGGGCCTTCCTGGCTGATTGTATCAAAAGAGGGTTGCTGCAAATGTTTGGTTAATCTTCTTTCCACTTTGGTTTTCTTTTTTCCTTTTCTTCCTATGGTTAATGTAGCTTTTATATTGACTACAAGTACAAGTTCCTTATATTGTTTCTTTGCTTCTTCATCTACCTACTGTATAGTTTTCAAATCAAATTTGTTCAAGGAGTTAAGAAGCAACAGCAGCAGCTCCAGGCAGCAGCAGTGACTGTAGGCAACAAATGATGATTATTTTGATGCTTGGTTGTAATGATTGTTTGTAAAAAATTGTAGAACTTATTTTCATAATATATGTATCGATTCCATGCCATTGTTCCTCGGTTTACATGGGATTGTTGAACAATGTAAAGAAAAGTAATGAAGTAAGCTTGTTTTCTTGAATAAATTGGTTGAGCATGTTTACATGGGATTGTTTTTATTTTGATTATCTAGTGCTTATTTTCTTGAATAAATTGTTTTGCTCAGCTTTTCGAAATTTTCTTTCATATAATCTTCTCAACAACTGCAGTCTACAAGATGAGCATATTCAGTTTATCCAAATATAGTTATCCAAATACTGCATGCAATCCAATAAATCCAAATACTGCTCACAATAAAAAAAAATACATCCTATTTGATCTCACATGCAATCTTCTATCCGACTACCGCTACTACTTGCTCTCACATGCAATCTCAACAAAACAAACTAAAAAATACTCCTCATTTAAGACTGAAGAACTGCAATTACCAAAATAGGCAGTGATAACATCAAAACATTTATCCAAATTGAATAACTGTTACATGAACTGAGATTTGTTGCTTCACAAAACCTCACTGAATCTATAGTATGTACATACAAGATTTTGCAATAAATTTGTACTCTAACGCGAAGAATCAACCGTGGAGATGATGGCGTCTGATTTTTGCTCGATTCACATGCTGCTCAGGTTTCTTGTTCTCATACTTGTACAACATTGCAATCTAACTGCAACAACTAAAAAAATGTCAGCAAATGATGAATGCAAATTGATTTTAAAAATTGTCAGAAATATAACAGAACAGCTATTAAAGTCTCTTTTTCAGAAAAACAGCTTTCAGAAAACGGTTTTCAGCTAGAAATATAACCGAACAGCTCTTAAACTCTCTTTTTCAGAAAAACAGCTTTCAGATAACAGTTTTCAGCAAGAAATATAACCAAACAGCTTTCAATAAACTCTCTTTTTCAGGAAAATAGCTTTCAGATAACAGTTTTCAGCAAGAAATATAACCAAACAGCTTTTAAACTCTCTTTTTCAGAAAAACAGCTTTTAGATAACAGTTTTCAATAAAAAATATAACCAAACAGCTTTTCAACTCTCTTTTCCAGAAAAACAGCTTTCAGATAACAGTTTTCAGCAAGAAATATAACCAAACAGCTTTTAATAAACTCTCTTTTTCAGGAAAACAGCTTTCAGATAACAATTTTCAGCAATAAAATATAACCAAACAGCTTTTAAACTCTCTTTTTCAGAAAAACAGCTTTTAGATAACAGTTTTCAGTGAAAAATATAACCAAACAGCTTTTAAACTCTCTTTTTCAGAAAAACAGCTTTCAGATAACAGTTTTCAGCTAGAAATATAACCAAACAGCTTTTAAGCTCTCTTTTTCAGAAAAAACAGCTTCTAGAAAACCGTTTTCAACAAGAAATATAACCGAACATCTTTTAACTCTCTTTTTCAGGAAAACAGTTTTCAGAAAACAGTTTTCAGCAAGAAATATAACCGAACAGTTCTTAAACTTTTTTTTCTTCAGAAAAACAGTTTCAGAAAACAGTTTTCAGCAAGAAATATAACCGAACAGCTTTTAAACTATCTTTTTCAGAAAAACAGCTTTCAGAAAACAGTTTTCAGCAAGAAATATAACCGAACAGCTTTTAAACTTTCATTATCAGAAAAACAGCTTTCAGAAAACAGTTTTCAGCTAGAAATATAACCGAACAGCTTTTAAACTCTCTTTTTCAGAAAAACAGCTTTGAGAAAACTGTTTTCAGCAAAAAATATAACCGAACAGCTTTTAAACTCTCTTTTTCAGAAAAACAGCTTTCAGATAACAGTTTTCAGCTAGAAATATAACAGAACAGCTTTTAAACTCTCTTTTTCAGAAAAACAGCTTTCAGATAACAGTTTTCAGCTAGAAATATAACAAAACAGCTTTTAAACTCTCTTTTTCAGAAATACAACTTTCAGATAACAGTTTTCAACTAGAAATATAACAGAACAACTTTTAAACTCTCTTTTTCAGAAAAACAGCTTTCAGATAACAGTTTTCAGCTAGAAATATAACCGAACATCTTTTAAACTCTCTATTTCAGAAAAAACAGCTTTCAGATAACAGTTTTCAGCTAAAAATATAACAGAACAGCTTTTAAACTCTCCTTTTCAGAAAAACAGCTTTCAGAATACAGTTTTCAGAAATAAATATAACCAAACAGCTTTTAAACTCATTTTCAGAAAAACAATTTTCAGAAAACTCTATTCAGAAAACTCTTTTCAAAACAACAAAACAAACGCAACCTTTGTAACTCAGGTATCTCTTATTCTGAACATTATGTTGTGTATGTATTATCAAGCAGCTGAAAAGTTTGATATGTGTAAATTTATTGCAAGTTGGGGATACTAATTCAGTGCAACCATCTCAAGTGAGAACAAGATCACAAACAAGAATGAGTGAATGATAGTACCCTGTGTATCTATGTGCTATATTATAAACTGATATTGTTCAACTATGTATCTGATGGTATTGATCACCTAAATTAAAGGTTTGTCTATTTGAACAAGTTCATTGTATGTATAACATATTGACCTGGATAATGAGACAAGTTCCTTGTTTGCAAAAGTTCATTGTATGCACCAGTGTTATGGTTCAATTATATGCATAATTTCCAATCTGTTGTGTCAGTGAGTTAAAAGTTAAAACTGATATATCACAAGCTGGTGATGATATGCATATGCTGTACAAATGTATTTGGCTTATTCAACTGTGTAAGCTCTATTGTGAGTCAGCTTTATCTAATCATGTATTTGGCATTTATTCACTTTTGCAAACAAAATATTCCCTTGAAGTCTGTATCACTGAATTGAGTTCATATATATATGTGAATTTGATTGTGTAGCACTATGTCTCTCATGAACTTGTTTGTATCAGGTTGGAGTGGCGCTTCGTAGGTTTTAATGTATATTGAAATGTGCATCAGATTCTGCAAATAATTCCCACTGTGAACATTTCAATGCTACTGCAGCTCTAATCAATTAAGTCACAAGCTTATAAATACGAGTGTTTGAAAAACAACATATCCAACTCTTCACAATAATGCTACATTTTTTAAAAACAATCAAAACACCACTATCAAGAACATATATTAAGTCATTTGAATCACAAAATACACCGCTGCAAGATCATAACAATGCTTCATATGTTTAATAATAGTAGCTAAAAATTGAGTACACATTACTGAAATAGCTATATAAATAAGAGATTCCATTGATAAACATTTTGGTTATTACAATGACCACTGCAAACACTACAAACATATGCTAACCCCAAATGCTTGTTACATCATTTGAAGAAATTAAAGATCATTGAAGAGAAAAAAAACAGAAACTTTAAATTAATGCTGAAGAAGAGCTTCATTCTTCTTCTTAAATAATTGAATCAATTACCTCTGCTGCCTCTCACAATTCAAAATCATCATAAATCTTGGACAGCTTCAATGCAGCCTCCTCTTCATTCGCATCAATTGCAAAATACGGATTACGAACCTCGGGCCTGAAATTGTACCCTGTGAACACATAGAACACCAGAGCTGCATTCGCCACAACTTGAAGAGGAATAACAATCATTAAAATCCTCTTCTTCTTAACTTGCAAAAAAGATTTCACAAAAGACCATCCAGTCCCAATCAGAACATTGACAGTGAACAACCTGATCCCTTTCAAGAAGCTGAAGATGTAGAACAGCACATCCCAGCCGTGCGCAGTGCCCGTGCGGTTGATGAAGGGCTTTGATGACAACAGGGCTTCGATGACGACAACAGGGCTTCGACGACAACAGGGCTTCGGCTTCGATGAGGGCTTCGACGACCACAAAGCTGCTTCGATGAGGGCTTCGACGACGACAGGTTTTCGACGATGAGGGCTTCGCGATTTCGATTTGCTCGCGATTTTGGAGGAGGGTTTTGGCAGAAGCAATATGGTGAGCGAATCGCGAGCGAAAATCAGACCACCAGAGTAGCGACTGATTTGGCGAGTCCGTTGGAGAGGATTTTTGGGGATTTAGTCGCTATTTTGGCTAATTGAGAGGAATAGCGATTAGCGTTGGAGATGATCTAAGCGATTCAGGTTCACCTCTTTTTCCATAATTTCATAATTTTTAGCGTTCTTTTTTTTACTTCTTATAAGCAATTTCCTCTAAAATCGCTTATTTCCCTCAAAACGGCTTCCAGTAGCCTCTTTCAAAATTTTGTAAGCCTTCTATCACTTTAAAAATCTATATTACCCCCAAAGTATAAATAGGGAAATTTTATAGCAAGGACAAAAATGTGTAAAAGTAGAGAAAAGACTCGTGTAAGAGGTAAAAAAAACAGAAATTTGTTATAAGAGGTTATTTTTATATTAAAAAAACACCTCAAAAAGAGGCTCTTAAAAGCCTCTTTTATACGGTAGTTGTTATTTTTCTCTTAGGCAAAAAAAAAGGACATTCTCCCATTATAGTATTAGAGATTAGAAATTAGAGATGTGGGCAATCCCCACTATAGCTTGCCAAACTTGGAGGCAAATTGCAAATAAAAAATATATAATTTGTAGAGGGTTATTTGCAAACTCATGAAACCTAATGTGGTTTACTAAAACTAGTAATTTACATGTGCGGTGCACGTCTTTATAAATATATATATATATATAACTTTTTAAAAAAATCAATGTTGTCTCACTTCGAATCTGATATGTCATTTATATTAGTTATACATGTGCATTGTACGTATTTGTTTGGTTACAATGCATGTGTTTTCTTTGGTAACAAACTCTCCCATTAAAATTACACGTGCGGTGCACGTCTTTATACATATATATTTTTTAAAAAAAAATTCAATGTTGTCTGACTTCGAATTTGAGATCTCATTTATATTAGTTATACATGTGCATTGTGCGTGTTTGTTTGGTTACAATACATGTGTTTTCTTTGGTAACAAAGTCTTCCATTAAAATAGTAGATTTACCATGTAATTAACGAGGGAGATGAAGTCGTATATGTGGTAAATATCATTTACTCTAAACTTTCTCAATCGCTTTCGCATATAGCTTTCCAAATTTCCCATATAAAACATCAAAGAGTTTTGTATATCTTGAATTATTGACTTTGCCTACAATTTTTTTTTTTTTATTTTAAAAAATTTTGATAAAAAGGTGGTCGTGTCATCGCTTCATTAATAAATTATTAACGAAACAAGTATTACAAAAATATAACATCTATATGTTCTTAGAACATAACCGCATAAAACAATTACACAGTTAAGCGTACAGCATTAACTAGTCCCTCTCCTAGCTAAACTTATAGATGCTGCCACCTGTAATCTGTTCTCCTCCTTATCTGATGTGACGCATGCAGATACCTATTGAACAATCAAATACCGACTCATCGAGCACCAACACTTGCCCATGCACCTTCTTGCCTGCAATTTTCTTGCTTGTAATAATTGCTTTAAGTGCCCAAGCACATATATTAACGCCGCGGTGGTATTTATGTCCAAGGAGATATATAATAAACTAGATTTGCTCGTGGGCACATGCCTACGGCACGTCTTCAGAACGATACAACACACGAAAAGCCCTGTAAACAGTAAAACAACAATTATGTAGTTCAAGTTTGAATAGTATGATAATAATTAGTTGTAAATAAAAGTCCATGTTTCTATTAGTATATGTTGAAAAATAATTATAAACGAGGGTGTAAAATCCAACTTCTTAGAACTTTAAGTGTGAAAAATGATGAAATTTAACCGTTGAAGAGATATTTGCTATTTTCAATATAACATGTGCAATAAAAAAAACATAAAAATTCTGAAAATTTTAAAATCCTAAAATCTTAAAATCTAAATTTCTAAGTAAATAAAGAAAGAATGGGGGAGAGAGGGAGAGAGAGAAAGAGAGAAACATGAAAAAGTGATGAGAGAGGGATAGTAATAAAGTAATGAGTTTTTTTGTTTTGGGGAAAAAAAAATAATTTTTGGGTTTGAAATTTTGAGCGGAAAAATATGTTTTGTGAAAATCAATTTAGGCCATTAATTTTAGGGGAGATTGAATGAGAGCCACTTAATAACTTTCTTTGTAATTTATTATATAGATTTATATATGCTGTGTTTTTATTGCATTAAACTAATCGAGTTACATTTTATGATTAACTTGATTGCAAGTGTTTTTGTATGTTATAAATTATTTCAGGAGTTTATTTTAATTACTAAGTAACCGAGTTAAATTAGTTGCAACCTAAGCCAAATAAGATCATCGTATAACAAAATTTAAGGTGTAGTGTTGTTTTTACTTCACTGTCACGTTTGGATACAAATGTACAACACATGCAAATAATTCTTAAGTGGGTATAGAGGATTGTAGGTTGCATTCTTATACCTCTATATTTGGATTTGAAGATCAATTTGGTTCAATTGAAATTTATATATCTACATATATCTTAACTGTGATAGGAACAAACGAGACAATGTATCATTGAGTATAGATCATGTCTGTTTTCCTTCACTTTAGATAGCTATGTCATTTTGGAACCCAATCATTGTTTGCAGGACCCGCAAACAAATATGCCGCTAATGGGGGTAAGGGTAAGAGGAATAATAGTATTTATCTCATTGGTGAGGGTTATTAACACAATTCTATTGAAGGGAACTCAAGGACCATATCATTCTCCAATATGAGCTTTGCTAAAGTCTCGACTAAATTCAAGGACATCTATAAAAAAAAACACAAAGAAAAGCTATTAGTGGCTCACCATCAATAGTAAGGAAATCAATGGTCCAAATTTAAGCTCTCAACAGACATTTTTTACCAAAACTCAAATTTAAATCCCCCATAAAAAAACAACTCCTTTATTTAATTAATTATTTCTCTCTCTCCCTCTCCTATTCAGATCAGTTTGCTCCCTTTATTTCCCAAACCAAATAGCTCCAATTTCTCTTTCTTTCTCCTATGGTTTTTTAAGCCGCTAACTCCAAATCCCTAAAACAATTTTCTTAAACCTCGTTTCCATTCCATTCCATTGGCGAAGCCTCCATTGAAATGTTAAGTGCGGATCTCAAAGCAAATCCAAATTCAAATCTGAATTCAGCTTCGAACCCCAATCAAGAGGTCGTCGCCCATATCTGATCCGCTGTTGATTCCGTATCGGCGACTCCCCTCCACCAAATCGAGCGACTCCGTATCGGCGACACCCCTCCACTGAATCGAGAGCCTCTACATGCGATGCAGCGATTATAATTTCAATTCATTAACCGAATTCTAATTCTAATTTTTCTATTTTGTGTGTGTAGGGGATCACTCGGTTTTTTTCTGACTCGAATTTTGTTTTTGCATGAGATCTGAGTTCAAAGTTGTATGATTGTTTTATTTTCGGGTATTAAAATTTTTAAATTGATGATTAATTTAATGAGTTTTTGTTTATTTATTTATTTAAGGTGTACGCAAGTGAGAGAGATTAATTGGTGGCATCAATTTGGGCTTCCAAACGATAGCAGGACAAGTGAGCTGATCAGCAACATAAAATAACTTGGCAAATGTGCAACATTAATTTCTTTATTACAAGAGAATATATGACCATGAAGTGTTTCCTTCACTGGTTATTAGAAACCATGGATAACGTAACATATATGAACTTTTAGTGTATATTTGAATATATAGGATTGAGATAACTGAAGTTTATCAGTGAATGGTGCAAATTCTCCACTCAAGAAATACAGCTAAAGTAAATTTGTTATTTATCCATTTTTTTTTTATTTTTATAAAGGTACAATGGGGAGACAATGTGGAGATAGAAGAATTGATTAGCTTGGATTAGAGTTTTGAGAACTTCATGTATTTCATTTTGGTTGAAATAATAATAAGTGTTTTTTCAATTACAAACTGAGTGCGAGACAAACTAATGTTTAGATTATTGATATTGTAGATACTTTCACACATGCATTTAGGTTACTATTGTATTTAGACATACTTATAGTGGTTATGAGTTTAGAGTAAGCTCTATAATATCTATATGATCATGTCTTTGCATAACTATTAAAAACATCTAAAGATGATGTTGAAGTTAAAAAAAAACTCAATGCATTGTTTCTAACAAATTATATGCATTACAGGTAAGTTCAAGTTAATGATCAAGAAGGCGATGATTGAGCTCAAAGGTAGATATGCTGCTTCCTCATATAATATATTTTCTATTTCAATTAATTTGTTGGAACTCTAAAACTATTTTATATAAACAAACCAAGTGTCCCGTTCCGAAAAAGTATCGTAGGCACGCGTCAAAAGGCAAACCTAGTACTATAATAAATTATGACCATCACTCGGGATGGGTTGTCGATTTCCAACAACTATGATGATTGAAACCTAATAAGATAGCAGCTATGACAAAAAAAAAGTGATGAGTACCTAATCAGAACTAGTCATGTACTGAAATGGCACAAAGACAGTTTGTCAATCAACAAACTATCTTCCCATTACCATAAAAACATATATTCCGATATCAACAGCCATAAAGACATTGTTTTAATATCAACAGCCGGCAACTTTTTTATCATACAGGGACGAAGCTATAACAATTTGCGCGGGGGGTGGGGGGTGGGTTATGGGTAAAATATATTCTTCCTCCTCTCAATTTCTTGATATCATCTTCGCTACTTCCAAATGCTGTGGAAGATTTAAATAGATATTCGATTGGGAAAATTTCAACCTCTAAAGTTGCATTGCAGTGCAAGATTTAAATAGATATTCACCTGTGTAAATTTCAACCCCTAAAGTTACATTGAATTCATATTCATGTTGATACTTGTGTGATTTGTTAGTTAGATAGGATTGCATATATTTTAATGTTTACAGGACTTTTCATATGCCGCATTGTTTCAAATACGTGCCGTAAGCACGTGCCTACGGACAAACCTAATATATCTACATGAGAGGTTTAAATAAGTGTTGGGTGTCTCAAATGGTTTAAAAAAAAATAATATAGGGTGTTTTTATAAAAATACGAAGGACCATTAGCCCCCCTTGCACATGGCTAGCTCCGGCCATGCTCTTCTATGTCCTCAGGCACCACCTCTCCTACAAACTTATCAAAATCTAAATAATTGCACGGAAACAAGTCACATCTACTAACTTAATTAAAAACACACACACAAACTTGTTGGTCTTCTCCATTGCATCCATAACAATGACAACCTTAATTACAAGAATAATGTTCTTTGCGTTTGCGATTGGTTTTATTTTTTTTTCGAAAACTACGTCACAGCTAACCCCGTGCAGAACACCCCACTGCAAACGGAAACCCGATATTTTTAGAAATCAAAATCCCTAACCACCGCTACAAACGAAAACCCCTGTTGCATACCTATGTTATAATCAGTGTCCTCAACCACAAATACAAACAAAACCAGGTTTTGGCACAACTATGGTACAACCAAAGCCCCACATCACCCCTACGAACCATAACCGTAGTTTCTCATTCATGGAATTTATCTCTTATCATTACCCCCAAAAAAACCCCATACCCTTTAGAGCATCTGTAGACGTTGAAGCCAAATATGCAATATTTGGCACATAGCCAATAGCGAATATAATTTTTGTCTGTAGTTGGCGTGAGCTAAAATTTGGCTATTTAAAATTTGAATAGAATGGATGATAAATTATTTCTCGTCGGACGAAATTTTTTAAAAAAGTTCTTAAAATTGTTTCTATTAATGTGTTGATAGTGACATTTCAAAAAAACAAAAATTAAAAAAATTTCTCCCAAACCTAGGACGGTAGATGATTTCCCTTTCCATTTTTTTTAAAATTTTTTTTTTCGGACGGGAAATCATTTCCTATCCGATTTTTTAATTTTTTTTTTTGGACGGTAAATTATTTATCGTTTGATTATAAAATAAAAAAAAATGATGGGATGGTAAATCATATACCACCCGATTAACAGATGAAAAATAATGTTTCGTCGGGCTATTTTTTTCATTTAGCCAAATATTCCGCTAAATATGGCTCACTACTGTTAGCCAAAATCAAAATTGGACAAAATAGCCAAACTGTATCACGTTTCGAGCCAAATTTTGAATACTTTGGCTAAATAGTCAACAACTACAAATGCTCTTGGCTGCTTATCTGGTAGAAGATTTAATAAGTAGAGTAATGCTACATCCACTACCAATTTCACTACATTTCTTTTCACTACCTTAGGTGGCACACTCACTCCGATAGGAGTATGCCACATAAGGTAGCGAAGAGAATGGTAGTGAAATTGATAGTGGCTGATTGTTTGGTCTTATCTATTTGTCTTTTAGTGATTAATGAACACACCAACTACTAAAAGACAAGCCTCATGTATAAGAGAAATACTAGACTTACATGAGATTCTACCCCAAACATACATGAGGCTTGTCTTTTAGTGATTGTTGGGTCTTATCCATTTGTTTTTAGTGTTTAATGAACACACCAACCACTAAAAGAAAAGCCTCGTATATGTTTAGGTAGAATCTCATGTAAGTCTAGTATTCTCTTACTCTAATAAGTATACTCGAGATGTCTGCTGCTCCATGATCTTTTCGAAAACTGAGAAAATCAAGTGGACAACAATATCTACATAGAATCATCGATCCATTGATAATCATACACTGCACTACCATACAAATTTTTACCCCCCCAAAATTAATAATCTAAAAAAAAAAAGTTTTCCTTTCCCAAAATAAATAACCCCCCGCAGTTGTTTGACTTGTTTCCGCTCATTCAATTCAGTTTTCAACTTTCCGGCTATCCTCTTTAAAAAAAAAATCCCCGCAAAATGTACAATCCACAGTCCCCAACTCAAAACTTTCAAACTCACGTTCACCCACACTACCGCCCTTCACCTGGGACCCACCACCTGCCACGTCGACCGCCTCTTCTCCTCCTCTCCAAAAATTCCCCCAAAAAACCCCCATCTTCTCTCTGCCGTCTCCCGGTCTCATCACACATTGCTTCCAAAACGAGGAACCAAACTAAAAAAACGTGCAGAGCACGTGATATCTGACCAAATCCTCTCTTTATTGTACTCTTTACTCTACCAAACTCGAACTCGAGCAAACTCCATCCATGGCGGGGCCTTCGTCCTCATCGTCGTCTCGAGGCCGGAGCAGCTCGCCGTTCGGCTACCGGAAACCTCCGTCGACCTCCTACTCGTCCTCCTCATCCGCCTCCTCCATGAACGGCCGCCTCATCCCTCGCTCCTCCCCCTCGTCCGTTTCGTCTCACTTCGGAATGCCGAGATCTACGACTCCGAACAGAATGCGATCCGATCCGTCGAGAAACCGCGCTCCGGTTGCGATTCCGATGGCGGACGAGCTACTGATCGACGCGCCGGAGTCGGGTGGGGCCGGCGATAGCATTTCGGTGACGGTCCGGTTTCGGCCGTTGAGGTGAGGGTTTTGGATCTGGATGACGTTTTGGTTAGATCTGAGCGTTTTTTGTATTGACTTATTTTGGTTTGGTGCAGTGAGCGCGAATTTCAGAGAGGAGATGAGATTGCATGGTACGCGGATGGGGATAAGATTGTGAGGAGCGAGTACAATCCGGCGACTGCATATGCGTTTGGTAAGTTGGTTTCTTCAATTTGTTGAGTGGTCGTTGATTTATCCCAAAATTGAGTGGAATTTGTTGTTGTAGGAATTTAGAAGGTGAATGAGTGGAATGTGAGTCTGCCCGATTCATCTGCACCTTTTATGTGCTTAATTTAGACAGTCTGATTTAGGCAAGTGCTCATACTGATTCGTTCTGACATTTTGAACTTTTAGTTTTGCTTGACATTCACTTTAGGTCATTTTTTGACTTGCTTGGAACCTTAATGTCAGTTATGATTGGTTTAGTTATAGAAATCATTTAGAAAATGTTTAGCTACGAAGCACAGAAGTTACTATTCGGCAACCTTGTCCTGTTGGATACTTGCAGGGCCGGCCCTGACTTCCGGGGGGCCCTAGGCGAACTTCCGAAATGGGGCCCCCCTACCCCATACATTTAAAAAAAAAACATGCAAAATTTTTTTTTTGCCAAAGCAAATTTTGCAAAATTTGCACATTGTTCAAAGCAAAATATACAAAATATAAATCATTGAATAACATTTTTTTTTGATCATATTGAATATCAAGTTTCTCATAAGCATCATACATATATGCAAAATAGAGTGAAAACATATAATCAAATATGCAAAACCTGTCAATGGAAAGCTCTGATTGTATCTCATTTAATGCTTGACGCTGCATCAACAATTCACCTCCACATCTATCTAGATGAAATGAAAATTATGAATTAGAAACAGAAAATTATGAAATGAAAATGAAATAGCACTGAAGTGAAGAAATGAAACATAGGAGAAACATAAACATTAAGGAGTTATACCTACATCATTAATCATCCCAGTGCATGACTTCTTCTCGCATTCCGTGCAGCAAACTCACTAATTAAATGTTCATAATCATGCTTTTCTACCATCGCCTTCTCAATACACAGTAAGCCTAATCCATTCAATCTCTCTTGAGACATGGTTGATCGAAGATAAGACTTGACAAGTTTCAACTTCGAAAAACTTCTTTCTGCAGAAGCAACAGTAACTGGTATGGTCAACAAAATACGATACGCAATCCATGCATATGGAAATATACCATCCATCCTTTGTAAATAATTAAGCACATCAATTGCTTTTCTTGCTTCCGATGGTACAATTAATCTGAGGCGCTTCAACTCTAAAAACAGATCATCCTTATTAATATCATAATGTGAGTCGTGATGTAGGAACTCTTCAAGAGTGGCACAGTAAACTTTCAACTCATCATCATGTAGACTTCTCAACTTCTCCAAATCAAACAAAAATCCAAAGATTTTTTCATATTTGACAAATTGTTCAAACCTACTGTTGAGTGAAGAAATAGCTTGATCTACTACAGTTAGGAAGTAATGAATCCTAAATTCCTCTTCAAGTGATTGTGTTGTTTCTTCACTGCCACTTTCATCAAATTTCCTCTTTCTATGGATGACACGCTTCTTTACGAAAACAGGTTCAACTCCCAATTTCTCTGCAACTATTTTAGCTTCAGTCATAGCCTCCATAAAACCAGTTTCTCTGTACTCTTCAAAAAACGCAATGAGCCCTTTTAATTGATGTATAGCAACATCAATATGCATGTCTTCCTTTTGCAAGTATTTACTGACAGAATTAACAGTAAATAATATATTGTGCCAAATAATCATACCCAGTAAAAACTCCCAATTCTCCATCTCATTCGTTGCTAAGGAACTAGCTTCACTCTTGATCTTAGGATTTGCATCACTGTTTGCCAAGTCAATTAATGCATCTCTTATCTCCACAGGTTGAAATCTTATTGCTCTAACACTTTCAACACGGCTTTCCCAACGAGTTTGTGATAATGTCTTAAGCGTGAGATTTGACACATATCCTTTCAAAATATCCCATCGCTTTGTAGAAGATGAAAATATCGTATACAAACGTTGTACAACTCCAAAGAAAGACACAGCTTTATTACAACTATTGGCCATATCACAAATTGCAAGATTAAGACTGTGACAACCACAAGGCGTGTAAAAAGCTCTAGGATTAACAGTAATTAACCTGTTTTGCACACCTTTGTTCTTCCCCTTCATATTAGAACCGTTGTCATAACCCTGTCCTCTAACATTCAAAATATCAAGCCCAAGAACCATCAGAACATCTTCAAGTACTTTAAAAAGTCCCAACCCAGATGTATCATCTACAACTAAAAATTCTAAAAAGAATTCTTCCACCTTTATCGGACTTTTTGAAACATCAACACACCGTATGACAAGAGACATCTGTTCCTCATGACTTGCATCTGGAGTACAATCAAGTATTACTGAATAATACTTTGCTTCTTTGATTGTTTTAATGATCGCACCTTTTACCTTACTTGCCAACAATTCTATCAATTCATTTTGAATTTTGTGGCTAAGATAATGCTGACGAGATTCACCGCTTTGGAATTTCCTAATGTGTTCTTTCATGATGGGATCAAATTCGGCAATCATTTCAATGAAGCTTAAGAAATTACCATTATTCTCTTCATAAATCTTCTCATTGTCACCACGAAATGCCAATGCATTTTTAGCTAGTGTTTTAATTAAAGCAATAATTCGTAACAATGCCTGTCTCCAATGTTCTCTTTCCTTCATAATTTGTAGTTCCACACATCTGTCAATAACTTCACATTTTCTGAGCCTCGTCTCCAATTCAAGCCAACTTGTCATGCAATTAATGTGGTCTTCACTCTCTTCATGACCTTGAAGTCTATGACTAATATTATGCCATGCTTTGAACCCTTCACTTGACAATTGATGATTGTTCCCTTCTTTCTTAAATAATTTACAACAAAAGCAAAACACTTTATCCAAACCAGTTGAATAAACAAGCCATCTTCTATCAGACTTTTTCCCATTTAACAACATTCGAGTGTAGTGTACACAAGAAAAATGTCTACCTTCGTCATCTTTAGGAAAATCAATATCAACTCTAATAGGCCCTCTTTCAACTAATAAATCCCGAACTTTTTGATCAATAATCTCCCAATTCATCGGATCATAAATATTTATAGGCCTATATTCTTCATTTGGATTTGGTTCTACCTTTTCATCACCCACATCCAAATTAACATTCTCATTCAACTCTTCAACTGGTTCTTCATTTTCATCACCCACATTCAACTGTTGATGTTCTTGAACTTCTTCTTCATTATCATTACCACTTGAGACTGGTTTATTGGTAAGAAATTTATCAAATGCCCCAACTTGAGATTGTATAAATTTATTTTCTTCTTGTTTCTTCTTTCTTTTTAATGCGCCAGACACATATTTTCGAGGCATGATAAAACTGGAAAAATAAATAAAAATCTGAATTAAGCCTAACATATCAATTTTCAACTTAATTAAGCAACTATTCAACTTCAATAACATAATTAACATAAAATTAAGCAACTCAAACAATTAATGCACTTCATTCTTAGTACACACCACACAATTTTTTTTTTGATGAAATACACACTACACAATTAATTTCACAATTTTTCGACAACGGGAAAAAATCCTTATAATTATCAAACAATTGCTAAAATTAATCTTAGATGCTCCTAAATTATCCTATATTAATGCACATCATTCTTAGTACACACTACACAATAACCATGATTTTCCTAAACCCAAACCCTAGGTTAGGAAAAATTTCGAAACTATTAGTATTAAAATTGAAATCTTACACCTTAAGCGTGTTATTCACGCTCTATGCATCACTCTACCATGATTTTTGCATAAAGTTACGTAAGGTACAAAAATCTATAATCAAAGATACAAAAAAAATATACCTTCACGGAATTCTCTCGAAAAACGAACACTGCCACAAGGTAGAGCACCCTTCACTTAACTTACCCCTCAAATTAATTTGAAATTGGGGGAGTATATATGTGGATTTGGAAGTTTGAAATTGGGTTTTTTTTGGGGCTTTCGGTCGGGACTCAAACAGGAAGAAGGAAGAAAAAGAAAGTCAGAGACTTAGAATAATGGATGAGGAAGAGTTGGAGCCTGGGAGGGGGTTTTAAGAAATTGGGTTGGAGGGAGGGGGTTTTAGGAATTTGTTTAATAAATAAACTTTTTTTGTAAGGGAAATTAACATTAAGACCCCCAATCATCCATATATTAAATATGGGCTTAAATTAAATGTGGGTTTCGGGTTTGATATCCATTTAAATGTGGATTTGTTTTAAATCACTCAAATTTAAAATTAAATGGGGGCCCCTAATAACAATTTTTTTTTTACGCGCGAAATGCAAGCCTATATTTACAAGAGAAGTTTGAAATTGGGGGCCCCTAATAATTTTTTTTTTTTTTTTACGCGCGAAATGCGTGCCTATATTTACAAGGGAAGTTTGGAATCGGGGGCCCCAAAAATGTCGATTTCGGCGGGGGCCCAAGGCGGCCGCCTTGCCCGCCTACATGGCAGGGCCGGCCCTGGATACTTGTCAGACATTTGTGTCGGACACGAATTTGACACGCCATGTGATATTTTAGGGTAGTTTTTTTTATAATCTTCTGTGTCTGTGCTTGTAGGATATATAATAAATCTTCTTTTAGTCTAAATACTTGTATTTTTTATACTGACTATAGTTCAACATTTACAATTATGTTATTTTTTTATATATTTTAGATAGAGTTTTCGGTCCTGCCACAAATTCTAAGGCTGTTTATGATGTGGCTGCTCAGCCAGTTGTGAGAGCTGCAATGGAAGGCATCAATGGTATGTTTCTTCTAAATGATCTTGCTTTTCTATAGTAGTCTTGTTACTACCTACTACCGTTTTTGTACTCTTGTCAAAATATTAAATATATGCATTACTTAGATCCTATCATGTTAAAAATAACGAGGCAGGGTTTGGGGACTGAAAACTTCAGTGACATAGGAAGATTACCAGTATTAATCCTCGATCATCTGATTTATTTTTTGCAATGGAATTGATGGATAACTTGAATTAATGTATGCTCAGTCCTTAATTTGGATCCTTTTGGATCTTATCCCATAAGGCAGATTCCATACATCAAACTATAAGGTACTTGTTTACTAATTACTGTCCATCATTTAAATTAGACAAAATTGTGAGATTCAGGCCTACTTTTAGTTATCCTGTACATGAGTAATAGAAATAAGTTATATGGTCTTTTGAGGTTTTTCTTCTTTCTAAACCACATATATTGCAAATGTATACTATGATTTGGATCACATCTAATATGTACGAGGACCTTTAGGTTCGACTTGATTGACAGATATAATGATATGCAATCGTCCAGATATGTTCAATAGGTCAGATACTTATTTATATATGCACATACACTTAGAGATAGGTGTGGCCAGAATGACCTCTTAGGTTCTTTCTGCTCTGGATATCATATGGCACTTTGCAGCTCGTATAGTAGTATTGCAGTTCCATACCATCTATCATTTTTGTTCACACGTCAGGACACATAATGAGTAGGCCACCATACTTTAGATGCCTCCATGCCATGAATATCACAAATTCAAATGTACCATAGTCCATTCTATTTTAGTATTTATCGCTGTTGATTTGGCATCTGCGGAAGACTCTGTCACTAGGCTAAAACATCGAAGTTGTAGAAGGGTTGAGGGAACTGCACTTGTATTCTAACACGCTCCACAGTTCGAGCGCCCATTTTTAATGGGCCAAAGGAACGAGATAAATGCCCAACAAAAAATAGTGGGTCCAAACCTGAATGTGCGCAACGAGATAACACACACACACACACACACACACACACACACATATGTTTAATTCCTAGAATAAATAAAGCGCACCTAGCGAGATTCCACCTAGCGAGATTCGAACCTGGGGTGTTCTCATCTAGCTAAAACTTCAAAGTTGTAGAAGGGTTGAGGGAATTGCACTTGTATTCTAACAGCATCGATATGTCTCTACTCTACCTCCTACTGATCTCGTTAAATATTCAAAACAAGGTATGTACTGGGACTAAGATGTTATATCACATGATATTAATAACATGGAAAGAATGCCTTCTCATTATTTTCTTATACTTGTAGTTATTAATATCACTATAGGCATTATTCTTCTCATTTGGTAATTCTGTTGAAGGATTATCATCTGGCTGGCCTCCCCTAGAATTCAAATCAATCCCATGATAAAAATAAAAAATGTTGGAAGATTTTTGGAATTCCACTATATGTTCTTTTTAGTGTACTTATTCTTATTCTAGGGTTGTACTTTATAACCTTATAAGGTAATACTTATTTATACCATTCTTTTTCTTACAAATTTTCTTATTCTTAAACTAGTAACGTTTTTTGTGCACTTCTATACCATGTTCGTCATAGCATAAATTTGGTATGGTTTATATTGTATCCTTATAAGTGCTGTAGACTTAAAACGTTCCGTGCCAAAGCATAGCTGTACTTTCAGTCGCATTCTTTGCTAAGGGGATCCACTGACTTAAATTTATTCTGAACTGGAAATATTGACTCTAGGAACTGTATTTGCCTACGGAGTTACAAGCAGTGGAAAGACTCACACTATGCATGTAAGTTTAAATAACTCCTGTTCTGTATGTTCATAAAAATATGTTCTTATGACTTTCCAACCCTAAGAATATATGTGATGTCACAATTTTGTGTTATAAAGGATGATGCTACTTTGTTGAGATTAATTTATTTTTCTTACTTTGCTTAAGAAATTATATTATGGTCACCAGTACACTATATCCTTATTTGAAGACTAAATTTGTTGAGCGTTGTTCTGCATTTGGCTATTCTCCTGTTCGAGTAGCTAAAGTGGCATACTACAACTGAAGTGCAAGGAGAGTTGCTGAACAAATCACAATCAGAATTAAGCCTACGAAACAGCCCTTATCTGTATTTCCTATCACAATTTTGAAGCCCTTAATTTTGTAACTCATTACACAGTTTAATTATGATGGTTTTATTGAAGCACGGTTTTGCATAAATTGTTAGTACACTCAGACTATTTTGGCCAATCCATACCATTATTTTGTTTTCTTCGAAGAAACATAGTTTTCAGTTATATATCAGCTTTTCTATTTTTGGAATGATAAAAATGGATGTGCATAATGCCATAATTGCATATGAATACTAGAACTGCTTGTTTGATTGTTTTATTAGTTAAAATTTAAATACTCAAACCATTTGTTCAATTATTTTTTAGTTAAAATATAAATACGTTAATCCTAAATGATAAAGTTGTATCATTAAATGAAAGATCATAATGAGAGACCAGTTAATTTGATTTTCTCTATTTTGTCTTGGGAAACTTTGAAGATTTTATATAATGATGTGTATTGGTAAATATTGTTATCTCTAATTTTGTTAGAATACTTTATAGAGCAAAATTGTGTTCAACTATCTATTTTCTATGCAGCGCAAATATTTACACTGAAAATTTTACTCGTGCCAATTATGTACAGGATATTAATGGTTTATGCCATATATTGGGCATAATTCCCATGATTCTTCCTCAGTGCTCTAACAGTTATATTATCTTTGAATTAAACACTCATTTGATAAATTACCTACTAACAACTTGAATTTACTTCTTTTATGTATTAAAAGACTGTTCTAGTGGGAAAAAGATGTCAAACTAGTAACTTGAAATTATTGTCTCCTTTCTTTGCTCATATTTGTTTGTTTCTTACAATTTGTAGGGTGATCAGAAATCTCCTGGAATTATACCAATGGCCATCAAGGATGTCTTCAGTATAATCCAAGAGGTATGTAAATCCTTGTGTTTGGTGGCCATCAAGGATGTCTTCAGTATTAATCCAATATGTATGTAAATTATTGTGTGTGTGATCTGTAAGCCCCCCACATACTTCCCCTCATAAAAGGGTATTGGTGTGAAGGGGACTCGAACACCCTAACTCTTGCTTACCACTTGACTGCCTGGCCTCTTGCTCAGTAGCAAAATGGCTTACCACTAGAACATAGTGGCACTGGCGAGTCTTCTGTGTTTTATTTGCTATTAACTATTGAAATGTTTATTTTGTCATATTGTGCCGTCTACTGGTTGGTTTTATTCTTTTGGGGAAATAGTTTGTAGTCTTGTAAAGGCTCACTACTACTTTTGATCAAACTAGTCAATTGATACATGCAATTGCACATTTAAAAGTTTAGTTCTTAAAGGTTTCTCATACTTGTAATATACACCCAAAAATAGAAGTAAAGATTAATATAATATATGCAGATTTTCTAGAGGATATGAAAACAAATTTTGTTGAGTGATATGGGGGAGAAAATTAAGAGAGGGTCATTTATTTGAAAAAAAAGGAACTAATTTTAACAATATTATTCAATATTTACTTGAACGCCACATGTTTCTTTTTATGTATATGAAGATTTTCAGCGAAACTTTTTTAGTAGGACATTTTGGAAAATAATAGAACGGATCTTTTTGGAATATTTTTAGTAGGACATTTTGTAGTAGTAATGTAGTATAGATAATGTATATTTCAGTGTTAGTCTTCTGATCCTTGATTTTGGTAAGGTAGCCAGTACTAGCATTTAAAAAAGCATATACCATATACAGATGGTACTGTTCACTTAGCACAGCCAAACCCTGTTTTTTAATCTTCTTTTTTTGGTCTCTCTAAAGCCCTCATAGGGACATCACATGTAAGTCTTAGGGCCCAGTTCAGACATGCTTTCAGTGTGGAGACAATCAAAGATGCAACTATTGTTGTAGAATCTGATACAACTCGTAGTGCTAATAGCGGAACACACACCACAAGCAACAGAAACTTCCCAAGAACTAGATGAACCAAGAACAAGCCACCACAGTAATCGCAAGATCTCATAAGAACACAATAGTATACAAAGATAACTAACACTCCTTATTCCCCAAGAAATACAAAGATTACAAAGACATTACAACTCTGAATCTCTCTTCCACCTTTGATACACTCAGCACTTACCCATCTTGAAGTTGAACAATAATAATAGCTCACCTTGATATGAGTTACTTAGCCCTAGAGTTCATATCTACTACTATATTTATAGCCCCCAAGCAAACTCAAAAAGATAAATATAAATACAACTTATTGGACCTTAAACCCGAAAGCCTAAATAACATTCAACCTCTGTTGGTCGACCGCACCAAGCTGCGGTCGACTGCACTTGGTTGCTCCAACACCAGAATCTTGACTGATCGACTGCACAGTCGACTGTCCCACTCTCTGTTGAACCCTGTACTCTCGAATACTAGCAGGTAGCCTAGTTGCGGTTGGGTGGTTGGTCGACCGCAACTCCTCCAGCTGCCTTTTTTCTGGCTGCTGTTGTCTTCTCTTGCTATCTTCGTCTTCTCCTCTTCTTCTTCAACTTCAAGAACTCCCATGCTTACGTGTATTTGAGGCCACAATCCTAACAATTATATATGATTTATTAACCCATGGTTTCCTAACTGTCATATGTTAATGCCCCTTATTTTCGTTTTCTTCTTTTCTTGGTTTCCCTAAAGCCCTTACTAGGACAGTAGATGTAATTGGAATTTGAACCCAGTAAGCAGTAACATTTAGATGACCTCATTACTATGCATTAACAGTTATGGATGAGTATCTATACATCTAACTAATTTATCGGGTTTGTAGCTGTTCTATGTTCTTACCTTGCATACTTGAAATCTCTATGCTGATCATATCTTTATACACTAAACTAACTAGAAAGCAAGATAGATAGAACATAGGCTGCCTTGAGGTAAATTATGTACATTTATGATTGTTTCTGGATCATCGTATTATGGTCAGTACACTGGCATTGTGATTCCTACACACAGTTTTCATGTATGTAGCTTTTTGTTAATGATTTTGGTATTGATGCTCTGCTGAAATGTTCATGGTTTATTTAAATGTTGTTGCAATTGATATGCATAGCTTTATTATTTGGATTTTTTTGCAGACTCCGGGAAGAGAGTTTTTGCTTCGTGTCTCTTATCTTGAAATTTATAATGAGGTGAGCATCTACTAAAATTACTAGAACTCTGAATTATATCAAGATAATATCAGCCCTGCACCCCACCAGAGTCACACAGTCGCACCAAAAAAGTTTCTTTTACACAAATTTCAATCTGTCAAATTTCTGGAGCTCATCTCAGAATTTTCCTCCAGGTGATAAATGATTTGCTTGATCCCACTGGACAAAATCTGCGCGTCAGGGAAGATGCTCAGGTTTGGTGCTTAATTTAGTTGAAACTGTTAAAGTGCGAAAGCTTATAATACATGATCTACATTCTACACTACTGATGCTGTTGGTCATAATCAGTTCAACAGAATAATAGTTTTTGTACGTATCTGCTCCTATGTGTCTATAAAAAATTAAAAAAAATGTACATGCAAAATTTTCTCCTTCCAAAATTTTCTGCTGCATCCATATTCTTCGTATTTGGCATTTTCTATGACACAGCTATATAAGATTCATTAAGTAGCCAAAGTAAGTTGAAATTTTGATGCTTTTATCAGTTTAAAAAGTCTGATAAATGACTTGTTTGATTGGAATAATATCCCGTCTGGCCAGGTTGTAGTGTACCTAAGGGCGGATATGAATCATTGTATTCTTGAGAAATTTGAAGAATTCGCTCATTACAGTGGACATTTCAACTATTATGGTCTTTCAAGCCTTCACATTAATTTGTAATTGTTTCAAGAAGTTTAATTAAGTTCAAATTTAATGGTTTACATACAAGTTATCTATCTCTATCTACACACACACATACACACAAACACGCACATATTCCATCCCCTCTTTCTGTTACTAAGAACATCTTGGTGGACAAATTAATGTGTAGGGAACCTATGTTGAAGGAATAAAAGAAGAAGTTGTTCTATCTCCTGGACATGCACTTTCCTTTATTGCTGCTGGTGAAGGTGATGCCTTATTTACAGCCTTCAATTTGTTTCTATTAATTACATATTACATAACAATGCATAACAATATTCAAAATTTTCCTTCATCTTAGGAGCTGTTATATTACTGAATATTAATAGCAAAGCCTTCTACTTTCTGTCACAACTTCAATCATTAATTTGCTGGAATAAGAATCGCTTTATTCTTTTTTTTTTCCTCCTTTCTCCTCCCTCCTTCCCTCCCTCCTCGCTCCCTCCCTCTCAATTTGAGACATGGAGTAGCATGTGAATGAAACCATAATTTTAAATAAGATTTGTGCAGTGTTTGTTAAATTACAGTGAGCGTTCTGTTTGCTTGTTTATCTACTTTTCGGGTTTGCACATTGCATGACAAGAGTGTGGATGTTTTGTGTAAATTTTGGAGCTGTTTATTGTTCTATATGACTTCCAATGGCTGTTAGTTTAGAAATATATTTGTCTTGGAGAATATTTGATCTTCTGCAACTTATTCAGATGCAACTTTAGTAGGATGAGATAATATTTTATGACCATTTGGTTGAAACAATATGTAACTTAAATAGTTTTATACTTTCGTATTAGAGAACAAGACTTTACTGGGTTCCAATGTTATTCTTTTCTGTGTTGTTTTTCCTTACAAGTTTGTTTTTCGGATTAATTTATTATGAGGTATGTCATGTGACAAATGACAATGAGCTACTATTATTAGTTACTAGTAATATACACGTGCGATGTACGTATTAATTTATTTTTCAAATTTAAAATAAGAACTCTGATTTACACGTGTGATGCATATCTTAATAAATAGAATCACATATTTTTAAATGTAAATGTGAAGACTATAATGAGAGAGTTAGAGTTGCACGTGCGTTGCACGTAAGTAGGTAGATTTACAACTCCAACTCTTCCATTATAATAGTTACTAGTAATTTACACGTGCAATGCACGTTTTAATAATTTCAAAAAATAAAAATAAAAAACTCTGACGTAGGGAGGATTTGAACTGGAAACCTCATTTATATTAGTTATATACGTGTGTTGCACATGTTGGTAGAATGACAAAATGACAAACGACACTAAGGTTTTCTCTCATTATAATATTAGAGATGTGCTTCTGTATGTGCATGACTGTTATTTTCTAGTTTTTTTTTTTAATTTAAATGGTTCAGTCTTCCTTTTTCAACTAAGAATTGCTCTTTTCATGCTAAGCATGTATTCTTTTTAGTTCTGAGTGAGGATCTACTACTTCATCATGAAATTTTTTCTCATTGTTCTACCATTGGTACTTTCATACTTAGATCCTTTCTTACCTGTCCAATCTTTCTGTTCTTTCCTTTCCTCACTTTTTTTGTTATAAATTTTATTTAATTTTTGGGTTTTGTGGAACTGATTTTTCCTTGCCATTTGCAGAGCATCGCCATGTCGGTTCTAATAATTTTAACTTGTTTAGCAGTCGGAGCCATACCATCTTCACACTGGTATGTTTAATTCAGAGGCTTTGGAATTATGATACACAGTATTTTCAACTTATTCACTATTTTTTCCCTTCTGATTCTTGAATGGGACCTAGGCAAGATTAGTCATAAATAAGACTGTCTCCTATCTTTCCTTATGCATGGTGCATGCAACCTCTTGGATTGTTCTTCTATTTGACTTTTAAGAGTAAATTGCTTCTCAAAGATGCTTTTGAGTTCTCATAACAAAATTTGTAGCTTTTCCTCCTAGGCTGATTGCCCCACCACTAGGATTTCGGAGGTTGCCTCCTTAGTTGCATAAGCTTCATTTTTTTAACTAACAAGATTTGTCCTGCTACTTGCCAATACCTTTTTGGTATCATATGTAAATGTCTTTCATCTATAGTTGTCAGACTGTCCGCTAGAATCTTGGTAGGGTCACACTGTCCAAGAGCCCAAGGTCGTTCAAATCCCAGGGTTTAACCAATCATAACTTGTCAATAAAATATCCACTGAGGTTCTATTAGAACCTAATTTTTTTGATTGCGGTTGAAGAGGGTTCTTAAATAAGCGGTTTTAAAAATTAACCTGTTTGTATGACTTACCTCACAGAGTTGATTGATAGTCACAACATTCATTCTTAAATTTGATATTTTCATCGGACGCCATAAATGGTAACATTTATTTGATCTAACTCCTATATACATCTATAAAAACTATAACTTCCATCACCATTCTATTATTTTATACATTTGCAACTCAGCAACTCTACAAACTAAAATTACACATACTTTGTTTCAGGTCCACTGTCCACATATCTATACATAATCCACAATTAACATGCTAGAGTCAGCTGATACAGTTTGAAACCTTACCATCTAGTTAAGCTAGATGTAAGCAAGCTTCAAGTATCCTCTCAAACTATCCTTCTATGGACCACTCTGTTACTAGGCTTGTTACTTTCAAATGCTTGATATGAACTTGGGCGAGTCAACCTCTCAGCCACTCCATGATTCTTAGATTTTAGGTTTACAAAGAAAGCAGGAGAAACCTATTCGACCAACATATTAATGTTTCAAGAAGTACCTAATAAATGCTAAAATTCATCATAAATATTATCCCCATCTTACTATGGCCCGATAACATTGACCCTTTTGGTTTCTGATATGTTTATATCCAACTACATTTGGTTTCAGTCTGCAAGACCGGTATTTAATCAATAGTTCCAACTACAGTTTATTCTTGTGCACAATTTTTTTTACTGATCATATACCCATATTCACTCAGTCAATTCTGCAAGATTTAATCTTTCACTGATGTTTGTTATCATGTTCCCCCCCCCCCCCCCTCTTCCCTATATCAGTCTGCATACATGATTAAATGAGTACCTTCATATGTACTTCGATCATTATTCACCTAAGATGTTACTATATAATTATTTTTCTAATTCTTTGTGTGTTTGCGTTATTTGTTTTGCAGATGATTGAGAGCGGTGCAAATGGTGACGAATATGACGGAGTGATGTATTCTCAGCTTGTATGTTATGAAATATCCATACAACTCAGAAGTATCGTTTATTATATTTATAGTATCTCACCTTTGCTTTCCCCAGAATTTGATTGATCTAGCTGGCTCTGAGAGTTCCAAAACCGAGACTACTGGACTGAGGAGAAAGGAAGGATCATATATAAATAAGAGTCTTTTAACACTTGGAACTGTAGGTGTTAACTGCATACTCCTTTTTCAATCATCTCATGCTATTTTATATTTTCCTGTCTTGTGTGTTAAAGCATTTTGATTCCCGCCTAATTACCTATTATGCTTTGCTTTGGACCTTATTCAGAAGGTGCTTTCTACATGTATCTTCTTTAAAAACTAGTTTTATGTTTTAAGTTTAAGTAATTATTTTCAGACCAGTCACAAGGACTCCTATTTGTATATTCTCTGCTTAATCAAAGTGTAGATTAATATTTATATGTATTCTATATTTGTGTTCAAAGTGTAATAGTCCTAGGTTTGTTATTGCATATGTTTTCTTATCATTAGCTTCCTTTAGTTGATATTCTCTGAATATGTTTAAGATATTCCTTCTGATGACTCCTGGTTGTTTGCATATATACCTTCTGCATTCAATTTATAATATCTCTGCTGATACATTCATATCAGCAACGTACACAATATTTAGGCTAGATCAGATGTGCATGATGTACTTCATGACTAATATGCAGTGGTTCAGAAGTTCTTTTGTGCACACACATCATAGTGAGATTTTCAAATTTGCACAGGTTTTTATTATCTAGATTCCCTCCTAAGAGAAGACTCCTCTGACCACCCTTCTGCTTTGTTATTTTATTACTATAAGTTGCAAGTTATAAATTAGAATCATAAATTTACCAACCATTCTGTACTAGCATTTTTTATTATTGACTGGGAAGTTGCTGGCAAAACTGTTGCCAGGTTTCTTATCAATTGGCTGTTTAATATTTCACTGGTGAAGACTTGGTGTTTATTAAAATATATGATTGCTCGAGTTGTGCATTTATGTGATCTGTATAGTGTTTGTATTACTAGCAGTCTTTGAATGTTTACAGAGCACTCTTTTACCACTCAGTTCTAAAATTAATATGCTGATTGCATTGTTCAACTTTGAAGGTAATTGGAAAGCTGAGTGATGGGAAGGCTTGTCATATACCTTACCGTGATTCAAAGTTGACACGCCTACTTCAATCTTCATTGAGTGGCCATGGACATGTGTCGGTGAGTGTTCAACGGATGTCCTTTTAATTTTTTTTTGACTCTACTGATGTTCATTTATACTAGGATCTTTTTGTATGTTATTTAGACAGAATAATGAATTTTGTCTTTGAGTGTTTTTCCCCACAAAATATTTGTTCTTTCTTGATCTTATTACCATCTTCATGGTTATAAGCAGATGCCTTATCCTATTTTAACTATCTGAAATGATGAAAATTTTGATTATCAGATAAGAAAAAAGCTAACAGTATCTTTTACAGCTCATTTGCACTATTACTCCTGCATCTAGTAACATGGAAGAAACACATAACACACTGAAGTTTGCAAGTAGGGCAAAGCGAGTTGAGATTTATGCTTCTCGTAATCGGGTAAACCTATTTTCCTTGCCAAGCTTTCAGTAGATCTTTTGTAGCAACCATGGATAACTGATTTAGTTTGCTTTCAATAAAATTTGCAGATAATAGATGAGAAATCCCTGATTAAAAAGTATCAGAAGGAAATATCAGTCTTAAAGCAAGAACTTGACCAACTCAGGAAAGGGATACTTCCCGGGATCAGTCAGGAAGAAATTATGAATCTGAAGCAGCAGGTTTTTGCTTGAATTATATACTTAACTTTCTCTCTCAAGAGAACTACTATATATTAATTTGTTTTCAAGTATTTCTTTCTTTCATCTTTTGATCTATTGACTATGATAATCGTACAATTGCAATCTTAGAGGAATACATGTTATTTTTATTTTTTATTTTTTATCTTTATTATTTATTATTTATATATATATATATTTTAACAACAGTTGGAAGAGGGCCAGGTAAAGATGCAATCTCGTTTGGAGGAGGAAGAAGAAGCAAAAGCTGCTCTGATGAGTAGAATTCAGAGGCTAACAAAGCTCATACTTGTTTCCACGAAGAATACAATTCCTGGAGTTTTAAGTGAATTACCTAGTAACCAACACCGCCGTTCATTAGGTGAAGTTGATGTAAGTTTCTATACCACAGAAACACAACTTGAGTTATGTAATGGTGATTAGTTCTCCAATATATAGTAGCTTAATGCATTCCATGCAAACTAGAGTTGCCAAAATCTTATTATTTATTTGACATATTGTTTCGATCTAGGAATTGCTTATGTACATATTATATATTGTTTGCATGTATCTAACAACCTTCTACAAACACATCTTCACACTGTGCACACACATGCTATAGGAACGTATTACGACAACAGAGGAGAGGAGCGACACTTATATTGCATTTTATTAAAATTGCAGAAATAATTATTTTCTTAATATGCTGTAATTATCTAAAATAACGTATGCTATTAGATGGTCTGAAGACTTTGAACCCATGTACATATTTCTTATATGATGAAAATGCTCTTTTCTTTCTTTGAATTATATTTTGACCTAAACCCTAAATCTGATTCTCTCAATTTTTCCGGCTGATGAAAGTCTCTCCTACCCTCACATCCTCTCCTTTCTAATTCTCCTTCTTCAGACTCTGATCCAATAATTGGATCTAGCAGTGGCCATGGAGTTCAGTAGGAGGAAGCAATGGGATTTAGAGCTTGGCACTGGTTGAAGACGAGAGGAGTTGAAGAGATGTGTGCGTATGAATTGCGTATCAGTCCTCGGAGGATTTTCTATCTTTGAGGGGTTTAATTGTAAAAGTGCGTTGTAATTAGCAATTAAGTCCAACAGATTTTGTAACTGTCTGTCCAACTCCGTGCTGCGCACGTATTTGTCTTCTATAAATACTCTACCTGTATTCAGTTGAGAATGTGAATAAAATCTTGATCTTTTGTTCATCTTCTTCCCATTGGCACTTCCATTGCTATAGCTTGAGAGCTTGAGAGCTTGAGTGGGATGCCGAGTAAGAAAGGTCAGGCCATTGCCGACGCCGTCGGAGATAGACCTGGAACAATGGTATCAGAGCCTGAAGACGATCGTGCTGTTGCTGTCGACCCAGAACTTGATCAAGAACCCATCCAAGAAACTGAGAAATCCATTAATTCCAAGTCTGGACGTCAACCTGGAAGTGGAGCTAGGAGTCGCAACGTACGGGGTACCACCGATCATGGTGTTGAGCTCCACCAACGTTCCAGTTTGGAAGACAGGTTCGATCGATTGGAATTGGCATTAGATTTTCTATTTCAAGAACCAAGAAGCCATAGGTTACACCCAATGCGTGAATCTTGGAGTCCAGAAAGTGATGCTGAAGACTCAGAAGGAGAGCGGGGCTATGGAAGGTATGGAGGCGAGCGCAGGCAACATTTCCGATATAGAAGGCCCAATCGAGCAAGAACAAGGAATCTTGATTTCGCTGAACCCTTGATGGGAAGGAGGGTTGCGAGACATGAGGAATGGCACTCCGAAGGTAGCACTTTCTTTCCTAAACATCCTAAGATTGATCTACCAAGCTATGATGGAACGGGGGACGTAACAAACTGGATTTACCATATGGAACATCATTTCTTCACCCAAAGAATCAACCCTTGTGATCAGTTGTCATTCTGCTTGTACTATTTGAGGGGGGAAGCCTTGCTTTGGTGGAGATGGTTCGAGCAACAAGAAGAAGAAAGAATTGATTGGGAAAGCTTGAAGAAAGAGCTAATGTTACAATTTGGGCCATCGGAGTTAGAGGATCCCGAAGCAATCCTCTATAAACTCCAGCAAACTGGTACGGTAATGGAGTATCATAAAGAGTTCTTGAAGTATAGTCAGCTTACACAGCCATTAGCAAAATCTTCTTTAGTAAGTTGTTATGTGTCGGGGTTGAAGAATGAGTTGAGGAAAGAAGTCAAGCTCAAGAACCCTTGTAGTGTCCTCGCAGCTTATAGAGAGGCTGTGGCTAGAGAGGAGATTATGAATGATCAGAAGAAAGCTTGGAAGTCCAACTCTTTTGGTAAAGCAAATTTTACTTCCAACAATTATAAAACTTCAGCACCTACAGTGACCTCCTTGTTACCCAGTACTCAAAATGGAATGGGAACCAGTGGACCTTTGCATTCTGCTGCTTCTAAATCCAGGGATCAGCAATTCGTGTAGTACATGGAAGATAGGAGAGAAAGGGGGATGTGTTTTCATTGCGATGGGAAATTTGTGAGGGGACATAAATGCGCTGGTAGGTCATTTATGCAAATGGTGGGATCTTGTGAAGGGAGTGTTTTTATGCAAATGTTGGGAACCTTAGACGAAGAGGGTGATGAATCAGAAGACGATTTAGAAAATGAAATCGAATCTCACCTAGTGGAGTCCCAGGGAAGTTCTAAAGCATCGAAGGTGTTACAAGTAAAGAAGAGTCTGCCATGATATCTCTCAATACTTTGACAGGGAGTACTACTCCAAGAACTTTTCGAATTCAAGGGAGCATTGGCACACATTCTGTGTGCGCTCTTCTCGACACAGGAGCTACGCACAATTTCATTGATGAGGGAATTGTGAAGAAGACTAGACTACCAGTGAACCTTCAAGCCTGTTTAGATGTGACAGTTGCAGGAGGAATTCTCTTGAAGGGACTGGGTCTGTGTGAAGGAGTTACTTTCATGTGTCAAGGTGTACCCATCGTAGCTTATTTTTATGTATTAGCAGTGGACACTAGTCAGTTGGTGTTGGGGGCACAGTGGATTGAAACTTCAGGAGATGTGATTTGGAATATGAAGGAAAAAAGAGTCCAGTTCGAACTTGATGGCAAGCATCGCACTTTGATAGGTGTCTCTCCTCAGCAACTGGAGATAGCTTCTGCTAAGACCATGTCGAAGGCTTTAATGCAAAACAAGACTGGGTGGTTACTCCAAATGATAGGTGTCTCAACCTCTGGAAATGAACAAGCAGGTATTCACTCCCAACCTGAAACTTTCCCTCCATTAAAACAACTATTGGAGAAATATCAAATTGTGTTTAAAGAAGACATGGGTTTGCCTCCGCAAAGAGACTTCGATCACACCATTCCTCTCCTTCCCGGTGCCCAACCTGTTAGTCTTCGACCATACAGACACCCATGGCACCAGAAAACTGAAATTGAGAAACTTGTGAAAGAGATGCTTCAATCCGGAATTATACGACCAAGTTGTAGTCCCTACTCTTCCCCTATTGTAATGGTCAAGAAGCCAGATGGTAGTTGGCGAATGTGTATCGATTATAGGGCCTTGAATGATATTACGGTGAAAAACAAGTTTTCCATCCCTGTGATAGATGAGCTGCTGGATGAGCTCTATGGTGCAAAGGTATTTAGTAAATTGGATCTTCGGAGTGGCTATCATCAGATTCGTATGCATGAAGCTGATATACATTAGACAGCGTTCCGCACACATGAAGGACATTATGAATTTCTCGTCATGCCCTTTGGATTAACAAATGCCCCTTCTACTTTTCAGGCCCTCATGAACTCTGTGTTCAAACCTTACTTGCGTCAATTTGTTTTGGTATTTTTTGACGACATTTTGGTATATAGTGGCAGCTTGGAAGACCATATACAACACTTATCAGTAGTGCTACAAGTCCTTCAAACCAATCAACTCTTCGCCAAATTTAGCAAGTGTTCGTTTGGGGTAAGTGAAGTGGAGTATATTGGCCATGTGGTATCGGCTAAGGGGGTGGCTGATGATCAAGAAAAGGTTAAGGGCATTGTAAATTGGCCAGTTCCCAAAATACTGAAAGCTTTGCCGGATTTCTTGGGCCTTACGGGATACTATCGGAAATTTATAGCACACTATAGTACTCTAGCGTGGCCCCTTGTGAAACTTACCAAGAAAGGTGCTTTCCTTTGGCAAGAAGAAGCTCAATCTGCATTTGAGACTATGAAGAAAGTGCTTTCCTCACCTCCAGTTCTTCAGCTTCCCAATTTTGCCTTGCCGTTTGAATTGGAATGTGATGCAAGTGCTACTGGACCGGGGTCTGTTTTGCATCAAAATAAACATCCTATAGCTTTTCTTAGTCTGGAGTTGAAGGGCAAAAATAGGCTGTTATCAACTTACGAGAAGGAAATGTTGGCAATTTTCTTATCAGTCAAGAAGTGGCGTCAATATTTGTTGGGAAGACAATTTGTAATCCATACGGATCATAAACCACTTAAGTATTTGCTAGAGCAACGTTTGTACACTGAAGCACAACATTTATGGTTACTCAAGTTACATGGGTATCAATTTAGAGTGGAATATAAGAAGGGAAAGGAGAATGTGGTAGTTGATGGGTTATCTCGTCAATTTGAAGACACAGAGGAGGCTTCTTTATCTGCTCTCACTATTATTCAACCAGTGTGGTTGAATCAAATCAAACAATTAGTACAAACAGATCCCTTCTATGTAGAAGCAAAGGAAAAAATTTCTACTGGATCAGATGATCGATTGGCATTAGTGGATGGAGTGATTTATTACAAAGGAAGAGTTCTCCTAAGTCCTACTTTCACAGCTAGGGCTCTATTCATGGAGGAGGTGCATAGTACTCTCCATGGAGGGCATATGGGAGTAGATAAAACTTGGCTTAAGCTTAAACAAATTGTCTTTTGGCAAGGTATGAAAGGGGATTTGCGTCACTTCATCAAATCATGTGATGTTTGCCAGCGAAATAATTACTTGAGCACATCACCAGCAGGTTTACTACAGCCTCTGCCTATTCCTGATAGTATATGGGTTGATATAAGCATGGATTTCATTGAAGGATTGCCCCGAAGCGCAGGGTTCACCAACATACTAGTAGTTGCGACAGATTATCCAAGTTTTGCCACTTCCTTCCCTTAACTCATCCATACACTGCTAAGAGCGTAGCCATGATACTCTTTAAGCAGGTGTTTAAACTGTATGGCCTCCCAAAGAGTATCGTAAGTGATCGAGATGCTATATTTACTAGTAACTTCTGGCGAGAACTCCTAGCTATTGCAAGGAACCAAGCTTTGTCTAAGTTCTGCGTTCCATCCCCAGTCCGATGGCCAAACTGAAGTCATCAATCGAGTGTTGGAAGTGTATCTGAGGTGTTTCACAGCATATCGACCTCAAGATTGGTCTGATTGGCTACCCTGGGCGGAATTTAGTTATAATACACACGTTCACAGCTCCACCAGTATTTCCCCTTATCAAGCCGTCTATGGAAAAGCTCCCCCAAGTGTTTTGTCGTATGTTCCTCAGTCGGCAAGAGTCCAAGCTGTGGAAGACTCGTTGCTCTCTAGAGATGAGGTCCTGCAGTTGCTCAAGGACAATTTGTTGAAGGCTCAGAATAGGATACAAATTAAAGCCAACTTGCATCGTACGGAGAAAGAATTTGAACTTGGGAATTGGGTTTATTTGAAGTTGCAACCTTACCGTCAAGTCTCAATAGGGAGAAAACGCATTCATAAGTTATCTGCGTTGTACTATGGACCCTATAAGATTCTTGAAAAAGTGGGTTCGGTGGCTTATAAGTTGCAACTACCTGAGGAGTCACGCATTCACAACGTGTTCCATGTCTCACAGTTGAAAACTTTTGTGCCGCGTGATCGTAGCTTGGACATAGTCTCTACTGGGTTACCTGCGTATTTTGTGGAGGAAGCTCCCCATCCTATTAAGGTCTTGGAGCGTCGAATGGTTCCAAAGCGAGGGATTGCTATTTCTGAAGTTTTGGTCCAATGGCGGAATGGGAGTGAGAGCGAAGCCACCTGGGAAGGTACTGGGACATTTACTGGCGATTCCCGTTCTTCAGAGCAGAACTAGAATCTTTTCAAGGGGGGAGTATTGATCCAATAATTGGATCTAGCAGTGGCCATGGAGTTCAGAAGGAGGAAGCAATGGGATTCAGAGCTTGGCACTGGTTGAAGACGAGAGGAGTTGAAGAGATGTGTGCGTATCAGTCCTATGGGAATTGCGTATCAGTCCTCGGAGGATTTTCTATCTTTGAGGGGTTTAATTGTAAAAGTGCGTTGTAATTAGCAATTAAGTCCAACAGATTTTGTAACTGTCTGTCCAACTCCGTGATGCGCACGTATTTGTCTTCTATAAATACTCTACCTGTATTCAGTTGAGAATGTGAATAAAATCTTGATCTTTTGTTCATCTTCTTCCCATTGGCACTTCCATTGCTGTAGCTTGAGAGCTTGAGTGGGATGCCGAGGAAGAAAGGTCCGGCCATCGTCGACGCCGTCGGAGATAGACCTGGAACAGACTCTCTACTCGTCCTTGCTCCTGTTTGTGGGGCTGTTGAAGGAATTGAGCAGGGAGTAGAGTTGAGAGGATTTTTTTGTTTTGTTTTTATGTTTTTTTTTGTTTTTTGAGTGAGAGATGTAGAGAGAAAAGGGTTGTATAAGAACCAATTTTAGGTTTTTTTTCAACTTATTATAAGGGCAAACTTGTTATTTTACCCTTTTCCGTCCAAAAAATAATGCTAATTAATGGGGGTGTTGATTTGTTCATATATGTGTGGTTAGGTAGTAGTATGTAAGTATCTAGCTCTCAGGTGTGAACATGGAATTACTGAAAATTTCAGGGTTGTATATAATATATATTTTTAGCAAACTCTTATTGTAGTATTTTCTCATTTCTTTATTCCAGAAGTCGAATCTTTTTTGTGGAGGATCTCCACAGCTTCTTGAAAGTGAGGCCTCCCTTAAAGATGGTGTCACTTCTGGTCTATCCGATCCAAGTAAATTGAGCGAAGAAAGTTCCTCAGCTGCTGAAGCAACACAAAGTGGAGGTGCAAATCTCAGTGGCTATAAGCTTTCACTGGTAAGCACTACTCCTTAGTTCCATTGTGAGTTATCAATGCAAATTATATTTTATTCTTTAATGATAATAGATATAGCTCCTGCTGTGAAAATTGTTCTGTAGAAAACAATGTTAATGGTATTCTGGCTTTTCTCTATTATAAAAATCATTATGATTGAGTGTTAGTTCTCACTTAATCTTGTTTCTTAAAAAAAAATTTAACTTAATCTTGTTAGAGCATCTGTAGTCGTTTACGGTAAAAATATCCATATATGGATAAATAGAAATAGGATTTCCAATTTTGCTGCACTCGTGCAAAGCTATTTTTTTAGCAAACTATAATAAAATATTAAGCGACGGCACATGAAGTGCCGTCGGAGTGGGAAAAGTGCTAGTATATTTGTCAGACGGCACATGAAGTGCCGTCCGATAACAAAAAAAAAATAATAAAAAAAAAAGTCGGCACTTGAAGCATGGACGGCACATGAAGTGCCGTCCGACATATGCACTTCAAGTTCTCTCCCCAAGTCAAATTCAGCTTCTTCTTACCTGATTCAATCTTTTTTTTATACAGTGAATTATATTTTTTTATACAGTGAAGCACTAATTCAGCTTCTTCCCCAAGTCAAATATACAGTGAATTATATATATATTTTTTAATATAACTCAACGGACGGCACATGAAGTGCCGTCCGCGGAAAAGGGGGAATTGGTGGGACGGCACATCGAGTGCCGTCCGAGGTGATTTTAGTTGGGTTTTTTAAATTCTTTTTGGCGATAAATAAAGCGAAAAATTAATTATTTTTTCAAACGGACGGCACTTGAAATGCCGTCCGACGAATAAAAAATTATTTTTTTTCGTGGGACGACACTTCGAATGCCGTCCCTCACTTATCGATAAAAGCTATATCGATTCTCATTTATAGCAATCGACTGTAGCGATTTATCGATAAAATGGATATTTGGCAAACGAGTGCAGCACGTTCGTTTGCCAAATATCCATTTTATCGATATTTGGCAAACGACTACAGATGCTCTTAGGTTGCAGTATTTGAAATGTAAGGTTAATTAATTTATGGGAATCATGTTTGTACTTGATACTGCAAGCATGCTGGCTTGAAGAATTTGTTTACTTGACTTGCATTATCCTCTCCCAAGTGTTGTTGACTGGGCTAGTAGATTATTGGATTATTTATGTAGTGGGGCTAGACTTGGTTGTTGATGCAACTACGAAATCATGCACCTTACGTAGTGTGCTAGCAGATGGGCTTGGATATCGCATGTTAAAATTACATTATATTTGAATTAATACATTCCCCCCTCCTCTTTCCTTTTGCTCACGTTTTCTTTTCTTTTTATCAAATTATAAAAAAAATACTGTGGAATGCCATTAGCACTCATAACAGCTACCTGAATACATGCTTAACTACTCGTTTAACTTCTTTTTTGATTGTATCTCCATCTAGACTTCATTATAGTAGATTTTTTCTGTTTCGGAAATAATGATTTGATCTTGTTTTTAACTTATATTGCAGAATGGGATAACAATGGATCAAATGGACCTCCTTGTAGAACAGGTTAAGATGCTCGCTGGGGATATTGCATTTGGCACCAGTACATTAAAACGATTAGTAGAGCAGTCTGTGAATGATCCGGAGGGCTCACAAGTTCAAGTATAGCTTCCCACTTTGATTTGGATGCATTAAATTTGTAGCAACCGGAAATATTTGTAGTTTGCAGTCAGCAAGTGACAAAGCATATCATTTATTTTGATGGATTTAAATGTCCACCATTGTGGGGTCACTAATAAAACCCATAATTCCATGATTTTATGTAACATATATTATAGGGTTTAAGAATGATTTAGTTACAAGTGAAGTGAACTTGAGAACCATGATACGAAAATTTTCTTTTTTCCCATCATAGCACGAGGATAACAGATAATAGGTACCCGTTTGACTAGGCATGGATTTGCACAACCGTACTCCTACAAACTCCTTCCATGTATAACAATTAAATATGGACAATTAGCCTGTGTATAGTCTGACATTATTAAATTTTAACTTAATTATATTGTGATAGTCTTTAACTATTAACTTGATTATGATAAAATGTTTAAAATTTGACTTTGAATAACTAGGGATTTTTGTTGTGATTTTCATTTTTAACTGCAGATTCAGAAGTTTGAGTCTGAAATCCAGGAGAAACGGAGACAAATGAGGGTGTTAGAGCGACGCATTACGGAGAGTGGTGAGGCCTCAATGGCTAATGCGTCAATGGTTGACATGCAGCAGGTACCCCCTTTTATCCTTTAAAGTTTATCATCCAGAACTTTTTTTTTCCAAGTGATTTTTTCTTGCCATCAAATCTTAACCTCTCTTTTACTTGTTTTGGTGAAAACAGTCGGTCATGAAGTTAATGACACAGTGCAGTGAGAAGGGATTTGAGCTAGAGGTAATTCTTGCTATAACATTTCTTTTTTTGCAATCAAGAACTGAGAAGCTACAAATTTCTCATTGTGAAGATCTTACATTATCTGATTAGCTTGCTTCTTTATTTGATTATTGATTTTGTTTATGAAATTTTGTAGTTTTTTGCTGCTATAATTCTTTAGTATCTATTTTTAAATAATTATGTAGCATCAAGTTTTGTGCCTGTAATAATTAATGTGCACCTGGATACAGTTAAAAACAGCAGACAATCGAGTCCTCCAGGAGCAGCTTCAACAGAAGGTTTGTAGCCAGAATTTTCTTTACTGCATGCATGCATTTTTTGTTCCAGATTGAGCAAAACATGGCAATTTTCATTTCAACTAGATTATTCTGACTGGAACAATCTGTAATTTTAAACCTGTTATAGCAATTTTGGACTTAATGTTTTACGCTAAGACTTGTATGGCATATTTTTACTGTAGTGTGCTGAAAACCAAGAACTTCAAGATAAAGTGCTCCTTTTGCAACAGCAGCTCCTCTCAATGAAATCTGATGGGCCATCCATATCTCCTGAACAGATTGTCTCAACAGAAGTTGATGAGTTAGAGAGGAAATTACAATCTCAGGTCATTGCTCTGGTCTGGTTGCATTTGATTCTGTATAGGCCATCCAACTTGCAAATTCTGTAAAGGCCATAATCCAATGGGATTTCACATTTCCGCTCAAATAGAAGATTCTGATGGAATAGTTCTATATTGTATTGTTGTTATGATATCGCAATTTCTGCTACTTATATTTTATATTAAGGCATTTCTGACATATTTTCATTGACAGTGTGCTGAAAACAAAGAACTGCAACAGAAATTGCTCGTCTTACAACAGGAGTTAGTCTCGCTGAAATCTGATGTGCCTTCAGGACAGGTCTTCTCAACTGAGATTGATGAGTTGAAAACAAAATCACAGTATCAGGTTATTTCTCCTGTCTGTTAGCAAGGGGGTCTGTTATTCAATACATAATTGCTTTCCAGTTTCCACAATCTCTTGTTTCTCTTACAGTTCTGTGATTCTCTGTATCCGTATATGCATACATTTAATTTATTTTTACCATTATATGACATAACTGATTTTCGTTAATGAATCCTATGTTTAAGCATCTTTATAGCCCCACGTCTCATGTGTTAAGTGACAATGAAATCTGCCGGAAATTTTGTATTTTTTGGCAATCATTATTACTGAATTATTAAAAATTAAGTAATCATTACCTCCTTTGTCATGTTCTGTTACATAGTTTATACTGATATGTGCTATCTGTCGACATCAACTGTCAGTTTACAATCCTGGGGGACTTTTCAATTATTCCTCATTTATTTTTCTCTACTTTCGGACTGGATTTGTTTGGTCTCTAATATTTTATTTTTTGGCTTGATTTTTGTTGTTGTTGTTCTTGTTGTTGTTGTACTTCTGGGTGGTGGTAGTTTCATACACCTCATTAATGGAACAAAGTGTCCATTTTGGTCACTTTTTACTCAAAAAGAAGCAAAGCAAAAGAGAATGTCATTTTTACAAAAATCTTGTAATCCTTCATTTCTTTATGGCTACCTTGTTGTCGAATATGCATAGTTGGCCATACCGTAAGTTAGCCTAGCCGGAGCTTTGTATTTGCTAATGTGTCCTACGTTTCAACTCAAACTCAAGTCACTGTCATACTCTTAATACTAAAATGAACTTAAGAGTTTACTTGAATCTTACTCGTTAAGAGTTCACTTTTATCTTACTCTGAATCTTTGGTGAACTCGGTCGGTCATTTCTTCTGTCAGATGCTTGTTCTTAAGCATCTCAACATCTGCATGCAATTTATCATCTTGCAATTTATATATATTTGTTTGCCCTAAAACAGCCTTTGGTTTTAACTAAACAAGCTGTATTTTGTTTCTTTACAGGAGTCTGAAAATAGGAAATTAACCCAAGAGCGTCTTCAGCTAGTTGAGGGCAACCGAGGGCTACTTGTTGAGAATCAGAAGTTGGCAGAAGAGGCTTCTTATGCTAAGGAATTAGCATCTGCTGCTGCTGCTGAGCTTAAAAATTTGGCTGAGGAAGTAACAAAACTGTCAATAGAAAATGCAAGGCAGGCAAAGGAGTTAATAATTGCTAAAGAAATGGCATATTCTAGAGGTAGCAGTGGTGCCATTCATAGGAATGAGAGCATTGCCAAATTGGGGAGAAAAAGTCGATCTGCTAATCGTGGCGGTGAAACTGCTAATATAGCATTTGATGATTCTGAATATTGGCACTCCAATTTGGATGATCTGAAGATAGAGTTGCAGGCAGGGAAACAAAGAGAAGCTGCTTTAAAAGATGCTTTGTCCAAAAAGGAGCTTCTAGAAGAAGAATACAGAAGGAGATTTGACGAGTTCAAGAAAAGAGAAACATCTTTAGAAAATGATTTGGCTGGCATGTGGGTTCTTGTTGCTAAATTGAAGAAAGGAGGTTCAGGAATATCAGAGTTGAATGATGATGAGAGGTCGGCCAATGGAGTAGACCTTATTAATGATCACGAAGAGAACAAAAATGTTTCTAATGATGCTCACAGTAAAGAGAGGCAAGTTTCAAATGGAGTGATGAAACCAAACAGCGACCAATTGAATCACAATCCAGAATTTGAGCCTCTGCTTGTTCGCCTGAAGGTATATTATGTTCTTTTTTAGTTTTAAAATGTGTTTGATGACGTTATTTCTCTACTTTTAGTTTTCACTTGAATAATAACTTGTTTCAGATCAATTAGATATCCTTTTTTCGTATGATGATTTTTTTCGTTTGAAGATGTGTTTGATGACGTTATTTCTCTACTTTTAGTTTTCACTTGAATAATAACTTGTTTCAGATCAATTAGATATCCTTTTTTTTTGTATAATGGATTTTAAAAAAAAAAAAATCACGGTTGATGGGAATCGTTCCTTGGTCTTGCACATAACTGATTTTACTTCCGCAGCAGCATTAGTGTGGTACCTACATACCACTTTGGTTCTTATCCTAAAAGTAAACTCTCAAGCTTTAGGGGAAGTTTGATTTAAATTAAATATCCTATAATCATCCCTAACTCAAAGTAACTATAACTACTGACCCAAAGTAGCTTCCCTCATTTTTGAATTACCTCTCATGTCACACTTTCTTTGTCGCCTATCAATCTCACACACCTCTCTCATGTCTCCCATTATCTGCACCAAATGCAACTACAATAAAAATGATTATGACATGTGGCTGACTCAGTCTGATTTTAACTTCATTAGGACTTGGTGTGTTGTGTAAGTGTCCAGAAACTATGTGCCGGGTTAGATGCCTGGGCATGGCATGGTCCCTTGAAGAGTTGGTGTAGTATAAATAGATCGAAATTGATGACTTTCACTTTGAATGCAAGATGTGTTTGCAATAGAGGCAAACACGCACAGACATGGTGCACATTAATTGCAATAGAGGCAAACACGAACGTTCACTTGGAAGACAACAAAATATGCAGACATGCATAGATCAGTTTGCTTTATTAACCTATACCGGCTTAATTGTTTCTCTCTTGCTTATTCAGGCCAAAATCCAAGAAATGAAGGAAAAAGAACTGGACTCTTTAGGGAATGAGGACACAAATTCCTATGTTTGTAAAGTTTGCTTTGAATCAGTGGCTGCTGCAGTTCTTCTCCCATGTCGGCATTTTTGTTGTGAGTACCCGCCCTCTTTCTTGCATATTGTTACAGACTTCTAAGCTTTTAGTAGTTATTCAATAAGTTATGACTGACGTTCGTGTTACTTTTTCCAGTGTGTAAACCTTGCTCCTATGCTTGTTCTGAGTGCCCTCTTTGTCGCACAAAGATTGTTGATAGGATTATTGCTTTTACATCCTAATGTATCTACTTAAGGTGATTTTCTTTAACCTTTTCACCACAAAAGCTGGTTTAACAAGTGTTGTACAAACCACTGAATTGTAGTTCACAATTCAGATGGTAAGGGTTTGGGATAGTAAAGAGAGGTCTCATGTGCAAGACTAGGCTACGTCGTAGCCTATTCTCAAAAAAGAAAAAAAAAACAAGTATTGTACAAACTTTACTGTCATGCTCCTTTGTATGGAAGGTTTGATAAGGAAAGTAATAGGTAGTCCTAATGAGTGGTTTGTACTTTTTTCAGGTATATACTCAGGAATCTCTTGTATCCCGTATCTTCTGTATAATTGATGCCAATCCAATTCTTTCATTAGTTCTTCTGAAGGTATATTATGATTAAAATCTCGGCTATTAGTTTTTTTTTTTTTTTTTTTTTTTTTTTTTTTTTTTTATCTGCCTTAGGCATTGTTGCCTTAAAGTTTCAGTTCAGTTTGTGCATCTTTTAAATATGTACATGCCCCCTCCAAAAAAATGTACTGCTTCAAATGTGTATACAAGCAAACTGCTGTAATACAATCTTTTTAGAAAGGAATTGGGATATAGAGGAGCTATTGCCTACTACTTCCCCACTTACATGTACCTTGTTGCTACTTTCATTCAAATCATTTGTTTGTATATGAAAATGATTAATCAATAGATATATGAGATGCAAAACACAAATACTTCGCTAATATTAACTGCTTCCTGTGCCCACTGTGAGCTCTGAGGGTTCTCATGGCAGCAGAATATTTTTTCTAACGAATTTAGTATTTTAGTTGCTGAATGCATAAGGCCTTTCACTTGTTTCTTTGGGTTGCGAAATAACCATTCTAATACTTCTGTAGTTTTAATCAGTTATACAACTAGTGTCCAATCAACCTGGCTGAATACAGAGCTGACCAGGTTGCATACCCTATCTTGCCCAATAAAATGTCAGTTGTCCAGTTAAAAAACTTGCATCCAACATTTTTAAGTCAACGATTTACAACTGGTTTCATTTTTGAGTCAACGATTTACGATTGGTTTCTGTGTCCCTCTTCACCATTTATGTCACTGGTTATTTTATGTAGAGGTTTTCCTAAGTCATCTAATACAGAGTTGAGGGGAATAGACCTTGCTTTCTCCTATCAATTTTTTTTTTTTAAGGGAAAAGTGGAGTACAGCCATCCTATTTCATTAATAAGAAGTTAACAAAATAAACTCAAGAGTACTGGGCCAAAATGTACAGCATTCTACAAAACTGAAAATAAAACATAAGAGCATCCACAGTCGTGATTGTTTGAAAATGCATAAATGCATATAACATTTTGCCTCTTTGCTGTAGTCGTCGAATGGTATTTTATAGCAATTTAATTTAAAATAATAAAAATTCCATATCAGACAGAGTTTGAAGCTGCTTCGGAGGAATTTAATTATTTTTTTAATAGGTAGACAGAACTTCACTTTGTGTCAGAAGAGGGGAAAAAATGAAAGTTGAACAGACGCAACTTCCAGTTGCGTCCGACAATTCCGCAAGTGAGGGATGCAACTAGAAGTTGCGTCCAAGGGGTTGCTTCATTCTTTGTTTTTTTTTAATTACGAAATATTCTTATTTTTTTTGGAGGGACACAAGTAGAAGTTCCGTTTGACTATTAAAATAATATTTTTTTAGAGCGACGCAACTTCAAGTTTTGTCGTTTAAATTATGTATATTTCTCATATCCACTCTCATTTATAGCAATCTACTGTTGCTTTTTAGCCAAAATATGCATAAATAGCGAACGATTGCAACTCGTCGTTTGCTATAAAATGCATTTTATGGATAATTAGCAAACGACTGTGGATGCTCCAACACCTCAAATCTTACATGGGAAGGTGGATTACAACATTTTACCGAACAAAAAACAAAATATAATATCTCCAATCATACATGAGAGAGTCGAACAATACAAAACATAAGGCATAAATCAACATAACCAGTACATACAACAAAAAGAGATTCCTCCAACAAAACTCTGAAGGGTGGGCTGCCGATCCGATGTGCTTCACTCAGTCGAGAGTTGGACCGATCACAATCTTCTCATCATCGTACTCATCCACCTTGAAGGCACTGGCGATCCTCTCTCTTGGTCCCGATGTCGCAGATGTGTCCCAAAAGAAAATGAGATGCATAATACGAGTTAGATTACCCAAAATATTATTACCAGTCCTACGAAAGTAAAAATTATTGCTATTAACCCATAAAACCAAAGGCATTGCGGAGATGACAATATACCACATTTCCCTTATCTCGTCTCTCTCGTTAGCGAACTTGGGGCCTATCCATCGGTTCCCAAATGCTAGGGGATAATCGTTTGCTCCAAGGGCCCTTAGAACCTCGATAAGGATTTTGTTGCTCCTATGACAGTCTATGAAAAGATGGTTTGTCAACTCTGTGTGTGCATTGCAAAACCCACAATTGGTCGCAATGTTCGGTTGTCTCTTAACCAGGCTCTTCCATGTTAGGATCGCATCGTTGAGTACTAGCTAAAGAAAGACTTTTACTTTAAGGGGTGCGTGGTCTTCTAAAGTATAGTCGACCATTTGGGTGTACATCCTTTAAAGTCAATGCAGTTATAGATCGAACATACTGTAAATGATCCATCATTTTCCAACCCCAGGTTTTCCTGTTTGAACCATATGAACACCGCACCACTGATTGTGTAATGTAGGTTTGAAGTTTCCTTAGTCTCAGTTCAGACTCTTGATTAGGTGAGCTCTGAATGATGGTCGCCATGTCCCCCTTTTTTTAGGTCTTGGCAACCGTGATGTAAGGTTGAGACGCTTAGTCATATAGTTTCGGGAACATTTTTCTAAGGGAGTGTGCACCACACCATTTGTTCCACCAGAATTTGGCCGTGAGGTTATTGTCTATGAATGAAGTGACATAGCTATTAAAAGGGTCATAGGCTTTTGAAACCCTTTCACGAACCAGGATACTCTAGGTCCATGGAAACTCCAACTACGCGTTCCCTTTCCCTGCAGATACGATCTGATGTAGTCTTGCCAACCTTCGCCATTTGGGTGAAACACTTTTCACCATCACTTACCGAGAATGCCATATTCATGTCTCTCAAGTTGATAATGCCCAAGCCTCCATGTACTTTCTATATACAAACTTTTTCTCGTCTGATAAGGTAGTAGCCCCCTCTGTCTACATCAGCCCCTTTACAGAGAAATCTCTTCCGGACTCTATCAATCATTTTAATGACCTATTTTGAGAGCTCAAAAAAGGACATGCAGTATTTCGAGAGATTTGACAAAATCGAGTTGATCAGGGTCACTCTACCTCCAAGGGATAGTGATTTTTCTTTTCACCCAGACAACTGATCTTCCACTCGGTCGATAATTGATAGCCAATCCGATTTCTTTAGTTACCTGGTCGGACAGGCAAACCAAGATACTTGATATGGAAGCTATCAAGTTTACAGTTCAGAATGATTGCGTGTTTCCTTTGCATCCTCTTCTGATATTGCAATATGGATAAGAGCGCTCTTGTAGAAATTAACCCGTAAACTCAACCATGCCTCAAAGCGGTACAATGCTTCCTTGATGGTAATTATTTCCCTTATATCCCCGTTCAAACAATAAGGTATGGTCAGCATAATGTAGGATTGTGCATCCTAGGCGGTTACGTCCCTTGCTACCGCGGCGATATATTCCGCTTACCCGCAATTATCTATCATGGCCTTAAGGACATCCACCACGATTGTGAATAGTAGGGGGGATAGGGGATCCCCTTGACATAAACCTTTTCTATAAGAAAATGGCTGACTGGCCGCACCATTTACCAGAATAGGCGTCTTGCTGGTAGTGAAGCAGTGACGAATCTACTTGATCCATCTATCCCCGAAACCTTTGCCTAAGTGCTTCTAGAAGGCAATCTCACTCCACTGAGTCGTATGCTTTCTCGAAGTCAAGTTTTAACATTCGTTCGAGATATGACATTGGTGGATTGTTTCTTCCGATGTGGCCACACAGTCCAGAATACAACGCCCCTTAATGAAGCCAGAATGTTCATGACTAATTAAGCTATCCTTCACCCGTCCCAATATGTTAGCGAGGATCTTGGTAATAATTTTGCAGTTGAGGAGGCTAATGGGTTGGAAGTCACCTACTTAGTTAGAATCCTTTTTTTTCTGGATAAGGACCACACATGCAAAGTTAAGTCTATCCAACTTCAGTTTATGGTCATACAATTCGACCATGATTGCCATTAGATCATCTTTAATTTCTTCCCAGAAGGTTTGGTAGAATAAGATCGGGAATTCATCTGCACTGGGTGCTTTCTCCTTACCCATCTAAGAGACTACCTCCTTCACTTCTATCTCCGTGAAATGTAAACATACGAAACGAAAATAGAATGTCTATACTATAACAAAAAATGAAATGTGTTAGGGTTATACGAACTCGAACCGCAGACTTTCTCTGTAAAACATATAGAACTTATTATTATCGAAATGATTCGAACTGTTTCAAAGACCCAACTTGCATTTTGTTGCATTGGTCTCTTTCATCAACTGATTGATGTAAATATTAGTTAGTCCACCATATTTTTTCTTTCCTTTACAGGAAGATAATAAGATGGCTCCACGTGCTCTGATTCATCATTTTTGATCTGGGAGCAATACCAAAGTGTTTCAAAGAAGGGTTACCTTAATAGACAGCAAAGACTGCGCCAAGTTAACTGGTATGCCCTGTCAAAATCCATCACTTAGTGGAGCTCTGAAGTTTGCCTACAGTCAAAGAGATTTTTGTAATGGGTTTGGAAGGCCTGTTCGATTTCTTTCTCCTCTTGGAAAACACCCGCCTCCGTTTGTATTGAGTGAATAAGATTGGACCTCCGATGTGAGTTAGCAATACAATGGAAGAAGGCCATGTTCGCGTCTCCCTCTTTGAGCCACAAAATTCTAGATCTCTGTTGCCATTTGATTTCTTTCTCCTATCATTTTACTAAAGAATTTTCTTGTATGTAATTAGGCATATAGGGTTTCCTCAGTGAGGCACAAAATCTAACCATGGCAAGGAACTTATTAGATATCCCAAGAAAGCCTCCACAATGAAGGTAAGTGCTGAAGAGAGAGATAATCTCAACTGGTATTGCTATAATACACCTTACTTCTCAATGTGAACTAATTTCTTTGGTTAAAAATTCTTTCTTACCTTTGCACAATATCATTAACTTTTAGTGAACTTGTCGGTGAGTCGTGAATTTGATGGAATCCAAGAAAAATGTACAATAGTTTTCGAAGTTACCTGCGAATAGGTGACATACATACGAGCATGTCTACTTACAAAAAGAGAAAAAAAATTGATATTAGAACAAAATTTGGAGGTTTTAGACTTACTGATCATTCTAACACTCTTTGGATCGGACTCGGTTATATCACATTAATGGTCATGCCATCTACAGCCATACACATGATCTATCTTTCTATTATTTATTTACTACCGTAAAGGCAAATATCATCAGAGTAAATCTGCTCAAAGCTGGTTAAATCTGCCTGATCATTGGTCTCTCCTACATTTCTATATATATTGTACAATGCATTCAATTTGGAGTTTTTTCTTATAAATCTTCATCAAAATGATTAATAATTTTTGCATGAGATGAGCCCCAATCACAGAATGATAAGCTGTGATTTGTGCAGGAGTTTGGTAATGTCCTTATATGTATAATGTGATATTAAATTGCCAATTTTATCAGATCCGCTTGTTTGGATTCGGAGTTGGGTATGTTGATCTTATACTGCAAGCTGTACTGGGCATATTTGTGGGGTAGATACATGCGGTTCTTTATGATGAAGTCGTTTTCGTCACATGTTTTTTCCTTGTTTGGGGTGGGTGCATTGTCTATTAGCCGGATTCTGGATGGATAATAAACACATTGTTAGTATTCAAGTGAGATTTGTGCACAGTGAATGGAGGAAGTATCGTTTAAACGGCTGCTTTGAGATGTGTGCACTCTATGCATTCAGTGTCTTGTAACTTTGGTTAGCAGGACCTTTTTTTTATAGTTAAGATTACCTGCAGCTTGGGCTCGAATCTGAGACCTCCCTTCGTCAATCCAAACACCTTACACGGCAAATTTGTTGTCATGATAGGGTTGGAGGGACCTGTTCTTACGCTGGCAATGTTATTAGTTTCTTCGTTGGGGGGGGGGGGGGGGGGGGCTCTTTTCTTCAAACAATGGATGATTGATGATCATCTACTGAACATATATTATCTTTGATGTATCATATCTGTTCAGCTTTATGGTTGTCCAAGTTAAACGGCTCCTTTACATAATCACATGATATCTGGTCACCTTTTTCTTGAAATCAATAATTTCGAGCCTATTATCTTTTCGTCTATGCATGACTAGCTTCCATATGAGCATTTCTTATTGCCTCTCGTGCTCTATTTTTGGAGGTGATAGATTGTTTTTTTCTTCTTCTTTAAACTAAAGTGGGTTGGATATGGGCCACTGCTAGAATTTAGTGCAACCCGAATTCGACATTAGAGAAGGGGCATGATGCGACTTGGTCCTCCTTCTCTGTCCTACTCGCTAATTAAAGCATTCATTCATAGCATTATGTTAAGAATTCTCGCTGTGTGTATGTTTGATCAGCTGAAAAAGTTCGTCATTTTAGATTGCATACTTTGATCAATATACATATTTCACAAGAATATTCTGAATTCAACCCTATTATTTTGATTTGAACTAAAATATAATTTAGATGTGAGCACCGTTCAAATTGTTTGGAATACACAGGATAATATACTTTTCTCTTGGCCTATGGGTACATACAGTCCTTTCAGCCCTGTCTACAATTATTAATTGTCCACTTGCGACGAAATTTCAGATGTCAAATAATGTGTTTATATGAAGTAATTCAGTTAGGAATTTATGCTTAGAAAGTTCTGCAATAAAATCATGCATGCATCAAATGATTGAAGGGTTTAATTCTGCATGCAATCTTTGGCATGTATAATCAGAACATTAAATTGTAGTTCCCTAACTCCACTTTTTTAATGTTGGAAGTCTTAACTCTTTCCTCTTTAGTTGGAATTAGCTTTAAAATTTACCTAAACTAGTAATTTACACTTTGTGGGATGCACGTTTTAATAAATTTAGTTTTTTAAAAGTAAACTTTCAGATATAGTATAAGTTTGAACCTGAAACTTCCTTTATATTAGTAACTAGTATAAAGCACGTGCGATGCACGTACTATTTTTTGTAATATTGTCAGATGTCAAGAATATTGTATTAACTTGCAATTCTATGATGTGTATTGTGTATTTCATCAAATTCCTAGCTAGTGTAATAGAGAAGAATTTTCAGTGTCTGAAAAAAAAAAAAACTAACGAATATAAATAAGGTAAATTATAAGTAGACAGAAGTGAATTTATGTTCTTCTACTTCAATAAAAACAGAAAACAAAAAATAAGAGTTCCAATTGTTGACAGGTCACCTTAAGAAGAGCAGTTATTTGATTCTCATTCAACCTCTTTGAGTGCCTCTTTGAACAACTGACTGCATAGTGCCATGATCATCCACAGAGAATCCACTACTAAATGGAATGTCTATAGCGGCGTTTTTTTCAGTCTATGGCGGCGCTTATAAACGCCGCCATAGATGGTAGCGGCGTTTTAATTATTGCCGCGGGAAGCGCCGTTGCATCGACCGTCGTTACAGATCATAGGCCTATCGCGGCGCTTTTCTAGAGCACCGTTACAGACCATAGGTCTACAACGGCGCGTCTTAAAAGGCGCCGCTATAGGCCTATGATCTGTAACGGCGCTCTAGAAAAGCGCCATTGTAGGTTGGATGCCTATACCGGCGCTTCTAAAAAACGCCGCTATATGTGTACAACTTGTAACGGCGCATTTTTAAACCGCCGTTACAGTCCATAGGTCTATTAAGGCACTTGTTTAAAACGTCGTTACAAGTCGTAGATCTATTACGGCGCTTCATAAATGCCGTGATAGACACATGCGCGTATATTTTCTAAATCATTTCGATATGCTATGCCGGTGTTCCTAAATGCCGGGATTGGTTCTTTTTTTTTATTTATAATTCACCACGATTGGTGGATCCTCCCGGCATATTTATCTCAAAACGGATTGATAGGGGGTTTCGGGTTTTTTCCCACTATTTAAAAAATGTCACAAATTCAAAATATCTGCAGTCATATCAAATTTGAACGTTCAAATCTTAAAAACACTAATAGCAGCATAATAAACAACTAGATAATCATGGACCACAATAAACAATAATTACTTGTCTAAAAATGGCCATACGAAGAGTTAAAAATATACTTGTTATACATCAATTTCTTTAACAAAGCATGAATTCAGTTTCAACAAAACATAAAAAGACTAAAGTCCAAATTTAACTCAACAATGGCAAAGTCTACTGAACCGGCTTGGCATTGCTTTGATTCCCACTGATATTTTGCCCAAATGTATGTGCGTGACTAGAAGTCGATGGAATTCCCTGGCTCTGTATAATTCACAATAGTGTCATTTATTAGATTATTCACTACACTAGGCACCACACAAGTAAAATGCAATAGTTAAATTTCATACTAATATCATAAAATATTGCTGAATACTTACAGTTCCATGTACTGGATTGTTAGAGTTCTGGTTTTGTTGGGAGATTAAAGAAACAATCATATCTTTCAAGCCGTCAATCTCTTCCTGCATTTTGGCTTGCATCTTGAACACATCCGGATAGGATGTACGACTAGAGGTAGATGCACAAGAACCAAATACGTATCAGATACGGAAGGTTAATTCATTCCAAGACCAAAAATAGTTAGGCTTGGTTGGTTTGAGCATAACTAAGGAATAAATCATCTTATCATAAACAAAGTAGCACCTGTTCAATTGGTACAGCTTCATCTTGCTCTGGCTTTTGATCCTCTTTGCTTTCAGTTGGACCATCAGACTCCATTTTGTCATCTGTGGCTGTATTCATCTTGTCCTCTTTCGCTGAAGCCATATCTGTATCGGTGCCTGGAATCACAAAATCTGCAGGAAGTTGGCCTGATTGCAAAGCCTGCTCAAGCCAGATCGATCTTTAGTTTTAGAAAAGGTTTAGACTAATGTATTTGAGAAGCAGACATGTGACATATAACAGCAATCTTCCTTTTCTGATAATGAATAGCAAGCTGCTTTGTTCAGAATAGAGTACCTTGTCCAGTCTAGCAACTTCTTCAAGTGTTTGAGCATTTACGATGGCAGCCTAATGACAGAGAACAAAATTGTCATTATCATTCATCGATGAAATGAAGACTTCTAACTAAAAGTATAGCTTGCGTCTGCATTTCACTTACAAATCGTAAATGCATGATAATTAGTATAAATCAGGCAAAAGAAATGACTAACATCCCCAAATAAATGGAAAGTTTTTCCTTTTCCTTTTTTTTCTTTTTCTTTTCCTAAGAGACTACCAAATCATTTTACGACTAAATAACATTTCTAGATAAATATACCTATTACACAACCATTTCAATTTCTTTCAGATTTTCCACAAATTTTGAGTTACTTCTGATGCCCAATTATAGCACTGGTCATGCAGTATTTACTAATTTTAAGATGCACCAAGAGTCCAAATAACTCAAACCGTAAAAACGTAAGCATAGTCGCAGCGACACTTATTTAAATCATGTCTATCAAGATTCATGAAGCCTTATCCATGTTTAACACATATCTGACAATCCTTCATAACTATTTTGTGGATGCTTGCTGGACTTTTGTAGTCAGTCCAGTATATAAATTGTATATTATACCTGATGTGGCCTTTTTTGTCACTTGTCTCTCATGATCTCACATCTTTCCAGTGGGAGGAAGCATCCACAAATTCTTAAATTCACCATCAGAATCTCTGATCAATACAGCAAAAGAAATTTCTACCTACAAATCTAAAGACCCTATAAACCAATGTTTAAATTAACCTTCCGTATCTGACAATGGCTTGTGTAGGCCAAGTTACAACCACGACACACATCAATATTGGTAAGAGGTCTTGTGTAATACGTAATAACCTTCCGTATCAACGTATCAGATACAGAAGGTAACAGGTAATAAGACCAAAAAGATAAGAAAAAAAAACGTATCAACTCGTTTATAAAAGAGCATATGAAGTCTTACTTCATTCCAAGACTTTCCTTGAGCTAATCGGGGGTAAACAGGTGCCTTCGGATTCACAAACGATATAGCATTGGAGGTTGTGACCAGCTTCGACTGTATTCACAATAAAAGATATACTAATAAGCTGGTTTGGAATCACATAAGGTAAAAGAAAAGAAATTATAGGATAACAATAAAAATAACCTTTTAAAAAATATTGCGATCTTTTAAGCCCATCACTCAGTTATAAACCATGATTATGCATCAAACTACTTTTGACAGAATAATCCTAATTTGGGATCTTTCTTAAAATGACAATCAGAAACTGTAGTAAAATACCGAACTTGATACAAAAGTTACTTTATGTAATGACATACAGCAACTAATATATGTAATGACATACTCGATACCAGAAATTAGCAGGAAACATTGCTATCCTTCAGCATGCATGTCACTGAGCACTTATAATGTTTAGTATCAGCAGTTCACCTTTCACTCACCAAATGCGGACCTCAATTGGGTTGATTCTAAGGTTTCCTACTCCTGATCTCGCACTTCTATTAGTCACATTTGATGTTCCTGTAGATTCTTCTCACGAACAAGGTAGAGCCAAGGTAACCCACAGCACCTGCGTTTCACGAGAAGGTGCATTAGATGAAAGATGAAATCAACAAAGAATAGATTGTTGAACAAAAACCTTTTGTAATGCAAAAAAAGTAAAGAAAACTTCTGTAGCCTAAAACTAAAAGATGTCATTTTAAAAATTATATTTAACGTTTCATTATGATAAATCCTGTGATCTTTCTTCTTTTATCTAATTTTGATACAATTGACTAGAGTACTTTTGTCGAAACAAATACTTTTTAATATGATTGAAGACGTCTTCCAAAGTAGTTTGGATGTTCAGGGGTCTAGAATGCATCATTAAATTTAGAAGGTTAAGTAGGAAAGTATAGTCATGGAGGGGTTAAGATTTAAGAGCAGAATGTCCAAACTGGAAAACAAAGATCAAGAAGTTCACTCACCACAAAGAATTCCTAAACCCAGACAGAACATAAGCGTGTAGCCGAAGTAGAAGCTAGTCTGGAAAAATCCTGACATCTTGGTCTTCATGTGATAATAGTAAATGGAGTAGAGGTACACGTAAGCAGCTGTTGAAGCAGCAGAAAAGAACGAAGTCCAGTGCCAGTGGTAGTTCTCAGCATTCAGCAAGAAGTACGTGCCCACAATAGTTACACACACAGTTCTCAGTATTTTAATCACTAATGATATACAAAGAACAAAGCTCACTGAAGATCATAATGCAAAACTTAATCGTTTAACCAAAATTCAGGAACACTATGCTCGAAACTTATTATTACCTTGTAATTCCAGAACGATGTGAAGACAAAATACATCTCAATGAAAATGCTACCAAAAGGAAGAAGCCCTCCCATGAGTGAGACAATAGAGGGTGTCAGATACCATTTTCTCAGAGGAATAGGCCGAGGGATGGTCTTTACACGACAAGGGTTATTTGGAGCACCGCTCCAGTTCCTGCCAACAACAGTTCCTAAAAGTGCCAGAGGAAAGGAGATGAATGCCCAAATTATGAAGATAACTACCATTGTTCCAAAAGGAATAGCTGCCAGTGATCCATAGAATATAGCAATCGTGTTGAGTAAGAAGCCAATTCCAAAGCATAGAAATGGGAACAAGGATGCTGTGAGGATCATGGATTTTATCCAGCTTTTACCTGACAACAATATTCAATAATAGATAAGATCACATGAAACATAGTGAAGGAAAAGATCTAATCTCATGACAGCTCACCAGATGTGGCAAAAGCTTTCTTTAAAAAATGAAGATTAAAGAATTAAATTATGCAAAACCAAAATTAAATGGCAATGAAAACTATAAGGGGACACTTACCACCCCTCCGTGAGTAAAGCCCACCACTGACATAACCTGAAATGAATGAAGTAAGAGCATAGCACACTATGAAATTTGTGACAATAGATCCTCGCCTGCGCAACAAGTGGCGTAGTAAGCACAGGAGCAAACACTAAAGATCCAGATACCATTATATGATCAGATGGTGGAAAATAAAAGACTACATAAGATCTCAACAGTTCAACTACTGATGTAATTGTAGAAAGCAATTTGTATCAACTAGTAGAATGGTAAAATTTACTCAATCAATTAAAATTTATATAGTGAGAGGAAATGATAAATCTTCAAGCCTACAACTTTTGACACCAATGTGCAAATCTAAGTTATTCCCCCCCTAACACAAGTATGCAAAGCAACTAAAATATACATACAAGTGGAAGCAGGCAGATGGAATATTTAAGCTAGATTACACTTTCAAAACCGTCAGAACAACTTTGCTGGTGAAAGGTAGCAATACAAGTGTCCTCTCTTTTCTTTGCTATTTCAATTTTTTGCAGAGAAAAAGATGATCGAATTAACTATACAAATCACACTAGCATTGCAACAAGAATGATATTGATAACAAAAGAAGACCTTCATTTTAAAGTTTGGGGACGGTTAGATAAGAACAGCATTATCCGACAAAAAGGACCCATCCAATTTTTTGCCAAGCCAATGCCTCGTAGGATGTTCAAGTACGTCAATATTTGTGAAGCCAAATAGGAGAAAAGGAGTCTAGAAGATCAAAAGGATGACAGTGAATTTCATTCAAGTATAAGGCACACTGTACAGCCAACCAGCCATAATGCCGTTAAAGTAGAGCACAAATTCCTCAATTGTATGAGCTTTTAGTTCTCAAGAAAATGCAAAGTAAAAAAAGGAACACATCAAAAAAGTAACTAGCAAGTTTGGTTAGTAATGGTTGGTTTAAATGAATAAAAATGATTAGGAATGTATTTGATTTTTTTACAAAACTAATGTATTTGCTGCATAATTACTGCTCATGTAAGAACAACTACAGTGCAGATGCCCGCATAATCACACACAAACACACAATAAAAATTAAAGCGACTTGTCAGTAAATAAATGTAACAAATGCACCCCAGGCAACACACATGCAAGAAATGGTAGAAAGTGAGTTCATGATAATCGTACCCAATGTACAACATCCCAATGATTTCTAGCAAAATTACTAAGAGAACAAGCAGTGCCAGCTGGGCACCCGTTCCAACTACAGCTGAAAGAAGAACTAAGTTGCGAGGAGGCCGAAAGACATCTCCATGGAGAAGTTTCCAGCCAGATTCTTCACTCGCATCTCTTTCCTAACAACCCAAGCACAGACATTTTTGGTTGATAAATGCTCATATCTACAACTCTAGGTATCAGCTTATGATAAAAGTAAAGACTGTACTACATATGCATAAATTACCAGAGTTTCCAGATCATCGTCTTCCCGGGCATATTTTGCATAGTCATTTATGAGAGTCTTCATCAATATCATAGATACCAAGCCAGTCAGAAAGATAACCATCATGAAAGAATTGAATATGGAAAACCAGTGAATCTGTACAAGTTGAACCACATTAATTTTAGAATAAGTGAATGATATGCTTGTTATTTAAACAACTCAAGTATTCTACAAGCCACTAAAATTCAAAAGCTCAAAAATTCAGATCTGATGTAAATGTCAACAAGATTTGCAGTAAAACTGTCAATGATGCAAATAAGAACAGACAAGTGTGAAGGTGTGAAGCACATAACACTACGACAGAAATCAAATTCGGGAGAAATTTTACTAAAACCTAACGAATGTGATAAAGCAAGTCAAAAACTGACACTATTTGAAACTGAATTACCTGGTGCTCAAAGAAAGGATAATCCAAATAAACATCAAAGCGGCGCATAAATGTTACATTTGTTGGAACCCATTTAACCGAGAAAGTCATATCGAGTGTCTTCCCAGCCTCCAATAGTTTAGGACTTTCTGAATATGACCTAGACGAAGCCGAATGGGGAGAGGGGAAGATGATGCCGAATGGGGAGAGGGGCGAGTGGTCAGAGAGATATAGAGAGAGAGAGAGAGAGATTCTCGAGACGGGATATTGGAGCGGCGCGCGTGAGTAGTTAGGGTTAGAGGTTTTTTTTTGTGGGGTGGGGTGGGGTGGGGGGGGGGGGGAATTGAGTGGAGCGGGAGGAATTAATTCGGCAGGGGGAAATGAATAGCGATCGAGGGGACGCTAATGTCAGCACCTATAACGGCGGTGCCTATAAAACCGCCGTTATATATTATATATATAACGGCCTAATATAGCACCGCCGTTATAGAGGTCCGCTATTTAAAAAAAAATTATAATGACAATCTATCGCGGCGTTTGGGCGTACACGCCGGGATAGATATGCCGTTATATCCATTCCGATTAGTAGTGATCTATTGAAATATAAAACAAATAAAAAAAAATCAAACGAAAATAATAGATAAAAAAACATCATGCAAATTAGCAAACTTTATCTTCTTCATTGCCTAATATTAGAAACTTGACAAATATTTACAAACCTCATAATTGAATCAAACAGGGAACAATAACACTTAAAATTTAAGTTCTCAGCAGAACATCAAGTTTTCAAACAAAAATATACGACTAAGTCACACTCGCTAAAACCTAGTAGTAGTAGCACTGTAAACTCACAACACAAACCATCTTCGAAGTTGCAAGTATGACAACCACAATACAGAAGGCCAATGCAAAAGACACCAACGGCACCACTAAAACTTGTTAATGCACCACTACATGCATAACTACACCAAACTGAATGCAGTTTTTCCTATTACTTCAAAATTTCACTATCCAAGATAGTTACTTGTTAATTTGATAGTCACAACTCTTCAAAGATTATAATGAAAAACAACGATTTATACAGCCAACCCTAATTGTTCTATAAGCTCAAATCAGCACCCAACACAAAAAAAAATCCTCAACAATTACAATCACACCATAAAACCACCCATGTACTGAACTTCAATTACTCTGAACTTTACTCTAAATTGCACAAAATCAAAAATTTTCCACTGATCCTACAATCACAAATCACACAAATTCAACAAAATTTATATAGTTCAATCCAAATACAAATCTAATTTAAGAACAACTCATACCGGCTTGACTGCCACTTCTTCCCTAGTCTGAATATTAGACCCTACAAATCAAAACACACAAATCCACCATTAAAATCCAATTCACCTACAACAATAGTAAATCCAAGTCAAGAGCAAAATCAGCAGACCTAAGTAGAGCTCCCCAAAAGATCCACTCCCAATCTTCCTCCCCATCTTGAACTTCCCACCAAGCACGTGCACCATCTTTTAGGACAACAATTTGTTCAAGGGTTTCCGAATCAAATGGTAACTTCCAAATTGCTTAATTGACTACTTTTAATGCTCACAGTATTTGAAAGAAAGAAAGAAAATGGCAACAAAATTAACATTAAACATAAAATTAAAACCTAATTCATAAATATTTGCAGCTCCAGAACAAAATCTTCACATCAGAAAACTAAAATGCCGACAAAAAAAAAAAAGCAAAACTTTATCAAAAACTCACCCAAAAAACCCCTAAAAATTCACAAAAATGCACACAAAAAACTGATTTTTTACAAAACTGAAATGGTAAAGATGGGAGCTTTGGGATCACCTGAGAAGGGTTGAATGCGGGGACCGACCTTGACCGATGTCTCACTTCTTCACGTCTAATGAACAATAAATTCAGGTCAAAGTTGGGATTTTTTTTGGATTTAAACCCTAAAAAAGAGAGAGGTGGTGATGGGGCTAAAGAGCGGCGACAGCGAATGGCGAAGCTACGACGATTGGCGAAGCGTTGGCGGTACAGAGCGGTCGATGGCGGAGCGGCAGATGACGGAGGTACGACGCAACGACGGCGGATGGCGGAGCTGGGCAGCGGGGTTGTTTTTCTTAGAGAGAGGGAGAGGAAGAGACGTGCGGGTGGGGTTGATTTTTTGAGAGAGAGAGAGGAACAGACGTGCGGGATGGGGATTTTGAGAGAGAGAGAGAGAGGGAGAGGATTAGATGGGATGGGGATGTTTTTTCCCAGAGAGAGTTTAATTTTTTTGAAAATTACGCTTGTGTCCTATTTTTTTGAAGGTATGAGGGGTAAAATTTGACAGAATTAACCTTATATTTTTTTTAGGTATGTTGTGTATATGAGGGCATAATAGTAAAAAGCCGCTAAAACAGGGCTTTGCTTAATAATAGTATAGATGTTAGTTATGTACGTGCGTTGCACATGTTGGTAGATTTACAAATAACATTAAGGTCTTTTATTATAATATTAGAGATTAGAGATTTAAAAAAAAATGCTACGGATTGGATTATTTTTGGGAAATATAAGTATTTCCAGAAATGTTATTGAAGAAATGATTATTTTCAAAAATATTATATTACTGTTGTTAGTATAGCAATACTATATTATATTTTCGGAAGTCATGTAAGATTTTATCCAACCAACGGTGAGCTAACAAAGTGAGAGAAAATGAAAAGGTGGTGAGATAAACAGTTCTCTACAGTTGGTGTTGGATGGTGGCAATGGGTAGTGGAGGTGATAGTGTTAGGGAATTCTACTGAAAACTTATCTTAGGATCTTGTTGAGTTATTTAAAGCAATCAACACAAATTATCAAGTATATATGAGATCATACCAAACACACCAAAGCACACACCAATTTGTTCCGGTTAGAGCTTTCGCCTTAATCCGGGTGAGAATAAACTCAAAATGTTATTCAACTAGAAAAGATACAAGAATATTACAATTCTCACCATGACCTTCTCTCAAGTCTCCCCAACAATAACTAGTTGTTTATAATTAGAGAAACTCTCAAGTTTTGCCTTCAATGAAGTAATCTAACTTTTGGTTCTCAGTGGAGGCAAATAACAACAATATATAGAGATCTAGAGAAACCCTAGTTTGAAATCTTGATACAATAGTTTTTGGATATTACTGAAGAGATAACCCCACGATAAGAGCTCTTAGATCTGACTTGAAGAGCAAGTTGGGTTTCTCACGAATCAATAAGATCCGACCCAAATTATCCATCAGCGCCGCGCGCGGTCAACCGCACCTCAAGGTCGGTCAACCGTCCCCTTCTCGGGAACTTCTGCAGAGTTGGGCGGTCGACCGTATCCCAAGTACAGTCGATCGCAACGCCATCTGCTGCTACAATTGCTGTTTGTTTCCCCTTACTTTCACTCCGTCTCCGATTGTCTCGATTCCTCCATCGTCTCATCGTCTTCGTATCAAACATAGTATGCAAGACATAAACCCAACAGATAGTGGCGGGGGGGCAACAGGGGTGACAGGTGAAGGTGGCGGCAGGATGGTGGCGGCGGTGTTCACTGGGGGAAGGTAAAATAGTTTCTTACAATTTATTTTTATGAGAATAGAAAAATTACAAGAGAATGAAGGAGAGAATGCTAGACACACTGATTTCTAAATAAATCTACTCTGGATTAACTATTATATATGAAGATCAATTTGTCAACTGAAGAAAGAAAATGATCAATTTTACTTAACCGCCCCCAATTTTAGTCCATTTATCCAGAAACTCACATTTTTTTTCTTCTTTTCATCTAATCAGTGCATCACCCTCCTCTGAAAATTCCGTTGATTTTTTTTAAATTTTTTTTTTTAAATTTTTGGAGGTTAAAGGTGGAATAACGCCACCCTGTTTCATTAATAAGAAATTAATAAAACAACCCCGGCGTACCGGGTGAAATACAAAAGTACAGTGCAGAAAATAAAACATAATCTCCCAACAAAACCCTGGGGGTAGGTCTAATCATCCAAACAAAGTACAACCAAAAGTACAGTAGATCGAAATAAAATACAAAGTAGAGGAAGTTACGGCTAGCATGTTCCAAATGAGTATGAATGACGCCTACCCCTCAGTCCAGTGTCGGCCCAAACTCTACCTCCTCATCATCAAATTCCTCCACCTGGAAGACTCTGGCAATCCTCCATCTCGCTCCTGTGGCAGTAGCTGTGGCCCAAAAAGAAATAAGATGCATGATATGAGTAAGGTTACCAGAAATACCATTACATGAAGTACGAAAATAAAAATTATTTCTGTCTAGCCATAACATCCAAGTAGTTGCCGCAATGGCTATGTACCACGCATCCTTCATTTCGTGGCGTACTGAGGCAAATTTGGGGCCAATCCACAAATCCTCATATTCGTTGGGGTAGTCACCTGTTCCTAAGGCCCGTAATACCTCTACCATAGTTGCCTTACTCCTTTGACAGTGAATAAAAAGGTGATTCAGATTCTCCGTATGCATGTTGCAGAATCTGCAGTTGGTCGCAATCTGGGGTTGTCTTTTGGCAAGGTTCTCTCTGGTGAGGATTGTATTATTGAGCACTAGCCAGAGGAAGACCCTGACTTTAAGGGGGATTTTGGCCTTCCATAACACCTGTGCCCAACTGGGTCTGCATCCTCGACAGTAGTGAAAGCTCCCTTGGTCTCGAGTCCCCAGCACATCTGATCTGGGCCTTGAACACAATCGCACCGGTCCGTGTAATGTGTCTTTGCAGTTCAAGCAGTTGCTGGTGTAACTCTGGGGTAAAAGTTCCTCGGAAAGACGGTCTCCAATTGCCCCTTCCAAGTCTTGGCCACAGATATATTCAGGCGATTCGTTTTCTCATATAGATCTGGGAAAGTCTCCTTAAGGGAATGGGCACCGCACCATTTGTCCCACCAGAATCTGGTGGACCGTCCATTACCAATAGTTGATGTAACTGCTGTGTTGAACGGTTCACTTGCCTTGGTAATTCCTTTCCAGAATTGAGAAACTCTAGACCCTACTCGGAAGCCAAACCTTCTCGTACCTTTTCCGTGAAGGTATGCTTGAATGAAGTCCTGCCATCCTTCCCCGCTATGGTGAAAAACCATCTACCACCATTTTTCCAAAAGGGCAAGGTTCATATCTCTTAGGTCGATGATGCCTAGCCCTGCATGTTTCTTCTTCATGCATGCAATACTCCATTTGATCAGGTGGTATCCCCCCCTATTCGAGTCCGCCCATTTCCAAAGGAATCGTTTTCAGATTAGGTCAATCCTTTGGATTACCCATTTAGGGAGCTCAAAAAACGACATGTAGTAAATGGGCAGCTTAGACAACATCGAGTTGATGAGTACCACTCTGCCACCGAGGGAAAGTGATTTTTCTTACCAACCAGACAATCTGTCCTCCACCCTGTCTATGATAGGTAGCCAGTCTGTCTTAGTAAGCTTCCTTGGCCTGAGTGGGAGCCCTAAATATTTGATTGGGAACTCAACTGTCATACAGTTTAGTATGGTCGCATGGTCTTGTGCATCTACATCGGAAAGTGCAATTGGAATCAAAGCACTCTTGTGGAAATTAATCCTGAGACCTAACCAGACTTCAAAACAGTAGAGGGCCCCTTTAAAGCAGAATGTTTCTGACCTATTCCCGTTACCAAAGAGTATGGTGTCATCAGCATACTGAAGAATCGTGCACCCTTGATTAGAGTTACTGCTAGCCACGGGCGATATCCAATATTTTCTCCAGCTGTTGTTTAGCATGCCCCTCAGCACATCTGCTACGATAGTGAATAGCAGTGGTAACAGCGGATCCCCTTACCGGAGTCCGTTCTTGTAAGAAAACGGTAGACCCTGTCGCCTATTAGCCGAGATTGCCGTTTTACTAGTGTATAAACATTGTATAATCCACATAATCCATTTAACCCCGAAGCCTCTCCCTCTGAGAGCTTCCAGCAAACACTCCCAGTCGACGGAGTCATATGCTTTCTCAAGGTCCAGTTTGAGGAGAAATTTTTTAGACTGGCCCGTATGGCAGTGGTGGATAACTTGTTCTGAGGTAGCCACACAGTCCAGGATACATCTGCCCTTAATAAAACCAGTCTGTGCTTTGCTAATTAAACTGTCTATTATGCTTCCAAGGCGGATGTCCAGGACCTTAGTGATGATCTTAACCGAGCAGTTTATGAGGCTAATCGGTCTAAAATCCCCCACCCTCGAAGACTCCACCGGCTTAGGTATCAGAACTACTTCTGCAAAGTTGAACATGCCCAATCTGAGATTGTTGTGGAAGAATTCATCCATCAACGCCATAATCATAATGTCCCCTTTTATTTCTTCCCAGAATATCCTGAAGAACAGCATTGGGAATTCGTCTAGCCCAGGCGACTTGTCTGCTCCCATTTGAGTGATGGCCTTTTCCACTTCCGTTTCCGAGAAAGGTGCTTCCAAATTAGATAATGTTTGCGCTGACTCGTTCTGACAGGCCCGCCAGAAGTCATTCCTGAGCGGGACCCTAAAGTCATTCTTCTTCCCAAAGAGGCCCTTGTAGTAATCTTGGAAGGTTTTGGAAATCACATTTTCGTCTTGCGATGTTCCCGTATCCGTTTGTAGTGACTATATTAGATTGGATCTAAGTCTTGCACTTGCCACTCGGTGGAAGTAGGCCGTATTCGCGTCTCCCTCTTTGAGCCACAAAATCTTCGACCTTTGTTGCCATTTGATCTCCTCCAGCTTATAAAGATTGGCAATATTTTCTCAGAGCTCTAGTAGCTTGTTTCTTTCATCTTGTGACAGGACTCTCGTTTCTTCCAATCTCTCTAGCTTATCAATTCCTTCCAAAAAGGAATCTTTTGCATGCTAGATGGTCGAGAATCTAGACTAATTCCATCTATGCAACCGCTTTCTCAATCTGCGAATTTTTTCACACCATTGGGATGCTGCATCCGCACCAGTGGTTGGGAGCGCCCAGTTTTCCATCACCATGTGGTGAAATCCTTGGATTTTCAGCCAGGCCTTCTCAAATATGAACTTCCTTGGTCTTTGAGGTCCCTGTACCCCGGTATCAAGTAGGACCGGGGTATGGTCTGACGTAGGTCTAGGGATGGATTTAGCGCTTGCTAATGGGAATTTAGCCTCCCAATCCATCGATACTAGTATCCTGTCCAATTTGGCCATAATCAGGGTTGCTTGCATGTTTGACCATGTAAATAGTCTGTCATTGGTTGGGATATCGATCAGCTCTAGTGCCGTGATCACCCTATTGAACTCTTCTCTGTATCTGTCGCTGGAGCCTCTTCCCTTGTGCTCAAAAGAAAATCTGGTGATATTGAAGTCCCCCCGACAATCCAAGCTCCTGACCATCGTTGTCGAATACCGATAAGCTCTTGCCAAAAAGTGACTCGATCTGTAGCCACGTTCGGCCAATTGACGACAGTGATCGTCTGCACCCAATTATCAGACCGTCGCTTTAGTCGGACAGTCAGGAAAAACGTTCCACTGTACTCCTTGGAGCAGGTGAAGATATCCGGGTTGAACCCAATAGCAATCCCCCTCGAGGCTCCTGCGAACGGGCGTAGCACCCATTCCTTGATTCTGTTTCCCCCTACTCTTTTGAGTTTAAACCCGTTCGCGAGTTTGGTCTCCTGTAACCCTACCACTTCCGCCTTGGAGCTCTTAATAACGTCCCTAACCATATCTCTCTTCCTCCTATCCCCCAGCCCCCTAACATTCCAGAATAGTGTATTCATTGGGGGGACTGTGTCTAGATTGATCGTGGGTGTGGGACAGGTGTTTTCCTCCAAGACCTTCGGCAACCCAGAACATGATCGTATGTCTTTCTAAGAGCTCGTCGTAGCCCGTTCAGTTTCCCAACCCCTAATTTTGTTGAGCAGTAGAGCATTACGCCCTCTGTCACAAACTTCTAAGCCACAGGTTTGCGCTAGGATAAAAACATCTGAATCTGACATAAAATTTAATACAGACGCTAAAAACTTTTCGTACCTCCATCATCGAACTTTGTAGCTTTGGCCGTCGCAGCTACCTCCAGATAATCATCCAGAGACTCCACATGAGCCCTCTTAGGTGACCGCTGTACCCTGAACCAAGCTGTCTTGCTTGACGTGCCAGTGCTATAGCCCGGCGCTGATTTTGGAAGGGTGGATAAGACCATCTCTGGTGAGATCTCTCTCTGTGTATTAGCAATAAACTCTAGATCCTCTGACTCCTCATCCGTAAATGAGAACTCTTCGTCCAGATTTAAGTGCCCTTCCAAGCCCCCATCGCTATCTGCATGCTGAATTTACAGTTGCATAGTAGGCACTCTCGTCACGGACTCCTCATTGAGCCTGTAGATTGATGACGATTTAACCAGAGTAGCGTGGCTTCCCGTAGTGGACCCCTCAATGGGCCCACTACACGTCAATAGCTGTAACACATTGTGTTTGGACCCCTCTCTGGGCCCACTAACACATTTATAAATGCCCCCTAGCTTCCCAATAACGCCGTTGGCACCCCTTAAGTATTGTTCTGCTCCGCGATGGAGTAGACCTCCTATCTCAGTAATCGAGGCGCCCTCTTTCCTATTCTCACCGCCAAAACATGTTAATAGGGGCTCTCTTTCGCGATAGAGCAGATGCCCTTTCTCGATAATAGGGGCTCCCGCTCTCTTTAGTGGGATACGTGGGGTGAGCGGCGCTTCATTTCTATCACCTTCGCCACGTGTCCCCATTTGAGAGGGGGCATCACTTTCGAGGGCGGTACATCCGATGCAAAGCTTCCCATTTCAGCTCTTTTGCCTTCACCTGCTCTCTTTGAGCTCTCATCTTCTTCGCTACCATTACCCACTCCCTGTCCACTATGAGTTCTCCCCTTTTTTAGATCTACCGTTCCAACCCCAGTGTCTCTCCCCTTTTGGGCAACGACTCTGTTGAGAGGTCTTCCACTGCTCGTCTTCTTCCCCAAAGAGAAAGTCTCCTTTCTCGACTCTCGACCCAAAGGTACCAACTCTCGCTCTTTTAGGGGTGGCTCTGTAGGTCTGGCCTGTCTCGCATTTCTTTTTCTGGGGCACTTTGCCCTTTTTCCCTTTAGTGCAGTCTGCTTGCCCTCTCTGTGCCTCTCTAGCCGTTCCCCCACCAACTCTCAAATGTTGACTGCTACTTTGAGCTTTGCTTTGGTCCTCCCTTCGCGGAGTTCTTTTTTGAATAGCGATACCTTCCAAATCTGGTATCTTGAGCAGATCCACCATTGGATCTGTTGAGTTGGTTATCCCTGAGGGTTTTGGATCGTTGGATCTGATGGTCAAGCCTCTTTCTCGACCATCTTTGTACGGTGAGCCTTTCCTCGACACTGATCCTTCTGCCGTTGGTCCCTGGTGTTGCTCCTGCCCCTTCACCACTTTGATGAGCTCCCGGTGAGCCCTTTCCACTTCGTGGGCCCCATCTATTGTCAGGTCCCAATGTGGCGAGACCACTTGCCTATACGATTGGTTGTCTCTGAGGGCTGATGCAGGAGTGGGGGAGATGATGGACGACTGCTCTATCTGTGGTTCTATTCGCTTGTCGAGCACAAATCGGATGAGATATGATTCTTCGAAGGAGAAGACTTTGGCAAAATGGGGCATCATTGATATGTCGGCGCTCCTTATGAGTATCTTGCCGAGACAATCTCTGAACGTCGCACCGTATGTAATACCCCAGATCTTGAGCGAACAATCGACTGGTGGTTTGAGCAGTCGATTGGTCTGCGTGGGATTTGAGAATTTGTGAAGGATTTGAGAAATATAGTCCCACATGGGAAGTATACAAAAACTAATTTGAGTATAAATATAATTGTCTATGATCAAGAGTCACCTAATTGGTTAACCACCTTTTGAGAGGCAGCCTGTGGTGGGCAGTTGTACTACATAGTATCTAATTTGTCTTCTAAAAATATTAAAATTGTCTGAGTATTGGGGCGGGGCGTTACAAATGGTATCAGAGCTGACTTTCGACACTGAGTGTAGAAGAGGGCCTATGATCTAGTTCACGGCAGGGAGATGATTCTTTGGATATGCAGGGTGCATTTATATGTACCGGGTGTTTCTACACATTTCGTGGGATCGAGGACTATTCTACAACGGCTAGAAAGGCGGATCCTACACTAGATGTGTGTCCCGTACTCAGCGAGGACGCTGATTTCTAAAGGTGGAGTGTATGTAATACCCCAGATCTTGAGCGAACAGTCGACTGGTCTGCGCGGGATTTGAGAATTTGAGAAGAATTTGAGAAATATAGTCCCACATGGGAAGTATACAAAAACTAATTTGAGTATAAATATAATTGCCTATGATCAAGAGTCACCTAATTGGTTAACCACCTTTTGAGAGGCAGCCTGTGGTGGGTAGTTGTACTACATAGTATCTAATTTGTCTTCTAAAAATATTAAAATTGTCTGAGTATTGGGACGGGGCGTTACAGTCTTCTCGTCTATCTCTTCGACAGTCCCAAAGTTAGCGACAATCTCTTGGAGTGCCTATCTCTTCCAGAAGTGTAGGGGGACATTATGGATCCAAATCTAGTATCTATCTTCTTGGAAAAGCTCCGATCTGAAAGTAGGCATCCAAGCGCTGAATTCGAGTTTGAAATACCCAAAGTCGACAATCCCCATATCAACAACTTCAATTACCTTCTCTGGCGACGGGAATGAAACAAGAAATTGCAAGTGGCATATTTTCTTAGCGACCCAGTCTCTATGGGCTCTCATCGGCCATTTTTCACTAAGAGCTTGCAATAGACGCACCTCCGAAAGGCTCCCTGCTCTGACTCTGGCGATTGCACACCATTGACGAAGCCATCGCTCTTCGTTTTTGATCGTATCAAGACTCTTTGCCAGTCGGATAAGTGTGGGGTTATCAGAAGACTTGCCTCGTCTCACCGAACGCTCATTGTCACTGTGGGTCTCCACCACATTGGTGTAGACGTATGAGAGATGCCCCCACTTCATACATTTGAGGCAACGAACTTCTTTGGTGCATTCGCTCCTATAATGGCCCAAGTCACCACAGTTGAAGCATGGTACATGCTTACTTTTGCCCTTCCTTCATTTTTGTTTGTGTTGGAGGTGTTCGCTTTGAGGGTTGGGGGGAGTACTTCTCTTGTTTTTCTTTTCGTGCACCTGAACCCACTGCTCCACCCTTTCCCCACCACCAGAGTCCTCTTCTGCTGTAATCCTGTCTTGCGCAGCCCCCTCATGGGCTCGCTCGATGCAGGAGGGTTCTCCTGGGGTGGTGGACTGGCGTGTTGATAGGTGCTGGGGTTGGGGTTGGTCGGATAGGTTTGTTGAGGTTCATGATGGGCCCTGTGATTGCTCTGGTGGTGGGGAGGATCAGCACCCTTGGGGTGTTCATCTGAGTGTTTGTGTTGGTAATGCAGTTTGGACAGGGTTGTAGGATGGTGCGGTTGGTAATGAGGTTTGAACTTGGTTGGAGGATGGTACTGCCGGTGTGAATCATTGTCGTAGCCCCTCTGGGGGTAACCCATACTGTGGTGGTGACGCTGGCCTGATGTAGTACCCCGTATTTTTAAATATAATTTTTAAAGATTTATAAATGAATTAAAATGATTTTTTGGAGATTTAATAAATATTTTCATAAGATTTATCCTTTTTACACGTGCAAAACACGTGCAAATATTTTCTTGGAAGGTTCAAAAGGTAAAATTATTTTGTGAAAAATCATTATTTATTATTTGAGATTATTTATAATTTTTCTAGATTTTTTTGATATTTCTTAGACCTATTTGCAAATATTGCGAAAAAGAAGGATCTTTTTTGCAAAATTGTCATTTTGAAGGATGAAAGTGCAAAACTACTTTCTGGACTTTTCAATTAGTACCGGCTGGAAATAAAGAGTTTATTTTACTTTTAAATCTCAATTTAATTGGTTTTATCAAGTTTCCAAGTATAGGGATTTATTTATGTGAAGTTATATTTAAAGGGGTTATTTTGCAAATGTGTTTAAAAACCCTAATTCTCCTATTCCGGCTATTTAAAAGAAGTGGAGTGCAGCCGTCTTTCGCTGCACAATACAAAGGTTTTATTGTTTTCTTGGAGAATTAAGGAGGGGATCTTGGATTTCACAGAATAGGACTTTGCTTGTTCTCCATTATTTCGGTTGGACTTCTTCATTTAGGTGAGTGACTTGTTTTGTTTCATTTTGTTTTGTGTATGTTGTATGTGGTATTTTATCTACTAGAAAGCATGTTGGGGTTTGAGCATGAATATGTACATGATGAATTGGATGGATTGATGAATTAAAATTGGATCTTGTAAAACTCTAGTTATTTATGAATTAAATTGTATGTGGGTAATTCGAGATTGATGAGCGACCTATTGGAGATCATGGGTAGACTATTTCTTTTGGATTAATGTTGGATTTATTGAACATGGTGGACATTTTTATGCATAAACCTAATAAAAATGAGACTTTTATTACTTTTGAGTATTGGTTGAATGAAACTTGATATGGTGATGTTGTAAATGGATTATGGTTGTGAGTTATAATGGTAACTCAGTTTTGAGAAATTTAAATGGAAAAGTATGAATCAGTAAATCATGTCATGGAAATCGAAATTGGGAATTTAGTTGAGTTTGAGGAAATATATCCAAATTGGGGATTTCTTTGGATTTTGATATTGATATGGTTCGGATCTGAATACGAAGCTATTTCAATGAACAATTAATTTTAAGAAACTCCATTTTTGAATATATGCACAATTTATGTTTTATTTGGAAGAAATGAACAAAACGCTATTTTATAAATTCAAGTAGTTTTGATTTAGTTTTTATGGACTATTATATATCCTACAAGTTGTATTTGATTAAATAAGAAATATGCTTTTTGTAGCAATCGTTTTCATAAAGTGAAACTACGTATCGGTTGAAATATGCACAACCAAAATCTGCAGTCTGCAGGTCGACAGTCGACCGGTGAGACTTTCCAGTCGACCGTCGCTGCCTGGCTGCTGTAATTTTCTTGAAGTTTTAAATTATTATGCAGAACAGTCGACTGACTCATCTTTACAGTCGACTGAGTCTGCTCTGTTTTGATGTCTCCCTAAGAATTGGAATTTTTCTCTGGACAGTCGACCTATGACCTTTTACAGTCGACTGCTATACTTAGAATTATTTTCTTAAAGATTATTGGATTTATCGCTCTGGACAGTCGACCTATGACCTTTTGAGTCAACTTATAATACTTAGAATTATTTCCTCAAAGCTATTGGATTTTCTCTCTGGACAGTCGACCGATGGCTTTTGTAGTCGACTGATACTGATATATCTTATACATATTTTAATGTTCTTTTAAATGATTTATTCTCTAAATGTTTTAATCTATAACCTACTATTCTCTACTGCTACTGAACATATGTTTTCAAGTGGTTTAACTGAGCAATTTATATTGGAAGATTAGTTTAGATATTGAGTGTGAGTCTCAGAGGGTGTGTGTGACCCTAGTATACCGGCAGTTGAGATATTTATATTTGGGCATGTTGAGGCAATTTTAGTTGATCAGTTGTTGAGTTAAGTCCGGTAGGGTACACCAACCCTAGGAGATTCGTAAAGTAATCAAATAACCTAAATGATAAGGACATACACTAATGGTGATATGATGAACGAGAACATGGGTTATGGACCTCAGTATGGCTTGCGGTGTGAGATAATCCCTAGAATTATCCAGGTGTGAGTGAAATAGTCTCCGGAATTACCTGTGGTGTGGGATTGATCTCCGAAATTATCGGGATCGAGGCGACGCACATGTGGTATTCGTGTGATGAGGTTCCATTGCTTGCGGTGTGGGGTATTCTCGAAGATTCCCAAGTGTGAGTGAAATAGTCTCCGGAATTATCTGTGGATAGATTTTGACCTCCAGAATTATCGGGGCATGAGCTAATACTCACAGTTTATCTTATCTCGTAGTAGTCATTGTAGTAGGATTAATTGCATAGCGGGGGGATTAAACCCTACAATGTGGAGACGTTAAGGACTTGCACTGGACCTATGTAGAGTGGGATGCATAGACTCCGATAAGTACGCATTAGAGAGTCAGCATATAGAATTATATTTTCTTGACTTGGTTTCATGCATGTGTTTTCCTGTTTTCTACACTTGACACTTAGTCTAGTTTCGCTTGATGTTTCGTGTTTCCTTGCTATGTCATATCTTATGTATTCTTGTTTATTTCATGTCATTTATGATTCTATACTTATGTTGTTTATTTTTATGTCACTCACACCATTATGACTGACCCCTTTAGTTTTGGGGGTTAGGATTATCTCTAGCCTCATATTTTACAGGTGATTAATTGTAGCTTGAGATTTGGATGCATGAGTTAAAGTGGTGTAATAGGTTATGTAATTTGTAAAAGAAATTGTTGTAAGGAAAGAAAATTTGTAATTCAAGGTCTATTGTATTCCGCTGTGCTATGTAAAGATTAATGTAATGAAAGTTAAAAAAATTTATTGGTTTTTGGCTGTGTTTAATATTACCTTTGAAGTTGATGCTGGGAATTGTGCCACGTATTTCTAAGATATCATATTGAAAATTCGGGGCGTTACACCTAAGGGGGGGGGGGGGGGGGGGGGGGGGATTTCTTATGCCCATTATGGCCGGTAGGAGGACCCCATCTTTGGGCTCGTCCTCCGTAGGATTCCTCTTCTCGGCGCTGGTGCCTATAGCCCCTGCCAGATTCCTCTCCATAGTGATGATGATTGTAGCGAATTCCGTTGATTCTTCATAACCCCGTTATTTCATTGTGAAAGCTTTGAAATACCTTGTATTAAGCTTCTGTACCTCTGCTGCTTCCTTTTTAAGGTAGGTTCAAGAAAAAGACATTAAAAAATGAAAATCAAAGGCTTAAGCGCTAACCAAATATATAAAAAAAGTTTAAATTAGTTTATATTTTTGTATATAAAGAAAGTTTAAATTAGTTCAGGTGAATGTTACAATAAATTAAGGGTAATTTAGTGAAAAATAAAACATAAATATTCACGTGACCCCATGTGCTTCACTTAAGGGGTGGTTTGGTTGGATGTAAAAGAAATTAAGATCGAGAGGAACACTGTAGCGAAAGCAAATCATTGGATTTGATTTCTTAAAATAAATTTCGTTGAATGTAGATTTACTATAGCTGGAATAGTTTTCTATGAAAGATTAGTTTTGGATGAGTCGTAAGAATACTGTAGCGACAGTAATTTATAATATTTTTTCAACCTTTTATTTTATTTGAAATTAATCTCAATTAATTAGGATTTAAACTAATTAAACTAAATTGATTTTAATTAAATTAAACCAAAAAAACCCCAACTAAAAAAACTCAAAAAAATGAACTAAAAAAACCAGGGAAAAAACCAAATAAAGCTTTTAAAAAAACCGAAGCAAAAACCTAGAACCACAATAGTGCAGGAAACAAAAAAACCCAAAGCAAAAAAACCGAACCAAAATAGTGCAGCAAAAAAAAGGCCCAAAAAAAAACCAAAGCAACTAATAGTCCCACATCGGTCATGAACAATGGAAAGTAGGGTTTAAGAGCATCTGTAGTCGTTGGTTGTCCAAAAAATGGATATTTTGAAAAAAAATCTATGTAGTCGTCGTCTATGTACCCTTTTTTTGGGTTTTAGATGAACATGAGACGTCTATGTTTGGCAGCGGAAATGGCATTATGCATATTTTAGAAATCGGAACATAATTTACCGTCTTATTGCTGGACTAGATATATGATATCTTGTTTGAGACAAAATTTTTAATTGAGAAAGTTTGGAACGGCATATGATATGCCGTTTGGAAAAAAATTATTATTAAAAAAAAATAATGGAATATGAGATGCTGACATTTTAGGAAAAAAACAAAAAAAATGCTTTTGTGTTGGACGGGAAATGATCTTCCCGTCCTTCAAATTTTTTTTTTAGAAAAAATAAAAAAATTCATACACTGCTCGTAGAGGAAATTAAAAAACATAGAATTTTTGTGTTGGCCGTGAGATGATCTCCTGTCCTTCACAATAAAATAAAAAAAAAAATCATCAGATGGCAGATGATCTGCCATCCTGCATATTTTTTTTTCTACGCTCTCTTTAGACGGTATATCATATTTCGTTTCGTCCAAAAAATCTATTTTTTTGAGTATAGACGACTGCAGCGTTTACGCTATTTTCTATTTCCAAAATTTCCATATACCCATTTTTAAACTTAAACGACTACAGATGCTCTAAATATATAGTTTCGTAAGCAGAAGGTTCCTTAAAGATACTTGAGAAGGAGAGAGAGGCTATGTGGAGAAAATAAATTATTAAAATTTACTTGGATTTCGTTTTCAACAGTAAGAAAGCAAATGTGAAAAATAGAAATTTGGGAAAAAAACGTCCGTTCGATAGGCCGAAAGATCATTTTTCATCGTTTGAATCCCCCCTCCCTCTTATCGGATGGGAAATGATTTCCCGTCCAAATTTTTTTAATAAATCGTCGGACGGAGGATGATTCCCCGTCACAATTTAAAATAGAAAAAAATCGTCGGCGATTTTATTTTTAAAAAAATATATGGGACGGGAAATGGTTTCCCATCCCACATTTTTTTTAAAAAAAAACATCGGACGGAAAATCATTTCCCTTCCCATGATTTTTAATTAATTAATTTTTTTTGGGTTACAACGACTACAGCTCAAACTCAAATTTTCTTTTCCTATATGCTAAACACCCAAAATTTGGGTCTCAACAACTATAAATGCTCTAAGGGGCTAAAAATGGTTTGGTGGTTAAGAAAAATTTATCCAAGTAATTATAAGATGTTTGATCAAATGTGGGATTTTCTTGGTAGTTTTTCTGCTTTATGGGTTCCTATAATGAGGTCCAATGGATAGGGGTCTTAAAGCGATCTCCACTCATCGTCGTGTGCATGAGCTCTTAATCAAATGGGTTGCGTAGTCGAAATTATCTATTAAACTCAACCTTGATGGGTTCGTGGAGGGAAATAACATCAACTACGGTTTTGTCTATCAAGATTGGTGTGGTAGATCATTGCTAGTCGATAGGGGGCCGATCGTGTACACATTTATTAACATGACTGAAAGAAGAGGTCCGTAGATGACTTTTAGGTCTTTCATCTACTGTCACAAAAGGGTCCTATTCTTATTGAGAGAGACTCGAAGCTCGTTGTCGATTAAATCCGTGCAAGAAGCGGTCACAACCTCCTTTCTCATGACATTACTCATGCTTGAATGTATAAATATTGATGTGATACAATATATTTTGAGAGAAGAATATGTGTGCTGAGCAAAAATGAGACGTGGTAGTGGTCAAAACTTTATGTGGGTTAACTTATCCAATCCTGAGTTTTTTGTTTTGACTGAGAAAGATGTTAGAGGGGTTTCTCGATCGAGGGATGTTATGTTTTGTGGTTGTTTTTATTAATTTAATTTTTTATTATCTTGTCTAGGGAAATTATATATACAAATCATTAAAAAAAATTAAAAAAAAAAGTTTGAGATAAGGTGGGGAGGCTAACTAATGTTTGACGATACAGAGCAAGTGGGATATGGAATATCAAAAGTTTAAAGCCACCCGGTCATTCACATGTTGAATTTTAAGACAACCTCCACTTATATATTTTAGAAATAACAATTTTTTTTCCCAAACTTGATATTTGTCAACATGTTATTTAGATCAATTTAACCTGGAAGAGCATTCACCATCTTTTGCTAAAAGTACAAATAATATATTTTTTGGTAAAAAAAAAGTCCCACTATCGTCTACTAAATATGCATATTTAGCAAACAAAGTGAATAATGGACATTTAAATATTGCAATCTGTTTTAGCAATCGCTAAATACAGAGGATGAAAGATGATGCTCCGTCCTTTATATATATATATATATATATATATATATATATATATATATATATATATATATATATATATAATATGGTCGGACGGAACTTCATGCTCAGCACCGTCCGATAACTCATTCATAAATTTCTTCAAAAAATTACCAAAATGCCATTAATTAATTACAAAATTGTCATTTAAAAAAAAACTCGGACAGAAGATCTTCTGTCTGTGCACTTCTGCCAAAATTTCTTTCAATTATTACGAAAATGTCAGAACTTAATTACGAAAATACCATTTTAAATCAAAAAAATAAAATAAGAGATGGACGGAGGAAGATCATCTGTCTGATTTTTTTATTCTTTTTTTTTGGGGGGGGGGGGGGGGTGCAGATTTAGTACCAATGATAGCAGACTCTCCCTCTCGCTGTTATTTGCCAATTGCTAAAAGTGCATATTTTAAAGTGACGATAGTTGATGCTCTAATGTAATTAACTTTTTTAAATTTATTTGAAACGATGAGACGGTATATCATATACCGTCGCTCGCTTATTTCTAAAAAATGAGAAACAATATAGCAAACGACGACTGCAGCGATCGATTGTATTTGCTATTACTGTAGCTGCCATTTTATAGCATATGAGAAAAACGACTGTGGATGCTCTAACCAGTTATTAGAGAGATCACGATTTATTTATTTATTTTTTTCAGTAGTTTTTTGAGTGGAGTGTCGAGTAGATATGTTCCAACTGTCGGTGCTAATTATAAGAGATATGCAGTGCTAATTATAAGAGATATGCATTCAATTTTTGTGTACTAGATCTTTCAATACCCAAGAGGGACAGGTATCAACATTTTTGCACTTTAATTGTTTCTTTCATGTGAAAGTCTTCCGTTTCAAAAGTTTTCTTTACTTCTGGCAAAAAATAATTCTCTTTACTTTGTGTCCGTAATTTCTCATCATTTGTTTCTTTAAGGGTCTGTTTGGTTCAAAGGAGGGGAGGACAGGGGAGGGATTTTAATAGAGGGGAGGGAAGGGGAGGGAAGGGGAAGGGAGGGATTTAATGAAAACTCTGTTTGGTTCAAAGAAGGGAAGGAAAGGGAAAATAATTATCTTTTTGTTTGGTTCACAGGGAGAAGGAATGGATTTTATAATAAAATTACTTTTATACCCTTTTGCATACAATAAGAAATTCATACAGCAGTGATATAAAGTAGAACAATGATTACAGAAAAGAAAACAACAAATTTTAATCAAATTACTTTCATTTAGTGGATTGAGCTGTAATGTTTGGCTTCATTTCAGGTGGTTTGCATTAACTACAATTTGGATTGAGCTGTATTGTAGTATTTTCCTTCTACTATGTGCGAAAAATAGAAATGTTCTTGATGTTTGCTAGTCAAACTTTCAAGCTACTGAGAGTTTGGTGACCCTTACAAACATGGATTTCTTTGTGTGCATCTCGTGTCAGTGTGTTGTGCTTGGCGTTGACAGTTTGCCTCAATTGGGATTTTTTTTTTTGGTGATTTAACCCCTCTTCATTTTGTTTCTTATTCCATCATATTTTCCGCTTTGATAGTTCAGTGTAGTGTCTGTTCCGAGTTATGATAACTAAGTTCTTGTGTTCCGTCGTTCTCTACACTGATGAATATATTATATAGATAAAAATCATGTGTTATATAGTTTTAGATTCATTCATTAATCTTGACGACAATTTAGCAGGCTAGCAAAACCAAGTGAGGCCAATTGCTAGGCGTGGTTGCCTGCCCTGCCAAGCATTAGCTCAATGCGGTTTCAGTGTCTATGCTGTGTAAAATACCATGCTGGATATTGAATAGATCATCAGTGATTTTAGATGATCATCAAATATAAGCAGAACGTTTCGTTTAAATGACTCTAACTTGGTATTGACTCTTATATTAGGATTTAGATTTAAAGGGCAATTTAGTCCAGTCACTTTAAAAAATTAGCCCTACTTTCTTTTCCCTCCAAATCCCCCCACTTTTGGAGGGGAGCCAAAATTGGCTCAGGAGGGGTGTTGCACCCCCCCATTTCCCTCCCCTCCCCTCCCCTCCTAAAAAATGAACCAAACAAAAAAAGTATTAAAAAACCCCTTCCCTCCCCTCCCCTCCCCTCCATTCCCCTCCAACCAAACAGTGCGTAAATTTAGAAAAGTATATTATATTTAGAGTAATGCTTTAGCCACTACCAATTTCACTACCATTCTCTTCACTACCTTAGGTGGCATACTTCTATTGGAGAGTTCTCCCACCTACTCTATCTTTTCCTACCTATTGGAGTGTGCCACCTAAGGTAGTGAAGAAAAATGTAGTGAAATTGGTAGTGGATGTAGCATTACTCTTATTTTTAACTGGAGCTATCAGAGTTGGTGAATTATAGATAAAAACTGTACGCGTATACTGCACATGTCCTCAACCTATTGGTTCCCTCAATGAAGGAAAATACATATTTATGCACACCATAAGAGCATCCACAGTTCGTTTGCTATATTATGCAAATATGCATATTTTAGCTTCGAGGGAGCTGCAGTCGTTTACTATTTATTCATAATTTTTCATAATCACTACAGTAAAATTCTATATATGAGAGACGATATAACAATATGCATATTATACATGACGAAACTTCAAGTTTTGTCCGATATATTTTATAATTTTTTTAACCATCAGAAAGTTTCGTCCGATCAAAATAGAGAAATTTTTTAAATTAATAAAACTCCGAAAATGTGAAAAACGTTGCGATTTAGAATATTTACTAAGTTACTTAATTAATTTAATAATTAATTAGTTAATTATACTTAATATACTAATTAGATCATTTAATAAATAATTAAGTTTTTTTTTGATGAATGGGAAAATAAATACATCGAGAAAGCAACAGAAAACTACATCCTGATGTGTTCTATCCTCATAGCATCAGCTAACAGGAAAGTAGAGACAGCAGGAGGACAAGAGTGCCAAAGTTTAACCCCATAATCCATAGTTGCTCCGAATTTAGCTAGCCAATCCGCGCAAGAATTAACTTCACGAAGAGAGTGGACAAACACTAAATCCCAAGAATTATGAGAGAGGGATTTAATGTAAGAAATAATAGGGGCATAAGGATGAGTATCATTAACCCCCTGTTCAATCAACGTAAGAGCAGATTTGGGATCAGATTCCCAAACCACTGCCTAATAAGCTTCATTCCAAGCTAAATGTAGGCCCTTAGCAATTGCTTGAAGCTCGGTGTTCAAATTAGTAATGGTACCACAGCTGCCTAAAAAGCCAATAAGCCAAGCACCTTCATGATTTCGGATCAAACCACCACAACCACTGCGCCCGGGATTACCAAGAGAGTTGCCATCTACCTTGATCTTAACAAAATTATCAAGAGGAAGGGACCAGCTAACCAATCTAGGATCACGACTAGAAGGAGCCGCACCAAAAAAGTCAGTCGAATCATGACTGAGCCGTCTAATGTTGTTCAAAATTCTCCAAGGTTCCCATTTGGTGTCATTGAACACCTCATCATTTCTAACCTTCCAAAGGAACCAACATCCGCAAATAAAAGAAGCTCCATTATCACTAAGCGCATGATGTTTGAAACAAAGTAAGGGATCATTACATGCAGAGGCCGAAGCTAAATTAAAATGCATAAGGTCGCATATGCTGCGAGCCCGAGAACAATCACGCAAAACATGTAAAAGAGTCTTCAGTTGCACCACATAAATGACAAGATGCATCTTGAGTGATAAGCTTATGGAACCTGAAACAATTAGTAGGTAGGCTGTTATGCATAATAAGCCACACAAAGTGTCTAAGATTCTGAGGTACTTTCAACTTCCAAATCCAAGACCAGCTATCTGAATTTGCGTTGGGCAGGTTCTTAAATAATTAGGTTTAATACACTTAACTAATTAGTTAGGGGGTTAATGGGTTATTAGTGTTTGAAAGTGACAGCTTCCCCCATCAAGTTTCGTCCGTGGGGATTTTTTTTTAAAATTTTTTTTTTCGCTCCGACGAAGGATCAAGTTTCGTCTGCCAATTTAAATTATTAAAATATTCAATTCAGCCAAAAAGAATATTTAAAAGTAATTTTTTCCACGGTCAAGTTTCGTCCGATCAAATTTTATTTCAACTCTGCTATTTTAGAGCATTTGATGACTGTAGGAAAATCTACTTCACTATATTTATTTTATACATTTTGCTATTTTACCTTTGACGATTGTGAATGCTCTAATCATCTTAATCTAAATGGAATTTAAGATTAAAAGAGTATAATTTATCAATCAAACTCATAATTGGAAATAATGAAAGTACTTCAAAAGAAAAACCCTATGCAAACAAGGATGGCCCTATTTGATATACCCAACCATTGTTTACACTTCTAAAGAATTTTTATATAAAAACAACAAACACAAATAAAATTAAACTCGGTCCAAATTGGGAGGTGGATGTTGATGTCTAACGGAGTCAAGATAATTGGAACACCACTCAATTAGAAATTCTAATGGGCCAATCGTGACTTGTTTGAGGCTCAGGTTCTCTTGATCTCGTAGTCATTGTCACACCCACTGTGGAACCTTTGTTATAATGAGTTGTCACACTTTATAGTTAGGGGCATTGATAATTCTGTAAAGAGGTTGAGAAAGAAAGGAAGATCGCAAATAAATGATCGAGCATTAATGATGAGAAATGCAAGTGTCGGACGTGTGAAGGAGATAATAAGCAAAGCGAGTATGACTATACATACATGAGTTTTTATTCTAAATATATATTATAAATGCATTGGGGGTTCACTTCTCACGTAAAGACATCTTTTAGTGAGAAGTGAGCCCCAATGCATTTATAATGTATGTTTGGGGTAAAAACTCATATATGTCTAGCATTTTGCTAAGCAATAATTCTCTTTAATAACCTCAAAAAAAAATAATTCTCTTTAATTTTTAGTTGCAACTTTAAAAAAAAGTAGCATAACTGTATCGATCATTCAATTTTTGTTTTCTGTTCCTTTAATCGATACTGGATTTTTCTAGTTAAGATATCGGACATCTGATTTTGTGGCGTTATTTTTCTTGCGCGGACTTTGAATTGCGCGTTGAACGTGGTTGATTCCTTATATGAACATGTGCACTAGAGAAAATATTTGAGCTTTGAATTATAAAATCTCAACTCCAGTCAAGAATTAATGAATTAATGAAACATAAAGAAAACTATATTCTAGCAGGCTTGAAGAATTGAACTTTCATTATCTAAAATTTTCATCTAATTCTGTTGCATTTAATTGAGTTTATTATATCTAAATAATTGCACCCAAAATTTTTGGATTCATGAACTAGATTTGATTGGATTAGTTCCCCGAAAAGAAAAAAAACATTTGATTGGATTTATTGATTGACATTGAATATGTCGGAATTGAGATTTATAGAGGGGTGGGAGAGGGTTTAGATGTGGGGGAGGAGCATGAGAGGGAGAGAATGCGGCAGAGAGGGGGAGAGAGCCGAAAGTGATACCGGAGAAGGAGCATGAAGGGTTGAGTGAGTTTTTGAATTGGGAGAGAATGGAATCATGATTGAAGAGGATGATGATGATTAATATAAAGGATAAACTAAGTAAAGGGTAGTTAAGTCATTAAAATAAAATAATAGTGTCACGTAATTGCATGTGATGTCTAAATTGACGGAGTAGGGTAAAGTGCCTAACAAATATGATGGAAGTATGGTCAAATGCCAAAAGATACTTCTGGGTAGGCTCCGGTACAAATAGAGAAAAACTCAGTAGAGTTGAGTGAAAGTTATCTTAATATTTATAAGAGAGACTGTATTATACTAGTTTTTAGTTACCCGTGCATGTTCAGCTGGTTCCCTTCCTACCTTTTTTTTGTCTTTTCAGCTATTGATTTTTTCTACTACAATATGATTAATATTCAAATTACATCTATGTAGAGTAATGCTTGAGCCACTACCAATTTCACTACCATTCTCTTCACTACCTTAGGTGGCATACTCCTATTGGAAAGTTCTCCCACCTACTCTATCTTTCCCTACCTATTGGAGTGTGCCACTTAAGGTAGTGAAGAGAAATGTAGTGAAATTGGTAGTGGATGTAGCATTACTCATCTATATATTATACTAATAGGAGAGAGAGTGTTAACCTCTCTCCTTTCTCTATTTTAAAGTAAAGAAAGGAGAGCAAAAGGAGAAATTCACATTAATTAACATGTGCAGTACGCACATTTTCATTATAAAAAAAAATATAAAAGCCTCAAATCTATAAACCTGGAACTTAATTACTAGAACTGTGCATTGCTAATTAAGTGTTTGATAAAATGCCTATGTAGCACACAATGTGTGTGAAAAAATAGTTTTGAAAAGTTTTGCTTAACTAAATCAATTGTATTTATGTATGGTGTATATATTAATTTTTGAAACTCTAATTTACTACCACATTTTAATTTTCAATTTCTAATTTGTGTTTTTGAAATCCTGAAATTTGAATTTGGAGAAGAGTACGGGTTGAAGATGGGGATGACTGTGGTATCGGGTCCAAGAATGATATTTGGTAAGTGATATGGCTAAAAATGGGGTTAAATCGGAACCGTTCAAAGTGGGCACGAATCTTGAAGTCGCAGGGGCAGGATGGTAGTTTCATTCGCAGACGGGTCCGAATTGGGTACCGGGTCTCTTCTATGGGACCCGCTGGCCCATGAACGGATATGGTTGGTAGAGAATGGGTCTCAACTCGTTAGGGACCAGATCAACAGGATAGGAGCAGATCCTGGCTTGTCCCTATCTTGAGGGGATGGTTGTAACCAACCCCAGCCAACTACACCGGGAAGTAGGGATTCACCCTTATCCTGAAAAAGATCTCCTTGGCGACTATAAAAACCCCCCTACCTCCTACTATTGAAGGTGATCACACTTTGCATACTTGAGCTCTATTCTCTTCATTTTTTCTGTGTATTGACTTTAGCGTCGGAGGGTTCGTCGCCGGGATCCATCCCGGTGTTTCGAACGGTTGTGCAGGTCAGCGGGAGCACCTAGGAGACAACATATCATCAAAGAAGAAGAAGGGTTCCGCCTGTTCGAGTTCCTCACGAACCTACAAATCTCATCTATTGCCCCCACACCAGAATCCAGCGGCAACAGATTGGCACCGTCTGTGGAAAACTTCTCGACAAAGCAACCCAACCTTCCTCTTTCCACTAAAGTCACTTCCAACAATGCCTCCCAAGAAGAGACCCGCAAACTCCAACCGTAGGACGACCTCTTCTCATCCCCCTCCTCCTCTTACGCAGGGGGATGTCCCTCCTCCAAACCAACTGACCCAGCAGCTCGATACGCTGGCTCCGCAGTCCACTCAGCAGCCTTTGGGACCCCAAGCCACAGTGGAGGAACACTCTCGACGAAGCCGCCACAAGCAACCTATCCATCAGGTTCGAGTCTCCATCCACAATGCCGACACTGATTCCATGGCTTCCTATACTCCCCCACTCCAAAGGATCTGCGGAACGTGATAAACAATCGGCAGACCGAGCACGGACCCGATCTTTGTACCCATCTGGATGAGAGGCGGGCCCAAGAGGCAAACCATCGCTGCGAGCATACCAGGGATCGTTTGCCATGCCGATCCAACCAGGGAGGGTCCAACTCTCCCCGCAGGCAAAGAAAGTCTCCCCAACGTCACCCAAGACAGAGCCGCTCTTCGGCAGGCCGCCCTGTGCCTCGGGCCCATCATGAGCAGGAGGCCCCCATCACAAGGGCGGAATTTCAGCAATTCCAGCAATTCCAGGAGGTAGTCCTCCGGGCTCTCAACACTGCCCCCAACAATGGCCATAGGGCTCCCAGTCCTCCGCCAGATCCTCACCATCCTCGCCGCTCCCGAAGCCCTAGGCCTATTGCGAGCCATCGCCGCCCTTCTCCCAATCACCACCGCCGCTCCCGAAGTCTGCATCCTACTCCGAGTCACCCTCGTCGCTCAGTCAGTCCACCACCTACTCTGAGCCATCACCGGCGCAGCTCAGCCCTCCTCGACATGAGGATGAGTCTCGAGGCTCGGCCAGGCAAGACCGAAGGGAGGACTCGGTCTACCGTTGTCTCCACAAGATGGAGAGGCACCTTGGCCAGCTCAACCGAGACGAAGAGCGACGGCTAAGGGACCTTCGTCTAAGCAGGCCCCCATTCTTCCGCGCCATCATGGAGGCTCCAGTTCCCGAAAACTTCAAGCCTCCACATTTCGAGACCTATACCGGGGAGTTGGACCCCGCAGACCACATTGAGAGTTTCAAAACTCTCATGATGATCCACCATGCATCCGACTCCGTCCGTTACAAGACCTTCCCGGCCACACTTAAGGCTTGCACCAGCATCTATCTTCTCCTTTGACCAGTTCGAAGGTCTTTTCCTGATGCACTTCATGAGCAGTCGCCGCGCCGAGAAGACAGGCGACATCCTACTATTCCTCAGTCAAAAGAAGGGCAAACGACTGAGAGACTATGTCAAGCGCTTCACTGCTGAATCCAGGTCCATTGCTTCCTTGGAACCCTCGGTCGCCACCATCGCCTTCCAGTCCAACATCCTCAATGCTGACCTCAGGGCGTCCATCGCCAAGAAGCCCCCTCGGGACTTCTCAGAGCTCCTGCTTCAGAGCGAGAAGTACATCTGAGCAGAAGAAGCTGTCCGCCGCCTCACCTTCGAGGCCTCGTCTTTCGCAAACAAGCTGAAGGGTGCAGAAGAAGGAGCTAAGAAGCTCCAAAAAGACAATGGGGGTCAGCGGCCTCCTCCTCCTCGGTTCGAGAAATTCACTCCGCTTAACGCAAGTGTATCTACTATCCTCATGGAGATCGGGAGCGATAACCTCCTACTGCCTCCCCAAAGATGAATACTCCCGAAAAGAAGAGGGACCAGAGTAAGTGGTGCCGTTTCCATCGGGACCACGGACACAACACCGACGAATATCGGGCCCTCAAGGACGAGATTTAGGCTCTCATCCAGATAGGGTAGCTCAACCGGTTCGTAAGGAGGGACCGAGCCGATCCGCCCCCGCCACCTAGGGGGCTAACAAGCGAACTGAGCAGCGCACGGAGACCCCGGAGGCCGAAGTAGAAGGCATCTTGCACCTGATACACGGAGGACCAATAGGGGGAGATTCCAACTCCTCCCGAAAAGCCTTCGTATGGGAGGTTAACTCCGTGCAAAGCCATCCTCCTCCAAAGGGCCTCGGAGTTCCGGTGACGTTCTCCGATAGGGACCTGGAGGGCATCCACACGCCCCACCTCGTCATCAATCTTTGAATAGCAAACTTCGAAGTTCGTCGCGTCTTGGTAGACAATGGCAGCTCCGTCAACATCCTTTTCTTGGAGGCCTACAAAGGTCTTCCGCTATCGAGGGACCGGCTCAAACCCGCAGGCTACACTCTCCACAAGTTCACTGGGGTCCCGGTTACGGTCGAGAGAATTATAACCCTCGACATAACGACTGGAAAGGCCCCGGCAACTCGCACGGAGCCAATGGACTTCATGGTTCTCGATGTCAAGGTCGCCTATAATGTGATCCTGGGTAGACCAGGTTTGGCCGTGCTTCAAGCCATCCCTTAAGCCTATCACATGAAGTTGAAGTTCCCCATGCCCTCAAGAGTGGGAGAAGTTAGGGGAAGCCAAGAAGCGGCTCGAAAGTGCTATATGACCTCAATGGGGGTCCAGTTCTCTCTTTGGAAGTGCTCGAACTGCCTTTGGAAGGCGGTCAGACTATTTCTGAGCCCTTGGACGAGTTGGAGGAAATGGCCTTCTACGAAGAAGAACCCATTAAGACGTTCTGCGTCAGCAAGGCTCTCTCCCCCTCCATTAAGCAAGACATATCCCGGTGCATAAGGGAGAATCACGACCTCTTCACCTGGACTGCAGCAGACATGCACGGGATCTCAGAGGAGCTCTCGATGCACCGTCTGAGCGTCACCCTGGGGGTCAAGCCTGTCCAATAGAAGAGGTAGAAGTTTGTCCCAGAGAGGCAACAGGCGATCAAGGCGGAGGTTGAGAAACTCCTCAACGCCCGCTTTATTTAGGAGGTGAACTACCCTGAGTGGCTATCCAATGTGGTGATGGTCAAGAAGGCCAATGGGAGTTGGAGAATATGCATTGACTTTACCGATCTCAACAAGGCATGCCCGAAGGATCCTTTCCCTCTTTCCAGCATCGACGCCCTGATCAATGCGACCTCCGGGTACGAGCTCCTCAGTTTTATGGACGCCTTCTCAGGGTACAACCAAATCAGGATGTTCCCTCCCGACATCCCAAAGACCTCGTTCGTGATGGACCAAGGCCTCTATTACTGCCGTGTTATGCCATTCGGCTTGAAAAATGTGGGAGCTACCTATCAGCTCCTTGTGAATAGGGTCTTCCAAGATCAAATTGGCCGAAACATGGATGTCTACATCGACGACATGTTGGTCAAGAGCACCCGAGGGCAAGAGTACTGTAACGCCCCGCACTCAACTCGTATGCACACAATTAACTAAATTCTAACCACGCCCACCACAGGCTGCCTCAAAAGGGTGTCTGGACGATTGGTAACCTTTCTCATTGGCTAATCCTATATAGTTCTCTTTCCTTCCCTTTGTACCACCGATGTGGGATTAAATCCCCAAGGGTCAACCCCGGTCAAACATACCCACCATCACACTTCTTCATAATTTCATTCATTAGTCAACTAGTCAACATTACACCACATGCACACTTTTCCTCCATTCCTTCCACGTCATTCACAATCCATCCATTCCTTTCCTTTATTATTTAGTATATATATACACTATATATACTATACTATATACTATATATACATATATCTATACTCTCTAGAAATACGGGGTCTCACATTCGACTAGAGAAATACGGGGTCTCACATTCGACGCAATATGTGTGTATGAGATGCGTAAGACCCTAGGAGAGTAGCGATTAGGAGACAAGTCTACATTCGACTAGAAAGGCGATCCTGTACTAGATTGTACGTCATGTATTCAGCGAGGACGCTGAATTCTTAAGAGGGGGTGAATGTGAGACCCCGTATTTCTAGAGAGTATATATATATATATATATATATATATATATAGTATAGTATATATAGTGTATATATATACTAAATAATAAAGGAAAGGAATGGATGGATTGTGAATGACGTGGAAGGAATGGAGGAAAAGTGTGCATGTGGTGTAATGTTGACTAGTTGACCAATGAATGAAAATATGAAGAAGTGTGATGGTGGGTATGTTTGACCGGGGTTGACCCTTGGGGATTTAATCCCACATCGGTGGTACAAAGGGAAGGAAAGAGAAATATATAGGATTAGCCAATGAGAAAGGTTACCAATCGTCCGGACACCCTTTTGAGGCAGCCTATGGTGGGCGTGGTTAGAATTTAGTTAATTGTGTGCGTACGAGTTGAGTGCGGGGCGTTACAAGTACACCCTCGATCTTTAAGAAGCCTTCGGGGTGCTCAGGAGGCACAATACGAGGCTAAACCCGAACAAGTGTGCGTTCGATGTCTCATCGGACAAATTTTTGGGGTTTATGGTCAGCCAGAGAGGCATAGAGTCCAACCTCGAAAAGATCTAAGCCATTCTCAAAATGGCTCTCCCTCCAACGTCAAAGAAGTACAGAGGCTGACAGGACGCCTCGCCACGATCGGGCGGTTCCTCTCCAAGTCTGGGGAAAAGTGCCTCCCCTTCTTCAAAGCCCTCAGGGGGGGCTAAAAGCTTTGAGTGGGGACAGCAGCAACAGGAGTCCTTCGACAAGCTGAAGGAGTATTTGGCCAACCCCCGCTCCTAAGTAAACCAACATCTGGGGAGGTTCTCTACCTCTATCTCGCAGCTTCGGAGCAGATGCTCGGCGTGGTCCTTGTGAGGGAAGAGGATAAGACGCAGAAGCACATCTATTACGTGAGTAAGGTGCTCCGCGATACCGAACTTCGTTATCCGAAGCTAGAGAAGATGGCTCTCGCCCTGGTCATGGCAGTCCAAAAGCTCGACCCCTACTTCCAATCTCATTCAGTGGTCGTCCTTACCGACCAACCGCTGAAACAAGTTCTCCACAAACCTGAGACTTCCGGGCGGCTCATGAAGTGGTCTATCGAGTTGAGTCAGCATGACATTAGCTACCAGCCCAGAACGGCAATAAAGGCCCAAGCTCTGGCCGAGTTCATCGTGGAGAACACCATCCCCAACTCATGCGAATCGCCTGCCGACCCCTCTGTCTGGACCATTTACGTGGATGGGTCCTCCTGCACTGATGGAAGCGAGGCTGGCATCATCCTAACTGGCCCCGACACTTTTGTCTTTCAGTACTCCCTCCGCCTCAACTTCCCAGTGTCAAACAATGAGGCAGAATATGAGGCCCTCATAGCGGGGCTCTGCTTGGCTTGCAAGGTGGGTGTCGAGTGCGTAAGGGTCTTCAGCGACTCCCAGTTAGTGGTCAATCAGGTGTCCAGGGAGTACGAGGCGAGAGACAACCGCATGGCTAGGTACTTGGCAAAGGTGAGGGAGCTTCTAGCTCTATTCAAAGATGTTCAACTCCAGCGGGTTCCCCGAGAGAAAAACGCGCAAGCGGATGCCCTCTCTTAGCTCACCTCCTCGTCTCTCCAAGGTCTAGAACGGACTGTCTTGATAGAGGTCATTCTCAAACCAAGTATTGATGAAGACGGCTCGGAGCCAATGGAAGCCTACCACCTAACACTTGGGAAAAACTGGATGAAGCCCCTCCTCGAGTACCTCCGGGACGGAGTCCTTCCCGAAGATCCGAAAGAAGTAAGGAGGATCAGGACACGAGCAGAGTGGTACACATTCCTGGACGGGGTCATGTACAAACGCTCCTACACCCAGATCGACGGTCGGCCCTATCTGAGATGCCTCTCTCCGGAGGAAGCGCTCTACACCCTAAAGGAGGCCCATGATGGTCTATATGGCGCACACGTGGGAGCGAGATCCCTTGCCCGGAAGCTCTTGAACTATGGCTACTTCTGGCCCACCCTACTAAGTGACTCCGAGGAGTACGTCCGCCAGTGCGACTCCTGCCAGAAGTTTGCCCCAATCTGTCACCTGCCCCAAGCACAACTTACTTCCTTGGCAAGTCCAATCCCCTTCGCAATGTGGAGGATGGATTTGCTCGGACCCTTCCCTCCAGTACTAGGCCAGCTGAAGTTCCTCGTGGTAGAAATAGACTACTTCTCAGAATGGATAGAGGCTGAGCCTCTTTTAACAATAACCGAGCACAAGGTGCAGAAGTTTTTTGGAAGAACATTGCCTGTCGGTTCGGGATGCCTCGTATCCTTATAACCGACAACGGGACCCAATTTACAGGGGTGGCCTTTCGCGACTTTTGCACCGATCAGGGAATTCAGCAGCGGTTCTCTTCTAAAGCGCACCCCTAGTCCAATGGCCAGGCGGAGAACGCGAACCGTCAAATCCTCTCTGGCTTGAAGAAGAGGCCGGCTGGATAAGTCCACTAAGGGGCTATGGATCGAACAACTCCCCAATGTGCTTTGGAACTAATGCACCACAAAAAGAGCTCCAACGGGAGAGTCTCCTTTCAACCTCACGTACGGATCCGAAGCTCTCATCCCATTGGAGGTGGGCCTGCTTTCACCTGGACTCATAGCCTACAATGAAGTGCAGAATACGTATCAGCTTCGCAACTGCCTAGACCTCATAGACGAGGTTCGTGAGAAAGCCGCAATCCACCAAGAGAGCTACCGTCGTAGGATTACTCAAGCTTACAACAGAGAGTATGACCCACCAACTTAAAGGAGGGGGACTTAGTGCTGAGAAAGTTTTCAATCTCCGATCCAAGCAAGCGAGGCAAGCTGGCACCCAATTGGGAAGGACCTTATATGATCACACTTTGCATACTTGAGCTCTTTTCTCTTCACTTTTTCTGTGTATTGACTTGAGCGTCGGAGGGTTCGTCGCCGGAATCCATTCCGGTGTTTCGAACGGTTGTGCAGGTCAGCGGGAGCACCTAGGAGAAAGCATATCATCAAGGAAGAAGAAGGGTTCCGCCTATTCGAGTTCCTCACGAACCTACAAATCTCATCTATTGCACCCACACCAGAATCTAGCGTCAATAGTAAGGATGTAGGTGGCGGAGTGTAGGGTGAGGCGAAAGGAGAAGTGAAGGAGGATGTTGGAGAAAGGGACGTCACTGCGGTTGAAGACAGCGGAAACACGAGATATGAAGGATATGGCATCTGATAGGGTGTGATTTTGGGAGGGGGAGGAGAGGGAGGGGAGGGTTGAGATGAGGCGGGTCAATGCCTGCGAGTTGCTGTTCAGGATGTATACAAATGCCGGATGTTAGCGTATTTTTTAAGGTAAATTTCACTAAACTATTCACATGAAAAATTAATTTCTCTCAATTTTTTCACACTTTTTTAAAGATTCATATAATTTTATGAGCCCATTAAAATTATTTTAGTCTGTGCAATTTGCACATGGTAACACTAGTAGTTAATTATAGTAACTAAATTCAAAGCATTTTGAGCGAATGTTACATAATTTTCTTCTATGTAACTCTGTTCAATTAATAGGTTGTTTGTTTGCAAGTAAGTGAAGAAAAAGAAGAAGCGGAAAATAAGGATTTTGGCCAGATCTTTGGTTTGTTTGCAAGTAAGTGGCAAAGTAACCCACTTCCTTTACTGATGTCATGATTAGGTGGCAGTGGATTTGGGCCAATTTATTTTCCTTCTCAAAATCTCGGATTACAGCGGAATAGCACTGTAGCACCCTGAATTTTCAATATGATATCTCAGAAATACGGGGTACAATTTCTAGCATCAACCTCAATTGTAATAGTAAACATAGCCAAAAATACAGATAAAATTTTTCAACTTTTATTACATTAATTCTTTACAAAACATAGCGGAAAACAAACACCTTGAATTGCAAACCTGTTCTTTTACAATACATTCTTTTACAATTTACATAAGCCATAACATCAATTCTAGCACAAGCATTCAAATCCAAAGCTATAGGTACCTATCTGTAAAACATGAGGCTAGAGATAACCCTAACCCCCAAAACTATAGGGGTCAGCCATAACGGTGTGAGTGACATAAAATAAATGCAACATAAATAAAACATAAGACATAGAATCATAAACAACATGTATTAACAGTAAGAATAAAATGAAATAAGAAATAACAATAGATAAAATATGGAAACATCAAGTGAAACTAAACTAAGTGTCAAGTGTAGAAAAGCAGGAAACAACATGCATAAAACCAAGTCAAGAAAACACCAATGCTATATGCTGACTTTCTAATGCATACTTGTCAGATTCTATGCATCCCACTCTATATAGGTTCGGTGCAAGCCCTTAACATTCTCCACTTGATATGGTTTAATCCTTCGTTATGCAACTAACTCTACTACGATGACTACTATGAGATATAGATAAACTGTGAGTATTATCCCACGTCCCGATAATTCCGGAGGTCAATCTCTATCCACAGATAATTCCGGAGACTATTTCACTCACACTTGGGAATCTTTGAGAATACCCCACACCGCAAGCTATGGCGCCTCATCACACATACCCCATGAGCGTCGCCTCGACCCCGATAATTCCGGAAATCAATCCCACACCACAGTAATTCCGGAGACTATTTCACTCACACCTCGATAATTCTGGAGATTATCTCACACCGCAAGCCATACTGAGGTCCATAACCCATGTTCTCATTTCATCATATCACCAACTAGTGTCTATCCTTATCTTGTTAAGTTAATTAATTAATTACGAATCTCTTAGAGTTGGTGTACCCTACCGAACTTAACTCAACTGATCAACAACAAAGCCATAACTGGCCAAACCACAAAATCTCAACTGCCGGTATCTAGGGTCCTACACACCCTCTAGAGACTCACAACTCAACTATCAACACAAAATAAATCTTTCCTTATAGTCACTTCATATCAGTGTTAATTTACTCACAGAAATTCATTCATTCATATTGTTTGTATATGAGTGTGTATATATATATATATATATATATATATATATATATATATATATATATATGAGGTCCTCTTACTGAATAGAAGTGTGCATATGAGTGTATATGATCTCTTCACTGAAATGAAGTCACTACAAAAGATACTGCTTTTACCGGCGATTATTCCCCGGCGTTTTACTAGTAGCGCCGGGGTAGGGAGTGAGTAGGAATTGGGCGCCAGATGGGATGGTCATACACCGGCGGTCGATTTAAAACGCCGGCGTATGTTAGTATTCACCGGCATTTTACTTAAACACGCCGGTGAAGTTTATTATTCACCGGCGTTTTTTATTATAAACGCCGGCGAATATACGGACACATTCACCGGCGTGTCCAATTAAAACGCCGGTGAATAACTGGGATAAAACCCGCGAACCCTAATCTTTCGCTCGCCATTTTCCCAATACCCAAAAAAAAAAAAAGAAAGAGGCGCTTCGTTTCCCTCCTTCCTCACTCTACTTCCCGCGCGTTTGCCTCCGCCGCTTCGTCCTCTTCGACGGCCTTCGACCTTTCGAAATCGTCCCTTCTTCCCTTCGTCCTTTTCGATTTCCCTCTTCCCTCTCTCTATTTGGAGGTGAATCGGCGGTCGCCCCGCTCTCTCTCTCTCTCCTACGCCCCCGCCCTCGTCGCCCCGCTCCCTCTCTCCCTCTTCGGTATGATCTCTTGATTTCCCTTATTTTCCAAAAAAAGCAGCTTTTTCAGTTTATTCATCTTGATTTCCTTAACATGAACGGTTTAGTTGAGATGAAGAATTAATAGAAAAATATATGCTTAGATAATGGAAATTTTCATCTTCTTTTACTGTTAATGAAGCTGATTTCATGCATCTGATTGTCTTAATGGCATGTTTGTTTTTTTACCAAAAATGGGTTCACTGTGAACTGAGGATGCTCTAGGTACGTATGCCAATATCCTCTGGCCGGATATGCACAACAATTGGATTTTAGATTTAGTTGGGCACAGTGAATTAGTAGAGCAACATATAATCTCACATAATGGGAAATTTTCATTTTCAGATACTGTTAAAGTAACCTGATTGCAATCTTTGGCATGGTTTTTTAACACAAAATGGGTTCACTTCCAAACTAAGTATGCTGCTAGCATACCCATTTTCTTTCACTGTTAATGAAGCTGATTTCATGCATCTGATTGTCTTCTTGGCATGCATGTTTTTTTACCCAAAATGGGTTCACTGTGAACTGAGGATGCTATAGGTACGTATGTCAAAATCCTCCGGCCGGATATGCACAACAATTGGATTTTAGATTTAGTTGGGCTAAAGAAGTAGTAGAGCAACATATAAGCTCAGATAATGGGAAATTTTCATTTTCAGATACTGTTAAAGTAACCTGATTGCAATCTTTGGCATGGTTTTTTAACACAAAATGGGTTCACTTCCAAACTAAGTATGCTGCATAGCATCCCCATTTTCTTTCACTGTTAATGAAGCTGACTTCATGCATCTGATTGTCTTCTTGGCATGCATGTTTTTTTACCCAAAATGGGTTCACTGTGAACTGAGTATGCTATAGGTACGTATGCCAAAATCCTCCGGCCGGATATGCACAACAATTGGATTTTAGATTTAGTTGGGCTAAAGAAGTAGTAGAGCAACATATAAGCTCAGATAATGGGAAATTTTCATTCTCAGAAACTGTTAGAGAAGCTGATTGCCATCTTAGGCATGATTTTTTAACAAAATGGGATCACTTCCAAACTAAGTATGCTGCTAGCATCCTCATTTTCTTTCACTGTTAGTGAAGCTTATTTTCATGCATCTGATTGTCATCTTGGCATGTTTTTTTTGCTCCAAATGGGTTCGCTGTGAACTGAGGATGCTATAGGTACGTATGCCAAAATCCTCCGGATACGCACAACAATTGGGTTTTAGATTTAGTTGGGCTGAAGAAGTAGTATAGCAACATATAAGCTCAGATAATGGAAAATTTATCATTTTCAAATACTGTTAAAGTAACCTGATTGTCAATCTTTGGCATGGTTTTTTATACCAAAATGGGTTAACTTCCAATCTAAGTATGCTGCTAGCATCCCCATTTTCTATTTTTGTTGTTAGTGAAGCTTATTTTCAGCATCTGATTGTCATCTTGGCATGTTTTTTTTACCAAAATGGGTTCACTGTGAACTGAGGATGGTATAGGTACGTATGCCAAAATCCTCTGGCCGGATATTGGGCTACAATTGGGTTTTAGATTTAGTTGGGCTGAAGAAGTAGTAGAGCAACATATAAGCTCAGATAATGGGAAATTTTTCATTTTCAGATACTGTTAAAGTAACCTGACTGCAATCCTTGGTATGGTTTTTTAACAAAATGGGTTCACTTCCAAACTAAGTATGCTGCATAACATCCCCAGTTTCTTTCACTGTTAATGAATTGAAGCTTATCCCATGCATCTGATTGTCATTTTGGCATGTTTTTTTGACCAAAATGGGTTCACTGTGAACTGAGGATGCTATAGCTCTATGCCAAAATCCTCCGGCTATGTACAACAATTGGTTCACTCTGAAAAATATATGCTTACATACTAGACATTTTCATTTTTCTTTTACTGTTTCTTTTGTTTAGTATTATTATTATTATTATTATTATTATGAGATAAGTGATTATTAGTAGTCATGAACAGAATAGTTCATGAGTCATCAGATCTTCTTGTTACCGTAGTTACAGCACGACGCGCTCATTATTCGGCCGATTCCTCTTCATCAGCAAAATACCCTTTACCATCATCATCTCCTTGAACGGAAAGCCAAATACAGGGGAGACTATAGTCGATTTTTTTTTATGCTCGAACACAGGGTGTGCGATAAAATACCACTAAGGTGGTTGTGATCATTTCCACAAAAGGTCGTTTAGGGTTTGGTGAATAGAGTAGATTGTGTTAAGATGTAGTTTTTTTTTGTACATTTTTTGGAGCCACAATTTCTTTATTTTACAGTTAAAGATTATATCGTTTATTTATTTGCAGCTAGGGATGGTTTTCAAATAGGTGAAATTTAATATACAAAATGCCTTTTACTGTTATTACTATTTAATATATCAAATTTTAATTTCAGACTGTGTGCTATTGATATAATGGATAGAAGTTGGATTAGTAAACCACGATTATCCAAGGAGTACCGTGATGGTATTAAAGATTTTATTATCTTTGCCAAACGACATTCCCGTGATCCCAACCTAATCCTTTGTCCATGCCTCCGCTGTACAAATTGTATGCTGAGGACATGTGACGTAGTACATACACACTTGGCTGTCAACGGTTTTCTTCAAGGGTACACAAGGTGGTTTTGTCATGGAGAGGATCATACGGCAGCTCCTGTTCGTCCGGTTGTATTAGAAAATGAAGCTGAGCCCTTAGTGAACGAAGACTTAAGCGTTCCCGATGAGATGCATGCTTTGTTACAAGATGCCATGGGGATTCATAATGTTCATTTCCACACCAATGACCCAACAACCGAAGTTCACAATGAGTCAACAGAAACAAACCAGATTGGTGGTGGGGTGGACGAGGAAATGTCTGGCCCCACCCCTGAAAATAATAAGTAGCAAGAATCCTTCGCTAAGTTACTTGAAGATGCTAGTACTCCGTTGTACCGCGACTGCACCAAATTTTCTAAGTTCTCATTCATTGTCAGACTATTTCAGATTAAATGTTTAAACGGATGGTCTGCTAAGTCCTTCACTATGCTACTTGAATTGTTGAATGAAGCATTTTCTGAAATCTGTATTCCAAACTCAGCCTATAAAATTAAAAAATTCCTAAGTTCTCTCGATCTAGGATATGAGAAGATAGCAGCATGTCCAAATGACTGTATGCTTTTCACGAGTGGTAAGGAAAGTCTGGAGAATTGCGAAGTGTGTGGTTCTTCGAAATGGAAAGAAAGACCAAATCAAGACGAGGGAGCCAGTGGATCTACTAAGCGAAGTAGGAAAAAGAAGCCTGCCAAAATATTGCGTTACTTTCCTCTGATTCCTAGGCTACAAAGGTTGTTTATGTCTACGAAAACTTCTTCTGATATGAAATGGCATGCTGAAGGTCGCACTAATGATGGGATTCTTAGACATCCTGCTGATTCTCAATCTTGGAAAAAATTTGATGAAAGATATCCTGATTTTGCGGAAGATTCTCGAAATGTGAGACTTGGAATAGCTAGTGATGGTTTCAACCCTTTCAGGCAAATGAGTAGTACATACAGCATATGGCCGGTTGTGTTGATACCATAAAATTTGCCGCCTTGGAAATGCATGAAGCAGTCCTCATTTATTTTGTCCATGATAGTTCCTGGACCGAAAGGTCCTGGAAATGATATAGATGTGTACCTACAACCGTTAATAGATGAACTTCAGAAGTTGTGGGTGGGCGTTCCAACCTATGATGCTGTGGCTAAAGAAACATTTTCTCTTCGTGCCGTGTTGTCTTGGACAATCAATGATTTTCCAGCATATGCAAATTTATCTGGATATAGTACTAAAGGACGTTATGCATGTCCATGTTGTGCTGACCAAACTAGTTCAAGGTGGTTGTACAATGGCAGAAAGTTTTGCTATATGGGTCATAGGAGATGGTTGCCTGACACACATATATTTCGGGCAGAGGCAGCGACATTTGATGGCACCGACGAGTGGGAACATGCTCCTGGGTCTTCTTCTGGATCAGATATTTTGAGGCGGGTAGATGGTCATCAATTCAGATATGGAAAAGAACCAGAAGTCAGGACAAAGGGCAAGAAAAGGGCAAGGCCGGAGCAAGGTGAGGAGACCGATCTATATGGCGAAGATGAGGATCAAAACTTGACGAGTTTAGGTGCATGGAAGAAGAAGAGTATTTTCTTCAAGTTGCCGTATTGGGAATTCAACTTACTGCGACATAATTTAGATGTGATGCATATCGGAAAAAATATTGGTGAGAATTGTATAGGAACAGTTATGGGAGATGATCGGAAGACAAAGGACAATCTCAAGAGCCGACTTGATTTGAAGTCAATGGGCATCCGACATGAGTTGCACCCAGAAGAATTGCCGAACGGGAAAGAACTCCTACCTCCTGCAATCTATTCAATGTCAAAATCGGAGTTGGAGTTGTTTTGCAAAGTACTACTTGAACTTAAAGTCCCCGATGGCTATTCTTCTAACATGGCAAGATGTGTCAACTTTAAAGAGAAGAGGCTTCAGGGTCTAAAGTCACACGACTACCACATCGTAATGCAAGATCTCCTTCCTGTGGCCCTAAGGTCTTCAATGTGTGAGCAAGTCACTACTGTCCTGAAAGATCTTTGTAGCATATATAAAGGTATTTGCTCAAGAATGCTTCGTGTTGAAGATCTGGACCAATTGGAGCAGCAGGCGGCATTGACACTTAGTAAAATGGAGATGATATTTCCTCCATCGTTCTTCACTATTATGATTCACTTGATAATCCACCTTGCTGGTGAAGCCAGAATCGGCGGTCCTATTCACTATCGGTGGATGTACCCCATTGAGAGGTAAAATAATTCATTCATCTTACGAAATTGAATTTTCAAAAGCTCATTTCTTTTAATCCCCTAATCCGCTCTAGTTTATTAATTGTACATGTTCAGGTACCTATACCGGCTAAAGGGTTATGTGAAAAATAGAGCATATCCTGAAGGGTCAATAGCCCAGGGATATCTATCAGAGGAGTGCTCACATTTTTTTTCCAGGTATTTTCCTGGTGTGGAGACATCTTCCAGTAGACTACGTAGAAATCCAGACATTTCCAACCTTGATGGTGCGCAATATCTTTTTGATACCGCTGGCACTACTGTTGGTAAAGTTGATGCATTTGAGCTCGATAGCTTAGCATGGGAACAGGCACATCGATATGTGCTAGACCATCATGCATCAGTGGAACCATTTCGAAAGTAAGTTGCTTTTGAATTTAAATCGAATACAGTGAAAACCGCGGAGTTCGATATTTTTGATACTTTTGTTATTCCTAATTTCAATTGCTTGTTTTTTAGCGAATTTGTCAGGGACATCAAACGAAGGGCTAGACCAAGAAGACTACCACCACGTGAACAAAACAAACTGATGAATGAAAAATTTCATAAGTGGTTTGAATCTCATGTAGGTGAACTACAGTTATGCAAGTTAATCTTTATTATATCTACATTTTCTATGGTGTTGATACGATTTGCGCAAAATTAATAGGTACATTCTTTGGGTCCTGAAGGTGCGTCATCTGAAATACAAGTACTTGCCAAAGGTTCCTATCAGATGGTCAAAAGATACGGAGGATACATATTCAATGGTTTTAGATTTTGTACTAAGGATCGTGAATGTAATTTGAAGTCTCAAAATAGTGGAATGGTAGTGACGTCTAAGACTAGAAGTTATGCTTCCAAATCGGACACGAGGCCTGTAGATGGAGATCTCGACTACTATGGAGTGCTCACGGATATCATTGAGTTGAATTATTTTGGCCATTTCCGTGTTGTCTTATTTCGTGGGGATTGGGCTGAGTTTGATAGGAATTTTGCTAACAACAAGGACAAGCTTGGCTTCACAGTTGTAAACTTCTCAAAATTGATTCATATCGGTACACACATTAGCCATGAGCCATTTGTGTTTCCATCTCAAGTGCAACAAGTGTTCTACATTGAAGATCCAACCCTGCCAAAATCGTATGTGGCTATCCCTATGCAACCAAGAGATGTATTCCAACTGGGCGATACTTCAGACGATGAAGACAGTGAAGACATGAACAGTTACATTGCTTCTGAGTTTCCTGTGTTTGATGTAAACACAACCGATGTTGGAATTTGCGGGACTTGGCTCCGCAAGGATGGAGAAGAGGGCGATGTACTGGAAGATGTCGTATTGTAGTTTACATGATTTTCAATTGGGTTTATTATATGTCTGTAATTTTATGTTTTAAATCTTGTTGTAATATTATGTCTGTAATTTCGAATATGTTCATTGTGAATTTAATACACTGGTTTAATTATCTTTCTATTTTCTACTGCTTGGTATTATTTATATTAAACTATGCTTAGTGTCATTTGAACCAAACTATCGTTATAATTTAATCTGTTACAAATCTAATTTTTTTAATTTTTTTACAATTATGTTGGTTTGTTAATCCTACTAAAGTACAAATTTTATGATAGTTATTATAAACATGTTATTAATTAAATTTGCATATCTAAGGAAGTTATCGAATCCTTGACAGGTACAACATGCCGAGGCGTGGAAAGAGGGTAAATATAAATGATGGCAACGAGAGCCATGGGGATGAGCAGCCACTAAATAATAGTGGCAGTCAAACATATGAGAGTGAGGGTAGCACGCCGCCCAATGTCAAAAAACATCGGTAAGTCTTAAAATTGGTATTTTTAAAGAGATTATGTTACTTGAATGCATGAAAAACACGTACTAGTGTTTGTGAGTCTGCATTGTGGCTGTCGTCTATAAGCATTTCGTCTATGTTTCTTAAGTGGGCTGTGATTAGAAAGAAAGGGCTGGAGTGGAGATCTGGAAACCCAAATAGAGACATCTTGTTTATTATAATCTACACTTATTGTGTGACCAACCCCCTCTTGCTGTTGTTGCTGATGTCTCTCTGTGTGCGTGTGTTGAAGAGAATGAAGGGATGAGAGAGAGATGAGGAAAATGCCGCTATGTTAGCCTGGTGTATCCTCATTCTCTACCATCCCTCTTTCTGGCTCCATATATGGCTTCTATATTAAATTGGTTTCCTTCCACGATGACAGTCCGTAATACTACACTTGATATGAGCCCATGTTCATAGCTGCACCCTATTGCATACTCACAAACAACTAATACTTGTCGGCCTTGCATCGTATGCCTAACCCCACTTTGGCACATAACCTGGTATAGATGACATTGTATGACCTGCAAACAAGGATTGTTCAGCCGTGTTGTTGTACTGATTTGGAGGATGTGAAAATGGGACCATAAAATAGCTTAAGAAGACCATCAGGTTTGTGAAATAAGCTTCACTAACAGTGAAAGAAACTGGGGATGCTATGCAGCATACTTAGTTTGGAAGTGAACCCATTTTGGCTAAAAAATCATGCCAAAGATAGCAATCAGATGCATGAAATCAGCTTCTTTAACAGTATCTGAAAATGAAAATTTTTCATAATCTGAGCATATATGTTTCTTTAACAGTGACTGTGAACAATTGTTCTTAATTGGGCTGTGATTAGAAAGAGACGAGTTGGAGTGGAGATCTGGAAACCCATATAGAGACATCTTGTTCATAATAATTTATTATTATTGTTGTTCTTGTCGCTCTTGCTGTTGTTGCTGATGTCTCTATGTGTTCTTGTGCTGAAGGGAAAGAAGGGATGAGAGAGAGATGAGGAAAATGCCGCTATGTTAGCCTGATGTATCCTCATTCTCTACCATTCCTCTTTCTGGCTTTTATATTTGGTTTCCTTCCACGATGACAATTCCAGTTAAAACTACACTTGCTATGAGCCCTATTCGTATTTTTCTTCCATGAAGAATTGATCTATGACTACAATCTCCATTCAAAACCCAATTGTTCTATATTTGGTTCCCTCTTGCAGTTGTTGCTGTTGTTGAAGCGAACCCATTTTGTTTTATTGTTAGTGAAGCTTATTTTCATGCATCTGATTGTCATCTTGGCAATTGAATTTGACCAAAAATAGGTTCACTGTGAACTGAGGATGGTATATAGGTACGTATGCCAAAATCCTCCGGCCGGATATGCACATCAGTTGGGTTTTGCGATATAGTTGGGCTAAAAAAGTAGTAGAGCAACAGATAAGCTCAGATAATGGAAAATTTTTCACTGTTAGTAGTGAGCAATCTTTGGCATGGTTTTTTTAACACAAAATGGGTTCACTTCCAAACTAAGTATGCTGCATAGCATCCCCAGTTTCTTTCACTGTTAGTGAAGCTTATTTCACAAACCTGATGGTCTTCTTAAGCTATTTTATGGTCCCATTTTCACTAACTGTTAGTGAAGCTGATTTCAAGCACCTGATTGTCTTCTTGGCATGTTTGTTTTTATACCAAAAATGGGTTCACTGTGAACTGAGGATATTATATAGGTACGTATGCCAAAATCCTCCGGCCGGATATGCACAACAATTGGGCTTTGCGATATAGTTGGGCTAAAAAAGTAGTAGAGCAACATATAAGCTCAGATAATGGAAATTTTTTCATTTTCAGATACTGTTAATGTGGCCTGATTGCAATCTTTGGCATGGTTTTTTTAACACAAAATGGGTTCACTTCCAAACTAAGTATGCTGCATAGCATCCCCAGTTTCTTTCACTGTTAGTGAAGCTTATTTCACAAACCTGATGGTCTTCTTAAGCTATTTTATGGTCCCATTTTCACTAACTGTTAGTGAAGTTGATTTCAAGCACCTGATTGTCTTCTTGGCATGTTTGTTTTTATACCAAAAATGGGTTCACTGTGAACTGAGGATATTATATAGGTACTTATGCCAAAATCCTCCGGCCGGATATGCACAACAATTGGGTTTTGCGATATAGTTGGGCTAAAAAAGTAGTAGAGCAACATATAAGCTCATATAATGGAAATTTTTTCATTTTCAGATACTGTTAATGTGGCCTGATTGCAATCTTTGGCATGGTTTTTTTAACACAAAATGGGTTCACTTCCAAACTAAGTATGCTGCATAGCATCCCCAGTTTCTTTCACTGTTAGTGAAGCTTATTTCACAAACCTGATGGTCTTCTTAAGCTATTTTATGGTCCCATTTTCACTAACTGTTCGTGAAGCTGATTTCAAGCACCTGATTGTCTTCTTGGCATGTTTGTTTTTATACCAAAAATGGGTTCACTGTGAACTGAGGATGGTATATAGGTACGTATGCCAAAATCCTCCGGCCGGATATGCACAACACTTGGGTTTTGCGATATAGTTGGGCTAAAAAAGTAGTAGAGCAACATATAAGCTCAGATAATGGAGAAGTTTTCATTTTCAGATACTGTTAATGTAACCTGATTGCAATCTTTGGCATGGTTTTTTTAACACAAAATGGGTTCACTTCCAAACTAAGTATGCTGCATAGCATCCCCAGTTTCTTCTTTTGTTGTTAGTGAAGCTTATTTTCATGCATCTGATTGTGATCTTGGCATGTTTTTTTGATCAAAACGGGTTCACTGTGAACTGAGGATGCTATAGGTACGTATGCCAAAATCCTCCGGATACGCACAACAATTGGGTTTTAGATTTAGTTGGACACAGTGAATTAGTAGAGCAACATATAAGCTCAGATAATGGAAATTTTCATTTTCAGATGCTGTTAATGAAGCTGATTGCCATCTTTGGCATGATTTTTTAACAAAAAATGGGTTCACTTCCAAACTAAGTATGCTGCTAGCATCCTCATTTTCTTTCACTGTTAATGAAGCTTATTTCATTAAGATCCAGGATGGCAAATTTTGACTGGGCTATGATTGGATTGTTTAGTGGATGTTGTCTATGTTCTTAATTGGGCTGTGATTAGAAAGAGTGGGCTCGAGTGGAGATCTGGAAACCCATATAGAGACATCTTGTTCATAATATTTTATTATTATTGTTGTTCTTGTCGCTCTTGCTGTTGTTGCTGATGTCTCTTTGTGTTCGTGTGCTGAAGGGAAACAAGGGATGAGAGAGAGATGAGGAAAATGCCGCTATGTTAGCCTGGTGTATCCAAAGTCTCTACCTTTCTTCTTTCTGTTTCCATTTCTGGCTTCTATATATATTTGATTTCCTTCCACGATGACAGTTCCCTAAAAATACACTTGATATGAGCCCTATCTTATTTTTCTTATTTTTCTTATATTTGGTTTCCGTCCACGATGACAGTTTCATGGATTGTCTGAACAATCCATGAAGGACATGCTTAGATACTGAATTTTCATTTGTTTTACTGTTTTAGATAGTGGATATTCCCAATCAGAGGAGAATATAAAGGTTTCAAGTTAGATACTGAATTTTCATTTGTTTTGTTATTTTAGATATATTTAAAAACAAAATTAAGTACTAGATTTTTAGCATTGCAATGTAATTATTTTACCTCCGTATATATCATTAACAATTCCATTTGCAGTTGGCACTTTGATCTTATAATTTAAGATACAGGTAGTTCTTTTTGCAAGTTCAAAAAATATGTATATTCTGTATTGTGGTCTACTGTTCAATTAAACTATTGTTTTTTTTTTTCACAGAGCGGTCGTCAAGATGAAGGAAATTCTGATGATCAGAGCTGAAGCTACTCGAGGGGTATGAATCTGCGGTCCTCCTTGCTGTTCTTATGTCCTCCTTGCTGTATGGTTGTTGTTCTTATGTCCTCCTCCTTGCTGTTGTTATGTCAGACTGGTTTTTTTTATGAGAGTTATGTCATACTTTTAATTTGGGATATTTTGGATATTTGTCAGACTGGTTTGTTTGGATATTTGGGATGTTAGTCTCTATATTAATTTGTTAATTATGACACTGTTAATTAATTAATGAATTTGGACGTTGATATGACACGTGTGAAACTTGATTATCTTTAATTATTCTTGTGTTTGGTTGTGGTTTGCGCAGTAATATGCAACGAAATTGATTGAATCAGTTGTGAGAATTAGTTTACAAGTTTTGTAAATGAAACTGTGAATTGAAATCGAACGGAAAAGCGGAGTATCGAAAATAAACGGGCATAGCCAGAACGGCGTTTTAAAAAACGGCGGTCTATATAATCTAATTGTTGGAGTGTGTGATACACCGGTGTTTCAACGCACGCCGGTGAATGTTATCAGCTGTAACGGCACAGACGTACACCGGCGTTTTATAAACGCCGACGTATATAACTACACCGGCATTTTTTGGTCGCGCCGGTGTTCGTAAATAGGGAAAAGCAGGCACTCATAAACGAACATACACCGGCGCTCCTTGACCGCCGGTATACTTTCGATCTACATCGGCATTTTCATAAACGCCGGTGAATGGATAAATACCGGCGGTTTACGACCGCCGGTGAATGTATATAGGTGCACAAGAACGGCACTCAGAGACCGACATACACCGGCGTTTTATGACCGCCGGTGTAGTTCTAACATTTACCGGCGTCCACCAAAACTGCCGGTGTAGACCCCTTCGTTTCAGCGACGCCCGCTTCGGCGGCATTTGGACCGGCACTATTGTAAACGCCGGTAAAAGTTTCACCGGCGTAAAAAAACGCCGGTATAGACGTAAAAAAGCGCCGGGAAAGCTACTTTCTTTTGTAGTGAGTGTACACAGGATATATACAAGATATAGAAATTCCTTTCACTAAGACTAAGCATTCACAAGATGTAGAGAAAACTCTTTTACTGTGATGAAACATATGTATATGTATATAATATATAGAACCCCTTTCACTGAAATGAAACACATACAGGATATATATATATGATATGTATATAGAAATCCCTTTACTGATTTGAAGTGAAACATACACAGACTAAAGTGGAGAATATACGGAAAACATAGAAGACTTAGAAAAACTCCTTTTTACTGATATAAGGTATATGGGTATATATATAATATGTATCTGATACATAGAAGGAATCTCTTTTACCGATATAAAGTATATATGCATATATATAATATAGAAAGAAAAACCCTTTCACTGTTATGAAGCCTGTGTATATATTGATTTAGAAAGAAATCCCTTTACTGGTGTGAGGTATCTGTGTATGTGTATATATGATATATGTAGAAAACCTTTCACTGATGTGTATATGTATATAAATCTGATACATAGAGAACCTTTTACTGAAGAGTAGTATATGTATATATATCTGATACATAGAGAACCTTTTACTGAAGAGTATTATATGTATAAATATACCTATGATATATATAGAAAATCTCTCTTTAGTTAGTTGAAAAGAAACATATGCAGGTTATAGGAGATGAACTATATTGAATTGAAAACATATGCAAGTATAGAAGATGGTCTTTAATCGAAAATGAAACATATGCAGATATGGAAGATGGACATTATTGAATTGAAAGCATATGCAAGATGTGTATATAACTGATATAGAAGAATCTCCTTTTTGTTGAAATGAAGTATCTGCATATATGAAAGATGTCCCTCTATGCACACATAAAGAACTACTCAACACAAAAACTTACAACTAATACTTAAACACAGACACTGGTTGTACATGTGAAGGTGAAATTTTGTTCATGTTTGCACATGCACAGCAGTGCAGCAGAATCATCAATCTGCAGTTAAGGGAGAAACTGATATTCAACAAACCCAAACAACTTACTAATCAATCGAAGACATAGGGCTCGTTTTTCTTGGTGGTTATTAAGGTATATTAGGACTTCAAAAGCATCAGTATACATACTCAATTGTGACTAAATATATATGTACATATACCTCTACAGGTATGAACAGTAACCTGCTACTCAGCATACCTATATTGAGTCTAAGATTCCCCTTCATGATGAAAGCAATGTATATATACATATGGATCAATAATATAATAGAGATACTGTAGCACCCCGTATTTTTAAAATATTATTTTTAAATGTTTATGATGAATTAAAATGATTTTTTGGAGAATTTATAAATATTTTCTGAAAATCTACCTTTTTACACGTGCAAAACACGTGCAAATACTTTCTTGAGAAGTTCAAAAGTCAAATTTTCTTCATGAAAAATCATTATTTATTATTTGGGATTTAATTATAATTTTTCCAGATTTTTCTGAAATTAATTGGATCTATTTGCAAATTTTGAGAAAAGAAGGACATTTTTGCAAATTTGTCGTTTTGAGGGGTGAAAATGCAAAATGTATTTTCTGGACTTTTGAACAGTGCCGGCTGAATGAAGGAGATTGTTTTTCTTTTAAATCCTAATTTAAATGATTTTATCAAGTTTCCAACATAAGGGATCCATTTATGTAAAGTTGTATTTCAAAGGGGGTATTTTGCAAAAGTGTTTGGAAAACCCTAAACTTCTTATCCCGGGTATTTAAAAGAAAAAGCAGCCGTCATTCGCTGCACAACGTAAAATTCTTGTGATTTTTGGGAGGATCAAGAGGAGAATTTTGGATCTTACAAAGAAAGGGACTTCTTGTCAAGGGATTTCTTCAATTTAAGGTGAGTGATATAAAGTTGTTTTGTTGTTTTGATTTAGGTGAGTGATTGTTTGTTGTTTGTTTCGACATGTTTGTTTACTTAATGTATTTGTATGTGAGTGATGCAATGGTTTGTAGTTCGAATCATGTATGTGAAATCTATGATTATTTAATAGATCTTGGTTGAATTCTATTGCTAAGAAAGCATGTTTAGGGTTTGAACATGATTATGAACATTTTATATTGGTTGGAAAATTGGATCTTGTGAAACCCTAGTGGTATGGGATACAAATCTGAACATGGTTATGAGTTGTGGTATAGTTCAGTTTTGAGAATTTGGTGTGGAAGAATTTTGGATCAAGAGATCATGTCATCAAAAATTGAAATTTGAGAATTTAGTTGAGTTGAGGAAATGTACCCAAATTAGGGATACTCTTGAGATTTGATATTGGTATGTTTTGGATCTGAGTACAAACTATTTCAATGACTAATGAATTTTTAAGAAACTCTGATTTTGATTATCGTGCACAACCAAAACTGTACAGTCTGTAGGCCGACAGTCGACTGGCATGACTCTTCAGTCGACTGGTACGACCTGGCTGCTTTGATCTTTAGTTTTCTTGAAAATCCGTTCTGGACAGTCGACTTAGACCCTTTTCAGTCGACTGGCACACTTAGAATTTATTTTTCAAAGTTATCGTAGATTTTTCTCTAGTAAGTCGACTTATGACTTTTTAAGTCGACTTATAATCTCTTTTAAGTCGACTTATGACTTTTATAAGTCAACTTATAACACTTAGAATATTTTCTTAAAATCATGGAACTTTCTTTCTGGACAGTCGACTTATGCTTTCTATAGTCGACTGGTACTGATGTATTTTTATATTTATGAAGGTTCTTTCAAATGGTTTATTCTCTAGATATTTTGATTTATAACTACTTATACCTTATCTCCTATTAAACATATGATTTCAAGATGTCAATTTGAGCAGTTTAAGATGTGAGTTTGGTTGAGACGTTTGAGTTTGAGTCTCTAGAGGATGTGTGTGACCCTAGTATACCGGCATTGAGTTCATTTTGTTGAGGCATGTTGAGGCATTTTAGTTGTTCAGTTGTTGAGTTACGTCCGGTAGGGTACACCAACTCTAGGAGATTCGTTAAGTAATTAAATAACCCAAAAATGATAAGGACAGGCACTAGTGGTGATATGATGAACGGGAACATGGGTTATGTACCTCAGTATGGCTTTCGGTGTGGGATTTAATCTCCGAAATTATCCAGGTAAATTACTTGCAGTGTGGGATTCATCTCCAGAATTATCCAGGTAAATTACTTGTGGTGTGAGATTTATCTCCGGAATTATCCAAGTAAATTACTTGTGGTGTGGGATTGATCTCCGGAATTATCGGGATCGAGCCGACGCACATGTGGTATTCATGTGATGAGGGTCATTGCTGCGGTATGAGATAATCCCCGGAATTATCCAGGTAGATCACCTGTGGTGTGGGATTTACCTCCGGAATTATCGGGGCATGGGCTAATACTCACCGTTTATCTTTATCTCGTAGTAGTCATCGTGATAGGATTAGTTGCATAGCGGGGGATTGAACCCTATGAAGTGAAGACGTTAAGGGCTTGTACCGAACCTATGTAGAGTGGAATGCATAGACTTCGACAAGTACGCATTAGAGAGTCCGCATATAGAAATTGTGTTTTCCTGACTCGGTTTTATGCACGTGGTTTTCCTGTTTTCTACACTTGACACTTAGTTTAGTTTCACTTGTTGTTTACATGTTTCCTAGCTATGTCATATTTTATGTAGTCTTGTTTATTACATGTTGTTTAAAAATCCATGCTTAATGCTCATTTATGTTGTTTGTTTTTATGTCACTCACACCATTTATGGCTGACCCCTTTAGTTTTGGAGGTTAGGGATCATCTCTAACCTCATGTGTTGCAGGTTGTTGCTTAGAGTTTGGAGGTGTAACGCCCCGAATTTCTAATATAATAACTTAGAAAATACGTGGCACAATCCCAGCATCAACTTCAATGTAATAGTACATATAGCTCAAAACACAAATAATTTTAATCCAAACTTTTATTACAACAATCTTTTTCAAACACAGCGGAATTACAAACACCTTGAATTACAACTTTCTTTTCACAATACTTCTTTTTACACAAATTTACACAAAGCTCTATTACATCAGTTTATCTCAAAACTAACTCAAGCATCCAAGCCTCCGAACTCTAAGCAACAACCTGTAACACATGAGGCTAGAGATGATCCCTAACCCCCAAACTAAAGGGGTCAGCCATAAATGGTGTGAGTGATATAAAAACAAACAACATAATTTAATCATAAAACATAAAGTCATCAACAACATGTATTAACAACAAGGATAAATGAATGAGAAATAACAAAGGATGTGAAGCATGAAAACATCATGGAATGAAACAACAAGTGAATCTAGTCTAAGTGTCAAGTGTAGGAAAACTGGAAAACACATGCGTAAAACCAAGTTAAGAAAACACAACTCCATATGCAACTAATCCCACTACGGTGATGGGTAACAAGATTCAAAATACTCCGCGAATAGGCGTCACCGCCCTCGACGCACAAGCATCAAGTAAGATAACTCAATAACAATAACTGGAGAATCATCTCCCTGCTGTGTATCCCATGAATAGGCCTTCAAGACTCTCGACGTGCAGATACACCCGATACATTCCGTGAATAGGTCTGCTGACCCTCGACACGCAAATGCACCCTGCATGCTCCGTGAATAGCCCTGTAGACCCTCGACACGCGAACACCTAAATATTATGTACCCCACGAATAGGCCTTCAAGACCCTCGACGTGCGAATACACCCGATACATTCCGTGAATAGGTCTTCCGACCCTCGACATGCAAATGCACCCTGCATGCTCCGTGAATAGGCCCGTAGACTCTCGACACGCGAACACCTAAATATTATGTACTCCACGAATAGGCCTTCAAGACCCTCGATGTGCGAATACACCCGATACATTCCGTGAATAGGTCTGCCGACCCTCGACACGCAAATGCACCCTGCATGCTCCGTGAATAGGCCCGTAGACCCTCGACACGCGAACACCTAAATATCCTCTAGTGGGGCTAACAAATCATGAGCCTTTACTTACGTCGATTATTATCAAATACACCATAAATCCTTATCTCTAGAGTTAGTGTAGCCTGCTGGTTAGCAGAAATCCCACTCAACTCCTAGAGACCTCAATATGACCATAACTCACTATTCCATCGTCAAATGATCAAAGGAGAAATCTCTCCACTCAACAAAGCTCAAGTTTTTAGTAAATTCCATAATCCAAATCCAACCATAATATATATTGAAAACGTATGTTCTATAGAAGGATAATATTTATAAGGGTAGGTTATAGATCCAAAACATTTAAAGAAATAGTCGTTTAAAGAACATCAAAATACCTTAGAAAAGTATCAGGACCAGTCGACTGCAAAGGTCACCAGTCGACTGTCCAGAGTGAAAACTAACATCTTTAAGAGAATAAAATCTAAGTATTTACAGTCGACTGCAAAACTCACCAGTCGACTGTCCAGAGAGAAATCCAGTAGCTTTCAGAAAATAAGTCTAAGTATAGTGAAAGTCGACTGTTAATAATATAAGTCGACTGTCCAGAGGAAATTCCAACATTTCTTTAAGAAAATATTCTATGTGTTGTAAGTCGACTTAAAGGTCGTAGGTCGACTTACCTGAGAGAAAACTACAGTATCTTTAAAAGTAATCTGGGGACACCAGTCGACTGTAAAAGGTTTAAGTCGACTGTCCAGAACGAATTTTTAAGAAACTAAGACACAGCAGTAGAGTCGTATCAGTCGATTGAAAGGTCTGTCAGTCGACTGTCGGCCTACAGACTGCAAGGTTTTGGTTGTATATCAAAATTAGGGTTTTCCGAAGAAATCATTGTTTACTAAAATAATTTGTACTCAAATAAAACAACAATCTCAAAGTATCCTCTGTTTGGATACATTACTCAAATCACCCAATATCTCAAAACTCAATTCTCATGTTCTTAACTCCAACTTCTTCCATTAGGATTTCTCAATACTCAATATCTTCCAAAAGACAAAACCAAATTGATTTGTATCCACAAGATCCAGATGTTTCCCCATCCGATCATAACCATGCTCAAATCATAAACATGCTTTCTAGAAATACAATTTTATGAACCAAAATCTACTCAACATTCTTAGATTTCACATACATGATACAAACAACAACCATTGCATCGTTTTCATGCAAACTACTAAATAAACATACATGCCAAATAACAACAAAACAATCGTTCACTTCAAACCACAAATCAAAGTTCATATCACTTACAAAACAAAACAAAACCAAACAATATCACTCACCTTAGAAATGAAGAGATCCAATAAGAAGCCCCTCTTTTGTGAGATCCAAAATCCTCCTCTCCAATCACCAAGAAATTAATAATATAATGAAACTTGAGTTGTGCAGCGAATGACGGCTGCACATCCCTTTTATATAGGCCGGAAATAAGGAATTAGGGTTTTAGAAATACATTTGCAAAATGGTCATTCCAAAATATAACTTTCATATATATAACCCTTTCTTAGTTAAAAATAGGTTAACTAAATCAAACCAAATCAAATCTTCTTATCACCAAGTTGTCCAGCAATCCAGCACAGCCCAGTAAATAAGAAAAATCCGGATTTACAACTCAGGGTGGTGATTTTGCACAAAAGCCCTCCCTTTTGTAATATTTGCAAACATATCATAAAATATTCATAAAAATCCAGAGAAATCAGAAATAATATATAATAATACATATTATATTTTCCAACCAAAATATTTGACTTTTACTTTTCAGAAAATATTTGCACAAAATTCTACATGAATTCCATATTTGCAAAAACACCCTTTTTGACTAAATCTTCACCAAATCGACTTTTAAATGACATATAAATATATTTAAATTCAAATGATAACCATGGAGAACCAAAATATCAGTAACAATGAATTTTCATAATTTATTCAAGATCCAATCGATTTTTTACATAAAAGCCCCTCCCTTTCGAGGTATTTATAAAAATAGTTTCTCTACTCAGAAAAATCCCAAATTTTTAGAATATAATCCATTAAAATTAGAAGAATTTACTAAAAATATAAAATTGGTTATTTGCACCAAAAATATATGCACGTGTTTCGCACGTGTAAAAAGATAAATCTTTTAGAAAATATTTATTAAATCTCCAGAAAATCATTTTAATTCATTTTCAAATATCTAAAATAATATTTGAAAATACGGGGTTCTACAGGAGGTGTGGATGCTTGAGTTATTTTTGAGATAAATTGATTTAATAGAGTTTTGTGTAAATTTGTAAAGCAGTGTTGTAAAAAGACTGTGTTGTGAATAAAAGAAAATTATGATTTGAGATGTTTTAAATTCCGCTGTGCTATGTAAAAGATTATTTTAATAAAAGTTGAAAATTTCATTGGTGTTGGTTGTGTTTAATGTTACATTGAAGTTGATGCTGGGAATGTGCCACGTATTTTCTAAGATATTATATTAGAAATTCGGGGCGCTACAGAGATTGGTATCAGAGCATGCTTCAATAGTAATAATAAACATGGCATAAAAATAACCTAGGTGTGGACACTAGAGTGTGAGTACCTAGGTGTGTACATTAAAGAGTGAGTATCACATAGAACTGAAACATGATGTTTTACTTTTGGGATACAATTGAGGTTTTGCCAAAGGATATTGATGTGAGTATGAATTGTGTGTGTGGTGCTCTAACTTTTCTCTCATTTTGCAGTATTCAGAATGGTTGCACCCAGGCCCAGGAACGGTGGTAATAATGATGATGGATCTGGAAGTTCTCGAGGAACTGGGATTGATCTTGAGGCCGAATTTACCAAGGTGTATCAGACTCTGAATGCACTAATGGCATATAATTTGGCGCAGAATCAGAATCAGAACCAGCAGCAGAATCATGGAGCTGGACCAGGACTGGTTAACGCCGATCCTATCAAGCAGATCGAGTCCTTCAAGAGGATGAGGCTGCCAGTTTTCGAGGGACAATCTAATCCAAACGCAGCTGACGATTGGATTAGGAGGATGGAGACAATCTTCGAGGTATTGGAGACTCCGGTAGCCAATAAGGTGAAGTTGGCTGCTATGCAACTGGAAAAGGACGCTGGTGTCTGGTGGGAATCGCTGAAGAGGACCTTGGGAGATCAGCCAATGACTTGGGAGGCTTTTCTGGAGGAATTCAGGGATCGCTTCTTTCCCCTGGATATTCAGGAGAAGAAGGCGACAGAGTTCTTGAATCTTCAACAGGGCAGCATGACCGTGCGAGAGTATGAGATCAAATTTGCTCAGCTGTCGAGGTATGCACCAGAGTTGATCGTTGACGAGGCGAAGAAGGCCAAGAAGTTTGAGCAGGGCTTGAGGCCAAACTTGAGGTCGAGAATGATCCCGTTGGGCATAAGAAGGTTCGACGAGCTGGTCAGGAGAGCAACTATGACTGAGGAAGACATGGACCAGTTCCAAAAGAGGCAAGATACATGGAACCGGAACAAGAGGCCAGCATCAGGTCAGAGTGGGAAGGGATTCCCAGCGAAACAAGCCAAGTTCAGTGATCCAGTGCTGAAGGCACCTGCAACTTAGGGAGTGACTTGTTACTACTGTAAGGAGGCAGGTCATTACAGGTCAGCATGTCCGAAGTTGGCAAAGCAGACTTGTATCCAATTTGGGCATACTGGACATTCTAAGCCTCATTGTCCACAATTGAGGAAGGATGGTTCAGGTGGAAGCAATTTCTAGAGGCAAGGGCGAGTATTTGCATTAATCGAGGAGGACGCGGGTAACTCGGAAGATATAATATAAGGTATGCAAGAGTTTTGATTTTATTTTAATCAATGTAATAAGTAAAACCTTTATTTGAGAATAATTGGAGATTGAGTATCACTCTTCATGTAACAGGAATTGTTTTGATTAATGGAATAAAGGCAAGGGTTTTATTTAATACTGGTTCATCGCATACTTTTGTATTGCCAAATTTTGTGAAGGTCTTAGGTGTGGAACCTAAGTTGTTTCCAGGCAAGTTTTGTCGGTGGCAACGCCGTCAGGTGAAGAATTGATTGTGGATCGATATTACGAGGGCTGTGATATCGAGATTGGCAAGAGGTTGTTCGACATTGATCTGATAGAGCTGCAAGTCTTAGGTGTGGATGTCATCGTGGGCATTGATTAGATGGCAATATATGATGCCACAATTGAATGCAAGCAGAAAGAGGTGTTGGTGAAAGCACCAGGTGGACCCGCAGTGACTTTCCAAGGGAAGAAGAAGATTCCGAAGGTGGCTGCAATGGTATCCAAGATGGCAATTCCAGATAAAGTCAAGGGCATTTTGGTTGTTAGAGATTTTCCTAAGGTGTTCTTGGAAGATTTTTCAGGATTACCGCCGCAGAGAGATGTGGAGTTTTGCATTAATGTTCAGCCAGGGAGCACGCCGATTTCTAAGGCTCCGGACAGGATGACACATGTAGAGTAGGATGAAGTGAAGAAGCAGATTGAGGAGCTGTTGAGCAAGGAGCTTATTAGGCCGAGTTCTTCTCCGTGGGGAGCGCCAGTGTTGTTAGTCAAGAAGAAGGATGGGTCAATGAGGATGTGCATTGATTATAGGGAGTTGAATAAGGTGACTATTCAGAACAAGTATCCACTGCCGCGGATTGACGATTTGTTCGACAGGCTTCAAGGAGCAGCTGTGTTTTCGAAGATTGATTTGAGATCAGGGTATCATTAGGTTCGAGTCAAGGAGGAAGATGTGAGTAAGACAGCTTTTAGGACTCGTCATGGACTCTATGAGTTTTTGGTGATGCCATTCGGATTGACGAATGCGCCAGCAGTGTTCATGGATATGATGAATCAGGTTTTGAGGCCATTTATTGACTCCTTCGTGGTGGTTTTCATCGACGATATTTTGGTGTATTCGAAATCGGAGGAGGAGCATTCTATGCACTTGACAGTGGTATTACAGAAATTGCAGGAGCATAGCTTGTATGCCAAGTTGTCGAAGTGTGAGTTTTGAAAGTTTGAGGTAGCTTTCCTTGGTCATATCCTTTCTAAGGAGGGAGTAGCCACTGATCCTCAGAAAGTTGAAGCAGTAAAGGATTGGCCCAGGCCAACATCTGTGAAGGAAGTCAGAAGTTTCTTGGATTTAGCTGGTTACTACAGGAGATTCATCCAGGGTTATTCTAAGATTGCAGTTCCTTTGACAGGCCTGACCCAGAAGAATGTGGCATTTCTATAGACTGATAAGTGTGAGGAGAGTTTCCTTGAGTTAAAGGAGAGGTTGACTACTGCACCTATCTTAGCTTTGCCACAAACTGGGAAGGATTATGATATCTTCAGTGATGCGTCTCTCAGAGGGTTGGGTTGTGTCCTGATGCAAGAAGGCAAGGTTATTGCTTATGGTTCGAGGCAATTGCGTCCGTATGAGAAGAATTATCCGACACATGATTTGGAGCTAGCAGCTATCATTTATGCCTTGAAGCAGTAGAGGCATTATGTTTATGGTGAGAAGGTCAATATGTACACTGACCACAAGAGTCTGAAGTACATTTATCAACAGAAGGATCTAAATCTTTGTACAGAGAAGGTGGTTGGAAGTTTTGGAAGACATTCGTCCTGAGATCAAGTATCATCGGGCAAGGCAAATGTGGTGGCTGATGGACTTAGCAGGAAGAGTAGTTTATCAAGTTTGATCACTACTCGAAGTGAGTTGGCAGCAGAGATTGATCAGGCAGGTATCGAGGTGGTGCTGCAGGGTTTGGGGGTGTCTTTGGCTCAGTTGAGGCTGCAACCTTCTTTGAGAGAGAGGATTGTGGAAGATCAAAGATTAGATTCAGAGATTCAGAAGATGTTGCAACAGGTTTCAGAGGGCAAGCTATCAGAGTTTTGTGTCCAAGATGGAATTCTTTGGATGGGTGAGAGGTTGTGTGTTCCGGATAATGCAGATTTGAGAGATAGTATCATGCAGGAAGCACACAGTACCTTGTTGTCAGTTCATCCAGGAGGCACGAAGATGTACAGGGACATCAAACAACACTTTTGGTGGTCTGGTATGAAGAGGGATGTGGCAGATTTCGTGGCAAGGTGTCTGACTTGTCAGCAGATCAAAGCAGAAAATCAGAGACCTGGAGGTTTGTTACAGCCGTTGCCCATTCCGGAGTGGAAATGAGAGGATATCAGTATGGATTTCATCACGGGTTTGCCGAGGAGTTCGAAGGGCAATGATTCAATTTGGGTTATTGTGGACCGTTTAACTAAGTCAGCTGACTTTCTAGCCATGAAGATTACTTGGTCGATGGAGAAATTGGCTGAGTTGTACATTGGTGAAATTGTGAGACTTCATGGAGTTCCTGTGTCGATTGTTTCCGACAGAGATGCAAGGTTTACTTCAAGATTTTGGAAGAGCCTACAAGCAGCTTTAGGCACCAGAACTGATTTCAGTACCACGTTTCATCCACAGACCGATGGTCAGACTGAGAGGGTGAATCGAGTGCTGGAAGATATGCTGAGGGCTTGTGTTATGGATTTCGGTGGTAGTTGGGAGAGATACTTGGCATTGGTTGAGTTTGCTTATAACAACAATTACCATGCGAGTATTGGGATGGCACCGTATGAGGCTTTGTACGGGCGGAGGTGCAGGACACCTGTTTGTTGATACGAGGTTGGCGAGAGGCAGATGTATGGTCCTGAGATCGTACAGCAGACATCAGAGCAGATTGAGCTGATTCGTAAGAGGTTGGTCGAGGCTTAGAGTCGGCAGAAGAGTTATGCTGATACTCGACGAAGAGACTTGGAGTTTGAGGTTGGGGATGCAGTTTTCCTCAAGGTGTCTCCGACCAAAGGAGTGATCAGGTTTGGTAAGGGAGGCAAGTTGGCGCCAAGGTATATTGGGCCATACAGGATCGTGGAGCGGATTGGCAAGACAGCATATAGATTGAAGCTTCCAGAGGAGTTGGCACAAGTGCATGATGTATTCCATGTGTCATTGTTGAGGAAGTATGTGCCAGATCAGAATCATCAGTTGGTAGAGATTTCTGAAGATCTACAGGTGAACTTGAGTTACAAAGAACATCCTGTTGAGATCGTTGACCGTAGGGAGAAAATTCTTAGGAGCAAAGTGATACCTATGGTCAAGGTGCTGTGGAGGAATCAGCAGTTCGAAGAGGCTACTTGGGAGCCAAAGGATCGCATGCAGAAGGATTTTCCTGAGCTTTTTGTATGAATGTATTTTTCTTTTATGTGATTGTAATTCTCTTGAATGATCGTACCATTGATTGAGTTATAATCCTTCTATTTTGGTAATGTTCTCATATGCAATTGTTTGGACTATGTTTCCATTTATGAAATATTGTTTTCTTTGTTGGTGAGTTGTTTGGACTCATTAGTAGTAGTTCTGAAGACAGAACTCTTCTAAGAAGGGAGTGATGTAGAACCCCGTAATTTTAAATGTTTATGATGAATTAAAATGATTTTTTTGAGAATTTATAAATATTTTCTGAAAATCTATCTTTTTACACGTACAAAACACGTGCAAATACTTTCTTGAGAAGTTCAAAAGTCAAATTTTTTTCATGAAAAATCATTATTTATTATTTGGGATTTAATTATAATTTTTTCAAATTTTTCTAAAATTAATTGGATCTATTTGCAAATTTTGAGAAAAGAATGACATTTTTGCAAATTTGTCATTTTGAGGGGTGAAAGTGCAGAATGTATTTTCTGGACTTTTGAACAGTGCCGGCTGAATGAAGGAGATTGTTTTGCTTTTAAATCCTAATTTAAATGATTTTATCAAGTTTCCAACATAAGGGATCCATTTATGTAAAGTTGTATTTCAAAGGGGGTATTTTGCAAAAGTGTTTGGAAAACCCTAAACTTCTTATCCCGGGTATTTAAAAGAAAATGCAGCCTTCATTCGCTGCACAAAAATTATTTCTTTTAGTGCAATAACTTGTTATTTGCATACCCCGATCATCTTCATCAGTTTATCCATGATTATAACAATTATAATGACATTTCAACAATTTTATGCATCAACAGTGTGTACAAATACCCATCAACAGTAACAGACTCCACCTTTTGTTCAAATTGTGCATCATACACATATATACTTGTTATCACCAAACAAATCAGTAAGTATATAAATGAAAGCAATCTACTCATAATTTCTATTAGGTTCTTTAACAATCACAAGTCATCAAATTAGGGTTTTGGTTATCAATAGTATAGTTTCAAGAAAAGATTCCACTTTTAATTCATCTACTCATCGAAGTTCATTATATCTTCACATCATCATCTTGTTGAATTCTAACTGCGGAATAAACTCAATAACGACGACGAGATGCAAGAACTATAGAATCAAAACAAGAGAACAAAGAACAACCAAAAGCAACACACAAGAACACAGAAGAATTTTTCAAGGTTCACCCAAAATAATGGCTACTTCCCCACGCAGAGGCACTCCTGCGATTTTCACTAGAAATATGAGGATTAGGTTTACATATCTCTCAAGAACTCACCACCAAGGTGTAGGATTTCTCCCTATCTCCTTCTCTCTTAATGACGGCTGGTAGATCTCTATTTTCTTTTTCCTTAACCCTAAAATCGTACACAATACAGTATATATAGGATTCCACAACTTTCCATCTCAGCTGCTCATCAATCAGCATCGGAACGGTCGACCGCAACATCATGACAGTCGACCGGTCTTCTCCTTCGACTGCACGTGTACCAACAGAGAGCAGGTCGGTTGACTGCGCGGTCGACCGGTCATCAATTCAAGATACAGGTTGAATCAGAGAGCGGGACGGTCGACTGCGCAGTCGATCGGTCGTCTTTCCTGGGTGCATTAGGGTGTGCGGTCGACCGCGCGGTCGATCGCAACTCTGCTGTAGCCTCCAACTACTCTTGACCTCTTACTCCCACTTTGACTCTCATTCTCGTCTATCTTCTTCAATCCATTATCGTGTATTGGATCCACAAACCCCAACACATCTAACATGCTTTCTAATAGATAATTTATCACATACAATATGCTTAGAACAATAAGAAAACAACACAAGTCACTCACTTTATTGAAGAATTAACCAAAGATAATAAAGAATAAGAAAAATCTCTCCTTTCGCAAGAAAACCAAGATCCTCACTTTAAAAATTCCAAGAAAACAATAATAAGAAATCCCTTTGTGTTGTGCAACAAAGAGACGGCTGCACCTCACCCTATATAGGTCAGGATTGGATGTATCTAGGGTTTTTGAATAGATTTGCTAAATATCTCTTTTAAATATATTTTTACATATATAAATCCTTATAATTGGAAATTGAATATAACCAACTTTATTGAGTTTTAAAAATCAAAAATATCCCCTCCTGTATCAGCCAGCACTGTTTGAAAACCCAGAAAAATAAAATTGCATTTTTGACCCTCTAAGTGGCAATTTTGCAAAAAAGATCATTCTTTATCAAAACTTGCAAAATAAACCAAATTTATTAAAACAAAAAGTAAACTTTTTACCTCTGAGTTGACTAGGCATCAAGCCCAGCCCACAAATTTGAAAATCTGGAGTTTTTACTCCAAGTGGTAATTTTGCACAAAAGTCATTCTTTTTGTAATATTTGCAAATAGGTCAAATAATTATCAGAAAAAATTTAGAAAATTCACAAATAATATCTAATAATAAATGATGAGTTTCACCAAAGTAATTTTTGACTTTTAACTTCTAAAGAAAATATTTTCACGTGTAAGAAGATAAATTTTCAGAAAAATATTTATTAAATCATCAAAAATCATTTTAATTCATTTATTAATCTTAAAAGCATTATTTAAAAAATCTGGGGTATTACAAGCACTGTAGCTCATTTTTATATCATTTATCTCATTGCCTTAACTTCTTCACTCTGGATTCCAGTGGCATTCAGCAATTGGGTATGGTCGACTAGTAGAAAATCTTGCAATAATAACGATTCATTTATGAGCACCAAAATTTTCTTGTTAGTGCTACCATCTACAACGGATTAATCACAACAAACTCCTTCGTTGTGAATGTTTTTGACATCCGCAAGAGATTCTATTAATCTGTTGCAATTGCAACAATTCCAAGAGAATAATTGTAACATAATATATTCCATTACTAAAGTAGTTTTTTAATCTTTAATATTAAACACTTGCTAAACACGTAAAATTTAAAAAATTTAAAAAGAAATTTGAAATCCAAAGTGTGTTTATTTATGTTAGTTTCTTTTGTTGGTAGTGAAACATGTAATTCTTCTCTTTGTGGGATCCACATTAATATTGTCAAATTCAATTATTTTTTGTATCAGTGTGGAGTCCTGGACTGTGAAGTTAGAAATTTGTGTTCTGATTTATTATTAGCTTTTTAAATTGACTTGTGAAAAAGATGAGAAATGTATGAAGTTTATGATCAATTTCATTATGCCTGAGGGTGGAATCACTTCATCGGATACTGGTACAAAAGCGTTAGAAGCTCCGTGCTCTGGTTATCGGTCAAGCTCTTCCGAACATGCATAACAGCATAAGACCTTCTGTGATTGATAAAGTGAAGCAGGGTTGCATGGAAGCAATAGCGGCGAGTTAGAAGTACTTTTGAAAACTTTTGTTGTAGTTCTTGGTGTATGACAACTCATCTTTCCTTCTAGATTGTACCGTTGGTATTTTGGCACTTCGAAACAAACATATAATTTTGTAAGAGAATGTTCTGTACTCTATAATATTAAAGTTTTTTTTGGTGTTATGTTTATATAATTGTGTTTTGTGTTTTGACACATTTTGTTTTGTTTATATAATTGTGTGCATCAATGGGTGAAATAATTATATGTTCTTGATTGAAAATTATGTTGTTTTTGTAAATTAGATTAAGTCATCCAAGTATAATAAACAATGGAAAATACATGTGAAATTGCATTCACAGGGAAACATTTGCAAGGGAATGACTACCTTGTGAACTTCTGTAGCAATAGTTCATCAGCAACGGGAAAAGTCCTTTTTAAAACACATCTGCAAGAGAAAACATCTCCACATTAAGTGACTTCACATGCATACTACTAACTGCTCCTAGTTCCGAAAATAAGGAGAATGCAAGTCAATCCTTCCGAATACTCGTTTTCAATGTGGGAGAAGTCAGGTCTGTTTTTTGCTTCTAAAGCCAGTCATCCAAGTGCTGCAGAGTGGTCTTTCAGAATTGATTGTTGTGTGTCATTTAGCTGCACCTTAGGATGGCAGAGCCTTCACATTAATGTTGAGGTTCAAACGAGGAATACTTTCCTCCACGCATTGTACTTCCATCCAAATAAACTTCCACCCAATTGCAATTCCATTGCACATTCATCTTTCTCTATTTCAAAAATTTGTTATAGATATTCTCTTATGGATGAGGATAGCAAGGAACAACTTCTCTTGTAAATATTCTATTTTAGTTAATATTTGCAAGGGATAGTTATAATTCTGTTGCGGATGTATACATTAACCAGGAGAGATTTCACAACTGTACAACTACAAGAGAATAAGAAAAAATTCCTTACCAATGTGCACTAACCATGAAATTTCGCTCTTCTACAAAGAAAATTTCTGTTGCAATTATGACATTTTCTACTAGTGGTCATCGATGCTCTCCCTTTTCCCTCCATTCCCAGTTCTCATCCGGCCATCTATTCCAATTTATCATCATAGGTCCGCCATTAATCATGTCTTTGAGCTTGAATCTGAAACAGTTCATAATTTATGTTTGAGTTTCGATCTCCAAAATCAGGTCTTTCTGTTTTGGTTGCGAGATTGGCTTCCTTCGCTCTCAAAGGTGAGATCTTTGCCCTTTACTTTTGATAAAATCATTTGTTAACTAATTCTTTTTTGTGATTGATCTTTTGGAATGACTTTTGTGTTTATTGAACATGTAATTTGAAAGTGGGAGGAGTCAAATTTTAGTCTTTGTGATTAATTTTAAATATCCTATTTTTAGAGTTTATAATCTTATGAGTTAAGATGTTAGATACTTAATTCTAAAAAATGTTGCAATTCAAACAAAGTTCGCATAAAGAAACAAAGACCGACTGAAAGGAAACAGAAATTCCAGTAAATATTGCAATTCATCGACTGATCATACATAATCAAACATATTGTAGATATTATTTGATACACGCATAGTTGTATGAGAATCTTTTACAAATGCATGACATATGATACATTCACTTTAAGCAAATGTATAGGAATAATATTTTTTGAATTACTAATTTGATTCTAAGCCCCTAGGGTGGATAGAAGCTTAGAAGGGTGGACGATGAATTTTTTGATTTTTTTACTTTTAGAAAGGGGGGGGGGGGGGGGGGGGGGGGGGGGGGGGGGGGGGGGGGGGGGGGGGTGGTTATATGGATGAGGGTTGTTATACGGAGGAGATGAGAATTAAGGTGAGGGGTGAGAAAGGGGTGCAACTAGGGTAGTGGTGGAATGTCGATAAGGGAGTGATGATGGCGGGGGGTTGTTATATGAAGGAGATGAGAATTAAGGTGAGGGGTGAGAAAGGGGTGCAACTAGGATAGTGGTGGAATGTCGATAAGGGAGTGATGATGGCAAAGAGGAGTGGTAATGGTTGAAGTGGGGTTGCGGGGTGGAGAGCATCCCGCAAGGCGTTGTACGAGGTTTTATAGGGGGTTTGGTTGATGGCCTACATCTACCATGGTGGAAGTACAAACAAGAACAAGAAAGGATTTATGATCAATAATGGCTTATGGTTAGATAAGGCATTGTTGATCTTTTGACATGTTTGGTCTAATTTGTACATTAACCCTCTTATTAAGCTGCTCTCTTGTACCCCCACATTGATCTCATGAATGTGTGGTATTGGATTTAATATTTCGAGCTCGACACTCCTTTAAATCACCATGTCTATAATTGCTATTGGAAATAAGCATTATCATCACTTTTTATTTCGTTAGTTGAACTCTAAACGCTATGTTTTCTGTTTTGATTGAATAAGCAATTGCTTGCTGCATTCTTGGTATTTATAGAATCTATTATACTCATTATTAACCATGATCAGCTTATGCACCATCTTGTTTCAGGTTGTGGTTAGTTGGTTGCTTGATAAATAATTAACTAATGAATGCTTAGTTATATAGAGCGGCTGCTACAAGCTTATAACTTCTGCTGCTAGTTAGAGCTTGCATTTGACCAACAATCTCCCTATGCAATTTAGAGCATCTAAGTCATGCATGCAGTTATAATATTTTTGCCAGAGGAGTTATTAGTAAAATATATCTATATAAAAACTTATTTGTGAATTTTGGAGGTGACTGAAAGAATAAATTTTCAAAATAGCGGGGGTTCTGAAAAATAGCGGGGGGAGGCGGCAATAGCCCACCGTAAATATGGCAGGCTCCGCACCATAACTCGGTTGGAAATTGTTGCCGAATACGTTACCAATGAACTTGGAATTAGGTACCATCATCTCTCATCATCTCTCATTGGTACTCACATATACACAAACTTTTGTGCATGAATGACAGAGTCAATAACATTTGTTTATATTTACAACATCAATTTAATCTGATGTGACAACGCATTGTCTCCGCATTTGCATTGGTTATCAATTTAACGATCGAAGTCACTTTCAGTCCTTGAACCCCGAATCATTACAGATCCTATCTCAATCTACACGCCTTTCTTCCACCTTTTACTTCAAAAAAAAAAAAAAATCTACACGCCTTTCTCCACTTATTTTCCCTCCCTCGAGTAATGCTTTAGTCACTACCAATTTTACTACATTTCTCTTTACTATTTTAGATGGCATACTTCTATTGAAAAGTTCTCCCGCCTACCCTATCTTTTCCTACCTATTGGAGTGTGCCACATAAGGTAGTGAAGATAGATGTAGTGAAATTGGTAGTGGATGTAGCATTACTCTTTTCCCTCACTCCTCAAATCATACAACTCCACATCACCCGAGGATGACTATACATATGTGAGTTTTTATTCCAAACATATATTATAAATGAATCGGAGCCCACTCCTCGCTAAAAGACAATATTAAAATATTTTTTTTAGTAAGAAGTGGGCCCCAATGCATTTATAATATATGTTTGGGGTATGTTTAGCATTTTGCGTTAAGTTAAGCTTATAGACAAATGAAGAATTGGAGATGTCTGATTTCTCCATCGCAAAATGCTAGACATATATGAATTTCTATCTTAAATGTACATTATAAATGCATTGGGATCCACTTTCTACTAAAAGATAAGGTTAAAATATTGGCTTTTAATAGAAAGTGGATCCCAATACATTTATAATGTACATTTGGGATAAAAACTTATGTATGTGTAGTCATCCTCTTCTCCATCTCCGTAAGAAACGTGAGCTAATTAGCGAAATGACTCACTTTTTAGGAATATTTGACAAAATGACCTAGTTTGAAAACTATTTAGCTAAATGACCTAGTTACTATTTAAATTTCTATAGTATACTTTCTATAATAATTTCTATAGGATGTGTGACATTTCCTTTAATTCTAAAAGTTTTTGGGTTTTAATATAATTTTTAGTTTTATTATTTAATTTTTGTTTTCTATTCTATAGCTCATAAATTAGTGACTAATTTAAAGAAAATTACAGAAATTAAGTAAAAATTACTTACTCTGTACTGGCTCTGATAACACAACTGAGGTTGCGAAGTGTGAAATCTCTCCTGTAAAATAGAATTAAAGAGAGTATCAAAAAACTTTAAAACTTTAAAGGATCAAACATTTTAAAGATGATAAATTTCTGTAAAATAATATTCTTCGAAATAATGTATATTGTTTATCTAAAAAAGTAATCAAACGTGTCTTCAAGATCTCCCATATATTCTAATTCAGTCTCAGATATTTCACTATTACTATCATATGGAGATTCTTCGAGTTCTTCTATATGTCTATTTTCTTCTCCAATCTATTTTTTCTTCTAGAAATTGCCTATATGCTGTTGTAGGGCTCCAGATATAACTAATAAATACACCATTCTCATAGAATAATAAAGATCTTTCATAAAAAGTTAGATCATCAATTATTTCGACATTTATATTACTAGTTTCTCCAGGATTTATTTGATTTATTGTTATAATTATTACTCGTTGTACACTAAAGAAGAATAATTTGAATTCATAATAATCATTCATGCTTGTTACTTTATGAGGATAATAAAACCTAGCATTCTATCACTTCTTTGATAATTAATCATTAATTCAAAATTTTCTGAGGCAACACTCAAACTATTATTATCCATTAGTTCTATTGAACAAAACTAATTATAAAATCAGGAGTAGAGAGAGATTTCTAAGGATACCCTAAAAATCAAAACAAAACGGCCCATCATGCTTCCGACCTAGTTAAACTTCTTCGAGCTGATCTATACCAGTTACTACCAGTGGATAAAATACCTCTGGTATGCACCTTTCAGTGCTTCTTTTACGTTCCTCCCATCTCAGGATTACTATGCTCTCAAGAGAGCTTCATCTGAGAGATATGTCTGGAACAACTAGTACACTTTGATACAGGCAACCACAACTTAGCTCGTTTCCTGCTACTAAGTGTACAGTCTAACTATAGAAGGTTACAAATGGGTCTTTTTTCAAGTTCCTTCGGGCAGAGTCTTACAAAACTCTCCCTAAGTAAGAAAAATTAGTTTTTCATACCTTATTTGTACAAGATCTTGAAGTAGAACTCAAAGCAAAATAATTTTATTTCTCCCAATCCCCTTACAGACCTTTCTTACAAACTTATATGGAATTTCTTTCCTCCTAGATAGTCTGCCTTTTACCTTACTCAGCCTACCCTTTTATAGACCAAGGGATCAACTTACAACAAGTTTATATACGTCATTGCTTACATCACAAGTCAAATAATTGCTGCTTATATCAGTCTTTAATAATTGCCTTGTAAACTACTCTAGAAAAAGAGATTCCTCCTGGCAGACATGTTCACATGCTTCACATTTGTGTTGATATTTTGTCTCCATCAAGTTACAGTATTATCCAGCTGTCTCTTTTGTCATTGTCATTGCTTATGTGGATAGTATTTGGTATCAGCTGTCAAATAGCTCATGCTTATCTTGTGGCTATTTTATTTTTGCTATACTATACATTATTATTTTTTCTAGATCTGGGCTATCATAGATCCATGTGTTGATGTCTCTTAGTTTTATATCTTTTAACTCACAATACATATTCCTGATGCCCATGACCCTTTTTTCTGGGATTAATTTTTCAAAATCCTCAGTTTTGTATGGTACAATATTTGATGCTCCATAGATACTTGGGTGGTCATTCCTATTTTTATAACGTGTTCTGCTGGGAGCTCTTTATTGTCTTCAATATATTCAGGGATGGCTGAATACATTCTGCCATATATTTTTGAGGCCTTTGTGAGGCCAAAATAACTCTTGGCTGCTTTGTAAATTTCTCTTGGCAAGTGGACTAGTTCCTCACATTCTCTAGACGGATAGATGCAATGAATAAGTTCTCTTTCGAATAATGCCCTAATTGTTCTTGGATTAACTCCTGGTAGGATGATGGCCTTGTTTATATGTTGTTGTGATATGATTTTGATGAACTGGTTCACTTCGGTTACATGGCATAGTTTTTGAATATATTGTAAAAATAATACTTTCTTTGATACTTTAATAGGAGTTTTCTCAGTAAGAAGTGTCTTCTTGTATGTAGTCTTATTTGAGAATGTAAGTGAATCCTCTTTTAAGGATTGAGTAGGTTCGTCTATCTCACTCATTTTCTCGCTAGTATTGTCCACCATATTTTCTGTGGTTACATGCTGGTAGAACAGACTTTGGAGCCTGCATATTTGCAATTGTAGTTGATTAAATGATCCTTTTATTTGTTCCATGGTTCCCTTGAGGTAAATAACATCCCGTCCTATTTGCTAGACTCTAGTTTCCATTCTGCAACAAATGAAATAGTTAATTTCTTGAGAAAAAATCAACTAAAATGTTGTCATTTCCTTTTATGTTTTCTATTGAGAAATCGTAATGTGCTAACTCCATTTGCCATCTTATCAATCTTTTGTTTGCTATAGTTGGGTTTGTTATTTTGTTCATCCAACTCTTTGCTTGCGTATTGTCTGTTCTTACTTTCAATTTCGTATGTATTATAAATAATTCAAACTTTTTTATAGCTTTTAAGATCGCTAGTAGTTGTTTTTCGTTTATGTGGTAATTTTGTTGGGTTTGTGTGAAAGATCCACTAGTATATCTCGCTAGTCTTTCCAGTTGTTCTCCTATTTCAATGAATTTTAATACTGCTCCCCAATTGTTTTCACACGCATCTGTTTCTATTATCCATAAATATTCTTTAACATATAATCTTAGCTTATGTAATTCTGAAATCTGTTGTTTTAATATTTTAAGTTTTTCTTCATCCTCTGGGGTCCATTCCCTTAAACTTTTACAGTTTTTGTTGTAACCAATTTGTTTTTGCTGATAAATTTAGTATGTAACATCTTGTTTGATTTAGTAACTCTATTATAGGTTGTACTTATTTTTTTTCTTTTAGGACATTAGAAAATGTTTTTATTTTTTCTACTATATGTGGTTGTAGTACTATTCCTTCATGTGATAATTTTGTTCCTAAGAATTCTATCTCAATTTTGAATAATTTTATTTTCTTTTTTGATAGTATAATACCTGCATTTTTTACTATTTCTATGAATTTTAGTAGATGTTCTTTATGTTGTTCCTCGTTTTCGGATCCTATTAGAATATCATTTACCTATACTAATATAAAATTGTTGTATTTTTCAAATATCTTATCCATATATTCTTGAAATATTCCTGGGCTGTTTTTAGAACTGAATGGTAATACATTCCATTTATAAAATTCCTGAGGTGTTCTAAATGCTGTTAAATATTTTGAATCTTCTGTTAGTTTTACATGATAAAATCCTGATTTGCAATCAAATTTTGAATATACTTTTCTTGTTCTTACTGTGTTGAGTAGTATTTGCATGTCTAGTAGTGGGTATCCAAACTTCTTAGTATTTTTATTTAGTTTCTTATAATTTACTACCATTCGAGATTTACCTCTTTTTTCTTCTAAATGCTTTCTTATTATGAATGCTGGTGATGAATGTGGACTTTGTGATTTTCTTATGTAATTATTTTTCATTAATTCTTTTATATGTATTTTGAATGCTTCTAGATCTGTTGGAGTGTGTCTTATAGGTTTAATTTTTATTATTTTGTTCATATCTATTAACTCTATATGTGCTGTGGGTTTTCTTAAGTTCCATTTTGCCAAAGGGTCTTCTCCGCACAGATCTTCGAATTGTTTTTGTAAAATTTATTTTGTAGTTGTTTCTTGAACTTGTCGTATTCTAGTTTTGTTTGGTAAATATTGGTATTCACCAGGCTAGGTTGAAGGAATTCTGATGTGTGGCAGGTCGGTTCTGGAATAAGGTTGGGTTATTCTAATTGCTATTGCTTGGTGTCGGCAAGGTGTCGTAAGTACAACTGATTTATGTGATATGGTTATGAGATAGTATTGTTGGAAAAGGTCATTTCCTAAGAGCACATCATTATTTATATCATCAAACTTGTATATTATTGGTATTTTTAGTATGTAACTTCTTATTTTCAAATTAATATTTTGTTGATACTTATCAAGTATGATAGTTTATCCAGTTAATCCAGTTATTGCTTTTTTATTATATCCATCTTGTTTCCATTTTGGTATTATATTTTTATGGCATAGGCTAGTGCATGCTCCGGTGTCTATTAAGCTATGATAGTTTCTTGATTTGTATCATTCGTAAACAAATTCTATTAGAATGTATAATGTGTTTTTGTTGCTCTTAATGGATTCATTTGTCCAATATTATATTTATTACTATCCTTCCATTATTTACTGTTATTGTGATTTTTTCTTCTTGAATTGAGTAAGGTTGTACTGATGAAAAAAAGTTAGTTCCTAATAACATTTCATTAACATGGTGTTCTGGGTCTACGTGTAAGTGTAATAATATTTTCTTTCTACCATTTATCCTTAGTGTCAGTATAATTTTATGTACAATTGGATGTCTATTATTGTAATAGTCTAGGTAGTAATATGGATTTTCTAATGGCATTAATTCAGTTGTTTTTACATTTGTTTGTTTAATATGTGAATTAGTAGCTCCTGTATCTACTAAGGTTACTTGTTTATTCCATTTTCCATTGTCATAATATTCTATTTCTATTTTAAATTGGTTATTGTTTTGGTGTTCTAATGTATTTATTATTGGTATTAATTCCAATGCCTGTTGTTTATTTCTTATTGATAGTGAAATCTTTTCGAACATTATTTGTGGTGATTTTTCTTTTGAAATTTCTTTTACTTTATTAAAGTCGAATTCTATATAATTTGGTATAATCATTTCAGGGTTTTCTCTAGCTGGTTTGTATCTTATAATTTCGCTGAATAGCGGCTCTATTTTAAAATTATCTGTATTTCTATTTTTTAATTCGTGCTTACTAGTGAAAGCATAAATATTTCTTATTTGTATACTCATAACTTTGCTTTTTTCTATTATTTCTATTCCCGATAATCTGTGATACATGACTAGACTTTTGTCTCTATTTTCTTCCGCCATGCTTATAGAGAAATTAGTTTCTTGTAAATTTTATCTTTTGGTACATTAGTTTTCCTTGTACTATTCCTATTAAGGCATCTTGTGTACTTGATATTATTCTATCATTCATTAAGTATATTTTCAAGGGTGTGTTTATCCCTTTCTTAAAATAGGCTTTTATTTTTATTTGTACAGCTCCTAAATGTATGTGTTTTAATATTTTTCTGGTTTTCTCATTTATTTTTTCCATCTATTTTCTTATTATTTTTTCGGTTATTAATGAGATTTTGGTTTTTCCTTGTGCTTGTTCAATGTCTATACGTTGTTCATCATTCCTAGCTATTATGATGGTACTTTTCTTCCGTTCGAATATTGGTAGTTTAAAATTTTCTTTTGGATTTATATCTAATTTGGTCGCTCTTATTTTATCGTATTTTTGTATGTCAAAGCACATTCTTTCTCTTACTTCTTCATTGTTTTCTTCTCTTTCTGATGGTTCTCCTATTTCTGTTTTTTTTGTCATCATGTTTATTTCACATTCTTCTGTTTCACCTTCACTACTTCCACTATCTTCTTTCATTACCATTATTTCTTCATTTTCACTTATTTCTGATTATTCTTCCTCATATTCTATGAGTTCATAATTTATGTTATTCATTTCTCCAATTTTTTCTACGTATTTTACATTTTCTTTTTTCATTCTTTTAGGACAATTTGGTGATATATATCCTACATCTCCACATATGTAATAATTACATTTCATAGGGTTGTTCATATACTGTCTATTTTTGTTTTTATTTATTCTTCTAAAGTATTTTTTATAGGGTTTTTTATATCTCTTAAAAGTTTTTCTATATTTTGGTTAATATTTTTGAAATTTGTGTTTACTCATCATTGTATAATTATAGTTATTATTACATCCCCAATGATTCGGTCTTGCATCTTCATAACAAATTCTTTATTATATTTTCAATAGTATTTCATTGTTTCTCTAGTATCTTGGCATACTTTATCCCTATAATCTTTCACGAATTGTATTCTATACCCTAAAATATCTACTTCTGGTTTTACTTTCTCACCTATGTATGTACTATATATGTTTATACTCCATGGATCAGGTAGTTTTAGAAAGAATGAGTCCAGAAATAGACCCCGTTCTTCTTTTGTGTAATAACTATATTGAAAATATTCTCGGAATTCACAAGCATAGTTGTTAAAATAACACATGTCGCATATTTCTAAGTTGCTTAGTCTCCATCTTGCTTGATTCTTTTTGTATCTAGTGTGTTTTTCTCCTTTATCGTATACAGTGAATTCTGTTCTTATTGCTATTTCGTAATTTGTAGTTATTTCTTTTAGACCTAAGGTTCGTTGTGTTGAGGTTTCTTCAGTTCCTCTATCATCAATTGGTCTTGATTTTCTTTTAGTATTTCTTTCTTCTTCCTTTAGTCCATTCCACATTTTGCTACTACTCCCATAAAGTGGCTTCTATGAATTTCTCAAATGAGTTTCCTGTAAGATTTTGCCTAAATCCTACTATTAGTGAGGCCTTTATCCATTCTTCAATTGTCCTATCCACGTCTTTTACGCAATCTAGGTCTAGCCATTCACCATTTCTTGCTATTCCTTTTTCGTAGTGTTCTGTAAGTTCTTATTTTGGGGTTTCCTTTTCTTTGTCTCTTCTAGTTGCATTCTTCTTTTTGTGTTTTGCCATTTCCATGGCAATTGGTAAGGTTTTTTGTTAAGTGGTGACATTAAGATTTCGTACATGTCATTTTGAATTTCTGTAGGTTTTGCTATAATCTTGTCTTGGTCCATTTTTATTTCTTTATTTGTTATGTCTAGATTTTTCAAGGCTTCTTCTACTTCTACTGAATTAGGATTTGCCATTAAATCTTCTATTTCCAAAATATTTATATTAAATTTGTTATGGCTTCTAACTCCTTCATACCTTCTTCCGTTATGCCTAATTCTTATTCTCGGTAGTTAGTTATATATCTACCTAATTCTTTTATATTTTTATTTATAATTTTTAAATATTTTTTTATATCTCCTACAAATTCAGGACCACTGCAATCTTCTACCAACTCTTGTATGTTTATCATATAAATTTCTGGGCTTATGTGAGGAATTAATGCAACTGCTTCATTGGCCATACTTAGTCTGTTATTTTGTATACTAGTAGGTGTTGGTAATACCAACTTGCTTCTTCGTTTCTGTAATCTAATACTTTATATGCTATCTCTTTTTGTATTTCTTTAAGTAGTTTATTAGTTAATTTTCTTGTTAGTAACAAGTATTCTGATATTTCTCTATTAGTAATATGCTTTCTTTCTGTTAATATTCTATCAATATATCTAATATTAAATTTTAAAAGATTTTTACTTTATTTTCTGTGAAATATCCAGCTTTTATAAGATAAGATATATTATAGTATATAATTTCTAAAGTAGGGTTATATAGAAAATTTTGTTTTTAGGTTATTATATCAATAGGGTTAATTGGATGTAATATTTTATAAAAGAGGGCCAGTTGGCTAAATGTTTTTGGAAGTGGGTCGTTTAGCCAAATAAGAGTTGGCTATTAGAGTTAGCTCTAAGAAACGTCCTCTTCCAATCTGTTATCAACAATCACTACTTAACAAGTAGTATTGCTAAGGTTTAGTAGTCCGATACTGAATGTTTTTGGGTGTGGAGGCAACATGTGTGAGTTCTTGTAATTTGTGAAGCGGAAAGGATGACACTGACGTTGATCTGATCACCGAGCTGTATGGTCGGTTCGGGAGTAGCATGAGAGAGGTAGAGGCTGGGTGCTTGACTCGGATCTCGTGGCTCGGCTCGGATCTTGATACCTGCACACTGCCTAGAAACAACGGAAGAGCTCCCTGCGACAGACCCTCTGAAGATCTACTCATTCACTGAAAAATTAACATTAGCTAGGGTTCAGGGTGGAAAAAGTTTATTACCTTTGAGAGGAGTGTCACACCCCGCTTCCCAAATACGGAAAATACGAGTACGTGACTGAGACCCAGCGAATGATGCGAATACACCATTCATAAGCTGTACAAGTAACTCAACAATAAGATAACAAAAACAAACCACGCAGGCATGTAAAATCACAATATGATAACAAAAGTTATGACATAGTCCATAACATAACCAACAGCTGGAAATAAAAAGTAGTTATGTGTTAAACACGCCCGGAGTACAATAAAAAATACATGAAAACTAACAAGACTAAAACATTTGATCAGCAACACCTTCTGGTAACTCTCCATTCGGGTCTGCAAGTACATTATTACAAAAAGAAGAAACAAAAAGATGTCCGTTAATACAAGTCACGGGCCACAAGTAGTACAAGCTAAGGGACAAGTATAAAAACAAAACAAGAAGCAGGAAGAAGATCATGGAGTCAAGAATATGAAACATGATCAGGGAATATCAAGAAATTATGCATGGAATATGTTCTAACTTATGAGATGCAAAAACATGCAATTTTAATGTCATGTATTTGGTCAAATTTCTATTACAAGTCTGGTTCAGGAGCATGTCAGGGTTCATAAAATATGTTGTAACTACGATGTGATCGATGACATATATAAACTTAATCAAGAATAATAAGATATCATAACTGTATTCTAACTACTATAACGGGTAAATAATCATGCACATAATCATGTATAGTTCTAAGAGTACATATGTGTGTATCAATCGTGTTCATGTAATGCATATGATCATGTAGGAATACGGGATCAATGGATTTTGTATAGTAACAGATTTCAAGCCTAAGTCGATGAATACGAACTAGAATTTGTAACGGATAGTCAATGGATATACTTGCGGTATTTTTCAAAGGAGGCTTGTACGAGAACAAATGAGTTGTACAAGAGGATACTTGCCTGATAACCGATGCCAATGATACCGAATACAAGAATAATGGGATCAGAATTCCGGACAGCAAAGCACGTGCAAGATACGTGGCAGCAACTACACAATAGCAAACACCCCAACAAACCAAACGGCAACAAAATAATCCAATCCCTTCTCCAAAATAGCAAACACCCTAACCCAATCTCTACAAACAGCAAACAGCCATCACGATCGGATCTCCCACACAAACACCAAACACCAATTCCCTGTTCTCCTTCTTCCCAAAATACGACAGAGAGAGAGAGAGAGAGAGAGAGAGCGATGGCGGGAGAGTGGCTGTGACTGCAGTGACAACGGTGCTCGGGTAGCGACGGCGGGAGTCTTCGATGGGTTCTGCAACGGATTCCGACGAAGTGTAGGACGGCTTTCAGCGGTAATGACGAGCGGTAGGCTCGAGGGTGAGCGGTGCGTCGACAGAGGCGAGGTACAAGGTGCAGTGCTTCGGGATGACGACGACGAGGGGGAGTTCGGTGTTGCTGTGGCGTCGAAGACGGGGCTCAGGGAGGCTTGCGGCGCTCGGATGCTGAGGGTGCACAGGGAAGAGCGAAAGGGTGGAGCTTCGAGCAGCATCGACGAGGAGGGCGAGAGTGCTTGAGGTTGAAGACGAGGCGGGAGTGGAATGGCGACGACTTGGGCGGTGGTGGACTGGGCGTGGGCAGTTGGCGACGAGGAGAGGAGGGGTCTACGATGGTGGTCGCGACTGGGGCGACGCGGTGCAGCGGCGAGGACGGCTGGTGAGGAACTGGGGAATGGCAGTCCACCAGAGGAGGGTTTCGAAACAGAGAAAAGTGAGAGAGCGGGAGAAAGAAGGAGACATGAGAGAGGGAGAGTGAACAGGGGAGGGGTTTAATAAAATAATGAATAAAGAATAAAATAATGGGAGTGAGAACGTAGGGTAGTTATGAGGTGGAGGGGAAACGTGTAGGTACGTGAAACTGCAAAGTGGGGGAGCGTGAAGGAATTGTATACGGGTAAGTGTGTAGGATTGATCTGTACAAATATAGATGAGTACTGGGTTTGGATCCAACAAGATGCGGGTTTGGGTTAGAGTCCAATAGGAGATGGGCTTGGGCTTAAAATATTTAATAAATCAATTATGGAATTGGGCTTATAATAAACAATTGGGCTTTGAGCTTCAAGTTAAATATTTAAACAATTGAATAATTGAATATTGGGCTTCATAAAAGTTGTTTGAATAATAATTAGGCATGGCCTAGGTTTCAAGCAATAATTAAATGAAAATGATATATATAACATTATAGAATGTCACAAGTAATCGGATAAATAAATTGGTTTAAATAATTAAAATAAAAGATTCAACATTTTGGTATCATATCAAAATCATAGAATGAAATATAATTTAGGTTGAAAATCGATATCAATTGAGAAGAATTAGTTACAATATACTAAGAATTTGAAATACGAAAAAATACATGAAAAATACGTATTAACGGGAATATGGGTTACAAGGAGGATGGGGTCTGGTATTTATAGGCACGGGTAAACAGGTCTGGGATCCTAACAGGCCGGGTCGGACTCATTTGCCTGTGGGCCTGAGCTGGCCGAAGTCCGTTGGACTTGTTGACTTGATGATCTGGAATGAGCACGATCTGTGGAGATCTAACGGCCCTAATTGAGTCAAAGTCTTCTGTGCCACATCAAGCCAACTTGTTCATTAATGAACAAAAAAAACACAAAAATATCGAATACAGTTTTCATTATTTGCCTTGTTCCAAAAAAATTGAAAAAAAAATTGAAAAAAAATCCAGGAACTACTCAAGAATACAGTTACATGTACAACAGCTCACACAAAACCTGAATCCAAGTTACAAATTGGACATTTTCTTTACTGTGAACTGGGTAAAATTTTCTTCCATATTATTACTATATGGCATGGAAAGGAACTCAAATCATGTAGTGAATATTCTTTGTTGCCTTATTCATGTCAAATTTTACATACTAGTATTATACACGTACTGTGCACATGGAGAAAAATTGGGGAAAATGAAAAGAGAAAAAAAAAATTGCATGTATGTATGCTGCACGGGTTGAATTAGGACAAAGGCCTTCTCCCATTATAGTAGTAGAGATTTACTCTAAATCTTTGTTGGATGTCCAGATTCATTCATAACAAATATAAATCCTGTAAACTCTCAAGAACAAATTCTGCATTCAACATTTATTAGTTTTCACATCAAAACCAAAAAATTTCATCAGCACGTCCGTTCACTGAATGCTGCCCTGCCCTGCCCCCCACTTTTCTCTCTCCCCTAATTATTAAATCCCAAAGTGACTACTACTGAAAATAACAGCTACTCCCAATATATCACATTAAACTATTCCAAACCCCTCCCCATATAAACAACAAACAAGCAGCCACTTCCTCTCGATCCATTCTCAATCCACATTTCAATTTCAGCCTCAAAAATCTACTTACTACTCACTCATCTTCCCTCTTTCTCCATTCATAAAAAAATGAAGATGCAATGTGATGTATGCAACAAAGAATCAGCAGTCTTCTTCTGCTTAGCCGACGAAGCCGCTCTTTGCGGCAGCTGCGACCGGAGAGTCCACTCTGCCAATAAGGTCGCCGAAAACCACCGCCGGTTCCACCTCCTCAGCCCCTCCCCTTCTACTTTTCCTCCTCCTTTGTGTGACATATGCCAGGTCAGCCAATCCTTCGTCGTCACTCAAATCTATTATATATAGTCTATGCAGCAGCAGCACACAGACACTTGTAGTGTTTGAAAGTCTAGAACTATTAACACATTAACACACAACACTATGTAATTTCAATATGTAAAAAGTGAAGTGGGAAACAGAAAACTAATATTGTTGGTTTGTAATTGCAGGAGAAGAGAGGCTTCTTGTTCTGCCAACAAGATAGGGCGGTGATGTGCAGGGACTGCGATGTCCCAATTCACAATGCGAACGTTCACACTATGAAACATAGTCGATTCTTGCTTACCGGAATCACGCTTTCGACGGAGTCTGCTACTAGTGCAGAGGGAGGGTTGGCTCCGCCGGATAGTAGTGTCGTAAGCGAGAATAGTGAGATATATCAAGAAAAAGAGGAGGTTTTGTGCAGCACAAGCCTTGAAGGAAACAAGGCGGCTAGTGCTATTGGTGATGAGAAGAATAGTAGCAGCGTATCGGAATACCTAATCAAGATGTTGCCAGGCTGGCATGTGGAGGATTTCTTGTTTCATGATGTCACCCCTGGCCCTACCAACTCCACTTCCACTACCACCTGCGGCCTCACAGGCCCTTCCTATCAGGTACATACAACATACCTCGCTCTGATTTGCACGCATCTCAAAGCATTCCTTCCCTGATTCCCCGCAAACGGAATTCTATGCACGTATGTTTTTGGGCATTGTAAAAGCTACTATTTTTGCTATTAAAAAAGTACTTTGTTTTTTATGAATGTTATTTAAGTCTACTAAATGGGACTTAAATGAGATTGCTTTTTTTTTTGGTTACAGGGAGACGAATCGACCCCGTTTGTCGAGAGCAGCGGCAACAATCTGAGTAATATGGCCCTCGATCTCGATAGGTTGCCAGTTTGGGTTACGACTCCTGGGTATTTGAACGAAGAGGGTATTATAGATAAAGAGCTGAGCGAAGAATACTACAGAGAAGTGAGATCTACTACTAGGCAGAAGTGGCTGAGTTCCGAGGTGTTTAATGTGCCGGATTTTCACTATGATTGGAGCAGTACTAACAAGAGGCCTAGGAATTATCTGTAAATTTGTTCTCTTATTATCAAAGTTGTTTAAATGATTTGCCTGTTAATTAAAAGGTAGAGTGCTGGTGTTACGTACAAAATTTACAATTCTGCCAGTAAAGTTGAGAGAATTGATCAAGTGGCTGTCTTGAATCTTGATGTAAATTTGAGCAAAGTGGAGTTGAGTCATTTCGTCGAACATATAGCCGAGAACGATGATTAAATACTTTTCTATGCGTCCAGTCTAGCTAGATTAACTTACAAACTAACTATTATCTGAAATGAATTAAGTGAATTCAGCAGTAGTAATGCAACTTCATCTGACTCATTTAGATAGAATAGCGGAGGTCTTGGGTTTGAGTTCAGGCTACAATGTAAATCGGTCTTGGGTTTGATTTCAGGCTACAATGTAAATCGTTGAATAAAGAAAAAAATAACGTCCATCTGATTTGTAGTCGTTGGTTATATACTCATTTTCTGAAAAAAAATAGGAAAAAACGATGCTGCAGTGGAAGACGAAATAGTTTTTTGGTAAAAAAAAATAGTCGAATCTTTCGTCGCTGTTTTTTTAAAATTTTTTAATTTTAAAATTTTAACATTTCGACGGTATTTCCGTCACAAATTTTTATTAAAAAAATGATCGAATGGGAAATCATTTCCTATCCTTTCAAATTTTTTTTTTTAATTTCAACGGACGAAAAATCATTTTCCGTCGATTTTTTTATAAAAAAACATGGATGGTAGATCTACCGTTCCATGCATTTCTTCACATTTTGGTGGAAAATATTCTATAAACTAGAGCCTATAAAAATTGTATTAATTAAAATTTAATTAAGAATTAAAATTTATTTAAGATTTAATTAGGATTAAAGTAAGAGTTAATTAGGAATTAATTATGAGTTTTTTTAAAAAAATCTCATATGGGAAATGATTTTCAGTCCATTGGTTTTTAAATTTTCATAAAAAATAAAAATTAATGGATGAAAAATCATTCATCGTTCGTCGACTTTTTAAAAATAAAACCCAAAATTTGAGTTCAAAAACGACTTCAGCTGAACCCATATTTTCTATTCCTATATCTCAAGTACTACAGATGCTCTTAACGACGACAAAATAATGTACAACTTTTAAATACTCTGTTTGCAATTAAATTGGCACCTACTTGCTGCTCAATTAATGGCGCTACTTAACTAGGTCTTCTAAATATATCAACTCAAATCAATCGTAACTGTACTCTACCTCCACCTCTAACCAAAACATAGTACTGCTTTCCCTACGGAGCAATCGATGTTTGATTCAACAACGCACAATAATTCTCCTGCTATACTTTAAGGCAAAATGCTAGATATGTATGAGTTTATACTCCAATCATTCATTATAAATATATTGGATCCCACTTCTTACTAAAAGACAAGATTAAAACGTTGTCTTTTAGTGAGAAATGAACCCTAATGCATTTATAATTTATGATTAGGTTAAAAACTCATGTATATGTAGTCATCCTCTACTTTAAGAGTATATGTTTCACTAGTTTGTACACATATGTGCTTAATGTGTCATTTTCTTATCGTACTATATAAATCAAAAAATAAATAAAAAAATTATGAGGTTTGCACGAAGGGAAGCACGCTTTTTTTGCGACGAGATTTTGATTAATATAAGAAATACAGGGAAGCACTTATTATGGTCAAACAAGCTATATTTGATTCATGAATTACCGAGAAGAGCCCGTATAAAGCTTTGAACGAGTCGGCTTACCCACGAACATGACTTCCATGTTCCTGTTGTATGGTCTCCATCCAATTCAGAGCTGAATTTGTGAGGCTCTGAAATTTTAGTATTTTATATTTAACAAAGCATGTTTATCCTTGAGCAAAAAGATCGAGCTTGTCGTTTAGTTTGTGTAGGCCACCGTCCGTCCTCTTTGAATGGAGGTTTGTGGCGGCCAAGTTGGAAAGGAAAAAAAGTTTGAGCTAGACTGTGTTTCGCATGTTCACAGGCCAACATAGTGTTAGTAAACTCATTCTCAAACAATTTCTGCACGTTTTGTATATTGCTGGTATGATACTCATTTGCCTTCGAATGAAATTGTCAAATACGTAGCAGTCAGAATTTTGAAAGAAACATGTCTGTTTTATTTTTCAAAGGAAATTATGTTTACTGTAATGGCAATTTCTTGCCTATTAGATATTATATTAGATGATATATTAATTTAGTCACATATTGATATATTATGTGATATATGAGACATATGGTACTCAGTTAATGCAACAATAAATTACTAGTAATTTACACGTGCGATGCACGTTTTAATAATTTCAAAAAATAAAAATAAAAACTCTGACATAAAGAAGATTTAACTGAAAATGTCATTTATATTAGTTATGTACGTACATTGTACATGTTGGTAGAATGACAAATTAACAAATAATCATAAGACCTTCTCCCATTATAATATTAGAGATTAGAGATTAGAGATTTATTTCTATCTCTAAATCTAACATTGCAAAATTATTTGTTTATCATCATTATTATCTAGAGAACTCTTATGACGATTTATAAATGGGAGTGGCTCCCATAAGCACGCAACTGGAGCAGTCACTTGTCAGTTCTAACTCGATCCAGCCTCACTCGCGATTGCATTAATTGCTGGCTCCATGCAATTATTGAATGCTATTATTACTCGAAACCGAGTTGAAGTCCTACTCTGCTTCTATGTTACAAATGCACCTGCAACAATTATTTTTCTCAACCTGCTGGTACTACTCTTTTCTTAAATAGATTAGTTGAGAGGTTGCCTGGTATCTACGTACTGTTGGATTTATAGGTATATTTTCAATATAATAAAATATTATTGTGTATAATGTTCTATGGGACAATATGTATTTTACACGTATTATCTGTTTAATTGTTGGACCGGGTTGAGTGGGCATAAAGCCCAGTACCCTAAACCCAATTCATCTCATATAAAAGCTGGTCTAGAAGTAGTGCTCTGTGATATTTCAATACTGATAAGCAGGGTATAATATCTTAAGCGGCTATGAGATATAAACTCTAACCCTAATTACTCATCTTAATCTAACAATCTTAAGATATTAGTCAAATAAAAATACTGAGATTGAGAGGGAGAGGGTTCGTCGGAATCTCACCCCAGTCGTTCGCCGTCGCGATCGCCGCTGTCCTGAGCGCTGTCGTTGGGAGCCATCGCTGGGCTCCGCCGCTAGGCTCCGCTGCTGGGCTCCATCACTAGGTGATGTCGTTGGACTCCGCCGCTGGGTGCCATCGCTAAGCGACGTCGCTGGACTCCGCCGCTGGACGCCATCGCTGGGCGCTGCCGCTAACCGCCACCTCTGGGCACCGACGTCAATGGCCACTGCCGCCGCAAGACTCTGGCGTCGCCACTGCCAGTGATTTCCCTCCTCCATCGAGATCGGTTGAGGGGATCAGGTTCAGATCCAAAAGATCCAATTTTTTGATTGGATGTTGTTTTGGTGCTTGGAGTTCAAGTTGTTTGATCATATCCAGATTCAGATTCAATCCAACAGCTGCTCTATTGGTTGGAGATTTGCTGTTTGGTATTTGGACTGTTTGATCAGATCCAGGTTCAGCCAAAAGGAATCAATATGTGGATAATAATTTTGGTAACAGTGCAGGCTATGGTGATATTGCTTGAACTAGATCCAAATGTGAATGGACTGGATTAGATCCAAATTGAAGATAAGTTCTTTAATATCCTATACCTCATTAATGTCATTTGCTAAATATTTTATTATGTACCGGAAGTTCAAAACACTCGTTTTAAGTTTATGTTTTGAATTATAGAGATACTATGATGCTAAGTGATTAAGTTCAAAACTGTATTAATCATTTATTTAATTTAATACAAGTTGAACAGATGTCTTGGCTATGTGTTAAAATCAAATATCTATTTTTGATAAGTTAAACTGTATGTCTTGACTGTAAATTTGTATCTCCAATTAAATTATTGTTAGAATAAAATAGTGCTAATAATTTGTTTAATTGGCTAATTTTAACAATTTGATGATGTAGGAACCTCAAAGTTACTTACAAATTGTGTGTATTGGAGATGATGGATATGCATCACGGTTGAATAAGTCTGCACTGCGCAGGCTTCTCCATTGAAATTGAAAAACACTTCTAACTTGAAGTGTCGGTATGATCTTTCTAATTTTCTTATATTTTCATGTGATGAATGTGTTAACGTTTTGTGCATTTTATTACATGATTATGAGTTTTAGATCATAGTTATTTTCTTTGAAAACTAGCATGTTTAGAGTTGTTAAGTGCTTTATCATATTATGTACATAGATATTTTGGCAAACCCATTATTTGCAGTTTGTGTGAGATTATATATTTGCTTCTCCAAAATAAATAAATAAATAAATAAATAAATAAAATGATGTATAAGATCTATAACAGATGTCCGTAACTTAGATAAGAGCATCTATACGTAATATGACCCCGTTAGTTATGTTTTGTTCTTTCTCGTTCATTGTACTATGTGTGCAAAATTGAATTATAAAATATTGATCATTATCTTGTTTAGCGTTTTGAAGATGATGAAGAACGAATAAAGGAAAATATAGCTCAATTTATTTGAGCAAGTGGACATTGTTAGAATCACCAGAGAAAGCAAACAATTTTGTAAAATGTAATAGACTAATTTTGTATTAACTCTTATAATGTGCATATATTTTCAATCGCATGTATAAGCTGAGTTTAACAAATAAGACAATTAGTAATAATAATTCTAATTGTGTTCTTGAACATAGTATATTTGGCTAGGATTTGAGAACTATATATTCAATTGTTTGTGAGAAAATGTGATCTAATTATCAAAACTGTGGGAGAAATGAAGTTAAAAGCTATTAAGTAAAAAGCTTTAACATCCAAGTTGTTTTGAAATTTAGAATCACTATGAACTGTATATTAAATTGTTTGTTCTTGTTAAACCTTATAACTCTACTAAATGACACTTCATTAAATAAGACAAATGTGAAGTTTGAATTCAGATTTTGATCACTAGGAAATCATTTTGTATGGTCTCTAGGAGTTCACAACATTTTGAATCAATGCATTCTGATAATTGTAATCTCAGTAGATTTGTAACTATGTGAGATAATTGTTGGTCAGAAGTATTTAATCGCTTTTGTAGATGATTAATATAAGTCTGTCATATATATGAAGAATGATGCACTTGTTATTCTTAATGAAGTAAAAAAATATTATAGTTAAATGCTAAAAATCAAGGGCTCAGATTTGATAGAGGTGGTGAATATGTTTGAACAATTTTAAGAGAAGTTTGTATTTGGCATAATCTCTAGTGCACCCTATTTACAACAGTCAAAACGACATTGATAAAAGTTAGAATCAAACACTTAGTGACATGTTGAATTCTATATTATTGACTATTGTTTGAGTTTGTGTAACTGTGGGTGATATTGTGTTAATCATATTTTCAATATGTTACCACACTCTAAATTATTTACACACTGTAAACTATAGGATAGAAACACAAATAGTTTTGTCAAAGTAAAAATTTATGTTGTGATACATTTGTTAGAGTACATGACCCTAGAAGGCCTAAAGTAGGATCTACAATAAATATTTGTATATACTTAGAAAGTGCAGAATGTGGTTCTATGGACAGTTTTGGATCTATCTAATTTGGGTTAGTAGAACCTGGACTTGCAAAGTTATTTGAGGATATGTTCGTCAAAGACAAATCTATGAAATTATTAGTCCTATTGTCACGGTCAATGATTCAAAGTTGGAATCAAGAACCAGTCCTACTGACACTTATACTTCAATGGTAAATAAGCCAAGAAGAGTCTTTAGTAGACAATGAGATAAATTTGTGTTATACAATTAGTTGATTTGCCGAAATGGGCTAAAACTATAGTCAGTAAGTGGGGTTTTGTAGAAGAAACTTATTTTTGATTGTTTAGTAGCAATTTTAATGCACTTCTAGTAGCTTAAGAATTGACTGAGATAAATGGGATAGACTGATTTGTTGTCTACTCACACATTTGTCATATTACTACAATAAGGATTCTTCTTGCCCTTACATTTTTTGAAAATTTTGTTATTCATAAAAGATTTTAAACAGTTTTGTACTGAAAAGTTCTGTACTGAACATTTTATATTGAAAAGTTTTGTACTGATTGGTTTTGTACTAAGTGTTTAGTGAACAAGATTTACAACTTTGTGAAATCATCGTATGTTTTAAAACATGTAATATAGCTAACATATAAATAATTTGACAAATTTCTCAAAGAGCCTAGTATATGAATCAAATAATTCAGATCAGTACCATTAACTTTGTGGTGTGTCAAATATAATGGCTATTATTTACTTGATTTTATTGACATGCTTGTTGATTGAAAGTGACATCTCTACTAAAAATGGAGTTAAATTATGCTATTCAAATAAATTTAGCATGAAACACCTAAGTGCTGTGGACACCATATTATGTATAAGGGTGAGTTTTGGTTGGCAAGGGATGACCCTTCGTCAAACTCGATAAATCGATAACGTATTTTAAAAGTGGGGATATAGTGATTGAAAGTGTGTTTTGAAACACCTTATGATTATGATAAAAGGTTGACACCTAATGATGGTGCAACTATGAGATATGTAGATCATTCTAAAAGAATTGAAAGTCTCATGTATACAAGATTTGCACTAGAATAGACATAGCCTTTGAGGTAGGTATGATCTGCAGATTCACTAATAATTCCATACACATTTGAGTGCCCTTTAAAGGCTAATGATATACCTAAGTGGTACTCATGAGTTTGCTTTGTGCTACTCAAACTCAAGAATTTGCTTTGTGCTACTCAAAGTCTAGTGAAAGTCGATAACTAGTGAATATGTGTCTACACTAGGAGGAGCAGAAAAAAAATTATGGAGATTAAATGGCAAGGCAAGCAAGCATTGCGTTCTCATCCAAGAAATCAGACCTCTATATGTTATCCTCTGCAGGAGAAGAGGCTGAGTGGATTGAATGACTTATTGCTAATCATTCATTGAGAAGTTTAAAGTAAATTCTCTAATTCTGTTATGCGACTATCAAGCTATAATGTACTGTATCTCACAACTCACTCTATAGTAGTAAGAGTAGTATATTAAGGCTGAAAGAAGTCTAGTTGAACTTTCTCATAGATAAACTGCAATTACGACAAGTATGCCTAATGCTCTTGCTAGGAGACTTGAAAGTGATCTAATTATCAAAACTATGGGGGATGAAGTTAAAAGCTATTGAGTCAAAAGCTTTAACATCCAAGTTGTTTTGAGATTTAGAATCCAATTGGAGCCATAGAGAAGTTCAAACTGAAGCATCAATTTTAGGCAGTTGGCATGCTTTAGATAATTTGAAAAGTTCTATGTAAATTCTGTTAATATATAATTTCATTTCAATTTCGATGATGCTATATATTTTCATAATTTACTTAGAATCATCTCATTATTCCAAAAGAAAGTATGAAAACTTGTCGATGTGTTTCCGATGTTTAGAATAGTTGTTATGGCATTCCAATTTTGATGATATAACTCTTTTATGGATTCATGTTTCATTCCAATTTGGATGATTCAGAATTAACCATAATTGATTTGACTGTTCTATCATTCCAATATGAAACATAGTATAGTTCTTGTGTAGAAACTATAATAGTTCATGTTCTTTATTTTGTTAAAGAGACTTGATTGTGATGCTTGCGTTGCATTTTGCTAAGCTACCGTTGAATTGTACTGAGTTCTTTAGTTGAACTAGATACTTTATGAAATTTACTAGAATTCTTAGAGATGTGTCTCTTGATATTCTTGTTTTTCATAAGCTAGCAAAGAAGGAGGAGTTGAATCTGTCAACATAGATTTCAGAATAATGATTTGCTCAAAATGGAGGAGTAAATATAAAGCAGTTTGGAAGGATATAGTTTTGGTTTATTTCTCTAAAGAATAAATTTGTCACTTGCTTAATAAAACTTCTGTTGAGTTTAAAACTCTTGTGTTCATGAGCTTAAAATTCATATTTTGTTCTTGAAGTTTATTTGCTTTGGTTGATTTTGAAACTATGACAGGTTTCTCTAGTTGGTTTAGTCATTGTGAACTATTCTGTTTTGATATGGTCTTTGAACTATTTGATTATTTTGGTTTAGTCTCATTTGAACTATTCGAGTTATAATTGATTTAGTTTGTGAACTATATTATTTTTGTGAGCCAATATTTAATGGGGCATTGCCTAATATATTGAGAATATAGGAGGAGATTGTTGGATATATATGTATATTCTCAATATAATAGAATATTATTGTGTATAATGTTTTATGGGGCAACAAGTGTTTTGCACGTGTTATATGTTTAATTGTTGGACCGAGTTGAGTGGGCATAAAGCCCAGTGCCCTAAACTCAGTTCATCTCATATAAAAGCTGGTCTAGAGGTAGTGCTCTGTGATATTCCACTACTGATAAGCAAGGTATAATATCTTAAGCGGCTATGAGATATAAATCCTAACCCTAATTACTCATCTTAATCTAACATCTACATCCCATGTATATTCATCCATGATCCTACTATGAAAAGGCAAAAGATTCCCAAGTAGGATATGCAGCAGATTATTTGGATGTGCACCGCGCTTACTATTTCTATTTCGGGGACGAAGTTTAGTGGGGGCCTAGGCTCCCAAAAATTTGAAAACTCTTCTTCAGACTATTGAAAATTTTGAGAACCATCCTTAAATCTATTAGATTTTCTGGTTTGCCTCAATCTCTATCTCCTCCTTGTAGGACTTGTCCACCTAAATAGTTCTGGTTATCCATCCCGTTGGCCTTAGTGCTGCACATGCGGGCCAAAAAAAAGAGAAAAAATGCATGATCTGAGTTACTCTATCAGAAATATTATTACATATCTTACGAATGTAAAAATTATTTATAGCTAGCTGTAAAATTTCTGTTATTGTGCCAATAGCGATAAACCAAACATCTTTCATCTCATTTGTCATTTCTATATCTTGCAAATTTATTTTATATCCACAATTTCTTGTACAACAACGGGTAATCGTTTTTATGCCCAGGGTATGCAGCATTTCGTTTGACAACGAGGTAAAAGTTTAAGTAATAAGTTGGAGGAAGAGAAGAAATTCAAAAGAGGATTACAAATAATATGTCATTTCTCAAAATTAGCTGGATTAGGTAAGTAGGTGTAAAGGTAGTAGGGAATGGGCAAAAGCCAAAAGGCCAGTTTTGGCTGTATTGGATTTGTGGGGTTTGGTCGGTTTACCTTCTTTGGATTATCATTAAGTCGGCAAAGACCACAGACTCGAAAAGATTGCTTTTCCCACGTTCGCATGTGGGATTTGCAGAGATCAGCCGAAAAATATTTATTCAACTGCAGCTTCAAAGAAGGATTTGAATAGAGATTGGATAAATTTCCCACAAGGGGGCCTTCGGTTCAGAACTAATTTAGTGAGAACTCTGTGAGAACTCACGGAGTAGACCCCCATGAAAAATCCGAACTATCTATCTCGCTCTACACACCTTAGATAACATAATATAAAGAAATCAAGTAATTTGAAGTTTATTTGTCCATGATTTACATCATCGCAAAATTGTATGGTTGAAAATTCCACTCCATTTGATGGATGGGCAAATGAACTTCAAATTACTAGATTTCTTTATGTTATGCTATCTAAGCTGTGTAGAATAAAATGGCCGGTTCGGATTTTTCATGAGAGGTCTACTCCGTGAGTTCTCACAGCGTTCTTACCAAAATTAGTTCTCAACCGAAGGGTTACCTTTCTCATAATCCTACTAGACTTGTTACTGTAAGTAGATAATTCTATGATTTTACTTTTGCTCACTAATTCCTATTCTGTTTGGTTCAGGTATAAGGTGGAATTATATGAGATTTCTAATACATTTATATGTCCGAAGTACCCTTGTAAATTTGAGATTAGATCATCCGTGTAGTTCACCGATCAAGGTAAGTAAGATGTTGGAAGTTTGAATTATGCTTGCACCAAAAAGTCCTCAATTAATTTATATTCCGGGTAAAATGTGCGAGTGTGGCTATGGTCTTACTCCAAAAAATAATTTTAAAAAAAACTACCAGAGGACTTATTTGGAAAATATGTAAATGAAAATATAAATGAGAAGTAGGAAGAATTTTTTTTAATAAATAAGTCTTACATTATGTGACGATTTTTCTGTAAAAAAATAATAAGAAAATTGAGTTTGAAAATTAACCCAACTACGATTTTTTAAGGACTTTCACGGTTAAACTAACAGTGTCAGTAGGATTGCAAAACTTGTTTTTACTTGTGTATAAGGTTTATTGATTAAAAGTGATTGGGGATTTTTGTGTGAAATTTACCCATACAGATACCATGGCAGGACCCCTCTCCACAAATTACATATTGAGCACATGTTTTTTTTTTGTGTGTGAAGGAAATCTCATAAATCACATAAATAACACTTGTTTTCCGTAAAGAATCTCGCAAGTTTTAAAAAGGTGATCTAGAAATAATAAATCGGCTTAAAGTTGCAAAAAATAAAAAAGAATGTAAAAAGGTTTTAAAAAAATGAGTTGCACAAAATAAAACTAAAAAATTTAAATAGGTAATAATAATTAAGGTTGCAAAAAATAGAAATAAAAAAAATTAAGAAGGTGAAAATTTAAAAATAAAACTAGAAGTAAAAAGTGAAACCACAAATTACATATAGAGCAAATGTTTTTTTTTTGTGTGTGAAGGAAATCTCATAAATCACATAAATAACACATGTTTTCCGTAAAGAATCTCGCAAGTTTTAAAAAGGTGACCTAGAAATTATAACTCGGCTTAAAGTTGCAAAAAATAAAAAAGAATGTAAAAAGGTAAAAATAAAAAAAAAAATAAGTTGCACAAAATAAAACTAAAAAAAATTTAAATAGGTAATAATAATTAAGGTTGCAAAAAATAGAAAAAAAATTTAAGAAGGTGAACATTTAAAAATAAAACTAAAAGTAAAAAGTGAAGCCACAAATTACATATAGAGCACATGTTTTTTTTGTGTGTGAAGGAAATCTCATAAATCACATAAATAACACATGTTTTCCTTAAAGAATCTCGCAAGTTTTAAAAAGGTGATGTTGCAAAACATAGAAATAAAAAAAATTTAAGAAGGTGAAAATTTAAAAATAAAACTAAAAGTAAACAGTTTAAAAAGGTTTAAATAATTAAAAATGTTGCAAAGACTAAAGGACTAACCAAAAAAAGGTTTAAATAATTAAAAATGTTGCAAAGACTAAAGGACTAACCAAAAAAATTGGGGTGTTGCGAGAATCGAACTCGCGACCTCTCGCACCCGAAGCGAGAATCATACCACTAGACCAAACACCCTCAATTGATTAGATTTATATTATTATGATATATAAACCGTATTTAAATTTCGTAGAATATAATAGTAATTTGGGGAACCTAAAGTGCTGTTTATTTGGACGAATAATTTGTAGAACATTTGGAAATAGTATGAATAGCAGAGAAGAGGTAAATGGAGGTTGATCAATTCGATGATCGCGAATAACAAAGACTCCACCTTTTCCTGCACTTTCAGGTGAATCCTAAATTTGTAATTGCAGCTTGAATTACACCTAATTATATTTGTTAATTTCTCTTATAATTAATTAATTAATCATTTAGATCTTGTCATGTTGTCAATCTGCTTTCGAAGAGTAATTTGATCTAGGTTAGGTGTTAACTTGTATTCGTAATTTGTTGTTGGGATACTAGGGTTTTAGGGAAATTTTAATTTTTCCTTAATTAATTCTCTGTTAAAGGGGATGGAAATTTGTTGCGCATTATGAGAATGGTAATGAATTAGAGACATTTAGATGGAGAATTGTATGTATAAGGAGTGAAATGGGAGTTAGAATGTTGGGTTTTGTAGTGGTATATATGTGATCTTTTTATAATGAATACATGTTTTACCTACAGAATATCGTTTGAAAGGTTATAGATTTGAAAGGTTACCTACAGAATATCGTTTGAAAGGTCTCTTGTTTTCTTTTGGGTGCAGGGGTGTCGTTGTTTGTATTTTGGGGACTGTATTTTGGGGTTATATATTTTGGTATATTTTGTATGTACATGGATCTGTACCCAGCAAAAGGGGATTCATTTTTTGGACAGAGAATGAGCATCATGGCCCGCATGTGGGTGACATGAACATCATTGTCTGCTACTTGATTTCTGTTTTATTAAAAACTTTTTAATGAAACTAGGGGGGGCCTCGGCCAACCTTTTATGATAAAAAAAAAAAAGGTTATAGATAACAAGAGGAGGATAAACATTTTTTTTACCGGGTGAATCAATGATGTGACATGCAATGTTTTAAGTGAGATACCAAGTGAGTATATGGGTAGATCGATAGTGCTAAATTGAAAGCAACAACAAAAATTTTCGACAAGTTTGGGGTGTGGGCAATAAGGTTAATTGGTGGTGAGATGAGGAAGTCCAGACTAGAGTCAAGGGACTCAAGGCAAACATGGTAGCCTATAAGTTGGACGAGTTAAATAATCCAAATCCGGAGAAATGTCGAGGCAAAGAAGAAAATGTAAGAGGAAAACAATGTTTAAGTTCTATGATGATCTCTATGATAGTTCAGAAGCTAACAACCTTGAGAAAAATCGCAATGTAAGGTAGCTGTGATGAGGGAAAGTAGGAGTAAGAGCTTGCAAACTGCGAATTGTATTCGAATTTGAATCTAATTTGCTGCTAATTAGAGAAGAAGATATCAAGGATTGGTAAAGGAATTACTTTAATCGGTAGCTCGCTATGATGATACAACAAAAAACAACTAGAATTGAGAATATACTACTTGGTAGAATGACTATGTATATGGTAAGAAACTTTGGAATATTTGAAGGTAAGGTTTCACAAAGATATGTTAATACTTTGCAAGTCTGTAATAATAGGTAAACAAACAATTATATGGGAAAAATGTCTTTTATGTTTGGCTTGGAAATTCATGTAGAAGAATTATGTTTTTTTATAGAAGTAGGTAGAGGAATTATGGATTTTTATGGGTTGATAAAAGATATAAGGCAAAGAAAATATCTACATTGGATTTTCGTTGATTTACAAAAGGTATATGGTAGGTTCTCTAGGGAGATTATGTGGTGACATTTAGCTAAGGAAGGACTGCCTGGATGTCATATTGACATCTTTATGTGTAGCCCATTATGAAGGGGATCTTCATATGAATTTCATCATTGTTCTTATGATATTTTTATATTGGGTCAACAATCTAAACTTTCATCAGTTCATGTCATGCTTTCTATGTCTAGGATATAAAACAACGGGAGAATAGAAGATGAGAACTGAAGTTCAAAAGTTGGGATTTCTTCTGCAATTACCATTTTGCTAGTACCTGTTGTGCCATTTCTTGCGAGCGAGGAATGCATTCATCTGATGGTATACGAGATATGCCATTGTTTTGTAATTTGTAAAGCCAATGATTTTATCAACTAAAAATTCTCGCAATGTGTCCTGTCCTGTTTCACCTTGCTGAATATTTATACGATTTGAATACACTAACTATGGTTCCATCAAGTTTTATTCATTTATGATGGTTTTGTTTCTCATACTTGGTTCTTTCCTTTGCAGCTTCATTTGTCATAATCTAGTTCAAATCGATAAACATAATGAAACACAAACCCAATAGAACCGCCAAAAGCTAAGCTGTTAAGAAGAGTTAGGGAAGACATGGCTTGCACTTGTGAGAACTAACATGCCAAGTATGTCATCACTGTACAAAGTTGCAGGCCCATGTTGCTGATGTGCTTTTTGTCTCTGTTATTTGTTGAGATGCAGAGAGCGGACTCCATACTGCTACTCCTTTTTTCTTACTACACTTTTATGTAGGCCACTTAAGTTATAATGATAGTATATAATAACTTTTAGAAGTCCTGGATTTGGATTTCAAGCATTTTGTGCATGAACTTTCATTTAATTCAAAGAAAAACGAGTTCACATTTATTTAGATATTATTTTTTGAATTGTCAATTTACTGATTCCAACAAAATTTGATATTTACCGTGATGGCCTTAGAATTGTACTGAATGAGACTGTCCTGTTTCATCACGTTTGCTCGTTTGTTAATCATGTTGCTATATTACTCTTTGCATATAGTGGGTAAGCTAAAATGTTCCCAAACAAAATTTTCTTTCAAAAGAACAGATCAGTTACTGCAACCCGAGATAAGTAAAGCCAGAAGAAGTTCGGCCCAAAACGGCAGAAAATTTTGAGTTTCTACCTGACAGAAAAAATATACACCATAGAAAACATAAAACTGCATTGTTTTGTCTCTCAAGTATGAATCGGTTTCTGATAGAATTGATGGGTAGCTTTTTAGATCAAAATAAAATAAATTCTCCTATTTATTGTATTTACTGAAATGTACAATGCATGTAACTTGATTAGTGACTCTGTCTTTGATTGTAAGTTTGTAACACTAATAATAGCTGATCATATTCTGTACTGGATATCAATATTGAACTAAGTCATTCTGTTAGTTTCTCCTAGTTCAAACAAATTCACCTTCCAAGTTCCAGGATATTGAATTGTTTCTCACTGTTTCTCATGCTTTCCCACATACAGGCATATACTCTGAACTGTCAAGCTTCTGAATTGTATAATTTTCGTAGAGCGTCATACCCTTAGTGACCATCGAACACTTTTTTTTTGTTTCTCAATGGGCTGTCTATCGAGGCAAATGCACGGAATATACAGCATTCATGATGCAGAAAAAAGAGAAATCACCTGGGGTGTCATTTGACAGACTGAAACGGCTGTAGTCTATGAATCCAACAGGTAAATGGAGGTACGTTTGTTGCATGTGTTTGTTTTCATTTGCATGTTTTACCTTAGACGATATCATTTTTGGGACGAATTCAGGACATGATGTGAGATAAGGTTAATGCTTGGTTAATTTAACTGGACGTTCTGCATTGAAAAGCAAGAAGGAAAACAGCCAGTGTATTTCATTAGAATGAGCATTGTGAAACAATGCCCAGTAAATTTGGGAAAAATCAAACATGCAACCATAAAAGAAAGAAATAACTTCAACCAAGCCATGAAAATATGAGAAAGGTAAGTGTTATGGCAATATAAGTTAATATATCGAGCCATAAAACCCCAGTGGTCGCTTCAGTTGCAAATTTGCAATAAACTGCACTTCTCCCAAAACCCTGCGATGCCTTATGAAACTTAGGCCTAGTCCAGATATCTTCAAAAGTAGAGGGGTAGGAAATCGTACCCATGAACACGAGTACCTCGTCCAAGGTTGAATGGCAAAGGAGATGAAGAAATGCTCCCTTGTCTTTACTCATGTTACGGATAATTAAGATATCTACAAAGTTGCTCCATGTACAAATATACAAGACGAGTTCTTACGGAAACAAGTTTGGGAAACAGTTGTTCAATCTTGCTCTTGGTTTTATTCAAGCCGGAGTTTAAATGCAATTCTTAACACGAAATTTATCATCATTTCCTTCCTACTTTGATTGTTATTAACCCTTGTAGTATTGATTGACCCCATCTTTGACTAGGGAAAGTCTGATATAAAGATGATAGACAAAGTAAGAGAGATTCGGCAGTCAGTTAAAGAATTTGTTGGTTAATTCTTTTTTCACAATTTCAGTTTGTTGTTACATCATCATGTCATCATCGTTGATTTGTTTCAGTAATATGATGAATGTACCGTGACTTCTGTAAAGACCCATTAGTTGAACTATTGTTAAGTGTAGTATGCCCAACAATTTGTGTCGCTTTCTAACATTTCTTGAATCTTCATAAAGTCAGTGGTTACCTTTCCATGTATGTGATATAATCCGAAACCGGGGTAAGAAAATTGTAACCTTTGCGAAGAATACAGTTTAAATAGTGTTGTTTCTTTTCTCCACTCATGCAGATATGTATACTTAACCAACGTACGTCTTAAAAGTCATTAACTAGATTTGCATGTGCGAAACATGTATCCTTTTTAAACCAATTCTAAATTTGTAAATTATTACTACAGATACATTTATATAAGTAAGTCATAGCTATTGATTCCGCAAATCCTAAGGAAGTCTTTACTGTGTGATTAACTACCATCTATCTTCATCACTCTCTGCATTTTTTGCAAGGTGAAGATCAAGTTTTTTAATTGCTAAAAAAGTAGACGACGTTATTGTCTATTTACCAAATACGGGATCAAGCTTGATTTCGCGCTAAAATTAATAGAAAAATAAAGGCCAACTGATAGCTGTCTCGCTTTGTATATAGTGCCATTTTAAGCGAAAATGAAGTGGATAGATATCCAGCTGCTTGTAATCTATTATAGTGGTCCTTTAATAATCACCTCTTTTTTTGATGGCCTTATTGCTCGTGAGAAATAAAGGGACCGCTTTATGGTAATGTAGGTTTTCATTAGTACATGCTGGATGTGACTGCATTAAACTAGAGTTATGGACCAGCTGCAACTTTGTAGGGATTCAAAATCTTTCATCGTTTCCTTGAAAATCTAGTTGTTGTTGTGATCCTTTCTACTTTCTAAACATAGGAGCTCTGAATCAATTCAAATTTGAGAAATAGTAGGCATTTCTCCGCAATTTGAGGAGATCATGCCGAGATTGCGTGCTTTAAGATATGTGGCCTATGCATAATCTTCCCCGGACGTCATGCAGGAGTGCACTTTAAAATGCGTTCTGCAATTTGGAGCGCTTAGTAGTATGTAGGATAGGTTTTCCCAAAATTTTCATAATTCATGTCATCATAGTGGATATTCCCGATTTGTTGTTTAATGTCATTGTCTGCATTGTGTCAAATTTCTGATTGCCAAAACTAGGACAAATAAACGACCGTTCCATAACCCTAAACTGCAATTTAACATCTTTTCCTTCTGATGAAGAAAAGGATGATGAATTTGATAAATGAGATTTCATCTCAGCATTAAGGCTCAAACGAAGTCATAAGCTAGGGCCCTTGCATTCATAATTTGCATCCCTGTATCCTAAAGTGATTTTCATGGTCAACATCATAAAGTGTTTTTGACAACATCTCAAGCTCAAGTATCTTTCATTTATCTCTTTTACACACAAACTTCCCTTAAAGATTTCTCACTTCTTTCAAGATGCTTCTCACTTTTATGGAAAGGAATTATCCATAACAGGGTTTCAGGAAAAGGTGAGTAGTACTTATTTACCTTTGCCTGTATTGTACTACTTAGCGGCAATGAATCTCTTTTATATTTATATGCTCAATTTTCTTATGGTTGTGAATAAATGTGATTGTGATAAGGACTGCAAAGAATTGCAGTAAATTCACAGTACTGGGTCTGAGTCTCCCAGCTCTGAGATGCTATTAGCTGTATTTATGTTTGTAAATTTTAGGGTTGCAGGTTTTGTTTGTAATTGAACTTGCATTTCACAGATTTATATTATAATAAATGTATACAAATACTGACTTGGTATCAGTTTTCTATATCTGTATTGTAGATAAGAATATGGACAGTATGGAGACACTGAAACATTTGAATGGTTATGAACAGGGGCGTAGCTGCCCTATGCCCAGGGGTGCAGCTGCGCCCCCTGGGATTTTAAAAAATTTTAAAAAAAATTATATTTAGTAAAAAGAAATTTAATAAGGGTTTATGTGTAAAATTTTTAATCCATTTAGTCATTTACCGATTTTCTTTACTCTTTCTTCTTCCACTCTTTTGTTTCCACTCTACTGAAACCAAACTTACTTCATAATGAATTTGTAAGAGAGATTCAAATCTACAAGTGATTAGTTGGATTTGTAGGGGAGGTCAGAAGAGAGAGAGAGCGAGGAGCTAGTCGATCAATTCCAAACCCTATTGTAAGTAAAATTTTTTGTACATTTTGATAATTAGGGTCCATATTCTGAAATTTCGTGAATTCATATATGTTAGGATAATTAGATTGCTAATTTCTGTTTCAGTCTTACTGATTTGTTTGAGAATGAACTGAATTAGTATGATATATAATCAAATTAGAACCCAAATGGGTACAGATTATAGTGTTAATTTCTGTCCCAATTTTGAGCTAATTTTCGATTTTTTTTATATTTAAACACATGGAGTTTAGAGTTGAAATTTTTATATGCGTATCTTATATATGTGAGCAACATTTCCACAAATTTTCATGATATTTGGAGAAAACCTAGGTTCAAGGAACTATATTAAATTTGTACTTCACGTTGTTCAATGCCCAATCTGGTTATTTGTACAAACATATACTGTTATGATTCACCTTCATTCTCTTTCTCTTTTTCTCTTTTGAATTCAACTTACAAATCTCATCGCAAATTCAAAGGAGACCTGAGAGAAGTTCGAGAGGAGTAAGAAATAGATCAAACAACAAACACAAAGTAGGTAACTAATTTTAACCATTAGTTTTTACTCTTTCTATGCATATACTTATGAGATGAACATCTAATGCTTGATGCACTTAATTACTTTGAGGTAGACTGATGATTGAAGTTGGAAATAGAGAAGGTTTAACTACTAATTTATTTTAATGACATTGTTATTACCTGTTGCAACTGCAACAGTAGAGAGAGTATTTTCTGCAGTGAAAATCATCAAGACTTCATTACGAAACCGATTGGGAGATGAGATGATGAATGATTGGTTTGTTGCATATATTGAAATAGATGTATTGGATGTCATTGACAAAGAAGATATCATTCAATATTTTCAGAATATGAAATCTCGAAGGATTTTATTGCTAAAGAAAAATGTTATTTGGGTAATGCTACACCTACTACCAAATCTACTACTTTTTCCTTTACTACCTTATGTGGCACACTATTAGTGGAGGTTATTGTAGAGTAGGTGGTAGAAACATCCAATAATGATGTACCACCTAAGGTATTAAAGAGAAATGTAGTAGGTTTGGTAGTAGGTGTAGCATTACCCTTTAAACCCATGTTATTTAGTGATTGTAATAGTTTGTGACATTTGATAGTAATATATGATATTTTGAGACTGTCGCATCTCTAGATGAAAATTCTAGCTACGCCACTGGTTATGAAAAGCCAATGAATCTACGAGGTTAGACTCTTCTTTTCAAACAAATATCAGTCAGTTTTTTCCATATTCATTAATCTTCATTTCAATGCAATTACAAGTTCTGATTTGCTCCATTTTTTGCAGATTAATTCACCTTAATTTTTGAAATTACCCTTTTTTTTATAAATATTGTATAGTGTGTTTAGAATACGAAATCGTAAGGTGGTGACAATCATTTCATACATGTGCTTTTTCTTCTCAATTTAAATTCACTGAAAACCTTTAGTCCTTTTTTTTCCTCTAAAGTTGTCCCAAAATGCTGAAGAACACAATCTTGTTACTTTGAGTGAAAGGAGAGCAAGAATCTGAGACTTCAAATTTCAAACCAAATTGAAGAGGGAAATATATTAACTTTGAAAAGCATTCAAATTCTTCCTTGGTGGCTTCTCTGCATATTGGAAGGTTCAAACCAAAAAGTTTTTGAAAAAAAACTAACAAATCATCCAATCAAACACCCAATTAGTTTTCGGGTATTCTTATACCAGTTCAACTATGGTACGGTATAATATGCATCGAAATTTGAGATTCCTATGCGGATAACAACATACTTTGACAAGACCAAAGCATTGTTTTTGGATAGTAATCAAATTTCTCTGTCATGTAGGATGAGTAATCCCCTAAAACCATGGCATCTGTGGATTTTTCTTTATCAAATAGAGCCAAAAGTGCAACCAATAATTAAATAGACTAAGAGCATTTATAGTAGTTTAGATTCAAAATTTTCATATTTGGCTTTTAGAAATAGAAATTTTGAGTTGGGTTTGTAGACGTTGAAACCAAAAATTTGGTCCAACGGTGGATGATCGTTTGAATTTTAACTCTCAGTTGTTGGTTTTTTAAAAAAAATCAGTCAAAACATTTATAAAAAAAAATTACAGGCATACAAATACACAATAATTTCTATAGGCACATTCTATTTCATCCCTTGATCAAATAATCAAACCAATCTCAAATTAACTATATGAATAAATAATCTTATAGACTATATTTCATAGAAATTAAAATTTCAAATTGGGGGAAAATCTGGAGGGTTTTTTCTTTTCTTTCTTTAAAAAAATTACGATCGGATTGATTCAGCGAAATTCTTTTTTTAGTCAAACGCAAAATAATTTTGCGTCCAACACATTTTTTAAAAAAAAAAATTGATTGGCCTGGTTTATTTTTATTAAATTTTTTTTTGATCTTCAAACACAATATCATCTTGTGTCGGAGACATTTTTTTTTCCAAAATTTGGAAATATAGAAAACGACTATTGCATCTCGATTTTCTATATTTTTCCAATTTTGAAAATATAGGAAACAACTACGACTACAGATGCTCTAAAGGAATGCAATATGTTACAGTAAATCCAATAACGTAACGTTCCCGGTGTGGCGTTCTTTCCTTCTCATTTCCTGCAATACTCAATGAACGTACGAAATGCTCCATTTGCGAAAAAAGTACTTGAAGCATCTTAATCATATCTTCCATTTAATATACGGACAAGCTGCATTCACTCATCAATCCTGTACTAATTGGTAATCTCTATTAGTTAAAACGTTACAATCAAAACCCTCACAAGCATCAAGCAACGTGGTCTCAATATAATTTGACCTAAACTTATTATCCTGTACCCAATTTTCAGCCTATTTATAGTAAGGTTTTTCTCACATGGTTCCCTAACAAATATTTCAATTATATATATACCTCACTCACAAATATTTAATTCCACATAACTCACTCACAATCTAAAATTCATTTCACATAATCACTATTGTTACCAAAATTTAATTCCATATAACTAATTAAAAATATGTATATAGAATTAAATATTTGTGAGTGAGGTATATGGAATTAAAAAATTTGTTAGAGCACCTACTATTGTTTCCTAAAAACTCAAAATTTAGCAATTGTGATTAAAAAATCCTCCACTATCGTTGTTAAGAACCTAAAATTTAGAATAGGAGTGAATAGTCGATCGCTAAAGATAGCAGCGGTTTTAGAAAACTTCTCAATATAGAAGACGGAGGATGAAGCTCCGCCCGTTTAAATTTTTGTTTTTTAATGTGGTGGGACGTCCACTTCTGTCCAAAAACTTTTTCAGTCTTTTTCCTTAAAAATTACGAAAATGCCACTGAAATAATTTTTGATGTCATTACTTATTTACGTAAATGACATTTAAAAAAAATCGGATAGAAAACTTCTTCGGTCCGATCATTCTCCACTAAATTTTTTTTTCCACATATTATGAAAATGTCATTTTACAATTATAAAAAATAAATCGGAGGGAAGATCTTCCGTCTGATCACTTCTCTCCCTTTTTATAACTTTTTTTATAAAAAAAAAGTTAGACGGATGAAGATCATTTGTCTGATATTTTTATATATATATTTTTTTTTCCAAATTTTGCAGAAACGACAGCAATACTCATCAACGAATGCTAAATGCTATATTTAAAATTTTTAGCCTTAGGGATAGTGGAAGCTTCTTAGAGCATCTGTAGTCGTGGGCTAAATACCCAAATTTTGGAAAAAATTTGGAAAAAGGGAGCTGCAGTCGTCGTCCAAATACCCAAAATTTGGGTGTGCGATGAATAGTGTCTTGCCAAATATAGCAGACGATTTGGCAAAAACCAAAATATAGCTAACGACCTATTTTATTTCGTCCGTCAGTAGAGACGAATGATAATATTTTGTCTCGTAGGTGAGTTCTAAAAAAGTGCATTCGGACGATGGATAATATTCTGTCGCTTTAAAAAAAAAAATTCCCGGACGACGAACATCGTCCCACCCGTTATTAAAAAAATTAAAAAAAAGCAAAAAAGTTTCGGACGGTGTATTATACACCGTCCCACCAATTTTGAATAAGACAAAATAGGTGGGCCGGTGTATAATCAACCGTCCCACCCTATTTCCTTTTTTTTTCGCTGCTCAGAAAGAAGAAAAAAAAAAATTAAAAAAAAGTTTGGGACGGAAGATAATCGATCGTCCGGCCATATTTTAACTTTCAACGACTGCAGCGCATCGCTATATTTTCTATTTTCAAAAGCCAAATACCCAAAAAAAAAAAAAAAAAAAAAAAAAAAAAAAAAAAAAAAAAGCTTAGAACGACTACAGATGCTCTTAGTGACTCATATAGGACAAACCCTTTATAGTATTGCTACCTCCACTTTCTGTCACTCAATCTAATTACCCAATTAATTTATGCAGCATAGCCCCTATTTAAATATAATAATTAATAGTTAATCCCCAGTGCTTATCACTTTTTTAGGACAACAACGATTCATACTGTAGTATCATCTTGTGGTGGGGCCCGCCTTATTGCGTTGATTGGAGTGACAATCATATTCGTTCGCAAAATGCCCACTATTTTGCTCAAAATTCTCCGAACTTTTTTTTTTCCCCTTGAAGAAACAAAATTCTCCACACTTGTGAGAAGAAAACTCAAAAAAGAAGTTTGATTTTGATTTTGATTTTTTATTATTGTATTAGTTTTTACGAATTTGTGAGATTATGTTTGGGGCCCATGCATGCACTTGCATACGGTATTTTGGTGTCGTTGACTTGGGCACAGTGTGTGAGACTAGATTACGTGAATATGGTCTTTCCTTCCAAATTAGACTAGTATTTTTCCCATGTAATCCACATTTTAATAAGAGTTGGAGGATTGTCACGTATGATTTATATGTTAAGAAATAGTTTTGAAGTTGGACGTACGTTATACGTAATTGATAAAAATATTTTAAAGAAAAAAGCTACAATTTGTACATGTAATGCACGTGTTTATAAGTAGAATTTGAGTTGTACGTGCAACATATGTGTATGTTTACTGTTAATAAAATATTGTAAATTTGTTTTTCACGTGCATTGCACGTTTTAAATAGGTGGAATTTTTTAATTTGTTTATTTTTGTTGTAATTAATGAGAGAGTTGGAGTTGTACATTGTATGTTGATAACATTACAACTCCAACTCTCCCATTATAATATTAGAGATTAATTAATATAGTTCATCGTTGTTTGTATGTATAAATATAATATTTGGCTAATGCATTAGGTATAGTATATGATATGATATAAATTACCTGGTCCCATTTGGGCCATCAGATTTCCTCAGATTCCCCTCTCTCATCATGTCAAACAGGTCTAACGGGGTTCAACCAGCTCAGGTCCACAGGCAAACGGGTACGACCCAATCCGTTAGGGTCTCAGACCTGTTTACCCCTGCCTATAAATACCAGCTCCCCTCCTCACTTTCAAAGCTAATCAATCATTCTCCACCTGAATCTTAGCAAATGTTGCTTTCTCAGTGACTGACTAGATCGTCGGAGGGTCTGTCGCCGAGACTTCTCCCGGTGTTTCTAGGTATTGTGCAGGTATCAAGATCCGAGCTGAGCAATCAGCCTCTACCTCTCCCTTGCTATCCACGAGCCGAACGTTCAGACTGAAGATCAGGTCAACGTCATTGCCGTCCCTTCCGTTTTACATATTACAAGAACTCACACATGTTGCCCCCACACCCAAAAACAAGCAGCATTAGTCTATATTTTACATGCCAGGGTACGGTCTTTTTTTTTTCCAAAGAAATTTTGCTAATCAAGACTGTTTTGGCAGTTTTTCTCGAGAACAGTGGTACCTTATAAATCTTAAGAAAATGGAATACAAAGAAAAATGTCAAAAAAATACTCAACATGCTACCTGTTCGATTAATATAATTTAGTCTCTGTATCTTTTCGTATGTACTCAACATACCAGATGATCTTTTTTTTTCCGTGTGAATACTGCTAGCTGTATCCTGGTTACAAGGCTGAGATCGCCTTTTACCCGTCCCAATCTGATTCATTGGATACCAGATACTTTTCTTTATATTAAATGAAATTTCATTGTTATAAAAAGCAGCAGTAGCTATGCATTGGAGAAGTAATAAATAAATAAATAAATAAATAAATAAATAAAAATTGTGGTAGTAGCAGGTGATTTTGTTATGTAATGTGACCCCCATGTGCAGTGGATTTCGAACTGGAAATGGGTGCAATCAGAGTGATACAACCAAAACATCAAAATGGGACCCAACGTACCAAACCAAACCAAAACTTGTAGGTGCTCTCTCGAGCCACAACTAACAGCAACGAGTACAGCTAAGCCTACAAGGGAACGTTTGGTACTTGAAAACGTATAACGAATTCTCAGATTCTTTCTTAGATCATCTTGTTTGGTATGTAACAAGCATAATTTTAAAAAGAATAATGAATTTATGTGGAAATCAAAATTCTTTGTTGAGAATGATTCTCAAGAAATTTCCATAACAAATAATAAAATAATTTAAAAAATATTTTCTCCTAAAATTATGGAATTTGAGGATTTCCACGAGGTTTTGATAACAAACAATAAAATAACTAAAAAATAAGAATAAAAATACAATAATAAAGGATTATCGGGAATACAATGTATTATGTCAAGAGATTTATTTTCTCGTTCAATATCATGCCATCAAGAGAAATAATATTTTCCGATATGACGGTGGACACTGAACATTGGATGAAAGCGGGATCAGATGGTTTAAGGAATATAAGAAGGCCAACACTCCCGAAGACAAAGAATGAAAACGAACTCACGAAGAATGAAGACCACATCTTAAGAACTCCGAGAAATTAATATCACATCTCAAGAACTATCCAAGTATGATGGCCTAATCTCACTAACTTCCGAATATTGAAGATTTGAGATTTTAGTAGTGGAAACTCACTAGAAAATTTAGAGCGATAAGATCCTAGGTTTAGATTAAGTTTAGATGGACGACAATAGTTAATGCACTCTCTTCAATCTAGCCCCACATTATTTCAAACTTTAAATCACCCACTAGCTTACCGCCTTACCTTGTTTTGTAGATTCCCTCATTTTGCCGTTTGCATTGCATGTTAGTTATTTTACATAACTTTTGTGCATCATTCCAAACTATAATATTACACGAAAAAAATATTATATATCCTTTTATGACCCATGTACATCATTTCAAACTATAGTATTACAATTTTTTTGTTTATTTTATATGTTATGAGAATTTTTTTTATAAAAAAGGACTTAAAGAAATTCGACCGGGCCGGTCTTAGCTCGGAATCGCTGGTAGGCCGGTTCACGATTGCCTCCTTCCCTAGGGAAATTAGCCCGGTGGATTATTAATCAAACTAGGCTGATTGCCATTTCTAAGAGTATCCACACCGAGCTCTTATTTAGGTATGCACATCACTACTTTTTCTCCCCCTCCCCCCCCCCCCCCCCCCCCCCCCCCCCCACACACTCTCTCTCTCTCTCATTATATATATGTGTGTGTGTGCGTGTGTGTCTCTCTCTCAATATATATATGTGTGTGTGTGTGTGTGTGTGTGTGTGTGTGTGTGTGTGTGTGTGTGTGTGTGTGTGTGTTAGCAATGCTCCATTGCAAACGGATTTGTTTGCATAGACCCGTGCAAACGACGTTGCTGACCGTTGGATCATATCGATCAAGATCCAACGGCCGTGATCAAACCCGTCTATTACCCCATCTCACTTAATTTGTGAGGGGTAATTTTGGAATTTCGTCCCAAATAACTATTCACCTCATTCGCTCTTTCACTCACTCACACTTTTGAATCAAAACAACGGTCTTTTATAACCTAGACCGTTCTCAACAACGGCATAAGCTATAAAATACCGTTGTTTCAAACAGCCTAGGCCGGTTCATTCAACGGGTTGTCTGAAACAATTACCTTTGATAACCTAGGGTTGTCTGAAACAACTACCTTTTATAACCTAGGCCATTGTTCCCAACAACCCCCTAGGTTCATTTAACGGGCGGGGCTCAATCACGGCCTTTAGATCAAGATAAACTTGACCCAATGGAAAGCAATCCCGTTCGCAACTGAACATTACTATATATATATGGAAAAAAGGGATATGAGCAACTTGCTCATTTAGTAAATAAGCAATTGATGATGTGACATACATGCGATTGAAAAATTCTTAAAATAATTAGTTGTCCAATGTATCACATGTATGGCACATAATCAATTGTTCATTTACTAAATGAGCAAGTTGCTCATATCCCATTTACCCTATATATATATATATATCCCTATATATATGAATTTGGCAAACTAAATGGCAACAATTGGTATAGAATAAAGTTGTCTGTTAGATTATCAGAAATAAAAAATGACCGCCTAAATGGTTAGCAGATTGGTGCGGATAGTCTAAGCTTGCTTATTGCTCAACCACCAATATATAACGAAAATAGTAAAAAATCTAGTAACACCCAAACTAGACAAACCCATTCACAGCTAAAGCATGATGTCACTACAAAACCACACAATCCATAGTTACAAGAAAACAGAAACGTACAACACAGTGCATACTCCACTCCCCAATACACTCCTCCCTCCCCATCAAAACACAACCAAACAAACTACCAGAAAAAAATAGAGCATTCGAACAACCACACAAGCAGCAGAATCCCATGTGAACCCTCAAAAGCAAGAGAATATAAAGTTACTGACATCCATCTCACCAGATTCAAAAATGTTGAAAGAAAAAAAAAAACAAAAAAAAAAGAGAGAGAGAGAGAATTGCTACGCATTCCTCATTTTTTTTATTTCAAGCTTACATAAAATTTGTCTTTTAGCAATTATTGAATCCATTAATCAATAATCACTTAAAGATTAATCTCATGTAAATTTTGGATGATAAGAAAAAAGGTATGCGAAGCATTTTATAAAAAAAATTATACGAATGTAATACAAATGATCATGATGATGATTCCTTAACCCTACTCAAGAACAGAGTCATGTCGGACAAACTAAAACCCAACAAAGTAAAAATAAAAACAAAAAAATTTAAAAATCACACTAAGCACTAAAACTAACCCCCCTAAACTCTTTCCTCCCTACCCCTCACTAAATCCTAAATTCCAAAACCAACACTACCAAACCTAAATTTACAGAACAGAACAGAACCGAACCGAACCGGGTTCAAAAGGAAGTGACAACAGGGATGAAGACCAGCTTGTCCTCTTCCTCCTTCTTGCGCCTCATCTCCATCACTTTCCGGTGGCTGTTGGAGTGAACGTGACTGACAAAATTCGGGCTGCAAGCAGGCCGGTACTCGGGCAAAAGCCGGCCCGATTTGTACCGGACTCCGCACGCGTTGCAGAGCGTCTTCGCCCCCTCCGGCCCCGTCCTCCACTGCGGCGTCTTGTTCACCCCGCAATGGCTGCAGCGCCGCTCCTCCTTGTTGCTGCTCATGCCAATTTGATGATGCCCGTGCAGTAGCTGTTGCTGCTTCGGCTTTCGCCCGCGCTTCTTATGGGGTTTCTGCTTCTTGAACGGAGGCGTGAGCGGGATTTCGTCGAAGACGACGGGGTGGGCGAAGATGAGGTGGGAGTAGTAGGACGGCGAGGACGAGCAGGACGAGGTCGGTGACGTGGCGGATGACGTCATCGAAGCGGTTGAGGAGTCGGTCAGGTGCAGCGGGGCCCACGTGCCCGAGGGGCTGCGGGTGCGTTTGGACCGTTTGGCTTTGACCGGGAGCGGTGGTTGGGTCGCGTGGGTGTGGGTGTGGTTTTGGGTGCCAGTTTTCGGGTGCGGTGCGTAAGTTGGGAATTCCGAGTCGTCCATTATCCGCGAAACCCACTCCAACTCCGCCACATCGTGCGCCTAAAAATTTCAAAAAAATATATTAATAATGAAATTTTAAAAAAAGATGGAAATTTGGTTTTTTTTATTTTTTTTGTGAGCTTACAGGGAGGGCGAGTTCGGAAACGGGAGGCGGTTCGAAGGAGAGAGCAGAGGATGAGTTGGAGTTTCTCTCTTCTTGTTCTTTTAGAAGCTCCTCCTCCTCCTCCTCCTCCTCTTTGGTGTGTTGCTCGTCTTCCTCGATTTCGAAGTTGAACAGGTCGTCAACGGAGAAGTCCTCGCCGATGGCGGCGCAGTATACGTCATCACCGCCGAGTAGTTCCTGGTTCTCAAAGGCCATTTTCTTCTCTTTCTCCACCTAAAACACCCCCCATAAATAAACTCAGTTTTGAAATTTATCAACGGCAAAATACAGAGAAAGCGATAAAGATGGAATCTTTTTTGTTACCTGAGGGGAGTGAGAATAACGAGGGCGAAGGAAAGAAGAGGAGGAAGAAGAAGGGAGAGAGAAGGAAGAAGAAGAAATGAGTGTTTGGTGGAGCATTGAATTGAAACGAACGGTTTGCTAAAACGTGAATGCGTGACAAATGCCAATTCCCCCCTCTCATCTTTTTACTATTTTATTCATAGCCCCCTCCGATATTACCACACCCACTTTCCTCATCTTATCTCTTGAGATTGGGGTGCATTCAAAAGGCGTGAAAGTAAAAAAAAAAAAAAAACGGGGTGAGGGAATAATCTGGGGTATTGCATCGAGATGCGTGTTGTAGAATTGACGGTGAGGATTAATCGAATCTTTTAAAAAGTCACCACAACCACATGACTAGTCCGAGTCTACGGTGATTGGGCCACCTTCCTAATTAAAACCTTGGATTTAATAATTAATTACTGCTTTTTCTAGAAGGGTAATGCTACACCTACAACCTTTACAACTTTACAATCTTAGATGGCACGATCTCATTGAAGATGTGTACAACCCACTACAATATACTCTACAATACATTCTAATGAGATTGTGCCACCTAAGGTTGTAAAAGAAAAGATTGTAAGAGAAGGTTGTAGGTGTAGCATTACCCTTTCTAGAAAATGGGATTTTTCAAATAAGCCCTTCGTAAATTTTGCTATGTTTTTGAATTAATGCCCTGGGAAACCACTAGCTCTCTGCTTGTTTTGTTTTGTTACTTTTCCTTTACAATCTTACAACTTTAAATAACACAATCAAGATGATTGTTTTGTTTTATTAGTATACGAGATTTGCCCGTGGGCACGTGCCTACGACACGTCTTCGAAACGATACAAAACACGAAAAGCTCTTTAAACAGTAAAACAACAATTATGTAGCTCAAGTTTGAATAGTATGACAATAATTAGTTGTAAATAAAATCCATATTTCCATTAGTATATGTTAAAAAATAATTATAAATGGGATGTAAAATCTAACTTCTTAGAGCTTTAAGTGTGAAAAATGATGAAATTTAACTGTTGAAGAGATGTTTGATATTTTCAGTATAACATGTGCAGTAAAAAAACATAAAAATTCTAAAAATTTACAAATCTAAAATCTTAAAATCTAAATTTTCAAGAAAATAAAAAAAGAATGGGAGAGAGGGATAGGGAGAGAGAGAAAGAGAGAAATATGAAAAAGTGAAGAGAGAAGAGAGAGATAATAATAAAGTAATGAGTTTTTTTAGTTTTGTTGGGGAAGTTTGGTTTTGGGATTTAAAATTTTGGAAGAAAAATGTGTTTTGTGAGGTTAGATCTGGGCCTTTGATTTTGAGGGGATTGAATGTGAGCCACTTGATAGCTTTCTTTGTGTTTTATTATATAGATGGGTAATGCTACTCTTATAATCTTTACAATCTTACAATCTTAGATGACACAATCTCATTGGAGATGTGTACAACCCATTACAACCTACTCTACAATACATTTAGGACTGTAAATCGGACCGGACGGGATCGGACAGCCATATGTTCAAGCTCGGACCGAAATTCCACTCTGACGGGCTTATATCTGGCTCGGTCCAAGTTGGACAAAAATTTTATAGTCCGGACTCGGTTCGGTAAGACATCGGACCGCAATAATACTCTGACGGACTTATGTCCGACTCGAGCTCGGTAAAACATCGGACCTAATAATTTGTTCAAGCTCGGTTCGTATAACCGTTCGGACAGTCCACGGTCGGACCATTTCTCGAGCCGGACTTGGACGGACAACGGACCGTCCTGTTCATTTTACATCCTTAAATACATTTCAATGAGATTGTGCTACCTAAAGTTGTAAAAGAAAATGTTGTAAAAAAATATTGTAGGTATATCATTACCCTCAGTATATTGGGTTTTTTTATATGGGTTGCTGAGAAATATTTAAATTCTCTATATATGTCACTCACAAATTGTAATTTTCATATAACTCGCTTATAATTTTAATTTAACACAGATACATCATTCATAATTTTAAATACATTATTCATAATTTATAAAAATAAATTATAAATTAAGTAATTTTTTTGGGGTGAATTAAAATTATGAGTGAGCTATATAAAAATATTAATTTGTGAGTGAGATATATAAAATTTAATTATTCGTCAGTAACCCATGCGGAGAAAAACCTTATTATCTTTCCTTAATTTTTAAAGTAAATTCTAAAAATCCCCTTGTGCTTATGTGGAAATTACGGTGGTGCCATTTAGACAAGAGTAATGCTTTAGCCACTACCAATTTCACTACCATTTTATTCACTATGGCATACTCCTATTGGAGAGTTCTCCCATCTACTCTATCATCTCCCACCTATTGGAGTGTGCCACCTAAGATAGTGAAGAGAAATTTAGTGAAATTGGTAGTGGCTCTAGCATTACTCTTTAGACAATAGTGAGGAAGGCTCCTGCCTTTTGTCGGGTTGCAGGAACCCACAGTGGTGAAATCATATCAGGCACGATAATGGAGGCGAGTTGGGGGGTAAATATGTAAATTGGTATTTATGTGGTGTTCGTCAGTCACTATTTGAAATTGTTTCAGCTTCACGCGTTAGCAATGGACTCGGTAGCGGGTTACATTTGTCTCGACTGCCAACACCTCGTCAAAATCGTCAAAATTGACCCCAGTCGTTGCAAATTTCAAAGACGAAACTGCCCCCACGTTGGATTCCGAGCGACATGTGCAAGAGGGTATTTCCGTAATATGTGGTTTAGAAAGGGAGCAAAGTGGGGATTTAGGTGAACGAATGAAGAGAAATGCTGGGCATTGGATTACGTGGGTTTTACCGAGACAATTCAACGTGTAAGCCGGCTGCGCCGGTCACTATCCACGTTGGCGGCCGACTTCCATGTCATTTTGCACATGTGGCGTTTGCTGATTGGTTGAGTGGGGATTAGTGTTTTTTTTAATATTGTTATTTTTTTGAATTTGAATTGGAATATGATGATATTAGTCTGATTCCTATACTTGGTGTGTTATTATAACGTTTATGGTGCAATTATTCTTTGAACTTTTATGGTGTTTTTTTTTTTTTTTGGGTTAATTAACTTGTATGGTTGATGTTTACTTAGAGTTTTGGAGGGTATTGCGCATTGTAAACATGGCCGGTGCAGCAAGGCGAAGACTATATAAGAGCATCTGTAGTCGTCTTTCAAATATCCATATTTTTTCTAAAAATGCGAATGAAGACGCTGTAGTCATTGGTAAAAAATTTAAAATTTGGATCTTTGTTGAACAGTGACTGGCCAAATTTGACAGACGATTTGGAATTTTGAAAAATATAGCAAACAAAAAAGGATTATCGTCTGTTACATCGGACGGAAAAAAAATAAAATCGTCGGAGAGAATTTGGCAAAACAGTAAAGTATCGGACGAAATTTAATTTTTCGTCTGATCGAAAATTTTTAAAAAAAAATAGCAGAGACAGGAAATAAATTTTCGTCCCAAAAAAAAAACACTACGTGAAGTCATGGCGAGGGAAGGATTTCTGTCCATAGCCTTTTTTTGTTTTTTTTTTTATTTTTAAAAAATTGGATGAGATTTTTTTTGGTTTTGTTTTTAAAAAAAATTGGATGGGCCAATCCAAAAAAAAAATAATAATTTTGATTTTTTTTTCTTCACGCAATAATTCGTCTTTCGTCTGAGACTTAAAAATTTACGAAATACCTAATTTTTGGCAATTGACGACTACAGTGCGAAGCCATTTTAATGGTTTTCGTTTGCCAAATACCTAAAAAGTAGAAATCGCACAGATGCTCTAAAAGAGAACAAACAGCGGCCTGCCTCTCGCCATCTTCTATTTTTTTGGTAATTTGAATATTTTTAATTTACTTTTCGTTATGATTGATACGGTGATTTTTCTTTAAATTGTTTGTGTTGTAAAGTAAACGATAGACGTGGCAAATGAGCAGTATTATTAGGTACGGGTGTGCTCAGACTTGTTCTTTGTTTAGTTTAAAGATAATCCAATATTTAGTCCGAAAATAAAAGATAATCCAAAGTGTATTCGATCTTTAATGGTATTTTTGGACAATCCGGACCATTTTGTCGAGTATTATATTAACTGAGACAAAGAGAAGAACAAAAGAAAGAGAAAGTGTCTGGTAATATAAGAGGGCTAGGTTTGCCCGTTAACACGTGTCTACGGCATGTATTCGGAACAATGCACCTGATTTGATTATATAAAATAGTTTTGGAGGTCCAGTAAATTAATTGAAGTAGTAAACATATTATATGAGGAAACAGTATATCTACCGTTAACCTCAATTATCGCCTTCCTCATCATTAGTTTGAACTTAACTGGAATGCACATAGTTTGTTATAAACATTACATAGAGTTTCCTTCTTCTTTTGAAACTCTAGATCTGAACCACCTTGGGGAGGCAACGGCTCTCCCTTCGCTGCCCCCCCCCCCCTCCGGTCCCCTCCACGACGACGTGAAGCCCCACGAACCCGCTCCTCCACGGCGATGGTCCTCGACGAATCCTCTCCTCCACGCGATGCTCCACGTACGGCGAAGCTCCACGACGACGCTACCGATGCAACGATTCCGACAGCTTCCCATTTCGACGAAGGCCAAGGTCTTCACGCTCTGATTGCGAAGCTTTATGACGTTACCTGAGGTCGATGCGGTGCTCTGCCCCCCACGCGACGGCAACGACAACGAGGCCAAGCTGAGGTCGGTGCGGTATGGGGCCGAGCTGCTGTGCGCCCCCCTCCCCCCTCCCCCCCTGACCCAGATCTGTGACACTTTTATTGGGGTTGGGGTTAGTTTAGGTTGAGATTGGTTGTTTTGCTAGGTGTTTCACCGGTTCCCCTTCGCGCTTGCCACCATGTTCACACTCTTGGGACCAATTACAACTATGTTTTGGTTTTTCGAGGGTTGGTAGTGCGTGTGAAGAAGCCGGGGTTACTTGGATGTGCCGTAGTGCGAGGCGGCCAGGTATTTTGTGGTTTACGGGGTTGGTGGAACTGTTTGGATTGGGTATGTCTAGTTGTGATGTTTGCGGTGTAGTTCGGTTGTGGGGCTAGGACCCGAAAATGGGCCCCCCCCCAGGAGATCGCTTATTACATACTAGTATGTTACCACCATGAGACTGATGATGGAGCTTGGGCCCAAGACGGGGTTCCTCCGTGATGGGCGCTCACTTGTCGCAGCTTCCGGGGTGTTTGTCTCAACTGTCGTGGAGCGTCCGGGATGTGATGAAGGAGGTGGAAGAGAATTTGATTCGGTGCGAAGATTAAGGTGTATAGTTGTAGGGCTAGGGCCAGAAGATGTGGTTCCCCCATGATCGTTACAGCACAGGGTGGGGCTTGGGCCCGCAGAAGGGATCCCCCCATGAGGTGCATAGAGGGGAGATGTTTGTCTTCTTGGTCGGCAGTAGAGGAGTCACACACTGAACTCGACCTTCCTTAATCCACTGCCACAGACTTTGCAACAATACCGCCACTACGCTCTCATCATTGACCCTGAAATCAACAACGTCCACCGCCCGCAGGGGAGAGAGGTGAAGGTGATTCTTCAAATTGGTTGTGATTTGGTTGGGTTTTACGTGAGAGAGAGAGTGAGAGAGTGAGAGAGTGAAGACGTTGCTTCTCACTACTCTATGCAGGTGTCTGTTTGTGTTTGTGAGAAATCATCTGAGAGAGTATAAGGACCATCTTCATTGCTCTCTTAGACTGTGTCCGTGATTAGGGTTAGTGAGAGTTTTGCTTAGTGAGAAATTGCTTGTGAGAGCTAAATTGCGACGGCTCTCCTTTTGGGTGCAACTCCGATTGAGCCATGTTTGAAGTGGCGTTGATGAGGTACAAGGAGGATAGCGGCAAATTTTCAAATCCCATAGGATTCGCTTTAGGTGGGTGGGCGCGTGTCGTGGAGGTGGGTGCTCGAAGCTTGCTTGATGGACATACAATTAGTTGGTCCTCGTAGGTTACAGTGAGAGCTGATTATATGTACTGGTCATGTCGCTTCATTTTTTTTTTTCTGTCTGTGGGTTGTAATTTGCTCCAGTATGCTGGGGTTATTTTGTTAATTTCTTATTAATGAAACAGGGTGGCCTTATTCCACCTTTTCCCCCCAAAAAAAAAACATTGTATAGAGTTTTTGTTAACTTCAACATCAATGTTAGATACTTGTAATAGTTATGCAAGAACATTATCATAGAGGTTTTATAGAGCTTACTCTAATCCCATAACCATTATGAGCATTGTGGTAGGGTAAAAATGGCTTGGGGCCCAACCAGGGCCCAGTACAGCTCTCACTAAAAAACAGGAAAAACAACAATCTGGCTCGGCTTCGAGCCAGACAGGGTCGGCGCCGAACCTCAAGTTCACCCCCGCAGAACTGGTCTCCTCGTATCCGACGAGCATCGATGGCCCTCGGCCTCCGATCCACGACAGCCCTCCGGGCCGTCCGCCCATCCTGGTGTAGAATGAAGATGACCTGGCACAACCTAGGCCACCAGATTCTCCCAGGAGCACAGGAGCCCCATGATCTGCCATGTCAGCTCCAAATACCACCAAGGGCTTTGCCACATCAGCCCTATACCACTCCTGGTACTGCCACGTCAGCCCTAAACCCCCTGGGCCTTCTGCCACGTCAGGCCCATGGGCTTTCGGGTTCAGACCCGGCCCCCAAGCGGATCCAAACCCGGTTGGAATTCTCTATAAATACTAGACCCTCACCCACCTTTTCAGGTAACCAATCTTTTGCCACCTAAATTCTCCTAGTTATTGCTACTCTCTCACAGAGACTGACTAGATCGTCGGAGGGTCCGCCGCCGGGATAAACCCCGGTGTTTCAGGACCGTCTGCAGGTACACAAGACCTCGAATCCGAACCCCCTGATCCGAGCCCAGACATCCACCTCACTCCGAGCCCGTCACAGGTACCGCCCGGTCAGCCGAGGATCGTCTAACAAGCAGCTTTCTCCTTCAATACAAATCGAGTCCGAACTCACACCTGGTGCATCCACACGTCTCCCAGAAACAAACCGCATCAGGTTGGCGCCGTCTGTGGGAACACTGCTTCAGAAGCCGACCCGAGCCCGACCATCAAGGGACCTCGACAACCGAACTCTCATGGCCTCCAAGGGCAAGGGGGCTGCTTCCTCCGTCAACCGACGGGACTCGCCCCCACCAACTGCTAACGCCGGGCCACGCATTTCCAAATACGGGGCTCCCCATCAGGGGTCCCAAAGGAGCGTCACCCGTCGAGTCCAGCCCGACCTACAGGGGATAATCGTCAACCGACAGGTTAGCCGCAACAGGGGAAGAGCCGCTTCCAACCCGGCCCCGAACCATCCAAGACCGCCGCCCGAGGGACGGAGGCCAGTGCTCAGCCACGTCGGAAGGCAACCTTCAGACCGACCAAACAGGGTCGAGGGAGCCCCCGTCACTCACAAGGAGTTCCAGGACTTCCGAAGAGAAATTCTTGGGGCTCTCCGATGGGCCCCCAGGGAGGAAGCACTCCATTCCCAAACCGGGTCGGACGCCGAGGCCAGCGTGTCCCGCCCGTCAACAATCCAGCCAGAGGACGATGGCGTACTCCTAAGGCGCCTCCAAGAAATGGAGGATCGCCTCGATCACATAGGAGACGGCGACCAACGAGCGGCTCAGGGGTACAGACCTGTCCGTCCTCCCTTCTCCGCCCCCATCCTCCAAGCAGAAATACCTAGGAATTTCCGACCACCTCAATTCGAGACCTACGACGGCGAGGGAGATCCTGCTGATCACATGGAGGGTTTCAAAACCCTCATGATGATTCACAACGCCTCGGATCCCCTGCTGTGCCGAGCCTTCCCTGCCACCCTTCGGGGTCCGGCTCGTGAATGGTTCTCGAAGCTCACCCCAGGCTCCATTTACTCCTTCGACCAACTGGAGGGCAATTTCCTTGCCCACTTTGTCACAAGCCGGAAGGCCAAAAGGACCAATGCCTCTTTACTTGGGCTCAGACAGATAGAGGGGGAGTCACTCAGAGTGTTCGTCCGGAGGTTTACCGCAGAGGCCAGGTCGGTCTCCTCCCTTGATCCAGGCGTCGCCTCCGCGGCATTTCGGCACAACGTCCGTCATGGACAGCTGAAGGCTTCTCTGGAAAAGAAACCTCCCGTCGACTTTCCCGACCTCCTCAACAGGGTCGAGAAGTACATTAGGGCAGAAGAGGCCCTTAACCCCGAAGATGCCAGGGAGGCCACCGGAAAGGGAAAACGGAAGGCCGAAGAAGTCGAGCCATCAAAGAAAGCTCCGAGGGACGCGGGGGCCATGAAGAAGGTCCCGCCGGTCCCCCGCTTCGAGAGGTACACTCCCTTGACACATAACGTGTCCGCCATCCTCTTAGAAATCGAAGACAAAGGCATTGTCCGACTACCTCCCCGACCTAACAACAACAAGAATCGAGATCAGCGCTTCTACTGCAGCTTCCACAGAGATCATGGGCACGAAACCGACCAATGCCGGGCCCTGAAAGACGAAATTGAGGAACTCATCTCAAGAGGGTACCTCCAAGAATTCACCCGAGAAGTCCCACGGGATCGGCGAGATGCTAGGAACCGGAGGCTCTCGCCTCCGAACCCTACTCCGAACCGCATCCAGGGTCGAGATCCCGAGTCCGAGGGAGCCGCGGATACGCCATTCATCTTGCACTGTGTCCACGGAGGACCAATGGGGGGAGAATCAAATACTTTCCGAAAAGCCTTCGCCCGAGAGGTGAATGCTGTCCAAGACAACCCCTCACCGAAGCTGCAACCGATGCCGGTCTCCTTCTCAGGAGAGGACCTTGAAGGCGTTCGCCTACCCCACTGCGATGCCCTCGTCATTAGCCTCTACATGGCTAATTGTGAGGTTCGCCGAATCCTCGTCGACAACAGCAGCTCGGTTAATATTCTTTTCCTCGAAGCCTTCGAGAATCTCAGATTACCTAGAGGCAAACTCAAGCCGGCCGGATACACCTTGCATGGGTTCTCTGGCGTCCCTGTCGTGATAGAAGGGATTGTTACCCTCGACGTTACCGCAGGATCGGCTCCTGTCAAGAGGACCGAGTCTATGGACTTCATGGTGGTCAACGTCAAGGCGGCTTACAACGCCATACTCGGCCGACCCGGACTATGCTCCCTCCAAGCGGTGCCTTCGGCTTACCATCTGAAACTTAAATTTCCCACCCCGCAAGGAGTCGGCATCGTCCGAGGCAGCCAAGAAGCAGCGCGATCGTGCTACGTGACCACCGTCGGGGGAGGTGTGTTCCCCCTCGACGCCGTCGAACTCGAACCGGAAAGGGACGGCCCTGCTCCCGGACCTACCGTCGAGCTGGAGGAATTCCCATTCGACGCCGAGCACCTAATGAAGTTCCTTGAGGGACGAACATAGGTTCTAGCTTGGCTAAAAGTAAATCTTTTGTAAGCTTTCATGTGTAAAGGGCCGTTTTAGCGGCCCTCCCTATCTTATACGAAAGAAATCTCTTTTTGTCATACTCCAAATGCCTCTGCGGATCCGACCTAATACCGGACAAGGGGATCGGCACCTGAGTCTTCACTCCGGTATCGTCCCCGACGCCTCGGTAGGTCCGACTCGGCCTCAGGCCCGGGAGACTTCACAACACCCCACGCCGATCCCTCACGGACCGACAGGGCCGAACCACACTCCCTTCATCATTCATTACACTATCAGCCAGAGCGAAGAGTGAAAAGAATTCCTTATTCATACTCCTTTATTGGGTTCTGAGAAAACAAACAAAGACCGTTACATAAATACTCCACTCATCTCAAACTGAAGGAAGTCGCCATCTTAGGGCCCCTCGGGTCCGACGAAGGGCGAGATTATTCCGACTGAGCGACTAGGAGCCCTCTCCTCGTCATGATGGTCCTTAGGCTCAGCCACGGTCGACACACCAGCCACGGAGCTCTGGGCATCAACTGGTCGCATATGCTCCAACAACAGCAGCGCAGAGGGAACCCCTTCCGCTCGCCGACCCACTAAGGAAGATGTCGAGACACCCAGCATCGTCTTGTAACGGTGTATCTCCATCTCCTTCTCCACAATGACATCGCGAAGTAACCTCTCAGAAGAGGGCCTCTGCACCGAGGCACTCGACATGGCCTGTCCAAGACCTGCACCGCCGAGTTTCCGATCCACCATCGCCCTCCTCAGCTGGCTCGCCTCCTCACTTAAGGCTTCAGACTTATTCCGATAATAGTGAAAGGCCGCATCAGTATCACGAGCCCCCTTTCGGTAGCGAACCAACGCGGCCTCCAGGGCCTCAACTTTGCTCCGGAGCCACGCCACGTCGGAACGACGGGGGTCCACCTCGGGAAGGGGAGCCGCAACCTACAAGAGAACCAGCCAACTCAACACACATAAGCAAGAAGGTTCGGAAATATCCGAGGTCAAAACACTTGGCCGGTAAAAAATCCTTTTTTATAAATTGAATTGCTTCTTACAAAAAATGCGGTGGCCAGTCTGCGGAAGGCAAATACAATCGAGAGAGGGAAAAAGAAAGATAAAACTACACAACTTGTTTTCCCACCTCAGCATCGGTCGGGTTCGCAGGAGGGTCGACAGCCGGGTTATCAACGGGCCCTTCTTCGCCAGGGGTCTTTGGTGTACCCTCGATCTCCATGTCATACTCAAAGTTGGACAGGTCGACGGTCGGGTAGAAGTGCCTCACATGACTGAGGGCCTTCGCGTAACACTCGTCCTGGGCCTTGATCACCATCAGCTGACCCGCATTCATCAGCTCTTCCCTCTCCTTGGCGAACGCAGCCGTCAACTCCTCCTTCTCCTTGGCGAACTTCTTCTTCAAGGAGACCACCCTCTTCCCCCACTCCGCATCCTTGGCCTCGAGCTCGAGCTTCATCTCCTGCTCCCTCTTGTGCGAGCCCTCGAGCTCGATCCGCATCTCCTTCATCTCCCGCTCGCTCTTATCCGCCCGAGCTCGCTCTTGTGCCAGGGATGCTTCGTAGAGGTTCTTTACGTTAGCCCCCTGCATACAAGCCTGCGACCGATAAGCACAGATAAGAAGAAGACTCCCGCAGTAAAATTAACAAGGGGGATAGGGTCGACGAGCTTACCAGCACGGTGGCCTGCGCCAGGCACGTGAACGCCACCTCCACGGGCTCGCTCTCCATCTCCTTACGGTCGCGAGGGGTTGCCAACTTCTCCGCCACCTCCACGGCCTGGGCCTCCTCGGTCAGACAGTCCCCCATCCGAACCGACCAATCCGGTGCCCACCGTTGCCGCAACATCTCCACCACCGGGTCCTCTTCCTCGACCTCGACCAAGGGATCTTTCCCCTTGTCAAGATCGGATGCCTTCGCTTGGCCCTGGCCCCTCGAAGTAGCCACCCCCTTGCCCGTCTCCGAGCGAGTCCTCTTGGTCCTCGGCTCAAGCTGGGCCTCCGAGATGGCTAGAGACGCCTCCCTCGGCCTCTTCGTCGCCTCCACCTTCTTCTCGACCTTCTCCTTCCTCATGGCGAGCCTCTTTGCCTTGATAGATTCGGGATCCATATCTGCAAGAAGATCCAGTAAGGACAATGAGCACGGAGGAACAACAAAGTCAAAAGAAAGAAACAACTACATACACAGAACTGCCGGGCTCAGTCCGACGCTCGCCAGATGACCCTCCGTCACCTTCGTCCAATTAATGCTGTACGACAGGCGGAGGCGCTCTACAAACCTCCACTCCTCGGCTGACAGGTCCCTCGGCCTCGGCGGTTGATGGCTCGGCTTGGAGTGGTTCCATCGAGTGGGAATGTTCCAAGGTTCCTCACTCCGGATCACCAGATATTTCTTCTTCCAATCCTTGATGGAGTCCGGGTGACCGTGGACCACCTTCCCCTTACTCCGGGGCGAGATGTAGTAAACACCCTCAGTCGCTGAGCCGATCATCAACATTGCTCGGAACACATTCAGCCGTAGGGGTATCTTCTGCTCCTCGCACATCAGCACGAAGCAGATGATCTGCTTCCAGGAGTTCGGCCCGTACTGCATCGGCGCCAAGGACGCCCAGTTCAGCACCTCGCGAACGAATGGGTACACTGGCAGCCTCAGACCGGAGATGAAGGCATCCATGGGGAAGACGCAATACCAATCAGGCAGGGGATCGGTCGGTCGAAGAGTAGAGCTCGGCAACATAAGCTCGTAGCTGGGCCCTATGTGGTACGCCAGCTGCAAAGCCTCCAAGTCACCTGCCTCCAGAACGGTCGGAAGTGTGTCCATTATCACCCTCTTCCGGCTCGGCGACGACGGCTGGACCCCAAACAGCTCCATATCCGAAAGATCGTCGGGGTACCGACGGAACGACTTAGGTTGTACGGGCGACCTTGTCATCAAGTTACAATGAACAGGCGCCTGGCTCGAGCCACCGGTCCTTGACCCCTTCTTCTTCGGAGCCCTCTTCTTCGTGGTTCGTTCCGGCGAGGGGGTAGATAATCGCCCCAGACCGGTCGGCATGGAACTCGAGCCCACACCCTGACCTCCTATGTGAGCCCCTTCGACTTCACCCCCTTCGAGGCCGCCCTCCTCTTCGGAAGCTAATCCTAGAATCTGGACTTCGCCTGAACTACCACCCCCTCCTCAGATTCGCTGCTCTCCACCACAAAAGGCTTCCGAGATCGCAACAGCCTCACATTATGCACCGACACCTCCTCGCCTACCGACTCCTCCCATGAAGACGATTTGGAGGCGGGTTTCACTTCCCCCCCAGACGTCGACGCTGACGATCCAGACTGAGCCCTGTCCATCTGTGCCTAAGCTAAACAGACTTACCAACTAACCTGGGGTTGCTTCGGAAGAACGAGCCTGCTGCAGCAAACTGAAGGGACGAGCGCTGAAGAGTTGGAAGATTTTTTGAAAAGTAAGAAGCGAGAAAGAAGTGGGAAATAGGAGGAGGGGGGGAACATTTATAGAGGACAAAAACGACTCCTCGATTTCCGCAATTACTGTTCACCGATTGACGTGTAACTGCCGCCTAGAAAATCGCGCCACGTCCTCGAAACGTGGGCTGCTGACGTCATCCAGTGCCAGGCTGGCAGCCAGACACAGGGGTCGGTTCGGATGAAGTGCTCGGCGGAAAAATTTCTTTTTTAAAGATCTAAGGCTACAGGGCTCGGTCGGCTCCCTCTCACCCGCTAACAACTTGGGGCTTACAGCCTCGGCAGCCGAAACCCCAAATTGTTCCCGGGTGGCAGAAAAGCCACCATCGCCTGCGCCCCGGGCTCCAGGGCTCGGTCGGCTCCCTTCTCACCCGCGAGCAGCTCGGGGTTTACGGCCTCATCAGCCGAAACCCCGAACAGTTCGAGGGTGGGAGGAAAGCCACCATCGCCTAGAACCCTAACAGAAAGCGGATCGACCCGCATATCCGAGGCTCTTCAGCCTCAGGTCCAGAATACGGTGGGTACCCCTCCCGTCCTGATCTCTCTCGGGCCAAACAACCGTGTGAGGGCCGTCTGACCCGAAAAAGGGTCCGGACGGCAGAGTCACCACCAATCCGAGGCTCCTTATTCCCCGGTCCGGATTTCGGTCGTTATCCCTCTCGCCCTGATCTCTTTCAGATCTGACTACCGTATCGGGGCCATCAGATCCAAGAGAAGATCCGGGCGACAGAGTAACCACCTCTCCGACACTCAGGGATAAAATTTTGCAAGAAAGAGACGTCCGCCGAAGCAGACACCTCTGGTGGCCAATGGACCACCCTTGCTGTGATCGAATCCGCAGGGGGGAGTTAGGTATTTATAACCTCCACCATTGACCTGCCACTATGGCGTTGGGAAAGCCAAACGACGGAAGCCCATGCGCCATGCATTTATTAGGCGGCGCAATTAAGGCCCCTAGGAAGTTGGAACATCACACAGATCCCGAAGCGCCTTCAATGCTCCGCAGAAACAGCGGGCTATCCCCGCTCAAACGTTCTAAGGCACAACAGTTCGATATCACCATTGCCGACCCGTAATTCCTCGACAGCTCGAGGTTCGTTCTGGCACCAGGGTAACCTTCTCAGGAAAACACAACGGCTTGCCATCACCCTTACCGACCCGTAATCCCTCGCTAGCACGAGGTTCGGTCTGGCACCAGGGTAATCTTCTCAGGAAGACGCAACGGCTCGCCATCACCCTTACCGACCCATAATCCCTCGAAAACTCGAGGTTCGGTCTAGCGCCAAGGTTGTCTTCTCAGGAAGGCCCAACGGCTCGCCATCACCCTTGCCGACTTGTAATCCCTCGAAAAACTCGAGGTTCGGTCTAGCACCAGGATTGTCTTCTCAGAAAGGCTCAACGGCTCGCCATCACCCTTGCCGACTTGTAATCCCTCGAAAGCTCGAGGTTCGGTCTAGCACCAGGGTTATCTTCTCTGGAAGATTCAACGGCTCGCCTTCACCCTTGCCGATCCATAATCCCTCGAAAGCTCGAGGTTCGGTCTAGCACCAGGGTTGTCTTCTCAGGAAGGCTCAATGGCTCGCCATCACCCTCGCCGGCTCGAGGACTGGTCTAGCACCAGGGTAGTCTTCTCCGGAAGACTCAACGGCTCGCCATCGCCCTTGATGACCCATAATCCCTCGAAAGCTCGAGGTCCGATCTAGCACCAGGGTAATCTTCTCAGGAAGTTTAAACGGCTCGCCATCACCCTTGCCGACCCTTAAATCCTCGCCAGCTCGAGGCTCGCTTTAAACATCAGGGCGACCATCCCTCGCCAGCTCGAGGCTCGCTCTAACATCAGGGCAACCAACCCTCGCCGGCTCGAGGCTCACTCCAACATCAGGGTAACCCCCTCATGAATGCCCAACGATTCGCTATCTCATTTCTACAACCATAAACACTCCTCCACGGCTAGCTCCCGCACCCCCACAGGAGTGGGAGGCTTGTGTGGTAGGGTAAAAATGGCTTGGGGCCCAACCAGGGCCCAGTACAGCTCTCACTCAAAAACCGGAAAAACAACAATCTGGCTCGGCTTCCAGCCAGACAGGGTCGGCGCCGAACCTCAAGTTCACCCCCGCAGAACTGGTCTCCTCGTATCCGACGAGCATCGATGACCCTCGGCCTTCGATCCACGACAGCCCTCCGGGCCGTCCGCCCATCCTGGTGTAGAATGAAGATGACCTGGCACAACCTAGGCCACCAGATTCTCCCAGGAGCACAGGAGCCCCATGATCCGCCATGTCAACTCCAAATACCACCAAGGGCTTTGCCACGTCAGCCCTATACCACTCCTGATACTGCCACGTCAGCCCTAAACCCCCTGGGCCTTCTGCCACGTCAGGCCCATGGGCTTTCGGGTTCAGACCCGGCCCCCAAGCGGATCCAAACCCGGTTGGAATTCTCTATAAATACTAGACCCTCACCCACCTTTTCAGGTAACCAATCTTTTGCCACCTAAATTCTCCTAGTTATTGCTACTCTCTCACAGAGACTGACTAGATTGTCGGAGGGTCCGCCGCCGGGATAAACCCCGGTGTTTCAGGACCGTCTGCAGGTACACAAGACCTCGGATCCGAATCCCTTGATCCGAGCCCAGACATCCACCTCACTCCGAGCCCGTCGCAGGTACCGCCCGGTCAGCCGAGGGTCGTCTGACAAGCAGCTTTCTCCTTTAATACAAATCGAGTCCGAACTCACACTTGGTGCATCTACACGTCTCCCAGAAACAAACCGCATCAAACATGTCTAAATACAATGATAACGCAAGTGCTGGTGTGAAAGTATCTACAATAACAATAATCTAAACATTTATTTTTTAAATTTTAAAGTTTTATTTCTAAAATTTCAAAAATTGTAAAAAATTTAAATTTTTTTAAAATTTTAAGATGTTAAATATTAAAAAAGTATTTTTTTTAAAATTTTAAAAAAATAAAAAATTTTACTTTTTTTTAAGTTTTTGATTTTTTTAAAACTATTTTTAAAGTTTTAAAAAATTTAAATTTTTGGTTTTCAAATTTTTTTTAAAAAAAATTTAAAATTTTTATTTTCTGTATTTTGTGAATAGAAGAGAGAGAGAGAGAGGGAGAGAGAAATAATTAAATAAATAAAAGAGTTGTTTTGGGTGGGAGATTTGAATTTGAGTTTTGAGGGGAAACTTTTGGTGGGAAAAATATGTTTTGTGAGGTTAGATCTGGGCCTTTGATTTTTGGGAGGATTGAAGGAGAGCAACTTGATAGCTTTCTTTGCGTTTTATTATATAGACTAGATTTGCCCGTGGGCACGTGCCTACGACACGTCTTCGAACGATACAACATATGAAAGTCTTGTAAACAGTAAAATAACAATTATGTAACTCAAGTTTGAATAGTAAAACAATAATTAGTTGTAAATAAAAGTCCATGTTTTCATTAGTATATATTGAAAATAATTATAAATGGGGGTATAAAATCCAACTTCTTAAAACTTTGAGTGTGGAAAATGATGAAATTTAATTATTGATGAGATATTTGTTATTTTCAATGCAACATGAGCAATAAAAAATGTATAAAAAATTTGACAATTTATAAACCTCAAATCTGAAAATATTAATTTATGAGTAAATTGAGAGAATGAGAGAGAGAGAGAGAAATAAATAAATAAATAAATAAAGTAGTTGTTTTGAGGGGATTTGAATTTGAGTTTTGGGGGAAAACTTTTGGGCGGAAAAATATGTTTTATAAAGTTAGATCTGGACTATTGATTTCAACCCTATTGAATGAGAACCACTTGATAGCTTTCTTTGTGTTTTATTATATAGATATATGAATAAATGGTAATTTTACACCGACTACCAAATTTAGTACTTCTTTTTTTCTTTATTACCGTAGGTGGTACACTATTAATGGAGGTTATTGTAGAGTATGTTGTAGAAATATCCAATAGTAGTGTTATCTAAGATAATAAAAATAAAAGTAATAAATTTGATAGTATGTGTAGCATTATCCATGAATAAAATAGTGAAAAAGGGAGTTTTCACGCTCAAGAACTTTTTGAATGATTCAATACTTGTACCAAACGCTCATTTCTAGATCATTCTCTTCTCTCTCTATTTTATTTGTTATCACTTATCAGTATATCCTTTAAAGCATCCACACCAATCGACATGGCATTTGAGTTGCTATTTTAAAATTTTGCAATCTAAAGTATAACTTTTGTAAAAAATGAGATATTGTTATACACCCATGGTTGCCATTTGAATTGTCAAATATGTATATAATAATATCTACTACTATTAATGGAAGAGTTTGTTACTTTGTCATTTTGAGTTTGTAACCAAACAAACAATTTTAAAAAAAAATTTGTTACAAATGAAACACATACGTTGCACGTGTAACTCTAACTCTATTTATTAACACGTGTATCACGCGTGTAAATGAAAGTTTTTTTTTTCACCAAACAAATAATTTTTAAATTTTTTTGTCACAAAGTAATACGTACGTCGTACGTGCAACTCCAAATTTATTTCGTAACACATCATCGTACGTACAATTCAAGGTTTTTTCTTCAAAAAATTTAAAAAATTGCGTGCAGTGCCCGTTCAACTTCCATTTTTTTAATATTTAAGACATTTATCACAAGTGTTGATTACTATCGTCTTACATGTATCGCACGTTCAACTCCAACTTTTTATCAAATGAAAATTACTAGTATTAATAGTGTGTGTGTGTCTATATATATATATATATATATACACTAGATTTGCCAGTGGGCACGTGCCTACGGCACGTCTTCGGAACGATACTGCATATGAAAGTCTTATAAACAGTAAAACAATAATTATGTAGCTCAAGTTTGAATAGCAAAACAATAATTAGTTGTAAATAAAAGTCCATGTTTCCATTATATGTTGAAAAATAATTATAAATGGTGGTGTAAAATCCAACTTCTTAGAACTTTGAGTGGGAAAAATGAGGACATTTAACTGTTGATAAAATATCTGTTATTTTCAATGTAACATGAGCAATAAAAAAAAGCATAAAAAATCTGAAAAACTACAAACCTGAAATCTGAAAATATAAATTTCTAAGTAAATAGAGAGAAAACGAGAGAAAGAGAAAAAAATAAATAAATAAAGAAGTTGTTTTTGTGATTTGAATTTGGGTTTTGGGGGGAAACTTGTTTTGGATGATTTGAAATTGAGTTTTTTTTTTTTTTTTTCTTTTGGGCGGGGGGGGGGGGGGGGGAATATATTTTGTGAGGTTAGATCTGGACCATTGATTTCAACCCAATTGAATGAGAGCCACTTGATAGCTTTCTTTGTGTTTTATTATATATATATATATATATATATTTGTGTTATCCTGTGTAAATTGCACAGACTAAAATAATTATGAGGAGTTAGTAAAATTATATGAAACTCTAATAAAGTATCGGAGAATTGAATAAAATTATCTCTTTGAGGGTATAGTTCAGTGAAATTTATCTTAAAATTACGCGCACAGCCGGGTCTTTGTGTACATCATGACCGGCAACACCCAAGTCTTAGCCCATCTCATCTCGACCCCCCCCCCTCCCACCCATATCCACACTCTCTCTGGACCCACCCTCCATTCCTCTCTCCTCTCTTGCATCTCTGCAATCCTCGACCGCCGCAACGTCCCCCTCTCCAACATCCTCATTCACCTTTTTGCCTGCCTCACCTTGCCCTCCGCCACATCCTTCCTTACCGAATTTCATCTTCCCACGTTGCCCCTTACATGCCACACACCATCCTTGAGATTTTGGGGGGGGGGGGAGGGGGGAGGGAGGGGGGGGGGGGGGGGGGGGGGGGGGTTGGAGACGAGGAGAGCGTGAGAGGTGGCGGCAGCGGTGTAGGCGAGGAAGGCACAGGACGCGGGTCAGTGGTGAGTACGAGGCGAGGAGGACCTGTGCGGGTGGAGAGGGTTTGGGTTCTTTTTTCTTTTCTTTATTTTATGGAAACGTGCGGAACACACATATTAGTTTAAATGAGATTCATATTTTTACTCTTCTTTCTGTATTTCAAAATAGAGTAAGGAGAGATGGAGTAAACCAATTAGCTTAATATATAGGTATAATATATAAATATATTCAAATTTGGTGGAAAAAGAGAAAAAATGTTTGGTGATGGGACATTTGGCAATGTCATTTGGTTTGCCAAATTTAAAGGAAAAATGGCTATTCTCAAATTTAGCAACTATAATGACATTCCGGTGTGAAAGGTTTTTGTCATTTGTGTTTGCCAAATATAAAAATCACATCTCAAATGGCATGTTGATGTGGATGCTCTCGGACAAAGCTTTGTAGAGAAAGCCACTATAATTCTATTGAATTGATTTGGCATTCCTAAATATTTTTCAGTTTGGTGCCCATATAAATAGTTTTTGAGTTTTAACCCTCAATTCCCAGCTATATGAAGAAACCTAAATATAATTCTCTTCGAGCTTGTGGAATAAAATCTTTAAATTGCCATTGTTTGTTGGCAACCTCAGTGAAAAGTTGATATTTCCTTCATCAAGAGTTGCTTATAAGTTCTATGATAATTCACGAAAAGGACAACTCACGAAGGATAATTACCTCATTGAACAAAGATGAATTGCTTTGCAACATATCAGGTGGTGGAAATCCTCAATGCTTAAGTCGGGAATGCTCTCAAACAAGAAGATATCAAAGAAACCAGGGGGGGAGCTTAGCGAGGGCCCGGGTGCCCGGGCCCCTTCGAAATTTTCAAAAACCCTCTTCGCACTATTGAAAATTTTATAAATCCTTTAAAAAAATTATAATTTAACCCCCATAAAAACTAAATTTTATTGTTCGCCCCCCTTAAAAATTATGAAAAAATTCTATATTTTTACATGTAAATATAGAATTTTACCTTGGCCCTCCCGATAAAATTGTTCTGACTTCGCCCCTGAAAGAAACTCAATTGAACTGCCTTTTTTTCGTTGAAATAATAAATCATGAATAATCTTGTTGTCGTATACTCATCCATTTCAAAATATAAATTATTCTAGTTTTTTTTTTTCAAAATATAAGTCACTTTAGATTTACGAAATAAATGCCTTGTCGTTCTTTAATATACATTAAATATATTTTTATGAGATTTTCAAATTTACCTTTATTTTTTTTATAAAAGTAATAGTAAATTTATAGAGGATGACAAATTAAACATTTTATAATTTCAGCTCACTTTTTAGCTGCAAAAACAAAGAATGTAATTACTTTTTAGCAATTTTAGTTTTTTTCTTAATAAATATGTGAAAATCTAGAATGACTTATATTTTAAAACACAAAGTATATTATTTGAGTTTTTCCTTTTTATGATGAAGCTTATCCCACAACGTCTCACAATTAACCTAGACAAGAGTCACATCAAGGCATTCCCGATGAAAATTGAAATTTAAAAATTCAAAAAAAAAAAAAAAAAAAAAGGGAACAAAATAAGGTATGACCATCCACCAATCTTCCACATGATTATATTAATTTGTTTTAAAGACCTTTTGCCAGGGGCGGAGGGGGGGTATGCTACAACCCTCCCAACATTTGACATTTGGTAGTATTTTTTTTTTTTTTTTGGTATATTAGTGTGTAATTTATGTTTCAGCCCCTCCAAAAAAATTTTAAAGCCCACCCCAAATATATTTTAAAGTCCACTCCATATATATTTGAGCCTTCTATTTATTTTTTTAGGCTCAAGCTCAACTCTATTCTATCTAGTATCTATAACTTTACTTCTCTAGCATCTATAACAACTTTATATATATTTTGCATGTTACCTTGTGCAAAAAAAAAATTTCAGCCCCCCTCACATTTCATTCCTGGATCATCCATATATATTTGAGTCTTATATTTATTTTTTTAGGCTCAAGCTCAACTCTATTCTATCTAGTATCTATAACAACTTTACTTCTCTAGCATCTATAACAACTTTATATATATTTTGCATGTTATCTTGTGCAAAAAAAAATTTCAGCCCCCCTCACATTTCATTCCTAGATCCGCCCCTGCCTTTTGCCAACCAACCTACCTATATGCGATTCTAACAATAAATATCTTGCAAGTGAAGTTGAACTTTCTAATTTTTGGAGGTATTTTTTAAAATTGAATAGTAAAGATGAATTTTTGCCAATACGTACTCCTGTGTTTCTCATACTTTGGTACTTGAACAAATACTGCAAAATGCATTTTCATCGTGCACTTACAAAAATTAACCAAAACCACCTCTTAATTCAATCTTTTTCCATATTCAAATTTGGCCTTAAGGAGAGGACTATTTGACACAATTCATGCGGAAACAAATCAAGTTTAATCTTATTAATGCAGTATCATACTCTTATCTTTAGAGGGCCCAACATGCTTACGATACTTCCCTCTTCATCTACTTTTTCAATACTAATTTTAAGCAACAGTAAAAATTGATAACATTCATCCTTAATATTATATATTATATATAATATTATTATTTCTAATATTATAACCAGAGAATTGGGGTTGTCATTTATATGCATTCAACTATCTAATCTCAACCATTCATTTTTAAGTGAGAGTTATATTAATCATCAATTTACTCAACTGTTGTTAATTACCATAATACTCTCAAAGTTCAAATTTATTTACAACATAACTATTTACAAAAATACCACTCATATAAAATAAAAATTTGTGCCTGTAGAGGTAATTTGTAAAGAGTATGTATGAGTAAAAGGAGGTCTCAGGTTCGAGGCTAGATTACGTCATATTATTTACTTTATAAAATAAATAAAAAATTAATTAAAACGTGCATCGCACATGCAGATTACTAGTAATGTTATAATGAGAGAATTGAGGTTGTTATTTGTAGACAATGTGTAATTTGTAGACAACCATTCAACCAACCATCTAATCTCAACCATTTATTTTTAAGTGTTAATTATATTAACCATTTATTTACTTAACTGCCGGTAGTTATCATAATACCCTAAAAGTTCAAATTTATTTACGACATAATTATTTACAAAAATGTCGCTCATATAAAATAACAATTTGTGCCACTAGGAATAATTTGTAATGAGTATATAATGAGTAAAAGAAGATCTCAGGTTCAAGACCAGATTACGTCCTATTATTTACTATATAAAAAATAATAATAATTAGAACGTGCAGATTGCTAGTTATAAATAAAAAAAATGACCTTTTGATAGTTGGCATTATGACAAGGTTGTGCTCTATTTCTTTTTGGTTGTGTTTGCGGGGCAGTGACAATGTTGTTGATATTTGCATCTTATCTGATCGCTATTTCTGTTGTCTGAGTTTGGGGTTTGGCCCAACGCGGTTTGCGCTCTTTTGTTATGTCTTGGCTTTGTTCTTTTGTGTTTGTTGCAGTGGGTGGTGGGAGCAAGCTTCAGGTTGTGTGCTGGCTTGGTTTGTTCTGCCCCCATTGGTTGCGTGTTTCTGCTGTTTGGGATTGGTGTCGCGCCCTTCCCTTCTCGACAGCTTGTTCCTATGCCGGTGCTGTCTTGGGGGTTGTATCGATGGTCGGTTTTGGTAGCCAAGATAGTCCTTGGCTGAGCTTTGTCTTTGGAGTTATGTTTTGCCTGGAACGTTGTTCTGATTGTATTCTGGGCTTGATTTTGTTCTTTGTTGTTTATTCGCTGTTATGGCTGTCTCCTTGTTTTACTACTTGTAAAATGAGTTTTTGTATGATACTCTTTATTTATTGCAATATAATTTTGTGGTCGGAGCTTACTCTTTCCGTCTTTCAAAAAAAAAAAATGGTTGGCATTATCAAAATAAAATATATACATATAGCACGCGGTAACAGTCTAGTTCAAATTTTCAGAGTTAGGGCTAAATGGGGCCATACAGTTGGTGCGGGTAGGTAAGCTACCCGAACAGCCCACATGCGAGTCCAAACTCGGTGGGTCCCGCAACTCCCTCGAATCAAAGAATAAAAAGGTTAAAAGAGGGTGACAAAAATAATAATAAAATAATGCAGGCATGAGAAAAAGTAAATTTGTAGCACAACAAGAACATGACATGGGTCGGGACCCAAATCCCACATACACTGAACACCAACACTCACTCAATTTCTTCATTTTTTATTATGAAAAAAAAGATAGAGAGAGACTAAAATAATAAATCATGAAAAGAAGAAGTGAATGATGGAGAAGTATTGGATATTCATGATCACACCATGTCTCTATGGGATGGTTGTTTGGCCAAAAAGATAACGTAGGAAAACAAATTTGATGAAAATAAACTGTGCATAGCTTTGTTTAGAAGAAGAAGATGCTGAATTTAGTTGGCGCTAGATTACTGTAGCTAATTTTACTCATTCTAATTTTACTCAAATAAGAAAAAAGTGAGGAAGAAACACTATTCGTGATCTTTTAAATTACTGTATGAAACAAATTTGATAGAAGTGCATTGTGCATAGCTTTGTTTAGAAGAAGATGATGAATTTAGTTTTTTCGCTAAATTACTGTAACTAATTTTACTCATTTGTTTTGCACTCAAAATGAGAGAAAAATTAAGGAGAAACACTGTTCGCATGGGCTTTTAAATTGATTTGTCTCTCTTCAATCTTCACATTATCTATAAAACAATCTTATGTACTCATCTACAATTTTTTTTACTAATTTTTAAATTTTCTTTCGTCCTTATTTTTGTCTTACACTTATTTTTGTCTTACACTACAGTAAAACTACATTCAAATTTCAAACAAATCACTTTTTTAGGACTAATTTCAAATAGTAATATTTTAGATTAAATACATTTTACAACTAACCAAATCACACCCCTAAGAGTCAGTAATTATCATTGTTATTTGTTATTTGTATTTCTTTTTGGATAGTCTAAATGTTTAAATTTATATTAAGGAAACACGGCTGGAAAACACCTTATTTTCGATGAAAATGGAGATGGAAAGAAAACTAAAATGATCGCATCAAATATTGGTTCATTATGCCTACTAGATTAACCTGCATACGGCTAAAGGGTTGTACTGTGTGAAAGACACTGTAACTACAATAAAACAATGAAGTTGTGATAAAAATTAAAAATTTTGCATTAATATTATTACACTGTTTCACTCTTTTTGTTCGTCCAAAGGCTAAATTTGAAGGGAAAAAATCTCGAACTATCTCCTGCAGAAATCGTTACGATTTTTTTTTTTTTTTTTTTTTTATTTTTTATTTTTTTTGCACAGGAAACTACTCAAGTATGGTTGCAAAAAACCCCATGAAGTATATTTTCAAAAACTATATCTAACTTTTCTGGTTGTATTAGATAATGTCATTCATCTTTACAGGTTGGTTTAGAAAACATCAGGCATATTTCCCATTATTGTCAAAAACCTCACTCAACTTTAGTAAAAAAACTCAGGTCGTCAGAGTGAACTTTTTGCAAATATACTTGAGTATGGTTTTCTCCGCAAAAAAATAGTTCAGTAAAATTTTCTGCATAGGATTTTTTCAAATTTTGCCTAAAATTGAACCTGAATTGCTCCCAGTTCCATGTGACTCAAAGATCCGATTGAAAATTTAAGTATGACACAAATTTACTCAAAAATCTAGCCAATTGAGACCAATGCCTCTACTTGCAGATAATACATAATACTCACAATAAGTGCTCAAATTAATGGCATGCCTAATGGATAAATATAAATTGTTGGAAAATTTTTTAACTCCAATTGATAGAGAGTGCAATAATTAGCATTGGTATAAATACCGAAACTCGGATCCGACCCGGATCCGGCATTGGACAGGAACTGGTCCGGCCTATTCGGGTCGGGATCCTAAAATGGGACCCGTTGTATTTTCGAGGTCCGGTCCTCTCAAAAGAGATCCGGACCCTAACCCGGATCTGTTTAAAAAAACCAAAAAAATCAACATAAAAATAAATATTCTATTCTCATCCCTCCTCTCCTTCCTCAATTCTAAATCTTCCTCTTCCAAACTCAAAACTCATGCATTTTTTCAGTCTCTTCTATTCTAAATCCTCCATTCGCCGCCTCCGCTCGCCGCTCACACTCCCGCACCTACCTGAACGGGTAGGAATATTTTAATAGGACCGGACCTGGAACCGGATCCGGTCCTCACGGGTCTGGATCTGGGTCCAATTTTTGGATCCGTAGGAGACCGGGTCCAGATAGTGAAGGATCCGACTGATCTGACTCGATACCAATACTAGCAATAATCCAACCTAAAAAGCTAGCTTGGTCTTTACGTTATTAGTCTTTGCTTGCAAGTAATATCTGTATAACTCGGGTCGATATACAACGCATTATTTCTACTTCTCCATCTCCCTACAAGTTGTTCTCCGTCCCACTTCCCAGCTGTTGTAGCACGGACTGGATCCAATATTGATACGAGAAAATTCAATAATTCGACATGACCATTCAGGCATCCTAGGTGATGATTAAAGATGTTATGTAGCAGTATTTATTATGTACATGAATAATGACGATAGTGATGTAGTAAGTACATCACAATATTTTAATTTTCTAATGTGCATGATTTCATTTATTTGTTTCTGTTCTTTTTAGATAAGAGTTAAAGATCTGACAATTAAATTATGTAACTTGCAAACTTACCTCTAACCAAACCGAGATTATGTATATTATGCAAAAACGTGGCTCCAAAATTGTTCGGATTGAGCTCATTACAGTACATCCAAGACTTCAAATGTAGGTATCTCAAATAAGCTAGACATATTTGTTTCTTTCATGAAAGAAAAAACGGAGTAAGTTACCGGACGTTTAGTTTATATGATATCTCAAATGTCTAGTTTTGATTTCGTCCATTTGGAGCAATCTAGACATGTTTGTTTCCTTTTTCAACATTTGTATGCACGCTTATACTGGCTTCTTAATTTAATAAAAACAAGCCCAAATGTTTTATACGTAAGATTCTTAATTAGTAGGATCTTATAAATAAATAAATTATATAAAAAAAAAATTTAAACATTTAGGAGGTAGTTGCATGGCGACTCTGAAACTTTGACGAAAAATTTTGGCCTTAATGGAGTGCCGGACTTCAGTTTATATGATATATGAATGCAAGAGCTCCAAATGGACGAAATCAAATCGATCTATGCAAGCAAAAGTTGGAAAATATAGGAAGCATCTTTGACATAATTAGTCCAAAATCTAATAACAGACAGATTAGTTTATGTAAGCAACTAACAAACATATTTGGTATGGAGATTATATACAGTAAACTAATGGTATTCAGATATGCTATCTACATAAACTACGTCGACCCACATCACATATTCCTTTTGTCTCTTTCTAAATTGTCTTCCAAGTTCAGTCAACCATTTGGAGTGCAGGAAGCTCGTACAAGGCAAATTAACAACATAAATTTATTTTATAGTAATCGATAAGAAAGATATGGTTTGCACTAATTTCAATTTACTTACGTAGGGTCTAGGGTCTGGCTGAATTGACAAAGCTCACACAGATACAGCCTCTCCCCAATCTGCGAACCAACTTCCCCAGTCAAATGGCAAAATAATGTTGTATGACAACTCGGCAAAATGTAGTCAAATAAAAAGAAACAAACATCCAAGGCCAGAGTAACATAAAAAAGGATCAGCACCCCTACCTCAAACATTACTACCAGTCACCTGCACGAAATATTTCACTCTTCCACTCACACCGGGCCGCCTTACGTACCCCTCTAGAAACTCTTCAAGTGTTTTGCTTGCCATACATAACAAACCTGTCCAAATCCATCCGAAAAACGCTTCAGGTAGGTCCAAGTCCTGCCCAAAAAAGGATAGAGGACAACATTTTTAATCATACTAGAAAACAAAGTAAAACGTGGAATTCAAATAGGCATTATTTTTATCCAGCCAGATGTTCCAACAAGTAAAAGCTACTGTCAAAATCTCAATCGACTTTATCCCTCATACATGTCACAAATTGAAGGTGAGGACACTCAACCCAAACCCTGCCCGCACCACCCCGCTCACCACTTTAGTTCTCGCACACTTTGATAAAAAGGTGGTGTGAATATCCTACTTCTCTGTTCCACACACATGATATAAGATTCACTAACTGGAATGTCGAGTCTCCTAAGCTTAACTTATACCCTGGCAAGAGTCATATTGTAGCAAAGTAAGAAAAGCTCCTACTTTGTGTGGTTCAAAAGATATCCAAATATTCTAGTTTGCCTCGCTTCTCATATCCCCCGTCACTCGTATAAAGTACATAGTCTTAGCCGTTAACTCTGCTGATGATTCCCATTTCTATTCTCTAGTGTTTTGGTTTCGACTGAAATTCGGACACGAGTTTGTAATTAGATCTCTCAACTACCTCACATACTATAATGGAAAAGGTCATCTCCAGCGCTATTTTTGAGCGCTATTTTTGGGCTTCTCCGGCGTTTATAAACACCGGGGAATAACCTACCGGCGTTTGCAAAAATGCCACAACAAGCATCGGAGCAGCGTGTATCGGGGATTGTTTGGCGGTCTACACTGGCGCTTTTGAAAATGCCGGTGTTGGTGTAATATACCCCGGCATTTGGAAAACGCCGGTGTATACTTATTAATTTTTTTTTAATTTATTATTTTTTCCTGGAAAAAAGATCAAAACGCCAGGGTAGGTACACATTTTTTTAAAAAAATTTGCACAAAAAAAATTAAAATTAAAAAATTAAAAAATTAATGTGGCCATCGTAGAAAGATTACAAAGATTTCCATGTTCATGAGTTCACGAAACGATAGTAAATAAACAAATCAAAATTACTACTAAAATATCGGTCAAGGTTCCAACATTCACATGGCAAAGATCAGATGTTCCATAGTACTAAACTACTAATTGTTAAAAACATAAAAGAAATCAATGACATTAAGGATACTATCTTCAAAGAAGCGTCTGATCTCAGTGAGGCGATGAGGGGAGAGCTCTTTAATGTCCTTGTAATGGCGATACTCCGGATCATCCTCACAAACTGCAATGATCTTATCATCTCTCCCCCCCTGTTACCACACACTAAATAAGCATGATATTTGCAGTAGGGTACGATTTTTTTGTTTTTGTTTTTGTTTTTGGAATTCAGTTGCCACAAATTACAGTACCTGATCAATCATGGGCATGAGTCCAATGGCTCTGGCACGAAGAAAGCAACCAGGAAGTACCGGTTCCTATAACACATTCCATAGTATCGCAAATGAGTAATGCAAAGATTAATCATCGAAAAACAAATAGTCAATAGGCAGCAAAAGTTTGCGAGTAGCAAAGATTCACCTGCATGAGGACCAAAGCATCCATTGGATCATTATCTTCAGAGTGTGCGGGGAACAAAACCATAATTATGAGGATAGACCACCGATGAATACAAGATACGATCAACCTGATCTCCAACAATACAATTTGTATAATCAGTATAGATATACAGCTAGCGCAAAATCAAACTGGCTCGACCATTGAACTCTTAAACAATTACCATTCAAGATTGAACGTTGGTACTAACCTTGATCAGTCCACTTTTCTTATCAAGCTCGTACTTGACCTTGCTTCCTTTCGTGATCTCTACAACCTGAAAACAGGCCGTGAACAAAGCCCACCGTAAACGAGATATATATTAAAAAAAAACACGAAGTTTGATCTTGTCTGAAAACTTACAACATTGAAGACAGAAGGTGCTCCAGGACCTGCACGCAAAAAAATGTCCGATATAAATAGGTGCTTTCAGATGCTACATTGACACAATAAGCTGTTTGAAACTATTTTATGGCAATTAATTACCTATGTCGAGATCGTGCCAAGGATGTGCAGCAACCGATCTTCTAGACAAGGACGAAAGAATTCTTTCATTCAGCTTTGGTGTTTGACTTGGACCTTGGTGAGTCGTCCCCTCGGGATGATTTTCTTCACTCATATTTCTGAAAGAAAGCGCGAAACAAAGGATAATGTAAGATTCAATTCAGTGCAGATTTGAAAGAAAACCTAATCACCATAAGGACGATATATCCGACAAATATTTTCTATACATTCAAATCAATCCATTCTATACAGAAAATTATTAGCTCCAAATAACATATTACATCTCTGCCACAGATTCATTGATTGTGAAAAGCAAAGCTTTCAACGTTTTTATATGTTGCAAACAGCATGTTGAAAAACTGTCACATGTGAAGCCATTGTAGTTCATGACATACCCATCACTACTAAGAGTACCAAAAAAAGTGAAAAATTATTTTTTAAAAAAATAGTCTTCTAATCTCACACTATGAATGCAACACGGCTATCCTAAGCAACCGGTGAAAATATTAAGGAGACTGCTTAAGAAACACTATTTCGTGATTATCTAACTTGATAAACTATTTCGGGACAATGATTAACCCAGCTTAGCATATGGCATCCGACATCAATGAAAAAACTTGTTTTGTACTCACACACTACAATACAAAGAGTAACATCTAAAGTCATTGTGCATGATATAATTATATTGATGCAACTATAACGAACTATAAAAATTCAACATGAAGGACTAAGAAGTTAAATAAATGAAGTAACAACACAAAAATAATACAATTAAAACTTTTTGCAATCAATTAAATGTCCTCTACAACAACAACAAAATGATAAGGAATTTTCCAAAACAAATACGCTAAAAATATTGTTACACACGTTGGCCCTAGCAACCTTCATTCATCACCTGCTTAAATGGACTAACAACACAAAAATAATACAAAGCGAATTCTAACCAAAGCGAAGACAAACGTGGCCAATTTTGCTAAAGCAGGCTAACTGAGGTTTTTTATGACAATCCATCGAACGAAATTAGAATTAAACAAGTAAACTATGTCCATTGATTTTGAAAATATTGACAAATTTAATCTGAGAGGTGAAAGAGAAACAATACCTGAATATTGTATACGCCAACTTTAACATCAAATGAAGACGCTGATATGACACCAGGAATTTTAGGATACCAATGTACGTCAAAATTCCAATTGTTGCTGGCTGGCAATTCACAGACTACCTGCAATAAAAAGTTAAACACCAAGCTGCTAAGGTCAATGAAATCAACAGGAAGAAACCCGTTAGCAGAATGATGTTTTCATTACTGAACTAAAATGTAAAGAGAACTGATTAAGTGATTTACACAAGTGATTTAAACAGATCAACTGCTTACCTCTCCAGATACAGTATCCCTCAAATGAATTTGAATCCCTCAAATGCAAGTATTTTCCCTCATATAGGATTTTGGAATATTGAGTCGGGTTTTTTAATTGCGAAACCGACAAGATCTTTATCGAAGAGGAGTGGTGGGGAAACCATGGATGATTTGGGAAAATTAATTTCTGATATAGGTTGAAAAATCAAGATATCTTAATTATCGACAATTAGAACATTGAAGGGAACTTATCTAGAATGCTAATAATTAATCAGTTGGTATTATTGGAGTAGAGAGATCTACGACTATGAATGGTTGTCATCCACTACTAGTTCTAAGTTAAATTGAAAAAATTAAAATGATCAAATACACAAATTAACAAATACCACAAATCCTAATTATTCCACAATCCCAAACCCTAATTATTCTTCTCCCAATCAAATCTACAAATTAAATTCATACCTAGGATTTGAAAAAGGGAGGAAGATGATGGTGATCAGAGTGATGGCGCGGGTACATCGACGGGAACTGCAACGGCAACGACAACGGCCAGGTGGGGGCACGGTGGTCGAGGGCTAGGGTTTGTGTGGGCTAGGACATGGTGGTCGGGGGCACGGCATTGTGATGGGGGGACGACATCGTGAGGGGGTGACGAAGACTGGAGGTTGACGACGGCAGTGGAGAGGGGGTTGGGTTCGTGAGAGAGAGAGTGTGGAAAAGGGACAAATTAAAGAGAAATTTTGGGGTACGGGTTTATTTAGGTCTATTCCCCGGCGTTTCTTAGTAAAACGCCGGGGTACATAATTATACCCCGGCGTTGTACACGAAATGCCGGGGTACATACGTCTTTTTCGTTATCTTCATAAATTTTATATTCTACCCCGGCGTTTTGCAAAAGCGCCAGAGTAAAAACGCCGAAGAAGACCTAATTTATTGTAGTGAAAGTTTTTATGTCAGAGATATTATATTGGAGGCATACAGTAAATTTGAAATGTCACGTTGGAAAAGTTGCCCCGAAATTCACTGTAGGAAGGAAAAGAAATTGCGTGAATAAGCACTGTTCACTCGGTTTGGATGGCTTAAATCGGTTGGAATTGGATTTGTCGTTAGCCTCTTTTACAAAATGCTATTTAAACCAAGGAAATGCTCATCTCCTGGCCGATGTGGGACTAAAAGTCCTCTATTTCAAAACAAAGCCAACCTAGTATAATAAAAGCTTTCAGTAATTATAAAGCCCAACCCATTACAAGCCACACTCTCCCCAACTCTAAGCTTTCTTCTGTTCTTCCATTCATCCATTCAATATACATCTTATTTAAATCAATATACCTCCCAAATCCTAGCCGATGTGGGACTAAGTCCCATCACTTTAAGCTTCGGTTTTTTTATTTCTTGGTTTTTTTTTTGTTCGGTTTTTTATTTGCTTTATTTTTAGCTTCAGTTTGTTTTTGTTTTTTGTTCGGTTTTTTTTCCCCTTTTTTTTAGCTTAACCTTTTTTCCCTGGTTTTTTTCATTTTCATTTTTTTTGGGGTTTAATTAATTAAGATCAATTTAGTTAATTAGTTTAAACCCTAATTAATTGATATTAATTTCAAATAAAACTAAAAGTTACAGAGTGTTTTAAATTACTTTTTCTACAGTATTCTTACAACTCAAACAAACCTAAGCTTTCATATAAAACTTTTCAGACCAATAAATACAATATTATGAGAAAGGGAGAGAGCTCTAAAGGCGACGCTAAAGACGATTTCCAAACCCTGAGATACCAAACCACTCACCACCACCACCACTCTCAACCGAAGCTAGGCAAGAGCGACTACTACAGATCGGCGCCCATGGCTAAGCGAGCTAGAGATGAGGAGAGGGAGGATCACGGAAGGAATAGAGACGAAGCCTACGGTCGTGAGCACTATAGAGCGAGGGCGAGAGAGCATGCCAGGTCTTCTCCAAGTCGCAAGGAGCAGCTATGGAGGAAGGGGGAAGCGAACGTGGCTCAGCCAAGGAGAGGGACGAACTCGAGGGAGCCAGAGATTACAGAGCTCGACACTTCGATAAAGCGAAACTTACGCAGCCGGATCCAATCAAGCCTGGAGACAGGCACGGCGAGCGTCCTAAGAGAAGCTATACAGAGGTGGCGAGCCTAAATTTGAAAGGAGATGACGAACCTCTAGATCGTCGCCTGCCTGTTCAAGACGCAGTCAGGTATGAGACTCGCGAAGACGAAGAGGGAGAATGGGTACTCGTCAAAAGGAAGAAGCCGCACAGGGTCGACGCAAGCAAGAGCAACTCGGCGGAGCGCAAGACGGAGGAGCAGAAATGCTGTCACAAGTGCGCAAGGCCGGGGCACTCCATTAATAGCTGTAAGTACGATTGGTTTTGTTATGTATGCAAATTGTATGGACACATTTCGACGGCGTGCCCCAAAAGCAAGGCGACGAACTCCGCATCCGGCTCCAAAGCGTCACCTAAGCAGCAGGTCCCCCCAACCAACTCCGTCGACAGCCCCACTCAAGAGAGTGTAGCAGGGGAGAGAAGCGTCATCAGAGCTTCGATCATTCCCACTCCGTTGATAGCTGAAATGGAGCGACGATATCAGAGTTGCATGATTGTGAGAGCACGTACAGGGAACCCACAGAGTAAAGATATCAAAGAGCTTCTAGTAGCGGTGGTATCCCCGACGGCGAGTTGGACAGTTCAAGATTCAACGGGGGGCAACTTCTTCGTGCACTGCAATGAAGGAGAAGCGACGGCCGATGCTCTACAGATGAAGGGGATTGAGGGAAGGGATGCTTACGGGATGGAATTTTACATCACCCTCACGCCATGGACGCATCATTTTGGAGCTTTCAGCGCTAGTAATCTTCCTACTATGTGGATTCGTCTATATAACCTTCCTCTACATCTGTGGGTTAAATCCGGGTTCATGAACTTGGTTCGAAGCTTCGGAACGATCGTCGAAGTCGATAAAGGAACGCCGATGCACGACTGCCGAAAGTTCGCTAGGCTTCGAATCGCGGTGGCGAATAAGGCGGATATTCCTTCAAAGATCATGGTGGACTTCGAAGAGGAGGTGTACGAGGTGTGGGTGGTTGCTGAGACGAGGAAGAGTGTGACCTTCGGCGCTGTAGCGGCTCTAGAACCAGAGCGGGACTTTGACGGTGGAGATTCAGAGCCAGAGGTTGAAGAGATGCGACGGCCGTTGGATCTGATTGAAGCTAATCTGGACCCCTCATCCAAATTACAAACAGGAAACAGCAACAGTACGAAGGAGCATCAGCATCCATCGCGAGCGTCATACGGGATCAATCGTACGACGAGGGAAGCGGACGTGGCTAGTTTTCAAAACCCAAAAGTATGGCGCCGAAGGGAGAAACGTGCGACAGATGAGCTAGGGGATAGGGGACAGCTAAAGGGACACAATGCTCAAGATGAAAAGCTTACCAATTGTCAGCAGATAAATAGGGACACAGTTCTCAATTACAAGGTTCCATCAAATGAAGCAGTAGGGGCACAGTCAAAAGCCATTTCATCTAATCCTTTGCATTCAAACAGTGGGATCTTGAAAAGGAACTTAGACAGGAACGCGGATATCGAAGCAAGTAGAGAAATGGGTATTGCCTTGGAGGACTGGAACCACTTTACAAAAGAGGAAGTAGAGGAGTCTATTAGACTTGCTATGTCCTCAATCATCAAAAAGAGAGCCATTGGAAGTCAAAACCAAGAGCAAAAGCTGTCACAGGAACAGGGGGATGGGAAGCAAATAATTTGTACCTCCACAAACGTACAAGAGGAGAACAAATCGAACATTCAGTGCGACAAGCAACTGTCAAAGGAACAGGACGATCGCGGCGCAATGATAGGGGCATTGGAAGACATTCAGGATGATTTCTTTATTTCTGAAACTGAAACGGAGTTAGGAGACAAGGAGTTGAGGGGCAGCGTCGGCAGTAACAGCAGTAAAAAAATCACGGAATATCAGAGGAGGGGGAAGCGGCAGATTAACAAGGGGGAAGAACAAATTATCATTCAAGAGGAAAGCGCCAAGGAAGTGTCAAAACTGAAGGAGATGGAGCGAGACGTAGGAGGTACTCCTAACCCCAACTTTTCAATTCTCAATTCTTTAAATGATGAGTCGCTTATATACTTTGCTAGTCTTTACGGTCTAGCCATGGGCTCAACCAGGGTAGAGCAGTTTAATAATGTAGCAATTATTAGAGGAGAATCGAGACCAACTCCAGCTTAAGGGAGCACGGTTGTAGAGGTGGGTAGAGTATAGGGGACCTCATCGTTGCGTTTATGTTGTACGTATTTTGGAATGTGAAAGGAATGAGGCAGAAGAGTAAAAAGAGATTGATTTCCTTATCTATTAATAAAATTCGACCTTCAGTCTGCGGATTCCAAGAAACAAGAATTGAAAACAACTCTTTAGAGGAATTCAACACGCTTAGATGGGCGGATCATTTCGATTGGAGATTCAAAGACGCTAGGGGTTATTCGGGCGGAATAGCTTTAGGGATTGATTTAAGAATTTTCGAGATCCTTGATGAGTTTGTGGGCAACTTTTCGGTGTCAATTAAACTTAGAAGGAGAAGCGACGACTGGGAGCACGTCGTTACAACGGTTTACGGCCCTTACGAATCAAGAGCGCGAAAAGAATTTTGGAAGGAGCTGGTTTACATCAGGAATAGATGGGACCAGCCATGGGTGGTTGGAGGAGATTTCAATATTATGCGATTCCAAGATGAACATAGAGGTAGAGGTCACGCCCAGTCAGAGCAAGATAGTTTCAACAAAATCATTGACGACTTAGATTTGCTAGAGCTAGAAATGACCGATAGAAAATTCACATGGTCTAGCATGAGTTCTAACCCGATTCTAGTTAAGCTTGATAGAGTACTAGTGTCCAACGACTGGGAGGATATGTTCCCACGCGTCAAAGTGAGATCCGTCGCCCGTTTTACGTCGGACCATCTCCCCCTGGTTATAGAGCGAACAAGATTATAGACATAAATTCCATCCGTTCAGATTTGAGAAATCATGGACCACATTTGATGAGACCAGGCAGGTTATTCGGGAATCCTGGATTCGTACTACAAATCAGAAGTCAGCAGTTGGTATATGGGTGGAGAAAGCAAGACGCCTCAGAAAGGATTTGAAGAGGTGGGCAAAGCTGAAATTCTTCAACGCGGGAGTCATAAGATAGACGCTAGGCAACAGGATCTACGAGTTAGAAACCATGCAGGAGGAAAGAGACCTGACAGGACCTGAGAAGGAGGAATTGACAAACGGGAGGCTGGAAATTCTTAACATACAAACAAGGGAGGAAATACATTGGAAGCAGCGATCGCGAATTCAATGGTTGAAGGAAGGGGATGCTAACACAAAGTTCTTTCATAAAGTCGCTAACGGAAGAAGAAGACAGAACCACATTGGAGGGCTTCTCATTGAAGGAAGTTGGGCCGAAGACGAAGAGCTTATCAGACGGCATTTGGACGACAAATTCCACGAGTTGTTGGGAAGCAAAAGCAACGACAGATGCAGTCTATTGCCAAACATGTGGGGCGAGTCAAAAATTGAGGGGAGCGACGGGATCGAAAACATCTTCACGGAAGAGGAAGTGCTAGAGGCAATAAGGAGACTAGGGCAAAGACAAGGCTCCGAGCCCTGATGGCCTGCCGATTTTCTTCTACAAGATCTACTGGAAGATTATTAAGGAGGATTTGATGAACATCTTCACCGAGCTTCACGATGGATCCACTACCCTGGAAAGACTCAATTACGCCTCAATCATCCTAGTACCCAAGAAATAAGAAGTTCGAACAGCAGAAGATCTCAGACCAATCAGCTTAATTAACGGATCGTTCAAAATCATCACAAAAGTATTAGCACAAAGATTAGCTCCAAATATCCAAGATGTCGTTGCACAATCACAAAGCGGTTTCATTCGAGGTAGGGACATCATGGACAGCATAGCGGCTGCACATGAAGTCGTGTTTAGAGGAAATAAAGGAAAGGCGGACAGTTTCCTGTTAAAATTAGATTTCCTAAAAGCCTGACTCGGTACACTGGGAGGAGGCGCTTCGACTTAAAGGGTTTGGAGAAAGATGGAGAATGTGGATAAGAAGATGCGTTCAAGGAGGAAAATCATTCATCCAGGTAAACGGTTGGCAAGGAAAGGAAATCCGCTGCAAAAGAGACCTTAGGCAAGGGGATCCCCTATCATCACTATTGTTTGCTATAGTTGCAGATGGTCTGGCAGAGATGATAAAGAGAGCACAGATCAACGATCAGATCAAAGGAATAGAGATAAAGGGTATTGGTCAAGCCATGACCATACTGCAATACGCTGATGATACCCTGTTATTCGGGAGGGCTAAAGTAAAGGAAGTCGTAGCGATGAAAGTGGCACTAGCATGCTTCCAAGGATGGTCGGAGTTGAAGATTAACCTCCAGAAGAGTTGTGTGATCCCAATTAGCGGACATTTATCCATTTCGACCACAACGATTTCACACATTCTAGGATGTGTGACTGCAGAATTTCCGCTAAAATACTTGGGGACTCCAATTAGACCGGGCCCACCTTTAAGAGAGGACTGGATGCCATTGATAGAAAAGGTTGCGAAGAAATTGGGAGGGTGGAAGAGTAGGTTCCTATCGCTGGGCGGAAGGATTACTCTGCTAAACTCGGTTCTCAACGCCATTCCGTTATATCTTATGTCTATTTATGAAGTTCCCAAGTGGGTTATACATAGGATAGATAAAATGAGAAGACGTTTCTTATGGAAGGGGTCCGGCGAGGGTAACAAAGGTTGTCATCTAGTAAAGTGGGGCAGAGTTTGTAAGAAGAGAGAGTTCGGAGGGCTGGGTATCCTCAATCTCCATGATATGAACTGAGCCTTGCTTAGTAAATAGTGGTGGAAGATCTACAATAGAAAACAAGGGTGGTGGTCTTTCCCCTTTGATCTTTACCGAAGGAGAAAAAATAATCGGTTCGGGGGGCCAAGCACGGGACGGAGGGTGTCCTTTCTTTGGAAAGGTATCGCCAAGCAAGGAGAGATCTTCAGCACAAACACGAGATGCAGAGTAGGGGATGGCAAAAGCACCAGATTTTGAAACGACAAATGGTGCGGGAACAGAACTCTTAGAAATTTATTCCCGCAAGCCGCGGCGGTCGTAGTCAATCCGGACGCTCTAGTCGCAGATGTATGGAGAAATAGCAAACTCAAGTTCACGGTTACGGAAGGATCGACTCAGGAGAGCACTAAACAATTCGAAGAGCTTAATAGGCTAATTCAGGCAGAGGGAGGCCACACGACCAACGAGCCAGATGAGAGGGGATGGAACCTACAAGACTCACCTTCATTCTCAGTGGCGTCAATGTACTCGTGGATCAATGACGGGGGGATAAGGAGCGGAGTGGAGTAGGATTTGGGGAACCCAAGTACCGCTAAAAATTAAAGTGTTCGGCTGGCTAGTTCATAACGACGCGATTCTAACAAAAATAAATCTTAGGAGAAGAAATATGCAGGTAGACGTTAGATGCGTGCATTGTCTCCAAGCGGATGAGGACACGACTCACTTATTTTTCACGTGCCCTAAGGCGGCACATACGTGGGAGATTATCTGTAGAGGTTTCGGTTGCACGCGGTTCCCTAACTCCACTTCGGAGATATGGGGTACTTGGAGGGACGAGTACATTAGAACACAGGACAAAAGGGCATGGGATTTAGCAGTAGCGGCTACTATCTGGAGACTATGGCTAGACCGAAACGACTCATGTTTTAGAAACATTAACCAAAAATTTAATTCTTCTATGCATAACATTTTCACGTGGGCCAAGCGAAGAAGATCAGGTTGGCCGAAGAGGAGTAGTGAGCCAGTACCTACTGCGGAGGCGGCACCGACAGTGAGGGTGCAGGGGATTATCTTTATGTATTTTGATGTTCGTTGATGTTGTCTGATTTAGTTGACCCTTTATTGATGTATTTTGATGCTTCACTGTGACTAGTTGGTTTTTAGGCAGTGCAGGCGGTTAAGGGATTATGGAGACCCTTTTTGTTTTATGTAACTTGTACTACTGTGTTTCTTTAATTCTCATTAATGAAACGATGACAGAGGTCATCTTCTTACCAAAAAAAAAAAAAAAAAAAAAATTCAGACCAAACTACTTTTTCAGGACTCATTCTCACATATTTCTTTTATCAGTAATCTTACATCTTTTTTTAAAAAATAAGACCAACCAAACACCCCCTAAATGTGTCCGTAGCGTGTGAGTGGCTCTCTCTCTCTCACACATTAATAAATGTATAGAAAGACAAACACAGCAAAATGGAAATAAAAGAAAATAACTAAAGATAAAAATGATAGAACATTGCCATTAATGTAGTTTGGGTAAACTAAAGATCACTTTCAGCCCTAGTACTTCTTGATAAGGATTTCTTGTGTAATCGGTATGCCAAGCTGTTGGACCAATACTAGAACCAATCTCTAGAAAACTTTAAATTGCAATGACCATAGAGACTAAGAATTCTGTTATTTCTATGGAACATGATGGTCACAGATACTCCAAATCTGTAACTATCTCACATCCACATTCCATTCGATGGCTCACTCATTTTGATTCAAAGTAAGGCAACCCAACAAAGAAATGATGTCATATCTTTGTTCTTACCTATAAAAGGACCAAGTTGACAATAGATCTAAGTCGAGGTTGTAAAGATCATCTGCATTATAGCATTAAGAACGGAAAGGCTTGTTCTCAAAATCCAAACATAAAATGATCCAAAATTCCACTTCTTCGGATTATTGAATCAAAACAGAAAAATAAAGAAATAGCAAAATTGAATCAAAACAAACCTAGTGCTGAATTGAAGAACTAAGCTCAAAATAGAAATTCATGTAGCAGCAAGGGTTTATATCTCATCCCCTATTGAATACAAGATTTATTAAATGATTTAAAATTAAGAAGGTGAGATTGTGGAGAGAGGAAAAGGAGTAATATTTACTTAGCTGTGATACGACGAAAGCTGCTGAAATCATGAACCAATTAAAATTTCTCTTTAATAAACCAAATCGCTGCAAGCACAAAATACATATAGTCGTTATAAAATTTATAATCTTATCAATGTCAAAACAAGGGCAGGTGCAGCAAGCTAGACGCAAAACTAAGTGGAGAGTCACATTGTTTAGATTTAATTCATATGATAGTGAAAGCATAGCTGCATAAAACTTCAACCTAAACACTATGAGATATTCCACTTTCAATCTTACAGTAATACTTTGGATATTGGAAACTAGAAGTAAATTGTAAGAAAAAACTAAAGCAACTTTAGGGCCTATACGTCTACACAAACTAAACAGATATTCAATTAATGAAATTGATAGAGATGTTCAACAAAAAACTGAGTCTGATTGGGACATGGTCAAAAAATACAATATCATACTTGTTGAGCAAAATATTCAGACTAGTCCAAGAAAGATAGACTACCTGGCTGCTCAAAGGTAGAAGTCAGATGACATGAAGAAGTGGTTCTTAGTGTATTGATACAGGTAGCCATCAGATTCCCATATATAGATTAATTTTCTGAATTATGAGGTCAACCAAATTCGATACAATTTTCACTAAATAGCTGCATCATAAACTACACCAAATAGTCTTCCTGACAAACTCTTTCATTTTGCAACTAGTATATGATAAAATTACTCATAAAACACACTTGGCAAGGTACGGCAAGTGCATTACATGCTATGTTGGTTGCTTCAAATTTTCCCATTGTGCGTAGTTTCTCATTGCTAGTAACGATCAATTAAAACAAAGTCGTTGCTGCAAATCCTTGGGGCCAGCAAAATCCTTTTCCTCCATTCTACTCCCTAATATGACCATCTCCTCTATCAAATCCTTCTTATCAATGCAAGTCCATTAGGTTTACCACTAGGCTCTGTTCCGTTAACTATAATATCATCACTCTCAAAATCGCATTTTTCAAATATACTGCATACTGATGCTAAATTTAGATTCTCATTTAACTCTTAACAAAACCTGGTCCTTCCATACGCTCAATTGCATGTATGATGCACACATTATCAAAACAAGTTCCTTTAGCCATTAATGAGTTAGATCAATCAAACAACCCCTAAGGATGGGATCCACTCTGGACGGAATCAATAATTTTATTGGTTCTTTTGTAGTATAGATAAAAATATATGTAGATAGATACCTCAATTTAGCACTTTAAACACAAGAGTCACACTTCACCGGGCAATGCCTTGGATGGTGTTAGGGTGGAGGATAAAAATTGGGGCCAGGTCTCGACCCCCGGGTTCGAGGCCTCTAGACATATCCTTCACTCCTGAAAAGAGAAAACACACACACACACACACACACAAAAGTCACACAAATAATATATATATATATATATATATATATATAGGAATTTTAAAGATCAAATTGTTGAAGACTCTACCCTACAACTCGTAGTGCTAATAGCGGAAACACACCACAAGCAATAGAAACTTCCAAGACTTAGATGAACCAAGAACAAGTCACCACAATATATGCAAGATCTCACAAGAACACAATCAATATGCAAAGATAACCAATACTTCTTATTCCCCAAGAAATACAAAGATTTCAAAAAGATTACAACTCGCAATCTCTCTCTCTCACCTTTGAAACTCTCGGTACAATCCCCTCTTGAAGTTGAACAATGATAACAGCTCACATCTTGATTACAGAAATTGATTCTAACCCTAGAGTTTACGGCCATATATATAGCCTCCAAGTAAATCCTAAAGATAAACACAAATTTAGCAATTGGGCCTTAAACTCGTAAGCCCAAAAACAATCAGCCGCCGAATTCGGTCGACCGCACCCCCAAGATCGGTCGACCACAATGTGTAGAACCAAACCCGAGACTTGACCGGTCGACTGCACCCCCAAGGTCGGTCGACCGTCCCCTCCTCTGTTGGACTTGTACACTCAAAGAACTCTCAGCAGCTAGGGTCGGTCGATCACAACTCTCCAGACTGCATTCTTCTACTAGTTGTTTGTCTTCTCTTACTTCTTTGTCTCCTCTTCTTCTCCAACTTCAAGTACTCAGTGCCTACGTGTATTTGAGGCCAAAACCCTAACAATCTCCCACTTGGACCAAATACACAACGCTTCAAAGTTATTGCAATCTTTACCTCGCATTATCTCTGTCAATCTCCCACTTTCATGGAAGACCTAAGTACTCCCCACTCCCATGAAGAGCACCTCCGCTACTCTACCACATGGAGTGCACCAACCACCCTCTCGGCAGCTAGGGTCGGTCGACCGCACCCCCAGGTCGGTCGACCGCAACTCTCCAGGCAGCATTCTTCTACTAGTTGTCTGTCTTCTCTTACTTCTTTGTCTCATTCTCTTCTTCTCCAACTTCAAGTACTTAGTGCCTATGTGTATTTGAGGCCAAAATCCTAACAATCTCTCACTTGGACCAAATACACAACGCTTCAAAGTTATTGCAATCTTCACATCGCATTATCTCTGTCAATATCCCACTTTCATGGAAGACCCAAGTACTCCCCACTCCCATGAAGAGCACCTCCGCCACTCCACCACGTGGAGTGCACCAACCACCCCTCATCGCCTCATGAAGGATGTTCTCCACCAATCGCATAGAGCACGAATACCGAAGAAACAATCTCCCATGTCGGATTCCGTGTTATGAGACTTCCCAACTCGCAACATCTCCATCAACACCGGACATGGTTCAAAGCCTCTCAATGCATCATCTGCACTAGAAACCTCTGTGGACGACACATCCACAATATCCGCAGACTGTTCAACCCCTACAGTTTCAATTCGGTTACCCTCATCGATATCACCCCGCATATCGATACCAGTGCTCTCTAACTCACAAGAGCGACTTGAAGCTTCAATTGCCATATCACAGAGTACCCTCACCGTAGCAACATCTTGCCCTCTAGGATCACTTCCATGGCCAGCAGCTCCCACTAAATTAGTAACCTCCCCTCCACAACTGAAAAAACTTGGTTGCACCCCACACAACCTACTACTCGATTCCGGATGAGTCAACTATAGGAGAAATGCCCCTCACGTCTCTAAGCAAATACAGCGTTCCCTCATGCTTCCCTTTTGCAATCACCCTTGAACCTGCAGCTATACACCACTCCCCACTACCAACTGTAGTAGACAACCACTCCTTGTCTAGCCTTCCATTCGAGATAAAATTTTCCTTCAAGTTTGAAACATGTCTTGTCTCCCGCAAGACAACACTTTGATCATCAATGGTGTTTACGCGAACAGTACCAATCCCACGTACAGGGCACCAGTGACCATTCCCCACGATCACATCTCCAAAAGAACCCTCCTCTTAGTCATCACTCATCGGAGTGCAATGAAAAAAAGTTTCCGAATCAATACACCAATCTTGAGTGCCCAACTCCTCTCGAGCTGATAAGCATAGATCCTTAACAAGCCCCACTTGAGCTTCCTTTGGGATATCTCTCTTCGGTTTCTCCTGCTTCTTCATATAAGCCTTGCAACTGCGCATCATGTGATCCTTCTTGTGACAATACCAACACTCAGGCCCATGTCCCTCATCGCTGTCATCAGACCCACTCTCAGATGAACTACTCTAATCCTTTCTTCTTCGACTGCTCTTACATCTCCCACGTCTCTTCTCAACGTACATGGTGGAATCTCTAGAAGATGATGATGGATATCCCCCGTTTCTCACCCTTCTCACCTCGTTCAGAATGCTACTCACCACATCCTGCAGAGTCGTCAAATCTGTCATAGTACCTGTAATAGTCTGTTCTACCGTACCATAACTATCGGGTAGAGTAGATAGAAGTAACAATGACTGGCCCCTCTCTGAAAACTTCAAACCTGCAGCTTCCATCTGGTTGTAAACCATACAGTAATTGTTCACATGCTCTACTACTGAACCCCCTTCCTTCAACTTCATATTAACCAAATTCTTCAAATGAAGAATTTGATTAGATGCCGACGGTTTCTCATACATATCCGTGAGAATTTCCATAGCCTCCTTTGTGGTCTTTGCCTTCGAGATATAAAATAACGCCTTCCTACATAGCCCCAACTCAATCTTACAAGAACACAATCAATATGCAGAGATAACCAATACTTCTTATTTCCCAAGAAATACAAAGATTACAAAGAGATTACAGCTCTCAATCTCTCTCTCACCTTTGAAACACTCGGCACAATCTCCTCTTAAAGTTAAACAATGATAACGGCTCACCTCTTGATTACACAAATTAATTCTAACCCTAGAGTTTACGGCCATATATATAGCCCCCAAGTAAACACTAAAAGATAAACACAAATCTAGCAATTGGGCCTTCAACTCGTTAGCCCAAAAACAGTCAGTAGCCGAAGTCGGTCGACCGCACTCCCAAGGTCGGTCGACCGCAACATGTAGAACCAAACCCGAGACTTGACCAGTCGACTGCACCCCCAAGGTCGGTCGACCATCCCCTCCTCTGTTGGACCTGTACACTCGAAGAACTCAGTAGCTAGGGTCAGTCGACCGCAACTCTCCAGGTTGCATTCTTCTACTAGTTGTTTGTCTTCTCTTGTTTCTTTGTCTCCTCCTCTTCTTCTCCAACTTCAAGTACTTAGTGCCTACGTGTATTTGAGGCCAAAATCCTAACAAAACACACACAAAGTCACACAAATAATATATATATATATATATATATATATATATATATATATATATAGAAATTTTAAAGATCAAATAGGGATGATTTTTTGGTGTAGATCAAAGATATACAACTGTATCAAACTCTATGAAACAAGGGTTGTCCACAAATTAGACTTAGCTAGTATAAATGAAAATGGATTTGAGTATTTCGAAATAGGAAGACCACAATTCCCGCTGTTGCCGCTGAATCTGGTGTGGGGGCAATAGATAGAATTTGTGGGTTCTTGAGAAAACGAACAAGGCAAACTTGTTGACCTGTTGACCTTCACCAACGTATTAACCTGGTCGCTTGTTGCTGCTGCGAACCTGCAAAAAGTGTGAAACACCAGATGGATCCCGGTGACGCACCCTCCGACGCTATTGTCAGTAATCAGAAAGATTATGAAAGAGCTTTTACTGGAAAAAGATTCATTACCTTCTTATGGTGGGGAAAGAGCCGTTTTTATAGTCGCCTTAGGGATCCGTTTCGAGATAAGAACAAATCTCTACTTTCCGATGTGGATGGATAGAAGTGGTTAAAACCTCCTCTTCGGGATAATTATGAATTTGAATTCTTCTTTATCCTTCTGAACTGGTTTATAACAGGTTGGGGCCCGTACCCAGTAAGACAGATCCGTTTATGGGTTACTGGGTTTTGAAGAAAGACTCAGTCCCCATTTCAGACCCCGTTTGTAGGTGAAATTACCGTTTTATCCCTGAGCTTTAAGATTCGTGCCCAATTTGAAAGGTCCCGATTTAATCCTATTTTTAGCCATATCACGAGGCTCCCACTCCTGGAGACTGAGTTCTACAGTCTTTGAGGAGTAGTTTTGTTCTAATGGCGTACGGGATTTTATCGGTGTTCTTAAGGGAGTTCGGATCTTACTCGAGGTGTAACGGTGTTATTCTGGGCTTGTAAGATGCCCAAAAATATTCTCAGAATTTTCTGAATTTTTTGTGATTTTTCCAGATTTTTCTGAGTTTTTCCTCATTTTTTTGAATTTTTTATTCATTTTCCGAATTAAATAATTAATTATCGAAAATTTTAATTAATTATTCTAATCTAATAATTATTATTTTCAGAATTTTAAAATAATTTTCCGAATTAATAATTATTTTTATATTTTTTTAATTAATTTTTTCGATTTTTAATTAATTTTTTGAATTTTTAAATAATTAATTCAAATTAATTAATTAATTAATTAATTAAATATTACCTGGACACGTAGCGTTAATCTGTGCGTTGATCACGATCAGATGGCGCGCATCTCAAAGCAGGGCGTTTCCCCCAATTTCCAGCTCGGAACCCCTTTTGCTCGGCACACGTTGCCGACCCACCAGGTGACGCCACGTGGCGCGGTCAATGCTGGCGTTGACCGCCACGTTGCACTTCTTTTAAAAATTTTCTTTTCCCGCTCGTTCTCTTCTTCCTTTCTTCTCCCCCCGTCTTCGACTCTCCTTTGTCTTCTACTTCTCCACTTCTTCTCAATCTTCGACGTCGACTCTGCCTTCGACTGGTGCGGAGCTCGAAGATGGAGCTTGTCGTAGGGGAGGAGAGGAGTTCGAGCGATGGGTTCGACGAAACTGGAGCATGGCGCGGAGGGTGAGCTCGTCGAGGAGCCTGAGTGGAATTTGGAGGAGAGTCGACGTCGGTGTTTCGACGAAGCTTTGAGGATGAGCTCGATGAAGGTGGAGCATGGCGCGGAGGGTGAGCTCGTCGGTGGGTTCGTCAAGGAAGGAGCTCGACGAGGAGAAAGCACGGCGAAGATGACAGTGAAGCTCAGCGTGGAGCTCGATGGAGATGCAGCTCGTTATTGGGCAATTTCGGCGAGGAGGAGAGCTTGGCACTGCAGAGTTCGTCGACGAGTTCTCGTGAAGGAGATGGTTGACGAGGAGCTCGATGGGTCGAGTTGAGCTCGATAATGGCGGCGGCGAGCTCGAAGCTTGGGTTCGGAGCTCAGTTTCTTGAGCTCGTCGAGGTAGAGGAGAGCTCGATTGCAGAGGTTGGGTTGGAGACGGGGTTCGAAGCTTGTGAGTTCGGCGAGAGAGAGGTTGGAGTGTTGGGTTTTTTTTTTCTTCAGTTTTTTGGCGCCAAAAGTCGGAGAAGGAGAGAGGAGGTATGGGATTCGGGTTTCTAACGGGTTCGGATCCGACTCGTTAACCCATGCGCCCCTTTTCTTTTGTTTGTTGAGTCTGAGCTGCACATCGTGTTTGAGCACGAATTTCGAGGCAAAATTTTCGCCATTTTGCAGCACGGTAGCTACGGGCTCAATCTGGACGGTTGATCACGATCATAGCGCGAATCATGAGGGAAGAAGGCGTGGATCACGAGAAACGTGATTTCGGTCGGTGCGGCAAGATCTGTGCCGTCTGATTAAGATCATGCGCGAATCACAAGGAAAAAGTCGTTTTTCTACAATACGCAGCTCAGAATGCAAGTTGCTCGGATTATAGATCCGAGCTACGTGACTCAATCTGGACAGTTGATCACGATCAGATGGCGCGGATCACAAAGCAGGGCGTTTTGCTACAATTTCCAGCTCGGAACCCCAGTTGCTCGACACACATCGCCGACCCACCAGGTGCTGCCATGTGGCGCGGTCAACGCTGGCGTTGACCGCCACGTGGCCCTTTTTTCCCGCCCTCTTCCTCTGCCGTTCTTTCTCTTCGACCTCTTCGTTCAACCGCTCCTCAACTGCGAGAGGCATGGAGGAGGGGACTTCGACAAAGCTGGCGAGAGAGCTCTAGAGTTCGACGAGGACGGAGGAGGGGACTTCGACGAAGCTAGCGAGCGTGGTGGCGGTTGGCGAGGCTTTGAAGCTTCGCAACTAGAGGTGCAGGTTGGCGAGCTCGGCATTAGGTTCGAAGCACGACGCTTGTGGAGTTTCGGCCATGGGCGGAGCTCTCGGGGAAGGAGCTGGCGATGGCATGGTTTTCGAGCTCGACAGGCCATGGGTTCGACCGCATGGAGCTTCGCCATGGTGATGAGTTCGGCGAGGGGAGCTCACGAAGGGAGGAGCTCGACGAAGCCATACGAGAGAAGCTCGGGCTTCGACGGAGTTTGGAGTTAGTAACGGAGAGAGCTCGGCGAATGGAGTTCTATAAGTTGACGAAGGAGATGGAGAGGAGTAGTGGGAGCTCGACGAAGCTCTGTAATGGCGAAGAGGGAGGAGCTTGGCACAGTGGAGGCAGCTCGACGCTAGTGGAGGTGCAGGTCGAGCTTGGGAGTGAAGACGGGAACTCGACCGTGGAGGTGATGGTGATGGCGAAGTCGTGAGGTCGTGACGGAGCTCGTTGGAGGAGAGCTCGGAGTGGAGGGGTTTTGTTCTTTTGGTGCCCAGTGAAGAAGAGGAGAGGAGTGGGTTTTTGCTCTGTTTTGATTTTGGCAGGAAATATGGAGGAGAAGAAGGTGGTTCGGGTTTTGGGTCCTTAACGGGTCCGACCTGTTACCCGTTACTTCCTTTTAATATTCCCTTTTGTTTGTTTGTTTGATTGGCAAATCTCATCCATCAATCTTGATTTGAGCGCGGATTTTGAGGTGATCTGACGGCGAGCGTGGGCTTCCAGTTCCTCTTTTTCGTTCGGGACCACGTTTGTTCGGCGCGTGCTGGCGAACGTAGCGAACGATAGGCACTGCCTGGTGAACGGTTGAATTAAGCTTTGTATGACTCTTGAGAAGATCCATTCTTGGAGGCGGGTTTGATGAGCGACTCTAGGAGAGAGTTGCGCTCCGAACTCGTTGGGAAGAGGTCCGTTCCGGAGGCGAGCGGAGCGGAGAGTTTGACTCTAGGAGAGAGCCTCTTGGGGGACAAGTTTGGGGAGCAACTCTAGGGAAGAGTTTTAGCTCTGAACTTGTTGAGAAGATGTTCAACAGTTGTGGGAGCAATTCCAAATGGTGAGCTGCCCCGCACTTGCTTGTTAGCAAGCGGCGCTAAGGCAACGTCGAACCAAGTGTTGGACTCCGAACTTGTTGTTAAGAGAGTTAACGAATTGTAGGAGCAATTTCGAATGGTAAGCTGCCCCGCACTTGCTTACTTGCAAGCGGCTAAGGCAACGTTGAACCATGTGTTGGACTCCAAACTCGTCTTCTAAGCTTGGCAAGTTGTGGGAGCAGCCCTGTAGGACAAGCTGGACTCCGAACTCACCATTTTAGCGAGTCGTAGAAGTGACTCAGAGAAGTAGAAATGAAGCAAGTGCAATAATAGACAAAAGTTCAAGTTTTATTGAAATAAACTAAATGGCCGCATCAATGGGGCGAACCATTATTACATGCTGTTGGCCGGGTTACAAGCATCGGCCTTATTGAAAAACTGAGATCCTACTTCTACGATAGGATGAAGGCCCCTTGGGAGGAGTTGGGTTCTTCCCCCATTGGACCTCCTTGGATGAGGTGAAGGACGGCCCCAGGTTCGGAATCTTGGAACTTGGCGGACCTCTCTGTTTACTTGTAGGTCCATCGGGATGGAGCACGGAGTAGCCCTTCTTTGTCCACCTCCATAAGAACTGTTGATATACTAGCATTGAGGGGTGTGAACTTCTCAAAACGAGAAGCTGGGCGGCGTTGGCCATTGTCGTCCCTCTGGAGCTTCTGGGACCCTTCTTCGCTCGTATTCTTCCGTTTGTTCCCGGAAGGTGATTCCTCGAGAGTGGGGGGTTGAGAGCCTCTTCCACTCGAATGTACTTCTCACTCCTAAGCAGGAGTTCTGAGAAGTTTCGAGGAGGCTTCTTGGCAAGGGATGCCTTGAGGTCGGCGTTAGCGACGTTGCGCTCGAATGCCGCAGAGGCTACTGCTTGGTTGAGGGAGGCAATAGACTGGACTTCAGCAGGTGAAGCGCCGAACGTAATCTCTTAGGCGTTCACCCTTTCTTTGGCGGAGGGTCACCAAAGATACGTTTGTTTTCTCGGCCCGGCGGCTACTCACGAAATGAGTAAGGAAGAGCCCTTCGAATTGATCGAATGAGAAGATGGAGGCCGGGACGAGTCGAGAGTAACATTCTCTCACAGGCCCCTTCAGCATGGCAGGGAAGGTCTTGCAAAAGAGCGCATCTGAAGCCTGGTGGATCATCATGAGAGTTTTAAAACTCTCGATGTGGTCGGCGGGATCCGACTCCCCATTGTATGACTCAAAGTTAGGGGCTTAAAGTTTTGCGGGACCGGGGCTTCCATGATGACTCGGGACTTGGGAGAACGGGGGCCTGCTTGGGTGGAAATTCCTCGCCCGTTGTTACTCTTCTCTGTCAAGTCGGCCAAGGCGCCTCTCCATCTCGTGAAGACAGGCGGTAGACCGAGTCTTCCCTTCGGTCATATCCTGTCGATCCCCTAGACTCTTTCCCATGCGAAAGGGGACTAGGAGTGCAGAGGTGGCGGCTTGGGACAGGTTCAGGACTAGGTGCCCGTTGCTCGTGGTTAGGAGTGGCGTTGAGGGCCCGCAGAACGGTCTCTTGAAAATCTTGAAACTTCGCCCTTGTGACTGGTGCCTCTCCAGCTTGGTGATCCCTATGTGTGGCTCGGCCTACTGGAGAATGAGTTCTCCGCCGATGACGTTGAGGGGACTATCTTCGCCTCCTCGGGGGAGGGAATCTTCTGGTCCTCGGTCGGCGGGGAGTCCGAACTCTTGAGACCCCTGGGTGCTCAAGTTGATGGACTCCCCCAAGGGCTCGCCATCCATTCAGGCGAGTTCGGAGGTCGACCCCCTTTTTGGCGGTTGGCAATCACTTGACGAAGCTCCCGCTCGGGAGGGCTTTGAGAAGCCATAGAGTCAACTAGAGGATTGTGGACAGCAACATGGTCCTGAGGAAGATGTTGCTTTGAATGACTCCTACGAGAGCCCCCCTGGGCAGCCCCCCGAGACCCTAACGGGGCCTGTTGAGGAGGAGCACCTTGAGCTGGAGGAGGGGGAGGAAGAGGAGTGGTTCTTCCGCTGGAGACCGCTGCCTTCCCCTTCTCTTTTGGATGCATGGCTTGAAACTAATCTCGCTGATGAAGTTAGGTTGGGTTGCTTTTTCGGTTCCTACAGACGGCGCCAATCTGTTGCCGCTGAATCTGGTGTGGGGGCAATAGATAGAATTTGTGGGTTCTTGAGAAAACGAACAAGGCAAACCTGTTGACCTTCACCAACGTGTTGACCTGGTCTCTTGCTGCTGCTGCGAACCTGCAAAAAGTGCGAAACACCGAATGGATCCCGGCGACGCACCCTCCGACGTTCTTGTCAGTAATCAGAAGATTATAAAAGAGCTTTTACTGGAAAAAGATTCATTACCTTCTTATGGTGGGGGAAGAGGAGTTTTTATAGTCGCCTTAGGGATCCGTTTCGAGATAAGAACAAATCTCTACTTTCCGGTGTGGATGGATAGAAGTGATTAAAACCTCTTCCTAAGGATAATTATGAATCTGAATTTTTTTTTATCCTTCTGAACTGGATTATAACGGGTTGGGACCCGTACCCAGTAAGAGATCCGTTTATGGGTTATTGGACTTTGAAGAAAGACCCAGTCCCCATTTCAGACTCGTTTGTAGGTGAAATTACCGTTTTACCCCTGAGCTTTAAGATTCGAGCCCGATTTGAACGGTCCCGATTTAATCCCATTTTTAGCTATATCATCCACCAAGATAAATATTCTACCATCTCCCCATTGCTAGGTTTCCACATATATCTGATTGTCATTATGAATATAATTTATCAATTGATGCACAGAAAACGAAAGCACTATTTTCCTGAATGAATAAGAATATGCAGATTTTGACTAATGGTATAATTGTCGTTTTGATGAAATGATGCCTTGTTTTTTGAATTTCTCCTAATGGATCCAGTTTGGTAACTTAAGGTTGTCCTTGGGTGCGTGTCAGATCAGAGCGAATCACATAGTAGTCTACTAGTATGGGGAAAGAAAAAGGTCACGTTCCAAACAATTTATAATCATGAATACCGGTGAAGATTAATGCAAAGACTGTAACATAGTAGATAACTAAGGTTGGATCACTAATTGAAACGAAAGTAGGATTTAAGTTACCATTGGGAGGTGAATCTGCAGCAATGAAGCCAAAAGTGGTGCCCTGTAGTTTCATACTTTCATTGGCCTGATCAAAGGGGATGCTGGATACCTGCAAATAACAAATATTAGTAACAAATGATTAAAAAACTAATAATCTACGGATAAATGTATAGCTACATTAGTGCATTTTAAATTATATTAACTTAAATGTAAACCTTATATTAACTTTTTTATCCAAGGAGCTTTCTGTTGCGGGAAAATGAATGGCATGTTTACCTGCAACAAATTAAGGTTTTCTCAAGATCATTGCACCTTAAGAAATCAAATCAGGATTATTTAACATTTTAAACACAATTTGCAGGCTCCAAACTTCCTGTTGATATGCCCAAATCAATTAAGTACAATGTCAAAACAAATAAATGCGAGTCTAGTGAGTGAATGAAAACAAACATCAGGCAAAACGTACTCGTATAGTAGGAACATAGGATCTGACTTGTAATCTCATCATCAAACTCAAAATTATTGACACTTAACATATTATTACAAAAGAGTACTGCTACATGTATTCAACTTTTGAAGATTCAAAATGTACTCAAGAAAGAAAGAATGGAGCTGATAAACAATTAATGAAGAAGGGGTGTTAGATGGGGTCCACTTCTTATATCTTCGAATTCATTTAGTTTACAAAAGTTGACTACACAAAAGCTTAACTCATCACCAAAAACTCAACTTTCACGCAATGATTATCTGTCTGACTAGCATATCCAATTTACCATTAACCCAAAAGCTAAACACAAAACAGGAAAGCTATGCCAATCTTAGCCCAATCTTATAGCATGAACACTACACTTAGCCCAATTCCCAAGCTTTAGAAAAGAAAATCACGGCTTTAATTCTCTAACCAAAACTGTAATGATGAAATTGGCATACCCTAAAGCTTTGTCTAACTTTGATCATGGCTTAATTAATAATGGACGATTAACCAATGTGACACAAACCAGGGCCCAAAGTCTACAATAATATAGAGAGTTTTGCTCCAGTAGACCCCGACGACTGGGGTCAAGTGGAGCAAAACTCAACAAGAGTCATGCTTTAAGATCCGGTCTATCAAGATTCTAGGACCATCAAAATGCATTAAGATCCGGTCATAGGAGCATGACTCTAATATAGATAGAGATATTACTCTACGCTCTGTAAAGTGGCCAGTTTTCAAACAAAAAAGACTAAAAAAGAAGTTGGCCAATCCTGGCTGTATACTTCTCAACAAAAAAAAGACTAAAGGCTCCGTTTGGCATTGCTTTCAGAGGGTGTTTACTGAAGCTCTTTTAAGCTAAAAATAGGTATTTGGCAAACTTAATTAAAAGTGTGTTTAATCAAAAGTAATTCTTCGTACTACATTTTTCTCAAAGCACCTAAATAGCGCGTTTAGCTTTTCAAAAAGTGCTTTAACTCACTGGGTAAATTTTGAAGTTAAAACATAATTCTTTCAAACAGTACTAAGCCTTGTCACTGAAAACATTTTTCGTTCACACCAATACCAAATATAGGATAAGGAAGTCAATTTTGATCATACCTTCTTCCAATTTTTCTTGAGTGTGGAGCTTCACGGCAATGTATTCTGCATCACCCGTTGCATGTTAAGGTGAACCTCTGAGGTTAGTTGCGAATCATTTGAGTCTGAGCTTGTCCAAGCAAGCTCCAGTGTCCAGCATCTTTGTCAAAAAGCTTCTCCTATGGAGATTCATAATAGATAATTGTAAGGTTTGCAAGTTCAACAAGAGATATTACTCCCCAAGTGAGTACAAGAACTTACTTTGTTTAGCAGTCTCTGCAACCCTGTTTGCACAAGCTCCTTCCAAGAGCAACAATTCAAAAAGAGAATTTGCACCATGCACTGATGCACACCGCTTCTCCTGCAGTCATCTGTTCCTGCATCCGGGTCATAAACCTTTATGTCAACAACCTGAAAAAGAAAAATATAGCCAAAAATTAGAATAATTAATAGGATCCAAATGCACTAAATTCTAAGTACTATATAAAGCATTTTCATGCAACCCACTTAAAACTGTTTTTCTTTTGAGGAAGCGGAACCAGCAAAAACTTGGCACTCATTAAAACACAAAAGCCAGTTCAATATTACCTCCCCATGGTAATTTACTATAGCCAGTGCATGGATGAGCTGGGGTTGCAGAGAAGTACACTCTTCCATATCTCTAGTTCGGAAAAAATTGGATTGGCTAACTACTGGGCAATTACCCTACCCCAGTGGCCAGAATAGTTGAGGTTGCACGGAAGTGATCAAGTGTTCCATCCTCCATATTGAGGAAATTTACACCACGGCAAGCCCCTAAAATGTAATAGACAAAAGAAACGAGAAAATAATCCATGTCACTTGTCACGAGTAAGATACAACATATTCAAAAATATACTCTATAGAACAGATGTACTGTAATACAACATGAAACACAGTATGAGTAAGAAGAAAAGGACAGAGAGAAAAGCAAAGGAAGAAAAAAGGAAAGAAAGAGAAAAACCAGAGCCTTTTAATTACTAAGAAGCGAGGCCAATGCTATAACGTGACTGATGAGGACATCTTTCCTGTTTAGTTTATTTCAGTACCTTTTTTATTTCTGACAATTATAGCCATATGTAATCTTTTTGTAATTTTTAGATTTTGAGAATATTTTGGAGATGTGTTTCAAGATGTAATTGAGCCTATTTAAAGGCCTTGAGATTAATGAGAAAGCATGCCATTATTGATCAAAAAAATTTGTGTTGAGTTTTTGCTCTTCCTCCTTCTCTTTTGTGTGATACAACTGAGATCCCCATTATTAGGGTTTGTGATAAATCCTAATCTAATTTTAGAGTTAGTGATTAATTCTAAAATCTATCCCCCAATTAAAAATCCCCAATACAAATCATAATCCCCTAATCCAAAACCTAATCCCCTAACTCAAAACCTAATCCTCTATCCCACACCCGCCACCTCCTTCTTCTTCTTCCTTCTTCTTCAACTCACCCCAAACCCTCATCTGCCTCATCCCAATCCCGACCACTGAACCCGCCTCGCCATCGTCACCTCCCTCTCTCGCTACCCGCATCCCGACACCCTAATCCCTACCTCTCCACCCCGACCTTCGACAACGCCCCGTTTCCCGCTCACGCCGTCGCCCGCAACCATCCTCCCTCCCCGTCGACCCCCCTTCCCGTGACCAAATCCCTCACCCCAAACGCCATTGTTACCTTCCTCCTCCACTCCAGATCCCAAGTCCCCTTTTCCGAACTCCTCCAAACTCCAACCCGTTAATCCGACCCATCACCACCACTACCGAACCTCCACCCCGCAACCCTCCTTCTCCGTCGCATCCAGCCGTCGCCGCCCCGCTCGCCGCCTCCTCTCATCGCCGGAATCCGATCTGCCAACCACGTGGATCGTTGCTGCCGTGGTTCGCTGCATTGCTGTGTTCCACCAAAGATCTACGCTGTTTCTTCACATTCGGTATACTCTTTCCCTTATTAAATATTGTGTTTTACTGCCTTATCATCTAGTATATTATCTAATTTGCCTGTCGACCACAAAATACTGAGATTGAGTGATCCACATGCTAGATTAGAGTACGAATCGGTAATGAACTTTTTACTTGCTAAAACACATAGGGATTTACTTATTGATTAAGGTTGAATTATTAATTGAGACTGTTACATTTGATTCAATTCTTGAAAACCCATCCAACCTGTTAACTGTTTAAAATTTCTAACTTAGATCTGCACTTTCATGTTGGTAAAATTAACCCATTAAAATTCTTGGAAATTCTCTATTTTAGGGTTGGTTTTACATCATTTTGGTATCAGAGCGAAGGTTCTTAGAACCCTAGTTCTTGCATCGTAGGCATCATTTTTTTTTTTGCATTCATTTAGGATTGTGTAGTCTTTTATTTATTTTTCTTTCTTTTATTTTAGTTTATTTCAGATTCATTATAAAAAATAAAAAAAAAATTAGGACACACTCTATTTCACACTTTTGGTGAATGCGTCTTCGCAGCACCATCACAGACCCTGAAGAACCTTTCCTATCCCTTCCCAATCACCCAATTAGGAACCCTAGACTTCCCAGACCTGAAATGGACAATCCTGATATCTCCGCTACCCTAGCTGCCATCCAAGCAACTCTTGCCAATATCAATCAGAGGCTTGAGAAAGTGGAGTTAAATCAAACCATTGTCCCTGAGCTTCATGCACATCATCAGATCCCTCAAGGGAATGTTCATGACGATCGACGTCAAGAACGTGACCCTGACGAACAATATAAAAAGAACGTTAAGGCTGACGTTCCCCAGTTTGAAGGCCACATGGAACCCCAAGCTTACCTCGATTGGATCCGTGCCATGGACCACTACTTTGTGTGGTTCGACATGAGCGAAGCCCTTAAAGTTAAATTTGCCACTATGAAATTAACGGGTAAAGCTCAACAACATTGGACCAATCTTGAACATGCCCGCAGAGGCCGAGGCCTGGCACCCATAGCCACTTGGGAGGCCATGAAAGAGAAGCTCACTGAGAGGTATGTACCGTTATCGTTCCACACCCGATTGCTAGATTCGTGGAACCAATTGTATCAAGGAAGTAAACCTACACAAGAATATGTTGATAAATTTGATGACTTCCTTATTCGGTGCAATGCGTTAGGTAAAGAGAGTGAAGAACAAACTCTCTCTAGGTTCAGAGCTGGACTACGAGCTGACCTTAGGAACGAGCTAATCTATAGAAACGTGGACTCAATAGCGGCAGCCTACGCCCTAGTCCTCGACATGGATTCCCTTAAAGCTAGTTCTCATTCTAGGTCCAGCGACTCGAGAGATCATTCCCCTAGAATGACCTCTACTGACCCACCTAGACCTCAGCCTCCCTCTCAGCACCCCAACAAATCTTACCCCAGCAAATCTAATTCAAATTTTAATTCACATAGAGATGAACATAAGGGTAAGAACACCGAAAGAGATTACAGTAAGATTGACCCTCTCACTAAGTGCTATAAATGTAAGGGATACGGTCATGTTGCTGGCAACTGTCCTAGTCCAAGTAGAATCAATATAGTAGAGGGTACCGCAGTCATCGCTGATGAGCCCGACAATAAGTTTACCTATGAACCTAATATAAGTGATGACTTTGATGAAAAAGAGAATGACCAGTCTCTCAATTGTATTCAGCCTATCCAGTCACCTCCATTGAGTATACCTGAGACACCCATTCCTTCCCAAGTCACTTGGAAATCCATAGATTTTACTCATGTATTAGAACATCACAAAGTCACAGAGTCTGCACCCACATTTGCATATAACATTCATGACTTGCATAGAGAAATTTCCAAGGAACTTAATGAGAATAATTTTAACTACAAGTTAATAGCAGATACTAGAAGGAAATTTATCACTTTTGATATTGGTGACGAAGTGATGGTTCGGATTCATCCGGAACGGTTTCCTGTTGGACCCGTTAAGAACTTGAACATACGTGCTGCAGGCCCATTTAAGATTCTACATACAATCAATGATAATACCTATGTCGTTGACCTTCCTGAAGGTTTTGGCATAAGTAAGATTTTCAATATTGAGGATCTAGTACTTTATGAAGGCTCAGAATTCAACGCTAGAAATTTTCTTATAGATGAGCCTACCCTGCAGCCTAATGGTGAGATTCCCCCATTACCTCCACTACCAGATATTACTTACCCATCGAGAGAAGAATTGGATAATATTTTAGATGATCGGATAATCTCTACTAGAGATGGTGGTATGCACAAGTATTTGGTAAGGTGGAAAAATAAGCCGAAGTCGGATGACACTTGCAGTGATCGTGAGGGGCTCCCGCAACTGGATCCAGATCTTTTGGAGCACCATGGCAGGATCACTGGTTTTGACTCGACTGGGTCGAGCTCTCTCCCACCCGGAGAGAATGATGAGGACATCTTTCATGTTTAGTTTATTTCAGTACCTTTTTTATTTCTGACAATTATAGCCATATGTAATCTTTTTGTAATTTTTAGATTTTGAGAATATTTTGGAGATGTGTTTCAAGATGTAATTGAGCCTATTTAAAGGCCTTGAGATTAATGAGAAAGCATGCCATTATTGATCAAAAAAATTTGTGTCGAGTTTTTGCTCTTCCTCCTTCTCTTTTGTGTGATACAACTGAGATCCCCATTATTAGGGTTTGTGATAAATCCTAATCTAATTTTAGAGTTAGTGATTAATTCTAAAATCTATCCCCCAATTAAAAAATCCCCAATACAAATCATAATCCCCTAATCCAAAACCTAATCCCCTAACTCAAAACCTAATCCTCTATCCCATACCCGCCGCCTCCTTCTTCTTCCTTCTTCTTCAACTCACCCCAAACCCTCATCTGCCTCATCCCAATCCCGACCACTGAACTCGCCTCGCCATCGTCACCTCCCTCTCTCGCTACCCGCATCCCGACACCCTAATCCCTGCCTCTCCACCCCGACCTTCGACAACGCCCCGTTTCCCACTCACGCCGTCGCCCGCAACCATCCTCCCTCCCCGTCGACCCCCCTTCCTGTGACCAAATCCCTCACCCCAAACGCCATTGTTACCTTCCTCCTCCACTCCAGATCCCAAGTCCCCTTTTCCGAACTCCTCCAAACTCCAACCCGTTAGTCCGACCCATCACCACCACTACCGAACCTCCACCCCGCAACCCTCCTTCTCCGTCGCATCCAGCCGTCGCCGCCCCGCTCGCCGCCTCCTCTCATCGCCGGAATCCGATTTGCCAACCACGTGGATCGTTGCTGCCGTGGTTCGCTGCATTGCTGTGTTCCACCAAAGATCTACGCTGTTTCTTCACATTCGGTATACTCTTTTCCTTATTAAATATTGTGTTTTACTGCCTTATCATCTAGTATATTATCTAATTTGCCTGTCGACCACAAAATACTAAGATTGAGTGATCCACATGCTAGATTAGAGTACGAATCGGTATTGAACTTTTTACTTGCTAAAACACATAGGGATTTACTTATTGATTAAGGTTGAATTATTAATTGAGACTGTTACATTTGATTCAATTCTTGAAAACTCATCCAACCTGTTAACTGTTTAAAATTTCTAACTTAGATCTGCACTTTCATGTTGGTAAAATTAACCCATTAAAATTCTTGGAAATTCTCTATTTTAGGGTTGGTTTTACATCAGTGACTGTTTGGAAGGTGAATTCACAGGACTACACCAATTTGTACTTTATTTTTATCAGAACAAAAGCTCACTAACAGAAACTAGATGTTAGAACGAGATGGTAATAAATACCAGTAAATCTTGTTACTATTCGAACAATGCAAAACAACAAACAAGTAAAATACTAGATTTCGTTAATTAAACCATATACCTCCTAACTCTGACCAGGCCCGGCCCACAATGGATGCAGGTGATGCACTTGCATCAGGCCCCCAAAATCATTAAAAAAGGGGGCCCCGTTTTCTAGAAAAGAAAAAAAATTATATTATCTTCAGGCCCCCGTTTTCAGAAAAGAAAAAAAAATTATATTAGCTTCAGGCCCCTAAAATCCATGAATCGTTTTATTTTTTTCATGATTTTATATTAGCTTCAGGCCCCTAAAAAAATTATATTAGCTTCAGGCCCTAAAATCCATGATTTCTCATGTATACTACTTTTTTATTTTTTTTCTAATACATGAATCGTTTTTTTTTTGGTATATGTGGGGCCCCTTTTTGAGTGTTTGCTTACAAATTGTTAAAACACAATAGGATAGCAATAGAATATATACACAGACCTACCTTACCACCCAAAGCCTGGTTTTTATGGCGCTCATAGTTCTGAAGAATAGGCTCTTTCACCTGCCAAAGTCCAAACGAGCATCAAGAGAAAACCAGTAGTAAAATGGCATTTGAGAACTGACTTAACTTGAGATTTCAAGAGAATATATACCATGCTATCCTTTCATGATTTCGAGGGTTAGCCCCTGGCATATGCGCCGTCTTTGACATCTCTCCCAGCTACATTCTCCAGTGAAGCAATTAGCTGCAGAGATTAGGCATGGTCATAACTACAGTACAAACTGAAACATAATGGTTATAAGTTATATTATTGTGAAGGAGTTTTTTCTTATGTCCTGACCTCAATCCTGTTCATTGAGCCACACCGATGGATCCAATTGTGTGGTGCCCACTTGGTAGTCTACTAGTACGGGGAATGGAAAAAGTCAGGTTTTCAATAATTTACTGTCACAACATGCACATCAATATAAGATGGTCCTAAGCTAATTTGGGCAACAAATTGCAATGAAGATAATGAAGAATTCAAGTTACCAGCAGAAAGGAGTGATATCTGCAGCACTGAAGTCAAAAGAGGTCGTCCAGTAATTCCATTAGCTGTTGGATGCCTGTCGCAAACACACAAAAGCAACAAAAAATTAAAAACAAATATAATCTACACAGAGATAAACGGATGTAGAGGTTACCACATCTACCATCAATGTGCTATCTATTAATTTTTTGACATCGAGGTGCTTTCTGTTGCTGGAATCAGAGTGAACAGAAAGTTTATGATGAGGCCATCAATTCTATTTAATTTAGTATTTTATTTTAGTACCATATTTGTTTTTTGGCAATTATAGCCATATGTAATCTTTCTTTTTGCATTAGAATATTTTTGAGATTTTTAAAATCTTTTGAGATTTGTATCGAGATTTGTATCAAGATTTGTTTTGAGCATATTTATAAGCCCTGAGATTAATGGGAAAGATATGTCATTCTTGATTAAAAATTTATTGTGTTGAGTTTTGCTCTTCATCTCTCATTTGTGTGATACAATTGAGATCCAACTTATTAGGGTTTGTGATAAATCCTAATAAAATTTTAGGGTTTGTAATAAACTTTAAAATCTACCCCCAAATTTAAAAAAAAAAATCCCCAAATCAAATTAACCCAAACCCCTAATCCTCTTCAGCTCTCCTTCTTCCTCCAAATCACGACCAACCCAACCCACCTCACCATCTTCCACTACCTCTGCCATCCACCTGATCCTTCATCTTCAACCACTCTCTCTCCTCCAGCCTTCTCTCTCCCCGACCGAGTTTCCCGCCCAATCGACCTAACCCAATACTGTGGCTTCGTCTTCTCCGACCATCTCACCAATTTCCGGCGCCCCCTTCGTCCACCCCATCCTCCGGCAACCCCCCCCCCCCCCCGGTCGCCACTCGCCGTACGCCCAAAACCCCACCCCGACCTCCTCAACCTACGACCACACTGCCCAATCGAAACCCACCAAATCCGATGCCTTTCCCTGTTCCGTCGTGCCGCCGCCGCTGCCAAGTCGTCACGTCGACCCTGTCGCCGCCCTCAGCCAGTGACGCCGCCGTCGCCCTTGCTGTTGCCATTGCTAACTTGTTGCTGCTGTCAGTCTCTTACTGTTGTTGCTGATTGTTGTATTCTGTGTTGCTGCCAACCCGAGATCTAACGCGGATTTTTTTCGAACCTCGGTATACTCTTTCCACTTCTCAAATATTTGTGTTATACTGCTTTATCATCTCTACTATATTATTTAATTTGACTATCGACCACAAATATTGAGATTGAGCGTTCCACCTGCTTAATTAGTACAAATCAATATTGAATCTTTTACTTGCTAAGAACACTTAGGAATTTAATTATTGATTGTTAGAATTGAATTATTAATTGGGATTGTTAAACGTGATTCAGTTCTTGAAAATCCATCAAACCGATTAACGGTTTAAAATTTCTAACTTTGATCCGCACTACGTGTTGGTAAAATTAATCCATTAAGAATCTTGGAAATTCTCTATTTAGGGTTAGTTTTACATCATTTTGGTATCAGAGCAAAGGTTCTTAAAACCCTCGTTCTTGCATCATTTAGGCATCAATTTTTGCATTTATTTAGGATCGTGTAGTCTTTTATTTTTATTTTTTTCTTTCTTTATTTTAGATCATTTCATATTCATTTTTAAAAAAAACTAGCACACACACCCCCCTAGTTTTCCCCTTTTGGTGAATGCGTCTTCGCAGCACCATCACAGATCCTGACGAGCCTTTTTTATCCCTCCCACATCACCCAATTAGAAATCCTAGACCTTCCCGACCTTAAATGGACAACTCTGATATTTCCGTTATCCTAGCTGTCATTCAAGCAACTCTTGCCAATATCAATCAGAGGCTTGAGAAAGTAGAATTAAATCAAACTGTTGTCCCTGATATTCATGCCAATCGTCAGATCCCTCAAGGGAATGTTCGTGACGATCGACATCAAGAACGTGACCCTGACGAACAATATAAGAAGAACGTTAAGGCTGACGTTCCCCATTTTGAAGGCCACATGGAACCCCAACCTTATCTCGATTGAATCTGTGCCATAGACCACTACTTTGTGTGGTTTGACATGAGCGAAGCCCTGAAGGTTAAATTTGTCACAATGAAATTGACGGGTAAAGCTCAACAACATTTGACCAATCTTGAACATGCCCGTAGAGGCTGAGGCCTGTCACCCATAGCCACTTGGAAAGCCATGAAAAAGAAGTTCACTGTGAGATATGTACCGTTATCGTTCCACACCCGATTGCTAGATTCGTGGAACCAACTTTATCAAGGAAGTAAATCCACACGAGATGATAAGTTTGATGACTTCCTTATTCGGTGCAATGCTTTAGGTAAAGAGAGTGAAGAACAAACTCTCTCTAGGTTTAGAGCTGGACTACGAGCCGACCTTAGGAACGAGCTAATTCATAGAAATGTGAACTCACTAGCAGCAACTTATGCCCTAGTCCTCGATATAGATTTCCTTAAAGCTAGTTCCCATTATAGATCCAGCAATTCGAGAGATCATTCCCCTAGAATGACCCTTCTTGATCCCTCTAGACCTTAGCACTCTTCTCCTCAATATCCCAACAAGTCTTACACAAGCAAGCCTACATCAAATTCATATCCACTTAGAAATGACAACACGGGTAAGAACACTGAAAGAGACTATTCTAAGATTGATTCTCTCACTAAGAGCTATAAATGTAAAGGATACGGCCATATTGCTGGCAACTGTCCTAGCCCAAGTAGGATCAATATAGTAGAGGGTACTGCAGTCATCGCTGATGAACCCGACAATGAGTTTACCTATGAACCTAATGTAAGTGATGACTTTGATGAAAAAGATGATGACCAGTCTCTCAATTGTATTCAGTATGTCCAGTCACCTCCATTGAGTGTCCCTGAGTCACCCATTCATTCTCAAGTCACTTGGCAGCCTATAGATTTTATCCACGTGTTAGAACATACTAGAGTCACAGAATCTGCACCCACATTTGCATATCACATTCATGATTTGCATAGAAAAATTTCCAAGGAACTTAATGAGAATAATTTTAACTACAAGTTAATAGCAGATACTAGAAAGAAATTTATAACTTTTGATATGGTGACGAAGAGATGGTTCAGATTCGTCCGGAACGGTTTCCAGTTGGATCCGTTAAGAACTTGAACATACGTGCTGCAGACCAATTTAAGATTCTACATACAATCAATGATAATACCTATGTTGACCTTCCTGAAGGCTTTGGCATAAGTAAGACTTTCAATATTGAGGATTTACTACTTTATGAAGGCTCAAAATTTAACCATAGAAATTTTCTTATAGATGAGTCTACCCTGCAGCCTAATGGTGAGATTTTCATATTTACCCCTCAACCTGATACTATTCACCTACCGACAAAAGAATTGAATAATATTTTAGATGATCAGATAATCTCTACAAGAGATGGTGGTATGCAGAAGTATTTGGTGAGATGGAAGAACAAGCCGAAGTCGGATGACACTTGCAGTGATCTTAAGGGACTTCCGCAACTGGATCCAGATCTTTTGAAGCACCATGACAGGATCACTTGTTTTGACTCGACTGGGTAGAGCTCTCTCCCACCCAGAGAGAATGATGAGGACATCAATTCTATTTAATTTAGTATTTATTTCAGTACCATATTTATTTTTTGGCATCTATAGCCATATGTAATCTTTCTTTTTGCATTCGAATATTTTTGAGATTTTTAGAATCTTTTGAGATTTGTATCAAGATTTGTTTTGAGCTTATTTATAGGCCCTGAGATTAATGAGAAAGATATGTTATTCTTGATTAAAAATTTATTGTATTGAGTTTTGCTCTTCATCTCTCATTTGTGTGATACAATTGAGATCCAACTATTAGGGTTTGTGATAAATCCTAATAAAATTTTAGGGTTTGTGATAAACTCTAAAATCTACCCCCAAATTAAAATTAAAAAAAATCCCTAAATCAAATTAACCCAAACCCCCAATCCTCTTCAACTCTCCTTCCTTCAAATCCCGACCAACCCAACCCACCGTCTTCCACTACCTCTGCCATCCACTCAATCCTTCATCTTCAACCACTCTCTCCTCCAGCCTTCTCTCCCCCCGACTGAGTTTCCAGCCTAATCAACCTAACCCAATACTGTAGCTTCGTCTTCTCCAGCCATCTCACCAATTTTCGGCGCCCCCTTCGTCCACCCCATCCTCCGGCGACCCCCCCCCCGTAGCCACTCGCCGTCGACGCCCAGAACCCCACCCCCGACCTCCTCCTCAGCCCACGACCACACTGTCCAATCGAAACCCACCAAATCCGACGCATTTCCCTGTTCCGTCGCGCCGCCACTGCTGCCATGTCGTCACGTCGACCCTGTCGCCGCCCTCAGCCAGTGATCTTCACCGTCGCTGACTTGTTGCTGTTGTCTCTCTCTTACTGTTGTTGCTGATTGTTGTGTTCTGCGTTGCTGCCAATCCGAAATCTAACGCGGATTTTCTTCGAACCTCGGTATACTCTTTTCACTTCTCAAATATTTGTGTTATATTGCTTTATCATCTCTACTATATTATTTAATTTAACTGTCGACCACAAATATTGAGATTGAGCGTTCCACCTGCTTGATTAGTACAAATCAATATTGAATTTTTTACTTGCTAAGAACACTTAGAGATTTAATTATTGATTGTTAGAATTGAATTATTAATTGAGATTGTCAAACGTGATTCAGTTCTTGAAAATCCATCAAACCGATTAACTGTTTAAAATTTCTAACTTTGATCTGCACTACGTGTTGGTAAAATTAATCCATTAAGAATCTTGAAAATTCTCTATTTAGGGTTAGTTTTACATCAGTTTAACTACGACAAATTAAGTTTTTTAAGATATCATTGCAGTGGCGGCGCTCTGTGCCCCCCCCCCCCCCCCCCCCCATTTTTAAAAACCCCTTTAAATTCTTGAACTTTTTTTTAAAAAACCCTTATATCTATTAAATTTTATTGTTTGGCCCCCCTAAAAATTATGAAAAAACACCTATATATTTATATATAGTCATAGAATTTTTTCTTGCCCCCCCCTGAAAAAATTGTGCAGGCTTGGCTTTCGCCCCTGTGTCATTGTACCTTAAAAAACATCCTCAGAATTATTAAATCAGTTTTAGCACAATTTGCAGGCACCAAACATCCAGTTGGCATGCCAAAATCAATAAATATAGTTGAGATGGAGTCAAAAATAAAGGAGAATACATGGAAGAGATACTATTAATAGTTGTGCTAACCACCGATTAATAAAATACAAACAATCCGATCACACTATTAAATATAGGAAAATAAGATGTTAACTAACCGTACAACTAGCTGACTGGTTGATTAGAAGTAAATTATTCACTTTATATGGACAACATTGCTACAATTTTTAAGGAGATACATGTAAAAAGATGTTACTGGTAAATAGAGCTATACTTGACTATGTATTTTATCTCGTTCTTTTCAATACTGAGAACCTTTGCTAGGATGACTTTCTACGTAACTATAATTAGTCTCTTAGGCACTCTACTATATAACACAACCTATCTATCTACTCTCAACCTCTCTGATTTTTAACTCTCGATTGCATATTGCTTTAACAGCTACAAGATAGATACTATTTAAGTATGTTCTTAAATATCTGCTGAACAAGTCAGTACACTCTAGCGGTCTTGGTTTTTAAGCTTACTTGATTCAAAATTGACCACTGCTGAATTTTAATTGAGAAAAAGAACTGAAAAGATTCAGGAGTTAAACTTAGAAACTTATAGAAACTGAAACCATGGATTTGATAAGTCTGTTTTTATTGTTAGAGCCATTGATGAAGAACAGTAATCTAAGAGGCACTGACACAAACATTATACAACATGACTCAGGTTCGAATACATGACTTATTTTGTACACAGAGCAATAAATAGATAGTAAAGAGCAAATTGAACTAAAATATTAAAAGTTGTGATCAGATAAGTAACGAGGTGTATACCTTTCCACCCTAAGCTTGGGAGTGATGGTGCTTGTACTTCTGAAGGACGAGCTCTTTCACCTGCAAAAAGTCCAAACCAGCATTAAAAGAAAGACTAACTTGAGATTTCAAGAGTCTACCAAACCTTTGATGATTCCTTCTAAAAGGAGTTAACAGTAGGAGCCCTGTCTTTTGCCACTCTACCGCGTACACTTTCCAGTGAAGCAATTGGCTGCAGGAATTAATTCATGATTAGAAGTAAATTACAACATAAAAGATAATGGTTTATAATTCATATTAGCGAGAAAGAGCTTATTCTAGTGTCCTGACCTCAGCCTTGTTCACTGAGCTGCTCCTAAAGGATCCTTTACGTAAACTTAAGACCCGCCTTTGTTGCATGTCAGATGAGGACTATTGTGTCGAGCCCACCGCATGTAATACCATCTCTCACCTAGTAGTCTATTAGTATACCTGTTGCAAACATAGAGAAAAGCAGCAAAATATTAAAAATAAAACTGATATATACAGGCTTAAGTGGATACAGATGTTAGTAACGTAGTATATCTACCGTTGGTGTACCACTCTGCCTTCTATCAACATTTTGACCTCGAGGAGGTTTCAGTTGCTGGAATTCGAGTGACGACATGTCTACCTGCATCAAATGACATTAGTTCTAACCGTGCATATATAAACACAGCTATAAGTACACACACACAAGCACTAAAGAAAAAGTCGTTTAATTCTGACCTCGCCTATAATAAACGAAAGTGTGAGAGTCGACACTCTTGTCAAATGAGTGAATGAATACGAATAGCACTGCAAAATGTACTAGTATAATAGGTATACAGGTTCTGAATTATAACCTCATTAATCAATGCCTAGAGTTACTGCGACATGGTATAATATCCCAATCTCAATTTTCATGGAGTGTGATCGATGATGATCCGTTCTAAGTTCTAACTAGAGTGTAGGTACTAAACCCTAAACAATAAGTTAAGCAAACCTTACCCCAATCCGATGAAAACCCGATTAGTTGAATACTAAACTTAACCCAAAAATAAGTAAATAAATAAATAAATAAATAATCTAAACCAAATTCTAATGATGAAACAATTATATCCTACTTTGATAAGATTAATTTATAATGGACAATTAACCATGGTTTGAGGAATTTACTGCATCAACATTCAACCTTAAATAGTAAACAGATAAAACCCAAATATTAATTCTAAATAAATTGAAAAAAATGCGACATTTACCTTTAGTTTCTGGTCTGCATCTTCTTCCTCCTCTGATTCCAAAGGCTCCTCCTTTTCAATGCGCTTTCCTCTTTCATCGCTAAACCTAACCAATTATTACCAAAAATAAAAGAAAGTTAGTTTAAGGAACATTTATGAAGTTCTACGATTAGGGTATTAGGGAATTACCGGATTCTTGGTTCTCGGTTCCGACCACCGATTTAGGGTTTCTTCTGATTTCGCGTATCCTTCTATTCCTTGAGTCTTTGATTTGAAAGCAGTTCAAGCAATCAATTGATAACTACAAGAATTTTGGGGGAAATTCTAGGGTTTCAAATGCAAACGAATTTCATCATCAAAAAAAAAAAAAAAAAAAAAATCATCAAAAAAAATGCAAACGAATTTCAGGGGTTTTTTAATATCACGAAATTAGGGTTTCAAAATCGAAGATGAGGACTTCAAGAAAATTTGACATTTTCAAAATCCCGACATTACTGAGATTCTATGAACGTTTGTGCATAAGATTTCCATGGAGAGAACAGAAAGCCTTTAGATCTCGTTGGAAACTGTGCACTTCAAATGATTGACTAGATCGTACACTAGGGCACAGACTTTGAGGAGATCTAATGGTTTATTTTTGAGTAATGCTTTAGCCACTACCAATTTCACTACCATTTCCTTCACTACCTTAGGTGGCATACTCCTATTGGAGAGTTCTCCCACCTACTCTATCATTCCCTAACTATTGGAGTGTGCCACCTAAGGTAGTGAAGGAAATGGTAGTGAAATTGGTAGTGGCTCTAGCATTACTCTTAATTTTTCTGTTTAAGAATTTCTTTTATATACTATATTTTTTGATGGCTGGAGCCTTTTGGCTCTATCCGATTCATCAAAAAAAAAGAATTTCTTTTATATACAGGAGGCCTTGGGCTGGGCCGACTTATAGCCCAGGTTTGCGTGGGTAGCAAGCTAAAAGTAATTTGCTTAATAATTAGGCAATGGAGTGGGCTGGGCCATGCCGACTTAAGCCATTATAATATTCTAAAATGAACCTCCTTAAAAATTTAACGCGTGATTAGCCAAAATTAAAAATTAACGCGTAAGATTCCACCTTTTCCTCACAAAAAAAAAATAAATTAACGCGTAAGAGCCTACACAATGGTTTGCCATTTTTGCAATTTTTTTATATTTTGACAAAATAATGCTATGCAATGGTTTGCTATTTTGCCTTTTTTAAGAAAGTTGGAACAGTTGCTTCTCATATTTGAGAAACAATTTGCTCATTCTCAAAATATAAAGGACGAAGCACGTTGTTCTGTTTTTTGTTTTTAATAGCATCGGAAGAATTAAGTTCTTTCGTCCCGATTTATTTATTTATTTATTTTAAAGTATCAGACGGAACAATATGTTCCGTCGCAAAAAAATAAAATAAAATAAAAATTAACAAAACGCATCGGACGGGACAACATGTCCCGCCCGAGACAACATGTTCCGTTTGAAAGGAAATGTGCCTTTCAACCAAATTAACAACCAAGATTTAAGGTTAATCTAAGCTTAATTAATATTTAATTATAGTTTAGTAATATTTAATCAGTAATTAATTAATTAATAATTGTTCAATAACTAACACTATTTTAAATTTACTAAAAAATACAAAAATACCTCTCAGACATAACAACATGTTCCGTCCGATAATCTTTTTTTATTATTTTTACAAATTATAGCAAACAACTGTTGCGCGCACGCTCGCTATTTGCTATTTTTTTCATTTTTCCATTTTGTCATGTTTGAGCAAACACCGTTGTGGATGCTCTAAGAAATAGGGGGTAAAATTGTAATATAAAAATAAATATTCGCGTGAAAAGTAGGCTATTACTTTCCATATACTAGTATTTAGCACGTGCAATGCATGTTTCAATAAATATATTGTTTTTAAAGTAATATAATATAGCACGTGTTAATAAATATATATTTTTTAAAAATAATGTAAAAAGTATAATGGGAGAGTTGGAGTTGTACATGTGATGCACGTAAGTTGGTATATTTAAAATGTATAATGGGAGAGTTGGAGTTGCATGTGTGATGCACGTAAGGTGATAGATTGACACTAACGCTTTCTCCCATTATAATATTAGAGATTAGAGATTAGAGATCAGAGATTAGAGATCAGAGATATGTAGTCCACATAATTAGACAGTCGCTGCAATAAATAGGAGCCACACCAATATGGAAAATTCTAGAAAGCCCGACCCAAACCCTAATATGGGTCGGGCCTCGTACCCCTTTCTTCTTTAATTCCATCCTCGGTGGACTTATTTGGCGTACTAGGCAACTTTTTGAAAATATTTGCAATTATGGACTTGTTTTGAAACTATTAGCGCTCGTGCGCTACCTGATGCAATGTCAGCAATAGTCACTATTATCAATAGCGGCATCTTCACTTTGAAAGTTGCTAATGGGAATAGCGGCCTATGTTTTATAATATTTGTAATTTATTGTTTGTTGTCGCTATTCCCACTAGATACTGAAGTATATATTAGGTCGCTAATTCTATTAACGACCTCAAAAGAATTTATTGAGACGCTTAGCAATTTTTAAAGAACTTTTGCACTGTTGGGAAAAAAAAATAAAACTGAGGTCGCTAATCCAAATAGTGACCTCAGTAGAAGACTAATGCTGTGTTTGGTTCGTTATTTTGAAAATTCATTTTCAACATAATTTTTAAAAAAAAATTATAAATTCTTTTTTTTAATTTTCGAAAACAGAGTATTGTATGGTAAACTTTTTTCACAAAATAGTTTTTTTTTCAAAATTAAAGTATAAAAGGCGTTTGGTAAACTGTATATAGTATGTATATATATAACAAAACACAAAGAAAGCTATCAAGTGGCTCTCCTTCAATCCCCCCAAAATCAAAAGCTTCGATCTAACCTCACAAAACACATCTCCCCCCCCCCCCCCCCCCCAAAAAAACTCAAATTCAAATCCCCCAAAACAAATTATTTATTTATTTAACTCTCTCTCTCTCTCTCTCTATATATATATATATATATATATATATATATATTTCTATTATAAAAGCCACAATATAAATAAAAAATCTGTGAAGAAACGATCTTAGCCGTTCATATACTGCATTGATCTAGCCGATTAAAGGCTAAGATTAAATAACTTAATAAAAACGTGTATTACACGTGCAATTACTTATACTTTCTCTCTTCTATATATATTCTCATCTATAACCCCAAATTTCAAAACCCCGGCCTCCAATTCGAAGACCCCCAAATTCCAGAACCACGACCTCCAATTCGAAGACACCCCTTTGCCTCCTTACGCTGCCTCGACCGCGCGCCGCCACATTCCGCTACCTCGTTCCGCGCCCCGCCACACTTCCCGCATCCGATGCCTGACACCGACAACCCCCAACCCCCCACCATCGGTATCCTCCTCCTTCCTTTTTTAATTTTTATTTCTGATTGATATTGATGGTTGCATGAACAAAAAGTTTCGATTTTTATGATTCTTTATGAATAAATTGAAATCAGTTTGTGATCATATTTAAGTTTCAGGGATTGATTGAACGTTTATTATGTTGGGAATTTGAGAGAATAAATGTGATAGTAGATAAATTCATGGGTTTTCATGGGTTATTTTTGTATATTCATAAAGGTAGGGGATGACGCACGTGTGCACGTGCAAGTTTAATCCTATTTTCATGAATATATATGTGTGTGTGTGTGTGTGTGTGTGTGTGTGTGTGTGTGTGTGTGTGTGTGTGTGTTGTTTTAATAAAAATACAATTTTTATATGTTAACGATTGAAAAGAAATATTTTTCCAACCAAAACAGCGACTTAAAATTTGAAAAAGATGATTTTTATGATGGAAAACACTTGAATTATGTATCTCTTACTTATATGTAGTACAATCCATACCGTATATAGTGGATAAATTAAAAAGATCTAATTTATCATAAAAAGTATGTTTTCTCTAAAATAGTCAAACTTTCTTAAAGAACCTAACTTTTACTAATAAAAATCACCTCTTTTTATGAATAAAATCAAACAAGCAAAAGCACTATATTTTGTTGAAAGATCAATATTTTCCCAATATACCCTAATTAACCGATTTTTAAATTAACAAACTTTCTTTATTTATTTAAATCCTACTATCATGAGATGAAATAATACCTTACCAATTTAAGGAGTCGTGCGAGAAGGCCTCCGAGTCATCGTAGGCGTCGGAGCGTGGGTCGATATCCGATTAGTAGTTGTTAGAGGCGTCGTTTGTCGAAAGTTCATTGTATGATATCCGATTAGTAGTTGTTAGAGGCGTCGTTTGTCGAAAGTTCATTGTATGTTGTTTGGTTCAACACTGATCATGTAACTCATCCATATCCCGCTCCTTAAATATCTTAAACCTTATGAAGATGTACACACTTTATTGAAGGGGCAAAGGAATTTGCAGATTTACATCTCCAGGATTATGCATTCTTGATTATTAAAGACTTACTTTCTCTGTCTCTTTCTTAGAAGATAAAGAACAAGTAAATTTTTTTACAAAATGTGTGTTTGGGGTTTTACAATAAAAATGTGTAAAAAAATTTTGGGCGGGAGGGGGTATTTTACAGTAAAAAAGAGTGAGCTTTATGGCATTTCTCTGTGAAATAATAAGCAAATTGATATTAGCATTTGATAACTAACCTTTTTTTTAACTTTATGATTGTTTTTAGTGTATTTTACTATAAAAATGAGGAAGGTTTGGCTTTGCTTACAATAAGCAGTAAACTTCAGAGATTTTTTCTGATTAAATAATCTCCATATGAATATTAATATTGAATAATTTGACTTGCATGATAGTAATTTGATAAGATGGTCTAAGGGTCACTATTGTTATTGTCGTTGGTATATTAAACTGCATCATAATATGTTGCCTGTGTTCTTCTAAACATTTATCTAAATACATTTAGTCAGCATTTAGTTGGTTGAATTTGAGTCTATCGTGATGAAGTTGTGTTCTAAATTAAGTTGTAAGATTGTCTGTTGACATGATTGCTGATATGACCAAATACTGAACCTTGTAGAGTGCAAATACACTATCCAGGATGCCGAATCACACACCAACTGGGTTAGCTGTGTTAGATTCAGCCCAAACATTCATTCACCAACGATTGTTTCTGGGTCATGGGATCGTACGGTTAAAGTTTGGAATCTTACCAACTTTAAGTTGAGGTGCACTCTCTCTGGGCATGGGGGGTATGTTAACTCCGTGGCGGTTAGCCCAGATGGTTCCCTTTGTGCCAATGGAGGGAAAGATGGGGTAACTTTGCTGTGGGATTTAGCTGAGGGGAAGAGGTTGTACTCATTGGATGCTGGTGCTATCATTCATGCTGTGTGCTTCAGTCCCAATAGATACTGGCTCTGAGACATGTATCAGTCTGACTGTGTCGAGTATACCAGAGTATCAAGATCATCGGTATGTAGACTGTAGACACCAGCCAAATGATCTTATATCAGTCAGACTGATTTGTTAAATACCACTTCGATTTGGGTAATCAGACCCCTCTTTTTTTTTAATTATGGCAAAAGATCCATAATTAAAAAAAGAAGACCCCCCTTCTTTTAGTAGGTTGTAAAAAGCAGATGGTAATCAGACCCCTCCCTTTGTTTAGGAAAGCATTAGTTATGTGGAGTGCATGATTAGCATATAATTATCATTTTTTTGTCAGCTCCTCTGCCATAGTTTGAGTTGGCAAAAGCAAAAAAACCTAGAACAAGTCAAAAAGAGGTGGTATCAGGTGATATAATGCTAGCACTCCTTCCTCCTTTCAGCTTTCTTTTACAGTATAGTTTAGGGAATTTTGTATGCTCGAATAGACTTTTTCTTTAGTTAGAATTAAGGGAATTTTGTATGTTGTCACTGCAGCCAAAAGGTTTGTGGCCGGGGGCATTTGGATAAGTCACAAATCAGTGCATCTGAGAAAGTTTTCTATTTTGATAACATGTTGTTGTGGGTTTAATACTTTTGCTTCCATGTGGACCATGTGTGATTAACTTCCATCACTGTCTTTGTGGACTGCATCTTACTTCACTATATTGCATGCCTTGTACATGATAGAACTTGAGACCTTTTTTTTTGGAATTAAAGATGGCATGAGAAATGCCATTGGATATCATATAATTGAGACTTGTTAATTATTGGATAAAAAGGGAACTTGATTAAATTAAAAAGTAAATGGTACAAACAAAAAACTAAGCTCAGTCGTTATATATATATATATATATAATTGTATCTCTGTCATTGTTTGTGAATGCAGAAAACTGAGTCTTAAAATTTTAGTCATGACAAAAGAACACTGAATTCCTTTTATGTACACATTCCTGGCAGGTAAAACCCGTAAAAGCTTGAAGAAAGAACCTTCAAATTCCCATTAAATTTCCCACATTCTACAACAGATCTACACATCCAACCAACTATGAACTACACAAATCTTAAAGCTTAATGTAGATCTAACCAGATTACGAACAAAAAATTACTAAAATTAAATACGAAACGAATAATTAAAAATAATGTACATACTAATTACAATGTATACTTTACAAAAAGAACAACTATTGAAAAGAGATTAGTTTTTACTGAACTTATAGTACCACAAACAATTAGTTACGAGTTTTTTTTTAATATCAAATATATGTAAAAACATAATGATGTTGTAATTGATCTTTGTTTGATTAGTCTGGAGGGTTCTCTAATGATACGTCATTAAATTATCATTAAATAGTAGTAGTTCAACTATTACATCCAAAGTCATTAAATACTACATATCATTGTACCTTTTTCGTCAGATGAGAATACTAATTTTTAAAAAAGTGCATAGACTAAACTTATCTCTCCCATACATTTTATCATTGAGAACAATAAAGAGACGCATACAGTTTGATCAGTGTAAAATAAATAGGTGCGTAATACTTTTGTGGAGAAAACTATGGGGAAAAAATGATTTTTTGAATTTTTTTGATTTTTTTTTTATAAGATTTTTTGATTTTTTATGCATTGGTTGATTCAGCGAGGCGGTATGCATAGGCTGTTATATATAATGTTATCATATGTATCCGCTTGCTTCTTAGATGCAATTGTGGGGATCTATGCATGTTCATGTGGACCTCAAAATTGTTTTACCATCAGTTTTTATGCATTTTTTATGCTTGGTTATGTAAATAGCTGTGTCATAGGCATTTGATAATTTTGCAATATATGCAAGTTGTTTCTTTTTCTTTGACATCTATCCTCATTTTATCAATGTCCATCAAACAATTCGATATGTGATGTGCCTCTAGGAGAGTTGGATCATTTGTTAAGTCAATCTCTTTGTTTCATAGTGGCGCATTTATAAACACTAATAAACATCTCCTTTCATATTATAAAAATTTTCTACCAGTTAGTGTACTTTTATGGCCATATTATTTTGTATATTTAGGAGTATGTTGCCTATTCTATCATCATTATTAAGAAAACACATTTCAAACTGACATTGTCCTTTTCTGTTTGAGTGCATTACATGTGCCAGGTGATCTTTTTGACATAAACATAAACATTGTTATGTTTGTCTATTGACAAGATTTGCTAATTGGTGATTTTGGATGGACTGTGTAGGTATGACGCACATTCAGGAGGATAGCGTGAAATACGGACAACCATGCTGAAATTGCTGAACCAGTTAGATGGTTTTGACTCGAGGAGATGCTAAGGTTATTCTTGCAACATACAAGATTGAAAGTCTTGATCCTGCCTTGCTTCGACCTGGTAGAATTGATAGAAAGATTGAATTTTCACTGCCAGATATTAAAAATGAGGCGTAGCATTTTCCATGTATAAATCATATTTCCATAACGAATTCAGTGTCCTAGATAGGAGATGGGTGCATATTTCCATAACGAATTCAGTGTCCTAGATAGGAGATGGGTGCATATTTTATAGTTTTTGTTCTTCCTTCTGTTTATCTTTTCTTTGTGTGTGTGTGTGTGTGTGTGTGTGTGTGTGTGTGTGTGTGTTTTATGGGGATATGTAAATCTTCTTGTGTGTGTGTGTGTGTGTGTGTGTGTGTGTGTGAGAGAGAGAGAGAGAGAGAGAGATGTAAATCTTCTTCTACCCTTTCATATTGTACGTTATATTGGCTATGCTTTCACCTTACAATTTTGAAATCTAATTACTTTATTTATTTATTTATTTATCTATTTTCACTTTTCTAGATACACATCAAGGATGACATTGGCGGACGATGTTAATTTACAAGAATTTGTCATGACTAAGGATGAGTTTTCTCTGGAACCGACATAAAGGCGATTTGTACTGAACCTGGTTTGCTCGCTCTGAGGGAGCAGAACGAACGTTATACCAAGTTCTGACTTATAAATGACAAAAAAGAAGAAACTTATTATTTCGATTAGGTTAACATTTAATTTTCACCATATGCGTAAGAAAGTTTACCTATTAAGAAAATTGTTTACATAGTTCTTTCCTTAGGGTCATTCCCTATAATGCTTGTTTAACCGAATTCCATTTGAAGGTGTATATTATGTTCGATTCATCTATTAAATTATCAATAAGTTCTATTTACATGGACAAAATTTATTATTTTCCCACGAATAGGATAGCATACCTTCCTCTATGCCATGATGATCAGACAACATTTCTTCCTCCATAGATAGAGATAATTTAAGTTTTTTCTTTACTAAAAGTTTCAAGTGTTTTTCCAAAATTATCCACAAAGATACATGTAAAATACATTCTTCTTAATTAAAATATATCATCTTCGTCATCATCATAGTCATAAATTTAATACAGTATATAAATTGTGGCTTAGTTTAATACATTATATCAATTTCAGTTCTTTCGACTTTAATACAGTATATACATGATTTAACCGTGGCTTAGTTAAATCATGTATATAATTTTTGTCTTTTGAACAATTGTAGAATATGTTCATTGACGAAGTATTTATGGACTAATACAATATTTCTTGGTAGATTGACTCAAACAAAATGGTTTTTATAAACTATGTTCTTGGAATCTGTCCTTCTAAATTGTAGTTATGAGGGCTGATAATGATTTTTGAGCCTTTAATGAACTACTTCAATACAATATTGAATTTTGCAAATAAATTACTCTTAATCTTAAATTGTCATTTCTATTTAGTGGTCAGAGTCAAATTCTTTTTGGATACTTCTTACATTTTAAAAGATTGATATTAATTTATTTTTTTGGAAACTTGTTACATTCACTAACCATAAGGCCAAATATTATATTTTTAACTACTTTTTTGCACTTCAGATCCCACCTCTAACATCAAGCCGACTTTGTAATGCTTATGGGAGTTCACAGCTAAGCAAGATTCTCTTGGTATATATTCGTTAATTAGCTTCTTTGTCTGTCTAATATTTTCATTGTTATGTAATATTGAAATAAATCAGGATATTTCATGGCTTATCGGTCCTTGTTGTATTTAACTTTACTTGCTACATTACATAGTTACATGGACATGTAATTGTAAATTATACATGCGTGACCGTATATATTTGGCAATATACTCTTACCCACTGGTGCTATCTGTCAAAACTTTATCTGCTCTGTTTATTACATCACTGAGAAGCTTACAAGGTATCCTTGTTTGCAGGTGTTTAGGAAATTCTGTGTGGAGAAATTTGATCCTATTGATGAGCAATTTGATCCTCACAGACATCATGCAGTTTTTCAAATCCCTAATGCTTCTAAACCACCTGTCTGAAAGAGCCAAATAATAGTCTCATTTTGGTTGACTTATATGAGATTATAATCAACAAACTGGAGGAAAGAAGATCAGACTTAAATGGCAATGAAGGTTTACTAAAACTAATGACCAGCAATATAACTTTCACAAAGAAATTTAAGTACAAACAAGTTTAACACATAAAATAGAAACATGTTCATCAATAATAATGTATGATCACTGCATTTACAGACTACAAAAATGCTTATATCCTGTTCAGCAAAAATATAGTTGTATTATATAGATAGTTTTTTTGAATTCCCTGGTGTTTTTATTATATAGATATGGATTTTAAAGTATTACGAGAAGGTAAGAGTCATGATAGTGATAAGAAATATAAGTTTCTTTTAGCGAATGTGGTTATTTCTCAGTAATACAGATTAATATATGCATAATGCAAATGTAATTATATTTATATTAGTCTAAATAAAACTGAATAAATTTGAATTTGCTTCTATTTTACACATTAAAGTTTTTACTTTTTAGGTAAAATAACAAATTTGAATTTGAATGAACTAATAATTTTTAATTGATTGAAAGAAGAAAAAAAATTTGTTTCTGTCAAATTTTTTTATGTGTGTTTTCTGAAATATATATATTTTTTAGTCAAACATTACACAATTTTGTTACCTTTAAGAAAATATTCATTTTTATTGCCTTAGATAAATCTGAACTAAAATCCACAACACTTTACATAATTAAGAATAGAAGATATATATATCCTAAAAGGTGGCCCTTCGGTTGAGAACTAATTTGGTGAGAACTCCTTGAGAACTCAAGGAGTAGACCCCTCATGAAAAATCCGAACCGACCATCTCGTTTTACACGCCTTAGATAGCATAACATAAAGAAATCACGTAATTTGAAGTTCATTTTCTCATGATTTACAACATCGCAAAATTGTATGGCTGAAAATTCTACTCCATTTGATGGATGAGCAAACGAACTTCAAATTATTTGAATTCTTTATGTTATGCTATCTAAGGCATGTAGAACGAGATGGTCAGTTCGGATTTTTCATGGGGGGTTTACTTCGTGAGTTCTCACGGAGTTCTCACCAAAATTAGTTCTCAACCGAAGGGCTCCCTATCCTAAAATATGATAATTAAGAAGGTTATTTGATTATCTTTTTATAGTTTCTACATTATAAACTTATTTTGAGATTGATGGTTTTGCTTGGATGGTGTATTGACTTATTTTACACATTAAAGTTTTTATTTATTAATAAATAAGCTAAAAAATTTGAATTTGAATGAACTAACAGTTTTAGTATTTAAAATTGTATAAAGTTTCAATATTTATGTGCACTAAGTCACGTGCACCTGGTGCACGGTAAATTTCAACTAGTATATATATATATATATATATATATATATATATATATATATATATATATATATATATATATATATATATATATATAATCATTTTTCAACATATACTAATGAAAACATGAACTTTTATTTACAACTAATTATTGTCATACTATTCAAACTTGAGCTATATAATTGTTGATTTACTGTTTACAATGCTTTTCATATGCTGTATCGTTCTGAAGACGTGCCGTTATATGTATGGGTTTGGTTATATATTTAGTGTATATATATAATACATATTTATGTATATATGTATATGCATAAATACTATATATTGTATACTATTATATATAATATATGTATGGGTTTGGTTATATATATACAGTATATATACTATGATACATACATGTTGTATATATATTGATACATACATACTGATATATAATAATATAAAATAATTTACTATAATAAACATATTTAATAATATCTATATAATAAAACACAAAGAAAGTTATCAAGTGGCTTTCCTTCAATTCCCCCAAAATAAAAGGCCCAGATCTAACCTCATAAAACACATTTCCCCCCCAAAACTCAAATTCAAATCCCCCCCCCCAAAAAAAACCAACTCATTTATTTATTTAATTCTCTCTCTCTCTCTCTCTCTCTCTCTCTCTCTCTCTCTCTCTCTCTCTCTCTCTATATATATATATATATATATATATATATATATATATATAAACATGGACTTTTATACCCCAATTTATATTTATTTTTCACCGTATACTAATGTGTAAATCACCCTGGGGGGGGGGGGGGGGGTGAATAGGGTGATTGTGCGGAATAAAAATTACTTAAATAAAATGCAGAGTAAATAAAAAGTAAAGGAGAGCAAACACATATAGCACAAGTGACGCAGCGATGTAACGTGGTTCGACCCCCAGGTCTACGTCCACACCTCCTACTTGTAGAAATTATCCGCCACAAGCGTTCCACTATACTCAAAACCCTTGTACAGTGATTCTCGGATCCAGACCGAGAGCCCTATTACACCCACAGGACTTCTAAGACAAGTCCCATCAATCTCACCGAAGTGGAAGAAGAAGAAAAAAGAAACTCAAGATCTTAAATGATCCTGGTTGAAGAATATAAACTAGTTATTACACACAGTCGGATTGATTGCTGAAAGATTAGTTCAGAAGATTTTTCTCAGAAGTAATAGGCGAAGAATAAAAAGTGGGTTCATCCAAATATATAGACTAGAAAGTGTATTGATAAAAACTGGAAACGATACATTCCAAAAAATGTGAACATCGCAAAGTGCGGTCGACTGCAATATTAGTGTGGTCGACCGTTCAGCTCTTTGTTGTAAACTAGTTAAATGAAGGGTCGACTGCTTCTTACACAACTTAGAGTTGCATTCGACTGCGATGCAGTCGACCGACATAAAGTGCGGTTGACCGTTATTGCGCTGTTCATACGAATCCACAATTTGTTCTTACCAAAAATCTTTCAATCAATCAATTTACAGATTTAAATATCACAAATATGGAATGATGGCAGCTGGTCTTGATGGCTTTCTTGGACATTAATCAATCAATTTCTTCTTTTGAATATCTTCTCATTTTGCTTAATTTCTCAATCTATCTTTATTATTTTCCTTCTTTGAATATTCTTGAATCTTTTTCCTTATTTGAATATTCTTAAATCTCTCTTGGATAATGTTTTGATCCTGAAAATCTGAATAACTTAATTCAAACTTATTAGTAATTGTAGACACGTTTTGTGCACACCAAACTAAGAGTCAACAATCTTCCCCTTTTGGTGTGAACAAAACATGCCTTTAAATATTGAAAGTAAAATAAAATTGCACAAAATACTCCTCCTGAATTTAGTATTTCCTATAACACAGATTTTCATAAATAAGAAGATATTTGTGAATACTCCCCATTAATTTAATACTTCATGAAAAATAAAATAAAATAAAAACTTTAATTATGTTTACTTTCATGCATTCATAATTCTTCTAATATTATCCCCTTTTTGGAACACACCAATAGGGGTAAAAGACAATGATAAATTACTTCTCACGAAAACCATTTTTAAAAGGGGACTTTCATTAAGCAAAATAAGGGAGATAAAGTTAAAAAAATTATGAACACGGAGAAGAATCTACTTACATGATCTTGTTGATAACAAAACTCTTTGATATACAGGGAGAGCTCTTCATGGTATCATAGATTTGAGATTTTCCCAATACAGATGCCAGACATGGATAAGAAAAAGAAGTGTAGACTAAATTTCGAGAAACTGATAATAGAAAATGAGTGGAGAGTTCTTTTTAAAAGAGAAACACAACGCAAAGTCAGAAAGAGAACCGGTCGACCGCAAAACTAGTCAAACAAAAAAAAACCCAGAGAGGAAACCGGTCGACCGCACCCCTTTGTCAAAAACACAACGAATTACAGAGGAAAAATCGGTCGACCGCAAATACTGAAGGACAATTTATGCAAAAACCCGAGAGCAAACCGGCTGACCGCACAGTCGATCGTTTACCTTTACAGGCATACAGTCGCCCGTCCAGTCGACCAGAAACCCATTTTCAAGCGGAAATATCAATAACATTAAGTTCTCCTTTCAAAAAATGAAATCGTTTTTCATCTAAAGGTTTAGTAAAGATATCAGCAAGTTGTGAATCAGTGGAAACATACTCAAGAATAATATCCCCTTTTTGAAAATGATCTTTAATAAAGTGATACTGAATATCAAAGTGTTTTGTGCGACTGTGTTGATCAGAATTCTTTGTCATATGAACAGTGCTAGTGTTATCGCATTTAATTGGAATGTGATCAAGAAATATCTTGTAATCTTCTAGATTATTTTTCGGCCATAGTACCTACGCGCAACAGGATCCTGCGGCGATATATTCAGCTTCAGCAGTTGAGAGAGTTACAGAGTTCTGCTTCTTGGAAGCCCATGAAACAAGGTAGTCGCCCAGGAAGTGACATGTGCCGCTAGTACTTTTTTTGTCTGTTAAGCTCCCGGCATAATCTGCATCTGAGAATCCTACAAGAGAGAAGTTTCTATTTTTCGGGTACCAAAGTCCAGTATTTGGTGTGCTTTTAAGATATTGAATGATACGCTTAACGGCAACCAAATGTGATTCTTTGGGACATGATTGAAAGCGTGCACATAGACAAATACTAAACATAATATCTGGACGAGATGCAGTAATATAAAGTAAACTACCAATCATACCTCGATAAATAGAGATATCGATATTATTACCAGATTCATCTTTTGAAAGCTTAGTGGTAGTGGCCATAAGTGTTTTGTAAGCATTTGTAGTTTCAAGTCCAAACTTTTTGACTAATTCCTTTGCGTACTTGGATTGATTGATATAGATCTCATCCTTTCTTTGATGTATTTGAAGCCCAAAAAAATATGTTAGTTCTCCCATCATACTCATTTTGAATTCATCCTGCATTTTCTTTGAGAATTCCTTGCAAAGATTTTCATTAGTGGATCCAAATATAATATCATCAACATAAATTTGAACTATTAAGATATCGTTGGAAACATGTTTTATTAATAGTGTAGTGTCTACTTTTTCTTTAGAAAAACTTATGTGAAGTAGAAATAAACTTAGTCGTTCATACCAAGCACGAGGAGCTTGCTTCAAACCATACAATGCTTTATCAAGGCGAAATACATGGTTTGGGTGTGTGGGATCAATGAATCCCGGTGGTTGTGCAACATAAACTTCTTCCGAAATAAAGCCATTTAAAAATGCACTTTTAACATCCATTTGAAAGAGAGTAAAATCCATATAAGCAGCAAAGGCAAACAAGATACGAATGGCTTCAAGCTGTGCAACAGATGCAAAAGTTTCATAAAAAATAGCATCAATGGATTCCTGAATTGTGCGCCTTCTTTTATTAAATACACGATACGTTTTGCTATTAAGACAAATATCCTAAGAATACACCTTCATCACTTTTACGATCAATTTTTCCTAAATTATCAAGAGTATTTAAAATAAACACTTTGCATCCGAAGATGCGAAAGTAACTTAAGTTGGGAATTTTGCCATAATTTAGTTCAAAAGGAGTTTTCTCAAGATATTTTCTAATGATTACTTGGTTAATTGTGTAACATGCTGTATTGACAGCTTCCGCCCAAAATGATTTAGGTAAGTCTTTTTCACTAAGCATAGTTCGGGCTATTTCTTGAAGAGATTGATTTTTCCTTTCAACAACCCCATTTTGTTGGGGAGTACGAGGACAAGCGAACTCATATTTTATTTCTTTTTTGTCACAAAATGATATGAAGAGTTCGTTTTGAAATTCTCCACCATGATCACTACGAACGGTAACAATGGTGAGGCTTTTCTTATTTTTCACTCTACGACAGAATTTTTGAAACACATATAGTGTGTCATCTTTTTGTGGCAAAAAGGCAACCCAAGTGAATCTACTATAATCATCAACAATTACAAAAGCATATCGTGCACCCCTTTACTACACGTTCGTGATGGTCCAAAGAGATCCATGTGCAAGAGTTCAAGGGGTCTAAAAGTTGATACCATTTTCTCGGGTTTGTGAGAACTTTTATTTTCTTAACGAATTGGAATGACTCACACGGTTTATCTTTCTCAAATTTGATTTTGAAAATCCCCCTCACAAGCTCCTTGGTTACAAGTTTGTTGCAATTGTCCATGGCCGTGTGTCCAAGTCTTCGATGCCATAACCAACCATCATCATTTCTTGCAACAAAGCACCTCATATTTTTCTGTGGTAATTCATTAGAGTTTATAACATAAACATTGTTACATTGGTTAGCTAGAAGTAAACAAGATTTATTGCTATTTAGTACATTGCATGAATTTTTATCAAAAGTAACTGTGTAGCCTTTATCACATAATTAGCTGACACTAATTAGATTATGTTTCAAACCTCTTACCAATAGAACATCCTTAATGGAGCATGAGGAACCAAAGTTCATTTTACCTTTACCAATGGTTTGTCTCGTGCTATTATCTCCAAAGATGATGTCCTTTCCTTTTTTCCTTGATAGTGATGTAAAATATTTGCTGTCACCTGACATATGATTTGAGCATCCACTATCAAGGTACCACCGATCTTTAGTCTTGATACGCTGAGGTACCACACCAAGATTAGTAGGTATAATTTTGCGTACCCAAGTTTGTTTTGAACCTGCATTTACATTCTTTCTTATCCACACACAATTAGTATTCCTTTTTAATAGAAAATTAAAAGAAATGTGCCCTAGTCTACAATAGTAATGACATGTGATACGACTATATCTTGAGTCATGCACATTTGCATAGTTTTGAGTTGGTTTGTGATTATGTTGGTGATTGTGCAAGTTTGTATGACATGATGATTTAAATTTTTGATGGTGTATTTGTTCTTCATAAGCAAGCCCTCGATTATCATGATATGATTTTGAATTTTTTGTAATAAGGTAACTGGGCTCTTCATGCTTTTCTACAAATTTTTCAAGCCCAGTTACTCTTTTACATAGTATTTTCCTAGTTATCTCATCGTCCTTTGTATTCCAACGAAGAGTGTCTAGTGTAGCATCAAGAATCCTATTTTGTTCAAGAGCTTCATTATATCCTTCCACTACCTCATCAAATTTCTTTTTGCATTCTTTTAAATCATCTGTGAGTTTGGCGATATAAACAGATTTCTCATGAATTTTTCTTAAGTGATCATCATGCATTGCTAAAGACTTTTGAATTTGTTGTTTTAAGATTTCATTTTCCTCTAGCAATACATCATGATCTTTTCTAAATGACTCAAATTTTTTCAAGATCAAGGCATTCTTATTTTTCAGTTTTTGATTTTTTGTAATACAAGAGTCATGGGTATCATTTGAAATTTGTTTATATTTCCTAAGTTCAGGACTTAGTTTCTTAGCATAGTCTTTCAAACCATTACACATGTTTACTAGTTCATCATAAGTGAGTTCTTCGATTACCTCTTCTTGAGATGGTGATTGCACATCACCATTCCCAAGAGCCATGAAGCCGACGTCATCGTAGCCTTGCTCTCCCTCACTGGAATCAGAGTTAACCATGCTGCCTTCAGCGCCTTCTTTTTCAGACCTGGGTTTGAGCGGTAGTAGTCCCTATTCCTATCTTGTGAGACCGGACAATTTGCACAGATGTGTCCAGGCTTCTTGCACTTATAGCACACATCATCTTTATCTTTCTCCATTTCTCTTTGGTACCTGCCATATTTTTATGTTTGAGATACTTACGAAATTGCTTGGTCATTAGGGCAATGTCCTCGTCTGACTCCTCACGATCTGAATCCGCTTTTGATGGTCGGGATTTTTCTGCTTTTAGTGCAATTGTTTTCTCTTCGGCTTTTGGTTCAATCTCGATGTTATGTCTGTATCTTTTGGTTTCCGACATATTAATCTCGTATGTCTTCAACTTTCCTTGAAATGTGTAGTAGTCGAAACCCTTTTCTTCGAGGGTCTCCCTCATTGCAACAGCCTTTACATCCCACTCTGGCGTGAGACAGCTTATGAGTTTTCCGACCTTTCGGTCATCATCCAACCCTTTACCTAAGCTCTCAAGTTCGTGGGCAATGATATCGAAACGGGCGAGCATTTGATCCACATTTTCCCCTGGCAACATGCGAAACACATCAAACTTATAGAAACATAAATTAACTTTAGCTTTTACCGCAGAAGAGGTCCCTCATGCCGCTTCAACATGTTGTTCCAGATCTTGTAAGCTATCTTACAGTTTCGCCCGCATCACATTAGTTCTTCATTGTTCAACCCTGCATAGAGATCCGTCATGGCTGTAACACCCCGAATTCCAAAATACAACTGAATTCGAAGTTCCACAGGATCTTTACACTTCTTTCGTACAATTTTACAAGGAAATAAAAACTTTTTGTTACATCAGAGTTTACACTTACATAACATGTTTACAGCGGAAGCAATGTACAATAAATTACATGAATTGAAAGGTACAATACTTGATCAATCTTTAATCAGCATGCATTCTTTAGTCTTATTAATTACTTTATCCTGCATAAAAACTGTGGACGCATCAGTTGCTTATAACCGACGAAATATTATACACGGCTATCCTCTCTATGCCGGAAACAGTATAACGATTATCAAATACTTAAACAATCACAAACTTGATCACAAACAGAAACTACAAGGAGCTATCCTATAGATGTCGTGTAGTGCGGTGCACTTAGTCCATAATGCAGTTATGTATATTATATGACACTAATGCGCACTTGTTCAGATTCTATGCATCTCATACTATATAGGTCTGAGGGCAAGCCCTTAACCGTTCTTCATCTTGTAAGGTTCAATCCCTCGCCATGACTTAAACTACTACTGTAACTACGATAAGTATCCTAGATGTTCTATGAGTTACGAGCTCATGTCCAGATAGCCTGGAGGGGAATCCCACGTCATGTCACGATGTATCGTGAAGAACCTATGGAAAATTCAGCCTCCGTCATGGGACATGACACCACCCGCAGTCACCAAACACCCCATGAGCGTCGCCTGCGGTACGGACTCCTAGAGACATATCCACGTCATTGATCACGTCTTCACTATGTATCTAATCTTTAGTTATTTGAATCATGAACAAAATCAATTCTCTAGAGTTAGCCCTTCCACTATAACGATCTTAACCATTTATTCAACATGATCCAAATCTTGGTCTTTTCATCTCAAATTTCATTTCAACACATTTCTTTTCAATGCCGGTATGATGCTTAACTATACTCTAGTTCTCAATTTCAATTTATAATCACAAAATTCAGTCTTTATACTCATAAGTTCTTTCTTTTCATTTCTATGGATCAAAAACTCACATATCAAGTTCACTTTCAATTCTTATACTTCATGCTCACAAATTTCTTTTCCATAAGCACAATAAATTTTCATACTATAGTTTCTTTCCTTACTTAATTCCATAATGAAAAAATAGCAATTTTCAACATTCACATTAGGCAATAAAATCCATAGATAACCCACTTAAATTTTTCTTTCATTCAAAATTCCTCTTTTATAACTTAGTGTAATCTTTTCATGAAAAATAATCACCTTTCATTTTATACAAATATCAAATTTATGTAATTTTACTTCTAAGCCATCTTTATTTTAGTCAAATCTTGTCCTAAATATTTTTCATTAAGTCCACATAATTTGAGAATAATTATAGTATTTTTTCCAAATTTTATAAGCCACAAATCAATTTTTAAAACCCAAAAAAATCAAAAAAGTTAAATTCCTGCCGAAGCCAGGAATCGAAATCACAACCACAGGGTAACCAACCGCCACCGAGAGCCAGAACAGCCAAGGCGCCACATCGATAAAGAATAGGGTCAATTTAAGATAAATTGTGGGTTTTGGTTTTCAGATTTTTGAAAAAAGAAACAAAAGCTCACGCCAGGTTTCGAACCAAAGACCACCAACCCAAACCCACTGCTACAGTAACCGAACCCACTGCACCGGCTAACCAGTATGGCCATGGTGCTGAACTGATATGGTTTAGATTACTGGGGTTATAAGCGAGGTCTCTGTTTTTTTCGAATTTTTACAAAAACAAATATTTTTGAGTTCTCTTCTTCTCTAAATTTATTCAAAAACTCCAGATTTTATTTTTCATCTCAGTACAGCATTTCAGTAGATTAAAATTTGATTTTTGATACAAAAAAATATAATTTGCTCTCTACTTTATTTTGTTCTTAAATTTTCGAATTTGGGGGAAAAATAGGCATCCTCCTTATAATTTTTCACTTTAAAATTTTCCTAAGTCCCAAATAATATTTTTATTAATAAAGTACAATTATCTCAGCAATAAACTTCATTTTTCATGCCATTTAACAACACATTAATCAAAATCACTTATATCCATAGTTCTTTCTTCAATTGTTCAGCATACAAGCATGTATTTGTTTATCTAGCACATCACAACAAAATTGAGCATGGTAGCATGGTAATCATTTAACAAATCATAATTTGGCAATCAATTTAACACTCTTTTAACATATAATCAAACTAATAGCAATTTATCTCATTTTCATAATGCATGGCTATATTAGTTAGAGTCTCTCCTTAATTTGTCAACCTAACTTTCATAATGCATGGCTATGTTAGTTAGAGCCACATCCTAACATGATGTCTAATTAGAAGTTTAAGAGAAACACCCACCTTAAATGGAGAGAAACAATCAAATAGACTCCTAGAGGTCTCTTACAACGAACGAGTGAAGCCTTCTCCTCCTAGATCAAGCAACCAAGTGACTACTCCTCCTATAGAGCAAGCAATCCCGAGCCTCTCATAGCAATCCGGCCTCCTCTCCTTTGGTTGAAGCACTCACACAACACTCACTCTTTTCAACTCACAAAACTCCTTAATCTTTTGTCTTACTACTTGTATTTTTTTTCTCTCTTTTTATTCTTTCATTTCAATTTTTTCCAAGTGTGAGAATGAAGAGTGTGGGAGGGGGTATTTATACAATTTTTTAAGGTGAATGGAAGGCTAGGATTAGATCATATGGTTAGAGATTAAGGGCCAAGATGAAGTAAGGAGTTGAAATAACTTCCCATGATGAGAGTAACCAACTCTCCACCACTCCCATCTCTCCCACTCCTCCTATCCTCATCCGGCCTAGGTGAGAAGGTGTGCAATGCACACTCCATTGCATGCACATGCCACCTAGTGTTCCCCATTTACACATTTGTTCATGTGACAAATTTAATTGTCCATGAAATGAGTCTACACTACAAGTTAGACAATTTCAAAAAATTTAATCGTCCATGAAATGAGTCTACACTACAAGTTAGACAATTTCAAAAGAGAATTAAAGTAAATGGGCTCACTAATGGGCCAAACTAACCATGGGCTTAAATAATTAATTTAATTAATAAAATATAGTGGGCTTTAAAAGACAATTAGGCCTAGATTTTAATTAGGCTTTTAAAGAGTAGTTTTTTTTTTTGGAAAAAAAAAAGAGAACAAATACGATATAAAAATATTTTATAAAAAAAATTATACAAATAAAATTATACGTGCACAACACGTAAAATCACAAAATCTCATCAATGAAAACTAGGGTGTTACAACACTCCCTCCTTAGAATAGTTCCGTCCCCGGAACTGTACTTAAAGAGTGAGAAAACAGGAATACAACAAAGAGATAAAAAAAGAAAAGAAAAGAAAAGAAGATACAAATCACTCAAAGTGCTCAGGATGATCTTTCATCATCCTCTCCTCAGATTCCCAAGTAGCATCTTCAACCAACTAGTTTCTCCAGACTATTTTAACCATCGGTATCATCTTGTTCCTCAAGACTTTTTCTCGACGATCGACAATCTCAACCGGAAGCTTAATGTAACTCAGATCCAACTGCAAACCCTCCGGTACTTCGGGAAAATGGTGACTCGGATCCGGAATGTACCCTCTCAGCATAGACATATGGAAGACATTGTGTACCTGAGACAAATCCTCCGGCAACTCCAACCGATAAGTAGTTTTCCCAATCCGCTTCAATATCTTATACGGGCCTATGAACCTCAGGGCTAACTTCCCACCTTTGCCGAAGCGAATCACACCCTTGCTAGGTGAAACCTTCAGAAAGACAAGGTCACCAACCTCAAACTCAAGGTCCCTCCTCCGGTTGTCTGCATAGCTCTTCTGCCTACTCTGAGCATCCACCAACCTCTTCCTGTTCAGATCAATCTTTTCGGAGGTCTGCTGTACAATCTCAGGCCCAAACATCTGCCGATCCCCAACTTCGAACCAACAAACAGGTGTTCTGCATTTCCTGCCATACAGGGCTTCGTACGCTTTGGGTACCAAGATGGACTTTAATGGGCACCCAGCAAGCGTGCATATCGATGAACTGGTCGACCGATTAAGTCGGCTTATCTATTTACTCCCTCTCTAATATAAATACATCTTCACCCCCAATCTCTCAACCTCACAAAGAAACCCTAGCCTCCAAATATAAACCCATCCAGTAAACCCTTATCTCTTAATTTGTGCGTCAAAATCTCAAGTGCTGTCTCATTCTCCTTTTCAGTGGCTTCCTCTTCTCACAAATCGAAGGGCACGAAAGCTGTTGCCTCCAAATCCGTCACCAAAGAGGGTATAATCTTTCGCAATTCTCAATGTGCTGATCTTTACTTTTCTGAACTTGCCAATGGCCCCGTTGTTGCAAATCGGGTTATAAACTTATCATCTTTGGGAGGACAATTCTCGGTTATGGTTAGGATCCTTAGAGAATTTGGTTGGAAAAACTATCTTGCCATTTCTAGCACCTACTCCGAATCTTTGACCTGCCAATTCTACGCCAATCTTGATGGTCTTCAAGATGGTGATCTCACCCTCTCCTCTATCATCCGTGAGAGGAGAGCGAAAATCACTCCCGAATATCTTCGAGGGAGATACGAACTTCCCGAAGGGGAATTCGATGCCTATCATCTTGATTTTAAAACCCTTGTGTATAAACCAGGCCACAACTATCAAATCAATGATAGTCCAACAAGAATTTTCTCATCTTTCTCATCTCGCTCCTACCAACTTTACCGATACTGCTCGTGTTCTCAATAAAATTGTTAATGCTGACATTTGGCCCAAGAAAAAATGATAAATCAGAAATTAGGTTCGATCAATCCTTCATTATCTTCTTATCCTTGGGGAGTATAAATTTGACCTTGCTACATTCATCATTCGTACGATAAATTATGCTACCACCACAAATCGTGGTCTCCCTTTTAGCTCACTCATCTACAACCTTGCCATTAATTCCCGTATTGAGGTCGGGAATTATTTGCTCAGTAAAAGTCCTATGCCCATCCTCCCTCAACAAATGGGCATTGATGTTCCGTTCAATCAGCGGGCTTGCCATCGTCAAGCCCAACAACAAGCAAGGCAAACGGAACAAGCACCACGGGCCCCTTCCTCCTCGCGTCACAAAAATGCCTCCTCCTTCTCATCATTTGTCACCTATGAGTAGTTTGCTGCTCATCAAATGCAAGTCTACGGGTACTATGTCAATACACTTGAATATCTGCAAGGTAAGGAGGATTGGGAAATTCTTCCTCCTCCTAATAATGAGGAAGGTGAAGAAGAAGAAGAAGATGATGATTATGATGATTAGGCTTAATTGTAATTGCAAAAGTTTCATCTCAATGTATGCATGAAATTTATCTTACTATTATCTAAATGTGTGATGACTTCAATTTTTATCTTTACATGACTTTAGTGGTATCTGTTGAAAACTTGCACAAGAGCCAAACTATGTATATAACCGTTACTATTCATATATGTATTAGCTTCCATATGCAAGCATTGATGCTTTGAAGATTCTAATATACTTAACTACTACCAAGTAAACCAGTCCCATGTCTTCAAATAATTGATCAGATGTTAAGTTCTGCAGAAAATATGTTTCCTTTTTGCTGCAGTCTGCTGCACCCTTGTGCAAGTGCACATATGAACAAGAATGCATCTCCATATACACTCCCAGTATATGTGATTAAGTAGTAGTTGAGTGTTGCGTTGGTTGTTCTTTGTGCATGCATAGAGAATCAATTTTCTATATACCTACATAGGTACCATCTCTATATGATGCATATCAGCAAAAAGAGGATTCTTTATATGTATCTTATACATACTTCTATTCACTAAAGGATTTAGCTTCTACATGTTTCTGCAATATTTCACTGCAATCAGAAAAAGGGATTTTTTTTAATCATAGTTACATATATATCAGTAAAATAAATTCTCTATACCCCCTACAACCTGCATATGGTTCATTTTCCTTATACACTGCTTTTACTGAATTCAACAAAAAGCGATCTTCCTTATAAATAGAAATGGTCTTTCAGTATCTGCGGTCGACCGGCATGCTCTCTGAAAGTCTTTTGAAAAACCGCAGTGTGCGGTCGACCGGTTCTCTCTCTGGCATAATTTTTCAAAGTCTTATAACATTATTGCTTCTCTTTCAAAATTTGGTTGCTTTCATGTGTATTGGGGAGAATCTCGAATCTATGATATTATGAAGAGCTCTCACTGTATAGAAAAGAGTCTTGCTATCAACGGTATCATGTAAGAAGATTCTCTTCCATTTTTTTTACAAGATTGTATTCATGAACTGTTTTCTCTTTGGTGTTTTCATTGATAATTTGTTGTACAAACTTTCCCAGGCTTATTTTCCTTATGTCTTTTCTATTAATCCCCTCTTGGTGTGTTCCAAAAAGGGGGAGAATTATTTTAGAATGTTTTCAAAATTATTTTAGAATGTTTTCAAAATGTTTTCTCTTATGATTTCATAAATCTTCAAATTAGTTCATGAACAACTATGTATATTACTTTCACCTCTCTCTTATATTTGTTCTTTAAAGGTAGCATTATATTAAGGGGGTGCATTCACTTCTTTAAAAACTTTATCTATATGAAAATCTGTATTACAGGATGTGCTAAATTCATGGGGAGTATTCATATGTTTTGCTTTAAATTTTCAAACATTCATGCATGTTTTGTTCACACCAAAAGGCGGAGATTGTTGACTCTTAGTTTGGTGTGCACAAAACGTGCTCACTCATACTAATAGGTTTGAATTTAGTGTCAGATTTTTAGGATCAAATAACATCAAAAAGAGATTCAAGAGAGATCCACAAATATACAAATAAGGAAAGCAATAAAGAATAATGGTAAACACAAGCAAAAGAGGAAGATATTCAAAAAGAATTCTTGATTAATTGGTCCACAAGCAAAAGGGAAAGATATCAAGATCTGAATTTTTCTTTCTATTTTCGTGAGATTATAATTGTATAAAATTGATTAAAGAGGGATTAATTTATGGTAAGAAAACAGGGTAGATTCAGAATAAACAGCGTGATACCGGTCGATCGCTTCGCAGTCGACCGCAACCTTGAGTTGTTTGAGAAGCAGTCGACCTTTCACCTCTCTACTCTACGTCAGAGAGCTGAACGGTCAACCGCTCCAATATGACGGTTGACTGCACTTTGCGCTGTGTAACACCCCGTAATTTTCAAATAGTATATATACATATATAAATATATGTTGAAGAAATAAAAGTGTTGTTTGTATAAGGAATTATGCATGGATGACATTCTTGTAATAATATATGTAATTGGTTATTGAATGGGGGGGGGGGCACATTGAGGAAAGAAAAACAAAAGTGCTTTTGTTGTATTAGGCTGATGACGTCATCCACTAACTGGGGCCCACCTGTGAAGAAAAACTAGATGCTGCTGTATGCAGTAGGATGACGTGGCACTCCGGTTATGGATGTACACGGGAGAGAAAGGTAAGAACTTAGTCCCATTTCGGGATTTGACTTGAATAAAATAATATATAAATATAATAGCCTATGATCAAGAGTCACCAATCTAGTTAACCACCTTTTGAGAGGCAGCCTGTGGTGTGCAGTTGTACTATAGTATAAATAATTTATATCCTAAATTGTATAAATTATCTAAGCTAGGGGCAGAGGCATTACAAATGGTATCAGAGCCGACTTTTGACACCGAGTGTGGGTAAGAGTGGGTACAGTGCAGCTAGCAGAATCAGGGTACTCCACTCCACATACTCCGGTTACGGATGTACACAGGAGAGAAAGGTGGGCAGTTGTACTATACTATAAATAATTTGTATCCTAAATTGTATAAATTGTCTAAGCTAGGAGCAGGGGCGTTACACGCTGTGTATATTCTTGAAAAGTATCGTTTCTATTTTTTATCGATACACTTCCCCGTCTATTAATATTGACGAATCCACTGTGTATTCTTCACCTAATAACTTCTGAGAAAATTTCTGAATTAATCCCTCATTTAATCAATCCGAGTGTGAGCATTTGTTTGGTTGAATTCTTCAGTCAAGATCATTATAGATCTTGAGTTTTCTTTTCATTTCTTTTCTACTTCGGTGAGATTAACGGGACTTGAATTAGAAGTTCTGTGGGTGTAATAGGTCTCTCGGCCTGAATTTGAGAATCACTATACACGGGTTTTGAGTATAGTGAAACGCTTGTGGCGGAGAATTGCTACAAGTAGGTGGTGTGGACGTAGACATGGGGGTCAAACCACGTTATATCGTTGTGTCATCTGTGTTTGCTTTTCTTATCACTCTTGCATTAACTTTACTTCATTTTAATTTTTTTTAATTCCGCACGATCACCCTATTCACCCCCCTAGGGTGATTCACAGCAACTACTCAATAATTTAGAAAGTATAAAGGATCACCCACCTCTTATGAAGAATTGCAAAAATGAAGAGACACACAACTCCTAGAAAATCCCTATAGAAATTCCAATTGTCTCCTCGAATTCCATGCACAAGAAAGCTCTCCAAATCTCCAATTATCGGTCAAGCATCGAGAATAGCACTTCCTCTCATTTCATATATGTATTTATATGTACATACATATACACTAAATGATGTAATAGTATATATGTATATATGTATATATATATATGTGGAGTAGGTGTAGAAGTATGGGAGTTGGCTGATGGGATTTGGCTTGCTTTCGGCAAGAGAGAGGAAGGGAGAAAGAGAAGGAGGAGTAGGTACTTATATGTATATATATATACATAAATACACACACACACATATATATATATATATGTACAAATGGAGAAAGCAACATGAGAGTGTGCTGATTTGGGATGGCTTTCGGCAGAGGTGGATGAGGAAATGGTGTAGGGGTAGGATACTTTTATAGGGACACATGAAGGGCTAAAGTGTAAATTTATCCACTTAATAATTACTCACTTAAATATCCACTCTCCCACTACTCCATTACTCTAACTCTTCACTACTCTAACTCCCATCTCTTCACTTCTCTAACCCCCCATCCGGCCTATCACCTCCCAAACCGGCCCCCACTCTTCTCTCTCCACATGCACGTGCACGTGTTGTGCACTAGTGCACACACACACTTCCTTCAATTAATTATTTTTATTTAAATTAAAACATAGGTTACATATATAATATGTATGTAAAAATTAATTTAATTAAAAATTATAAATTTTCATGCACAAATAAAATAAATTCACACACTCCAAAATTTTATTTTGAAAACGAATACGCTCACATACGCGTACCGAAACACGTGCGTCGCACGTAAAATATCAAAAATACGAAATTTGACGTTATCAACAAAAAAATGTTAAAGATAATAAAAATACAATATAAGAAAATATATTTAATAATTTTATATACTCCACGATGTAATTGCTACGTACGTAGAAAACACGTGCATTATACGTATAATAATATTTTAATCAAAATAAGGGAAAATGAATATCCATTTATAAAAATAGATTTGAACACTTAAAATAAATAATTTAAACACATAGAAAATATTACACGTAGCGGTGAAAACACATAATCGATACATGCATCAAAATACATAAAAAGCATGTAAAAATGCAGGGATTGACATTTAATATCTTAGTTGATTTAAATAAGATAAAATATACGGGGAATGCATAAATACTCAGAAATCACAATATGTAATGAAAACACGTTACAAATATTACCAGTACGGTATAAAATACACGTGCGTAACACACAAGAGCAAAATTGTCATTTCCTATTTTGTGGGGTGTTACAGCACTTGGCCTTGGGGCCTTCATATCGATGATCCGAATTGTTCACATTGATCTACATGTCCAAATTATTCTAAATATGTAAAATCAAGTTATTTAAAATTTATTTTCCAATCCATCATGTTATTAAAAAAAACTATATTTAGCCATACAATTTTGTAATACTTCAATGAATGGGCAAATGAATTTCAAATGACTTGATTTTATATATTTAGACTAATTTAGATGTGTAAAACAATGTGAACGGTTTGGATCGTTGATACGAAATCCTAAAAGCCGAGTGCACATCATAGCTAGTGCACAACAGAAGGGAACTCTCTCTCTCTCTCTCTCTCTCTCTCTCTCTCTATATATATATATATATATATATATATATATATATATATATATATGGCCTTCTTCCGTTGCAAATGCTACTGTAGCGTTTGCAAACGTGTAAATGCCTTAACCCGTCATCGCCAATGACGGGTTAAGGCGTTTACACGCGTTTGCACGATATTTGCATTTGCAACGGAAGATGGCCCATATATATATATATATATATATATAGGCTTCTACGGTTGCAAACGGGTCTGTGTGCACAGACCCGTGCGAACATTAATCATATATTTTTTTATAATATTTTGTCTTAACCTGCCGTTTCCAACAACGGGTTAAGGCAAAATTTTATTAAAAAAAATTGCCTTAACCCGTCGTTGACAAGGACGGGTTAAGGCAAAGATATAATCTTAGATCTGTATACAGTCTTTCGTCTTCCTCGTCGAAACCAAACCCAAAAACCCTAGCACAGATCCCCATTTTTTTGGGCGAAACCAAAACCCAAAACCCTAAAAAAATTCCAACGTCTTCCGTTTGCTCCTACTCCGCCGTTTGCCCCTACTCCTCCTCGTCCTCTCTCATGCAATCTCTCTCTCCAAATATCTACATCAAAAGCAAATCAATTCCCGTGCGAAGGCCACAAATCGTTCTATTGACAAAATTCGTTGTTATTTTGTAAGGTATTGAATAATTCTTTGCCTTATTAGAGTTAATTATGTTGATTTCTAAATTTTTACAAAGTAAATTATTTAGGAAGTCTAAAAAAATGCTTTACCCAAAATAATTTAGAACTGTAGTAATGTTTGGCTTACTAATTTTTTTTATTTGTGTTGATTTTTCACGTGTCAATTTATACGGAATTATTGACTTAGAATTTTTTTAGTGCGGTTAGAGTAGAAAACCTTGCAAACGGCCTCCAAAAAATATGAAACTTTGCGAGTAGGATGGTATCACGCAGCACAAGCCACCCTAACTTGTAGAAGTGGATTTCGATTCACGGTTCGAGATATAAGGCCATGTATCGCTTTTGGTTAAAAAAACCTAATAAAGCGGTATACGGACGTATATCGCAAACTGTGAGTCGAAACTCACTTCTACAAGTTCGGGTGGCTTGCACTACGTGAATTCGACCAAGTTGGAAAGTTTGATAAATTTTGGATACCGTTTGTGCGGTTTTCTCACGTTCCTCGCAATAGAAGTTAATGACCTAGAATTTTTTTAGTGCGGTTAGAGTTGAAAACCTTGCAAACGGCCTTCAAAAAATACGAAACTTTGCGAGTAGGATGGTGTCACGCAGCACAAGCCACCCCAACTTGTAGAAGTGGGTTTCGATTCACGGTTCGAGATGTAAGGCCGTGTATCGCTTTTGGTTAAAAAAAACCTAATAAAGCGGTATAGGACGTATATCACAAACCGTGAGTCGAATCTCACTTCTACAAGTTTGGGTGGCTTGCGCTACATGAATTGGACCAAGTTACAAAGTTTTAGAAATTTTAGATGCCGTTTGTGTGATTTTGTGACGTTCCTCACATTAGAAGTTATTGATTTAGAATTTTTTTAGTGCGGTTAGAGTTGAAAACCTTGCAAACGGCCTCCAAAAAATACGAAACTTTGCGGGTAGGATGGTGTCACACAGCACAAGCCACCCCAACTTGTAGAAGTAGGTTTTGATTCACGGTTCGATATGTAAGGTCGTGTATCGCTTTTGGTTAAAAAAAACCTAATAAAGCGGTATACAGACGTATATCACAAACCGTGAGTCGAATCTCACTTCTACAAGTTTGGGTGGCTTGCACTACGTGAATTCGACCAAGTTGGAAAGTTTTAGAAATTTTGGATGTCGTTTGTGCGATTTTGTGACGTTCCTCGTATTAGAAGTTATTGATTTAGAATTTTTTTAGTGCGGTTAGAGTTGAAAACCTTACAAACTGCCTCTAAAAAATATGAAACTTTGCGAGGAGGATGGTGTCACGCAGCACAAGCTATCCCAACTTGTAGAAGTGGGTTTCGATTGACGGTTCGAGATGTAAGGCCGTGTATCGCTTTTGGTTAAAAAAACCTAATAAAGCAGTATGTGGACATATATCGCAAACCGTGAATCGAAACTCACTTCTACAAGTTCGGGTGGCTTGCGCTACATGAATTCGACCAAGTTGAAAACTTTTATAAATTTTGGATGTCGTTTGTGTAGTTTTCTCACGTTCCTCGCAATAGAAGTTAATGACTTAAATTTTTTTTAGTGCGATTAGAGTTGAAAACCTTGCAAACGGCCTCCAAAAAATACGAAACTTTGCGAGTAGGTTGATCTCACGAGCACAAGCCACCCCAACATGTAGAAGTGGGTTTCGATTCACGGTTCAAGATGTAAGGCTGTGTATCAGTTTATTTGGGTTTTTTTATAACCAAAAGCGGTACACGCCCGTATCTCTCCAACCGAGAGTTGAAACTCATTTCCACAAGTTGGGGTGACTTGTGCTACGTGAATTTGACCAAGTTGACTTTTACTGCTTTTTTATTATCATTTGTGTATTTTTTTGCACAATCTCGGTATGTTTATTGATGATAAATAACTGGATGTAACGCGTACCAACTACATTTAAATTTTATTGTACATAGATAAATGGCTAGAACAAGGCAACCGACAAGCCCGTCCGGTACCACTAGTGGCGCACCAACTACGGAGGTAAGATTGATTATTATTATTTGTTTTAAATACGAATATGTAACATTATCTCAATAATAACATTTGTTATCTTTATTCGTGTAGGTTGGTGGCCGTCAATCTACATCTGCTGAGGCAAGTCCGTCTTCCTCGATTCCCGTTACACCACCTGGACCTGTGGACACAAACTTACTCACCTTGCAATCCAAACACCGATCCGAAGCCGTGTGGAATGGGTCCGATAAGAAATATAATTTTCAGAAGCACGCGATTCTTCCTTTTGACCCCCGTATCACGCTGTACTTAGTTGAGGCCGGTTTCTACAGAGCTAAATTCATGGGGAGAGTGAAGCTAGATCGGCCGCTACATACAGCTCTTGTCGAGCAATGAAGGCCGGAGACCCACACCTTCTACCTACCAGTGGGTGAGATGAGTGTGATCCTCCAAGATGTAGCAATGATAACTGGGCTACCAATAGATGGGGTCACCGTGACGGGGAACATAGACTTCGATCGATTTGAAGTTGTTCGTGATTTGCTCGTTATCGACCTTCAGTTGATAGTTCTCCAAAGAAGAGAGGCCGTTGAAAAAGAAATCCTCGAAAATGTTCCCGTAGGTCATGATCAAGATTTATTGTATGAACAAACAGAAGCTGCGAAAGATAAAGCGGAAGCTGAAGTTATGGATGAAACTTTCGATGGTAAATTAATGTACATTAATTGGTTGAAATTTCAGTTCGAGGAGGACTATTTGGCCCCCAATTCGGACGAGCAAACCTTAACCTACTATGCACGTGCATACATTTTTAGTATGATAGGGGGAGTGATATTTCCGAACTCATCCGGATCAACCGTGCTGCTAATGTACCTATGGTTGTTGGAAAATTTCCGTTATGCAGGCCGTTTTAGTTGGGGGAGTGCGGCACTGGCGCTACTATATAGGAATTTGTGCACATGTTCTTTAGGTGCCGTACAAATGGGTGGCCCGATGGTGCTACTGCAGATCTGGAGTTGGGAATGCATCCACATCGGACGTCCCCATATTATTGAAGTTACACCGGATTGGTTGGCCGACTCGGGGGTGCTGGAGTTGTTACCTACTCTAGGAGTATATTGGGCGGGGCGGCACACGTGGGTCGATAACTCATGCCAATCTTTAACCTACTACAGAGATGAGTTAGATAACCTGCGGGACGAGTTCGTCAATTGGGAACCGTACTCGACCGCCATGTTTCAAAGGGTTCCACCGGTCTGTTTAAACAGTGCCCTTTGGTTGACGGCTGCACCACTTGTGAATTTTGGAGTTATCGAGTTCCAGTATCCTGATAGAGTGATGCGGCAATTCGGATACCAACAAAAGATTTCCGATATCAGGTGCTATGATAAAAAGTTGCATGAGGTGAGGGGAACGGGACGAGTGCCCAACTTCGATTGGGCTGATTACCATCGTTACCATGTGGCCAACTGGAACACCATACGGCATCATGACACCGAATATGATGTTCATCGCGATACCGTATGATGGCTCCCTCCAACAGGCATACATGATGTGGTACAAGTGGGTAACACAATTGTATGTTTCTCCAAAGGCCACTGTACCAGCCGGTGTGTAGATTCCGATTCCCCCAACCCAAGCAGAACAACCTCCGGCATATTCCTCCTCCCAGCCGATGTACCAACCAAAGGCTGAGACATATCGAAAAATGGTTAGTCAAATTTCATATAGTTGGTATGCATGTATTGTAATTTGAGGTGGGTGATGTGTTAAGTATGCATGTTTTTTAAATTGAAATTTTTAACCTAATGTAGATTGAAAAAACATGGGAGAACGTTCAAAAAGCTGCTCATGTCTTGAAGAGTAAGGTACTCGAGAGCTTTAAGGAGATAATGCGGGAGATGCTAACACCGTGCCGTCGTACTCTTGAGGACGCGAGTGAAGGTCCTCAACTTGAGGCGTATTTGAAAGCCAACGTGCCAGCAACGGGTTCTAGGCGAAAGAGCATGACAAGGCAGGGAATTCACATCGCCGAGTCACAACAAGTGCAACAATAGCAAAATCCCAAAGAAGTTGAAATGGAGCAGTGGTCGGATGACCCTGAATCCCTCGGGACATAAGGCAGACGGCGAAATCCTCAAAGGAAGCGGAACCCGCTCGATCAATTCACACCAAGCGGTCGCAAGCCGCGTGGCCGTAAATGGTAGTATCTAATACTCTTTAGTAGTTTAGTATTTGATTGTTGATTTTGTTATTCTAATAACTAATGTATAGTTTGTTTCTATGTTGATAAATTGTTTTAGGTAAATATCGGGCATGCGTGCAAGCCGTCTTGAAGAACGCCTTGATAATTTTTTTATAATTTGGACATGTGTCGGGTTGTATAATTTTTGTGAAAATTTTGGATAACTGTATTGATTTGAATTAATTATGTATATTGGTTGACATTATCCATTTGTATGCTTTAAAATTCTTGTGAAGTTATCTGTTATATTATATACATTGATGTGATGTGAATTTCTGAAGTGTATTTGGTGAAGTTTTATTTGTATCAACCAAAGTGTATAGAGGCAAACACAGACAAAAGTTCTGTACAAATCTCTCTACTTAGATGACGGGTTAAATGAGCTTAGCCCGTCATTCGTGATGATGGGTTAAATAGAGAGATATTGGCAGTCCTTCATCCCCTACAGACAAAGTCTTAAAAAAGTACTGCTAATATCGCTCTATTTAACCCGTTATTGTGAATAACGGGTTAAGATCACTTAACCTGTTATTCACAACAACATGTTAAGTAGAGCGATATTGGAAGTACTTTATCCCCCTACATATAAAGTTATCATAATGGACTGCCAATATCTTTCTACTTAACCCGTTATTGGGGATAACGGGTTAAGTTCGCTTAACCCGTTATCCTCAACAATGGGTTAAGTAGACAGATATTGGCCCTACATCCCAAGTTTTGCATAATATACTGCCAATATTTATCTACTTAACCCATTGTTGTGAATAACGAGTTTAGTGATCTTAACACGTTATCCAAAATAACGGGTTAAGTAGAAAGATATTTTTATACTTTCTACAACTTTCTCTTCACTCTTTGCAAACATTGTCTCTTGAACTCTGCAAAGTGACATTCATATGCTTGTAAATTGTTTATATTTTTTATTAATTTTCATTTATTGCCACGTAACTAACCAATATAAAATTGTTAACATTAAATGTGGTCAAAAAGTTCAAAAAATAAAATTTCATAACTAGCCTAGGGTTAGGGTCAAGGTAAGCTAGGGTTAAGGGTTAGTGTAGGGTTATGTGTTGGGGTTAGGGTAAGGGTTAATATTAGTAGTAAGTGGTTATTTTTTTGTTTTTATTAATTAGGTTAATATTTGTAGCTCTCTGATCTAAAACGCACTGGATTTTTTCCATTATTGGGTTCTACATGTGTGGTTCTACATGTGGTGTTCCACATGTGGGGAGTATAACATGATGTGATGTTCACAATTTCGTTCAAATCCCCACATTATTGGGTTTTACATTGTGGCGTTGTACATGTGGTGCCCACTTTGTAGAGTAAAATGTAATAGTAGGCATGCTATGGACATGTATTTTTCCCCTCATAATTGGAGACTTCCTCTCCGTACATGTAGTACAAGTCCTTAACTTGCTTTTACAATCGAAGAACAGAATTGGCAAAGCAGCGGGGACTGAAAGGTTATGGAAGAAAGAGTTTTACGACTTAACCCTAACCCTAACAATAACCCTAACAAAAAAATGTTTGTATTGTATCCATGTTATTATTTGTTTTACATAAAATAGGGTTACGGCTTGGTAGCACTTTTGGATTACAGTAGGGTTACGGCTAGGGTTAGAATAGATCTCTCTACATTAGGGTTAGAGATTAGTTCGTAGGGTTATTTCCAAATTTTAATGAACTTTTTCATATTTTCAAGTATATTATTTAATTTCATAATGTTTAAAATTACTATAACCTTACTGTAACCCTACTGTAACCCTACTCTAACCCTACGAACTTTGCAAACCCACTCTAACCTTATCTCTAACCTACTCTAATCTTATCTCTAAACCTACTCTAACCTCCTCTAACCTTTTCTCTAACCCTACTCTAAAAGTTCAAATCGTGTAACGAACTTCTGTGGATAAGTGATTATATAATTTTTTATGAAGACTTTTTTTGTAACTAAAAAAATGGATAAATTGTATGTTAAAAACAAAAAATGCTTCAATTGAAGTGTAATAAAAAAAATGGAATAATTTTAAACAATATCAAAATAAATAATACAGTTCAAAAATGAAAAAAGTTTATTCAAAATGGTCCTAAACCTACTCTAACCTTATCTCTTAACCTACTCTAACCTTTTAACGTGCTAGGGTTAGAGAGTTTTAGGAGGGTTACAGTAGTGTTTGAATAATTTATAATAATTTGTTTTCATTTATTGAACTATATTATTTATTATATTTGCAAACATTTTGTTACTATTTTTTTTCAAACAATGTTAAAATTATTAGTACTGCCAATATATGTCTACTTAACCCGTTGTTGGCGATGACAGGTTACGTGTATTTAACCCGTCATCGCCAACAACGGGTTAAGTAGACATATATTGACAGTGCTTCATCATCTACAGACCAAGTATGCATAAAGTACTGCCAATATATATATGTCTACTTAACCCGTTGTTGGCGATGACGGGTTAAGTCCTTAATAACGGGTTAAGTAGAGATATATTGGCAGAAGTTTATGAATACTTGGTCTGTATATTGCTGTCGTTGTTGCTGCATTTTGAGAAGTGTATCATATTGTTGTTCATGTTTGTTTTCTTTCCAATCTTTTTTTGCCATTATCATTTCCTTCTTATTTTCTTGCCTTCTTCATTCAACAAAGTATTGAGAAGTGTATCAATGCATTCTTGGCATCTGCCCTTCTTCATCCAACATTTCAGAATCATTATGAATGCCTTCTTGTTTTCTTGCCAATCTTTTCTTGCCTTCTTCATTTCCTTCTTGTTTTCTTGCCTTCTTCATTCAACATTTCAGGATCACACTCAATGCCTTCTTGTTTTCTTCCCAATCTTTTATTGCCTTCTTCATTTCCTTCTTGTTTTCTTGCCTTCTTCATTCAACATTTCAGAATCACATTCAATGCCTTCTTGTTTTCTTGCCAATCTTTTCTTCTTGTTTTCTTGCACTTCAATGCTTCCTTCTTCATTTCCCTATAACTATGCCTCTTGAGTTCAATAAAGAAAATACATAAGATGAAGAAAAGAAAGAAAAGAAAGAGGGAGGAGACAGATGCTGAAGGGGGAAGAAGTTTGAGTTCAAAAAAAACCTGAGTTCAAAGAGATTCTCCTTCAACTGAGTTCTTCATAACATTGTTTCAGAAAGAAGCTGAAGATGCAGAAGTAGAGAGACAGATGCATGTCTACTTTAGTGTACAAGTGCATGCTGGGTTTCTCTCAAGGGATAGGGAGGACTCCTGCCTCTGCCTTTTTTTTCTTCATTCCCCTTACTCTTCTTTTTGGGGCTTTTTGAATGAATGCAGAAGTAACAATTCTCCTCCCTTCATACACATTCGTTCCCTATTGTTATACAGAGTGCAACAATTCTCTGGTTTCGTAGAACGGAGTAGTGGTAGGTGTCACAATGTATTCATGGTATTTTTCAACTTCTTGGCATGCACACCTCACAATCATGCAACAAATAGTACGAATATGAGGAGTGCGTGTCAAGAAGTTGTCAAGTACTTTGAATATACGGTTACATCCACTACTACTCTATCCCACGACCCGGAGAATTGCTGCCTCTGTGTAATAGTAGTGAACTAAATTGTATGCAGGGGGGATAGCTTCTACTTATGCATTCAAAAAAGGCAGTGTCAGCAGTCCTTCCTACCTCTTTGAGAAGAAACCCAACATGTACTTGTATACTAAATTAATTGCAAATTTTGGTGAAAGTGTCAAAGAATGACTTTGTAATATCAATTAGCTTTAGTTATGTATGCATTCTATGTATGTTCAATTTACATGTATTTGCCAGTTTGTAATGTATGATGTACAAAGCTGTTATAAGATATAACCCGTATCCCTATATTCTCCGAACTTTATCTTGGAAATTTGAAGAATTGTACCACAAAGGCGAAGACACTGTAAATATCAATCAACCTAACGGGTTAAGTATCCCAAGATTGATGTGAATTGCTGAATGAACAAATTATAATCTGTAGAAGTTGTTGTGAATGAACAAATTTTGTGAAGTTGTATATGTATCAACAAAAGTGCATAGAGCCTACACAGACCAAAGTTCTGTAAAAGCCTCTCTACTTAACCCGTTATTGACGATGACGAGTTAGGTGGTTTTAACCCGTCATCACCAATAACGGGTTAAGTAGATTGATATTGGCAGGACTTCATCCCCTACAGACCAAGTATTGATAAAGTACTGCCAATATCTATCTACTTAACCCGTTATTGACGATGATGGGTTAAGTGATCTTAACCCGTTATCCCCAATAACATGTTAAGTAGAGAGAAATTGGCAGTACTTTATCAATACTTGGTCTGTAGGTATGAAGTCCTGCCAATATCAATCTACTTAACCCGTTCTCCTCAATAACGAGTTAAGTTATTTTAACCCGTTATCCCCAATAACGGCCTAGGTTTATCCGATTTTTGCAGTATTTTATCTTCAAAATGTAAGTTTGTATAAATTTTTATAATTTTCCACAAATTAAAAAAAATCCAACAGCATAGATATATTGCAGAAATACACAATCTGCACAAATACATAAAATTCACTCACAACCTTCAACACAAATAATAAATCTGTACACATCGGAAGACAAAAAAACAATTACAAAAAAATCCACAAATAGTTCTGGTTGCCCAAATTGTACACATCTTCAAAATTCACAAATTTCAACATAAATAAACATTCGCTACCCAATTACAACATCAAAACCCACAACAACATATGTAGTTCACAAATACACAAAATGCACACATACAGAAATTGCACTCTGATTAAATACACCAGTAATCTAATTGTACCAAAAATAAACGTTCAATTAACCACATATATACAATCAAAAGTATGGAAGTTTTCAATGCATTGATTTTTTCCATGGGCACGATTTTGTTTCATTCCGGACTGATGTGTCGGATTTATATATATATATTTGTACTCATTTACCTATTAAAATGACTTGTTTTCGCTGATATTGTCTATAATTCATCTTATTTCTATATGATTTTATTTAATTAATTATTTTTGAAGAAATAATATTTTTGATGCAAAAAGTAAAGAATTGTGGAAAAAATCAACAAACAAAGTAAAATAATTGATTTATCGATTTTATTGTTTTGTTGAGTTAAAATTGCGACAAATAAATTTTAAAAGAATTTTTATACGCTAATATGATATAAAGTTAGTTTAATTAATTTTAAACTAATTTAATTTAATTTATTTAAAAAATCCTCACTTCAGATATTATTTTGTGTATGCAGCAGCACGTGGTGGAAATAAAAGGAAGAAAAGAAAGAAGGGGAAGTAAATAAAATTCCGGGTTATAAAAGGAAGGAAATAAAGAAAGAATGTGGACTTTTATGCAAAAAGCGCAACCCTAATTCTCCTTCCCGTTCTCTATAAGAAGAAGCAAAGAAGAGAGAGATGATCAAGAGGTGACGGCTATACAATAACACAAAAGAAGAAAAAGAAAAAGTAAGGGAGAGAGAGAACGTGTGCGAGTTCCAAGGCAAACAGTACGTGTGGGCAGTAGGGCTGCTCTTCATCGGCGCAGTTTTCGAAGTGCACCCAACGCATCTGTGTGACCAAACATCTGGCTAATCCTTCGTTTTCTTCTCTGCTTACGGCACAGAACAAAATCAAACAGAGGAGAAAGCAGAAGCAGCACGTGGGAGCGTTGACGTGGCGATCTGTGGTTGGCTGCCTTCGACGCTGACGTGGCGACAGGCGAAGCTGCAAAGGCGACAGCGACAGGCGATTCTGACGCGCGACAGGATGGCTGACGTGGCACGCGGCGCAGGGTTCGACAGCTTCTGGGTTCGGTATTTGTGAGATAGGGATGCATAGATTTTTTTATTATTATAATTTTTTGTACTTCTTCTCTAAATATTTTTAGATGCAACCCGAACATTTTATTAATTGCAAATCGAACATGAGCTGAATATATTGTTTCAGAGGCTAAGATGTAGCCGAGTTTTGTAGAACACAAATTTTAAATTTCTTTTTATTACTCTATTTTTCCTGATTGTGTTTTAATTTTTATTATTTATGCGTACAACATGGTGGATAGACATTTGTATGATTTTTCAAATCATAAAGAGACCGAACAGGTTATTTGTGATTAATAAAAATTAAGACCGTATATTGGAGGACGTGATCATTAAGAAATCCAATTTCTCAATTAATAATTTGGTGGATAGACGAATGATTAATTGAGAATAATTTTTAGACTACGTTTATAGAGTGGTTAATATTTTTAGGATTTTGGTCGACAATTTGGGAAAGATAATATTTTTATTTATAAGGAATTATAATTTGTGTGTGTGATAAACGAGGTGAACCAAGAGCCCTAGAACAAATTTTACCAATAAACAAAGTACAAGAGCTTCATAGTTTAACAGCCCTCTCCCTCTTCACCAATTTAGTTAGTTTTAAGTAGATTAATTAAATTTAGTTGTTTTATCATTTAAACTTCGATCTTCCAAATAGTGATTCATCTAGCGATATCGGTACTCAGTAAAATATCTAGTCCCTGTGGGTTCGACACTCTACTCACCTATTTATATTACTTGTGCGATTTTGTACACTTCCAAATATTTAGCACCAAGTTTTTGGCACCGTTGCCGGGGATTAGTTATTCTTTTATTGATATTGAAAATTGCTAGATTATTGCTAATTTGGATTTTTTGTAATTATTTTTATTTTATTATTATTTTACATCTTTTATTTTCTTTTGACTAACTTTTATTTTTTTTATTTTTCTTATTTTAGTTTTTTTTTTAGTTTTTCTATTTTTTTTCTTCTTTTTCTTTTTCGATACGTACATTTCAGGACATACACGTACATAGCCATGGCGAACGATGAAAATAGGCCTTTGAGAGACTATGCTATGCCCTCAATTTATGAGTCAAGTATAAAGAAGCCGATTATTGAAGCTAACGATTTTAAAATTAAACCGGCGATGATTCTAATGATTCAACAGACTGTTCAATTTTGGGGACTACCACACGAGGATCCTTACGCACACATTGCAGATTTTTTAGAAATTTGTGACACTTTCAAGCACAATGGAGTATCAGATGATGCAATTAGATTAAGACTCTTTCCTTTTTCACTACATGATAAGGCGAAGGCTTGGCTACGTTATCTACCACCCGGTAGTATCACTACTTGGGAGGGACCTGCACAAAAATTCCTAGCCAAGTATTTTCCTCCAGCAAAGACAGCAAAACTAAGGATTGATATTGTGACATTTATGCAATTTGAGACTGAGTCTTTGTATGATGCATGGGAAAGGTTTAAAGAGTTATTGAGGAAGTGTCCTCATCATGAACTACCGAATTGGCTGCAAATGCAAATATTTTATAATGGTTTGGGAGTTACACATAGATCTATGGTTGACGCAGCAGCTGGTGGTGCACTAATGAGCAAAACTTACACAGCAGCCTATGATCTTTTAGAGGAGATGGCATCAAATCATTACCAGTGGTCTTCAGAGAGAACGATGCCAAGAAAAGTGGCTGGAGTTTTTGAACTTGATCCTTTTTCTACTTTAAATGCAAAAAATGATATTTTATATAAACAAGTAGAAAATATAAATTTTAATGTTATGCAATCTAATATGATTTGTGATCTTTGTGCAGGAAATCATGCAAGTTCAGATTGTCAAGTGGGGAACCCTTTTGCTCCATCAAATGCCGAACATAAAAATTTTGTGTCAAACTTTCAAATGCAAAACAATCATTATGCAAACACATACAATTCAGGATGGAGAAATACCCCCAATTTTTCATGGAACAACAATCAAGAAGCAGTTATACACCCTCAAAATTTTTCACAGGAAGAAAAGAAGCCGACACTTGAAGACATGTTTATGCACTACATGCAAAAGACAGATTTGGCAATCCAAAATGTTACAAATTCAACTTCGGCTTCCATTCACAATCTTGAGGTACAAATTAGTCAATTTTTAAATATTATTAATGACAAAACTGCAGGAACATTACCAAGCAACACAGTTGTCAACCCCATGGAAGATTTCAAGGCAATAACACTAAGCAGCGGGAGGATAATTGAGCAACCACAAGAAGAAAATGAAGAACATAATGTGGTTGAAAAGCAAAGTGAAATAGAACAAATTGTGGAGGAACAAATTCAGCATGAGCAAGTAATGTATGATGTTTTTAATTCTATAAATTTTCCTCCTGAAGAACAGTCATCTTTCCAAGTAAGTAAAATTGATTTAATTGTGGGCGAGGAACATAAGGCTAAATTTGAAAAATCACCTATAGAAGTATGTCCAACAAATTCAGCAATTTTTGAAACCGTTAAAGAAAATATTTTTGAAAATGTTATGTACTTGGATGCTGCACCTTCTATTTATTCATTTTTGCAGCATAAATTCAAAGAGGTGGGGGAATCAAAGACATCATCATCTAAAAGGAAACGCCTCAAACTAGACCTTGAACCAGATCCACACAAGAAGAGAAAAATTAGAAAGGATGTTTTAATATTGTTGGATCTTGGCGTTACTTAACCATCTCACCCCCATGTCTGGCTAAAGACTTAAAACTTAGCGCTTCTTGGGAGGCAACCCATGTTTTCTTTTATTGCATTTAGTTTTGATTTATCTTTTAGTTTATTTTATTTTAATTTTTGATTTTATCTTGTAGGATTGCATAAATTTTGAAAGTCGCCGGGTGGAGCTGTTTTGAACACATGCATTGATGGCTGTTTTTGAGCAGTATGGAGTCAGAATCTGGAAAAGTGATTCAAAGAGAAGTTGTAGACAATTGTCTTAGCTTTCCAGCAAAAAAATATTCAGCCCATTTGGACATCTACAGCTCCAGATATTGCCAAAATACTGAACGCTGCGCGTGCAGAAATTTAAAGACGAATCAGGGGAGATATTCTAAACTTTTTGCATTCTTTTTGTTTTTCTTTTTCTTTCCCATTGAGGACAATGTGATATTTAAGTTTGGGGGGAAGGTTTACAAAATTCATTTTTATTTTTATTATTTTTGAAAAGAAAAACAAAACAAAAGGATTATAATTAGGCTTACCTTTACACTTTTGAGTTCTTTATTGTGATGAGCATTGAAACAATTTTTTTGGGATAAACAATTTTTTTTATAAAGCAATATTAAGCATACTTATTTACTTTAGGATTATTGAGTTTCAAAATTCCTTACAAAATTGTGCGGGTCATGCTATTATACATAAAAGACAAATGTGATGCTTTTTCTCGTGATTATCCCCTTTGATCTAGTCCTAAACAGAGTTTAAGTAAATAGAGTAATAATGAAAGAAAAAAAATTTGTTTATGAATAAAGTCAATCTACTCCAATGTTTTGAGTTGCTTAGTAACTAGGGGTATTCATCACAAATGTTTACACTTATGTAGAACAGCAACTTGAAATATGAGTATGCAAAGCACTTTAAGTTTGTGACTTGTTGAGTAACCGGGTGAATTCATCACAAATGTTTTGTATTCACGTCAAAAGGCAAGTGACAACTTAAAGAAGAGAGTGAAAAAAAAAAAAAAAAAAACAACTCTAGTTTGCTACTCGGTTTGTAGTAGAGAGAAGGGATAATCACAGATTGAGTTGTTGCATAATATAATTACATTAATTGGATGACAAATGCGATTGGGTTGGGAGTTATGAATAAATAATTGCACTGGAGAAAGTGGGTATGCTTAGTTTTACTTTATTTGCAATTGTTTATATTTTTAATTGTAATTTTGATGCTTGCATGATAAGATCTCTTGGTGTGATGGGTTGAGCCTGCTATTATTATTTCCTTGTTCATGATTCTACTTTTTGTTCGAGGACAAGCAAAATCTTAAGTTTGGGGGTATTTGATGTGTCGGATTTATATATATATATATTTGTACTCATTTACCTATTAAAATGACTTGTTTTCGCTGATATTGTCTATAATTCATCTTATTTCTATATGATTTTATTTAATTAATTATTTTTGAAGAAATAATATTTTTGATGCAAAAAGTAAAGAATTGTGGAAAAAATCAACAAACAAAGTAAAATAATTGATTTATCGATTTTATTGTTTTGTTGAGTTAAAATTGCGACAAATAAATTTTAAAAGAATTTTTATACGCTAATATGATATAAAGTTAGTTTAATTAATTTTAAACTAATTTAATTTAATTTATTTAAAAAATCCTCACTTCAGATATTATTTTGTGTATGCAGCAGCACGTGGTGGAAATAAAAGGAAGAAAAGAAAGAAGGGGAAGTAAATAAAATTCCGAGTTATAAAAGGAAGGAAATAAAGAAAGAATGTGGACTTTTATGCAAAAAGCGCAACCCTAATTCTCCTTCCCGTTCTCTATAAGAAGAAGCAAAGAAGAGAGAGATGATCAAGAGGTGACGGCTATACAATAACACAAAAGAAGAAAAAGAAAAAGTAAGGGAGAGAGAGAACGTGTGCGAGTTCCAAGGCAAACAGTACGTGTGGGCAGTAGGGCTGCTCTTCATCGGCGCAGTTTTCGAAGTGCACCCAACGCATCTGTGTGACCAAACATCTGGCTAATCCTTCGTTTTCTTCTCTGCTTACGGCACAGAACAAAATCAAACAGAGGAGAAAGCAGAAGCAGCACGTGGGAGCGTTGACGTGGCGATCTGTGGTTGGCTGCCTTCGACGCTGACGTGGCGACAGGCGAAGCTGCAAAGGCGACAGCGACAGGCGACTCTGACGCGCGACAGGACGGCTGACGTGGCACGCGGCGCAGGGTTCGACAGCTTCTGGGTTCGGTATTTGTGAGATAGGGATGCATAGATTTTTTTATTATTATAATTTTTTGTACTTCTTCTCTAAATATTTTTAGATGCAACCCGAACATTTTATTAATTGCAAATCGAACATGAGCTGAATATATTGTTTCAGAGGCTAAGATGTAGCCGAGTTTTGTAGAACACAAATTTTAAATTTCTTTTTATTACTCTATTTTTCCTGATTGTGTTTTAATTTTTATTATTTATGCGTACAACATGGTGGATAGACATTTGTATGATTTTTCAAATCATAAAGAGACCGAATAGGTTATTTGTGATTAATAAAAATTAAGACCGTATATTGGAGGACGTGATCATTAAGAAATCCAATTTCTCAATTAATAATTTGGTGGATAGACGAATGATTAATTGAGAATAATTTTTAGACTACGTTGATAGAGTGGTTAATATTTTTAGGATTTTGGTCGACAATTTGGGAAAGATAATATTTTTATTTATAAGGAATTATAATTTGTGTGTGTGATAAACGAGGTGAACCAAGAGCCCTAGAACAAATTTTACCAATAAACAAAGTACAAGAGCTTCATAGTTTAACAGCCCTCTCCCTCTTCACCAATTTAGTTAGTTTTAAGTAGATTAATTAAATTTAGTTGTTTTATCATTTAAACTTCGATCTTCCAAATAGTGATTCATCTAGCGATATCGGTACTCAGTAAAATATCTAGTCCCTGTGGGTTCGACATTCTACTCACCTATCTATATTACTTGTGCGATTTTGTACACTTGCAAATATTTAGCATCACGGACCTACACAAAAAAAATTTAGTTAATAATCAAGTCGAAATTAATAATTCTCTTCACATTGAAAGATAAAAGTAAGCAATTATTCGGTGTTTATCTAGAAAGTTTGATATGACATACATAACACGAAGAACCCCTTAGCACGAATCTTCACCTTCATCATCATCACTCTCTCCAGCGATTGGAGCTTCTTCATACACTACTAATCCACTAAATAAGGGAGAAGAATGGGTTAGTATCGACTACAATAAGTTTAGATTCATTGAGTCCAATTAACAAATACTCAGTCTCTGATATATTACCTTGGCATATTTTTTTGGCAATTTCGTGAATCGTGACATACGACACGAAGGCATGTCCTGCAAAGTCTTGGCCTCTTCATTTTTTGGGATTCTCTGATAGACTTCAACCTTTTCCCTTTAGACCTCCCTTTTGTGGTGCACTGCACGGGGTCCCCTACTTGTGCATGTGCATGTGCATGTCCACCACTCTCCGGTTGTACGCTACCTTTGTGTGGTGTGCTATTCCCGGATTCAATATGAGCAAAGCCTTTGATTCCCTTGAGCATGTGGTCGAGCATGTACTTGTACCATTGCTCTAAAGAACAACCAAGATCGACCAAATATCTTGAGTGCATAGTCAGTTCACAATAACGAGAGGCAAAATTGTCGCCCATATTATTGGGAACCGGTGTACTGCTTCTTGTCAGTTGATCCCTGATCCATCGCTTATAAATATATTGCTCGGGTAGTACGGTGTGATCTGTAAACCGAATAACTGCCAATAGATATTTGTAGGGAATGCCTACGAAGTCAAACATGGCACAAGGGCATTTAGCAATTTACCTGATTTTACAATAAGAAATCACCCTCCCCGATTCTGAATTTCCACAAACGGTTACAAAATAAGCTGCACTATTCGGTGTATCCATACTCGCAATTAAACTCACATTAAGTAATAAGCTTTTTACAACTTCTTGTTAGAATTTGTAGAAAATCTTCGTTGTGTATGTTCCCGCCATTTGTGACTCCAACGCTCATTTGGTCTTCAATTTTGGCCTCTCCTCGCAATTACGATGTGTTTCTTTAAGTTCATCGTGTCTTTGTTTTATTAAGACTCGGTCAAAGATGACGGCAAATTCATGTAATGAGTACTTCTTATGAGTATGGTGCTTCAAGGATGAATGTAGCGATTCGCTACATTAGGTACTCAACATGCCGCCCCAAAATAAGTCTCTTGCGAACACGGGAGCCCGTTTTTCACGAATCTCAAATTTTTCCTTCAACCATTTGTTATTCTCAAGTTTGTACTGGGAAATCAAAATTTTCCACTTCTGTTCAAATTCAGTTTTATATTCCGCCGTATAAATGATAGTCTTCAAAGCATCCCTAAACTCGTCAATGTTATTCGACATACGCACTTCATGCGGTAACTTATCCAAAATATGTCAAATGCAATATCTATGTGACGTGGTTGAGAAAACTTTAAAAACTACAGAAGTTATTCCACGATCCTCATCTGTCACGATGTTCATCGGATCGTGAGTCATTGCTCCTCGCCATTTTTCAAAGAACCACTCAAATGAGGATACCTTCTCATTTGGGATGAACCCACAACCTAGGAATATTGATTGCCAATGTTGGTTGAAACCAACAAATGGTACAAATAATATCCCGTATCGGTTTGTGTTATAGGTAGCATCAAAGCAAAGAACATCCCTAAATACTTCATAATTCTTTCTAGCGATACCATCCACCCAGACACAATGGGACAATCGCTCTTCGGGATCACATTGGTAATCATAATAGAATAAATGACCGGCCTCCTTTTTGGATTCAAAGAACTCAAGTAGCATTTGCCCATCGTATCCGTTTAAACCTTCCATCTCGTCTCTCCTGAGATTTCTGACATCGGTTTCAGTGAAACCAATTTTCTCATTACCTCCACTTGCACCTTCAAAGAATAACATTTGTTTGCATACAGGGACATTAGTTTCGGTAAGTTGACCAATGACTTTTTTATCTGTATTTGTCAATTCACGGTTTCGAGATAGCAGGTGACGTCTACCGGGTGAAGTAAATTCGTGATTGTGTGGTTCATTAAATGAATAAAGAATCCACGAATTACTTTGTGGGTTTAGTTTGACACGAACGAAAGCTCTGCAATCCGTTCTAGAAGTTATTTCTTGTCTAGCTTCATTCTGATTATTCGGTGACTCCCCGGCTTTATTACAAACATATGATTTATCCACTACATCGTTTCCCTTGTATTTATTTTCACCCTTACGCATAGAGAATTCCGCATATTTGCAGTACGATGAATAAAAGTTTTCCGCTTCCTCTAGAGTGGGAAATGTCATACCAATCTTCGGTTTTAGGTGCTCGTCAACATGAGGAAGAAACTCGACAATTTGTTGTGCACGAACAAATTTCTCTCCAGCAACAGAACTTCCTTCAAAACTGTTCATACCTAAAAAAGCGTGAAAATGAGAACAATTAGGGCTACTAAACCCGTTACGGAATGTGATGATAACTTTCTAACTTTATTTACACATTATTAGAGAAACGTCACAAAACCGCACAAACGGCATCCAAAATTTATAAAACTTTGCAACTTACTTTAATTCACCTAGCACAAGCCACTGTAACTTGCAGAAGTAATTTTTGACTCACGGTATGCGAGATACGGTCGTGTATCGCTGTATTTGGTGTTTTTATAACCAAAAGCGACACACAATTGTATCTCTCGGACCGTTAATCGGAACTCACTTCTACAAATTGGGGTTTCTTGATCTACGTTAGACCATTCGAGTCGCAAAATTTTGTATTTTTTGAAGATCGTTTGAAGGATTTTCTAGTATAACCGCACTAAACGCGTTCTAAGTCATTAACTTCTAATGTGAGGAACGTGAGAAAATCCCACAAAACGGCATCCAAAATTTATAAAACGTTGAGTGGCGGCTCGAATCCAGAGTCCCTGGTTCGAGCCAAAGCTTTTCCATCAAAAAAAAAAAAAAAAATTTATAAAACGTTGCACCTTACTTGAATTCACGTAGCAAAAGTCACTAACTTCTAATGTGAGGAACGTGACAAAACCGCACAAACGGAATCCAAAATTTATAAAATTTTGCACTTTGTTTGAATTCACGTAGCGCAAGCCACCCAACTTATACAAGTGAGTTTCGACTAACGGTTCGAGAGATACGGCCGTGTATCACTTTATTTGGCTTTTTTTCAACCGAAAGCGATACATGACCTTACATCTCAACCATGAATCGAAACCCACTTCTACAAGTTGGGGTGGCTTGTGCTGTGTGAGATCAACCTACTCGCAAAGTTTCGTGTTTTTTGAAGGCCGTTTGAAAGGTTTTCAACTCTAACCGCACTAAAAAAATTCTAAGTCATTAACTTCTGATATGGCTAAAAATGGGGGTTAATCGGAACCGTCCAAATCAGATACGGATCTTGAAGCCCAAGGGTGAAACGGTAATTTCTCTACAAAAGGGTCCAAAATGGGTATTGGGTCTTCTCCCCAGGAACCCAATAACCCACGAATGGATCCACTAACAAGAGGGTGCGGGTTCTAACCCGCTACTCACCTAACCCAGCAAGATAAAGTCAGGATCCCTGATCAATCCTGATCAATGGTCCTGATGTATGTCAATCTTTTCACTGGGATTTGGGGATTAAATTCCTTATCTGATTACAGGAATATACCTTATCAGATCACATTCCTAATCTGTTTACGAGGAGATTATTCTATATCAGATCACGGGGATTACATTCCTAAACTGTTCTCTAAGACGCCTATAAATACCCCCCATCCATCTCCATTTAGAGGTAATCAATCTTTTGCTAGTTAAACGCTCTCTCATAATTATTTCTGGTTACTGACTTGAGCGTCGGAGGGTGCGTCGCCGGGAACAACCCCGGTATCTCGCACTTTTTGCAGGTGCACGGCGGGAGCGACGATCGAAGCCCGGCGGAACAGGTACACAGGTTTACTATTCAGTTTCCCTAAGAATCCACAAATTCATCTGTTTGCCCCCACACCAAATTTAGCGGCAACAGATTGGCGCCGTCTGTGGGAAACTAACGAATAGAGACCTCTCCTCTTCCCGTGAACAGGTCTTTTCCAGCCATGCCGCCTCGCAAAGTTAAGTCAAGAGGGTCTAACCGAGTGCCCAACCCTGACCAGCAAGAAGCCCTTCCTGATCCCGCTCAGCAACAAGGGCAACTTCCCCCTACCATGGAAGAGCCGCTCCAACGGAACCCTCCACCTCCTGATCCGAAGGGTCCTAACCCTCAGAAACAGCCTCTTCACCAAGAGAACCTCTCCATCCACAATGCCTCCAGTGCCTCCATGGCCTCCCATCATCCCCGAGCCTCTAGTCGCCACAGCGCCCCTCCCAAACGCCCGGAAGATGATGACCTCCGTCGTCATCTGGATGAAAAGCGGGCTCGAGGGGAGGCCTCCCGCCAGCAAGAGCAATCCCCCCGTCACCGAGAGCACAGGAGGTCCCCCATCCGAAGAGGGAGAAAGGACTCCCCCGATCATTACCGAAGGAGGCACTCTCCCGCAGGTCGGCAGCAGCCTAGGAACAATGAGGCACCGATCACCCGTGTCGAGTTCCAGCAGTTCCAAGCAATGGTACAACAGGCTCTCAACCTCCGTCGAGACCCTAATGAGCCGAAGGCCCCATCCCCTCCTCCGGTCCGAAGCCCTCGCCAACGGTCCCCCTCTCCTCGTCCTGCACCAACCAACTCCCGGCGTACCCCAAGTCCTCGTCGTTCCCGAAGTTACCGTCACCGCAGCCCTCGCTCTCCCTCTTACGAAGACGAGTCTCGAGGCTCGGCAGATTATCGTCGGAGAGATGACGCCATGTTCCGCCGTCTCCACGAGGTAGAAAGGCGCCTCGGATAGATAAACCAAGGAGAGCCTAGGGGGAGAACTCTGCGTCCTAGCCAACCCCCTTTCTCTCGAAACATAGTAGATGCGCCTGTACCGTTCGGCTTCAAACCTCCCTAATTCGAGATTTATACCGGGGAGACTGACCCGATTGATCACATAGAGAGCTTCAAAACTCTAATGCTCCTTCACCAAGCTTCCGATGCCCTCCTCTGCAAAACCTTCCCCGCAACTCTCAAAGGGCCGGCCCGGGAATGGTATTCCCGTCTCACCCCCTCCTCGATATTCTCTTTCCAACAATTCGAAACCCTCTTCATCACCCATTTTGTCAGCAGCCGAAGGACTGAGAAGACCAGCATCACACTATTGCACCTCCGTCAACAGAAAGGGGAGAAATTGAGAGACTACGTGAAGAGGTTCACAGCAGAGGCCAGAACCATCGCATCCCTCGACCAGTCGGTTGCCACCGCAGCGTTCCAATCCAATATCCTCGATTCTAACCTCCGCTCCTCCCTCGCCAAAAAACCACCGCAGGACTTTTCCGACCTCCTCCTTCGCACAGAAAAGTACATTCGGGCCGAAGAGGCCGAGCAACAACCCAATTGGGAGGTGCCTGCCTCCGGGTTTAAGAGGAAGGGAACGGAAGAAGAAGGAGCCAAGAAGCTCCAGAAAGATAACACCGGCCAGCGCCGACCTCCCCCTAGATTTGAGAAGTTCACTCCCCTCACCACAAACATCTCCGCCATCTTCATGGAAGTTGAAAAAGAAGGGGTCCTCCCACCGGCTCCGAGGATGAATACCCCCGCCAAGAGAAGAGATAAAGAGAAATGGTACCGCTATCACCGGGACCATGGGCATGACACCAACGACTGCCGCGCTCTCAGAAATGAGATCGAAGCCCTTATCCAGAGAGGGCAGCTGGCGAAATTCGTAAGGAGGGATCGAGAAGAACTTCCTCCCCAGCCTCGGGGGGCTAACAAGCGTCCGGAGCGAGAAGAGACGCCAGACTTTGAGGAAGAGAGAGTCCTCCACCTTATCCATGGGGGCCCAATGGGGGGCTCCTCAAACTCCTCTCGAAAAGCATTTATCAGGGAAGTCAACTCCGTCCGAACCACACCTCCTCCCAGGGGCCTCGGAGTGCCCGTCACCTTCTCTGACGAAGATCTAGAGGGTGTCCGCACCCCTCATTGTGACGCACTCGTCATCAGCCTCCACATGGCCAATTTCAAAGTAGAGAGGATCTTAGTAGACAACGGCAGCTCCGTCAACATCCTCTTCCTCGACTCTTTTAAGGGACTGAAGCTCTCGAGGGACCGACTCAAGCCCGCCGGCTACACGCTCCATGGGTTCACGGGGGTGCCGGTGACCATTGAAGGGGTGATTACCCTCGATGTCACAGCTGGCAAAACTCCTACTACCCGCACGGAGGCGATGGATTTCATGGTCGTAGATGTCCCAGCAGCCTACAACGTCATTCTGGGTCGGCCCGGACTAGCCGCCCTTGAAGCCGTCCCGTCCGCCTACCATCTCAAAATGAAATTCCCCACTCGGGCTGGAGTGGGAGAGGTAAGGGGCAATCAGGAGCAGGCCCGCAAGTGTTATATGACCTCTACCCTCGGACCCGTCCTCTCTTTAGAGACACTGGAAATTCCCCAAGATGCCGCTCGGCCGACTTCCGAGCCGGTGGACGAACTAGAAGAGGTGCTCTTTTCAGAACAAGAGCCGACCCGCAAGTTCTTCATTAGCAAGACTCTCCCGTCCGCCCTGTACTCAGATATTGTCAAATGCATCCGAACCAATCAAGACCTCTTCGCATGGTCAGCAGCGGACATGCCGGGTATTTCCGAAGAACTGTTGGTCCATCGCCTGAGTGTTGATCCGGGGTCCAAACCGGTTCAGCAGAAAAGACGCAGGTTTGCCCCCGAGCGTCAGCTCGCCATCAAAGAAGAGGTAAACAAGCTATTAAAGGCCCGATTCATACAGGAAGTAAACTATCCTGAATGGTTGTCAAACGTAGTAATGGTGAAGAAGTCCAATGGGACTTGGAGAATTTGCATTGATTTCACCGACCTCAACAAGGCTTGTCCCAAAGATCCCTTCCCTCTGCCGAGCATCGACACTCTGATTGACGCAACCTCGGGACATGAGCTCCTAAGCTTCATGGACGCTTTCTCGGGTTACAATCAGATAAGGATGTTCCCGCCGGATATTCCCAAGACATCTTTTGTGACCGACCAAGGCCTTTATTGCTACAGAGTCATGCCATTCGGCCTAAAAAAACGCAGGGGCAACATACCAACGCCTCGTCAACAAGGTTTTCCAGGCCCAGATCGGCCGGAACATGGAAGTGTATGTCGATGATATGCTTGTGAAAAGCATCTGAGGCGTTGATCATGTGGCTGACCTCCAAGAAGCGTTTGATGTCTTGAGAAAGCACAATATGAGACTCAACCCGAACAAGTGTGCGTTCGGCGTCTCATCAGGAAAATTCCTCGGCTTCATGGTTAGCCAACGAGGAATTGAAGCAAACCCAGAAAAGATCAAGGCCATATTGGACATGGCCCCTCCTAGAAATGTCAAGGAAGTTCAAAGGTTGACAGGTCGCTTAGCCGCCATAGGGCGCTTTCTGTCGAAGTCCGGGGAGAAGTGCATCCCGTTCTTCAAAGCCCTCAGGGGAACTAAAGGGTTTGAATGGGGGCAACAGCAACAGGACTCATTCGACCAGCTCAAAGCATACCTCGTCAATCCACCTCTTCTCAGCAAACCTATACCTGGCGAACCACTCTACCTCTACCTGGCAGCCTCCGAACAGACACTTAGTGCGGTCTTAGTCAGAGAAGAAGAGAGGGCTCAGAAGCCCATTTACTACGTCAGCAAGGTACTTCGGGACGCCGAGCTTCGGTACCCGAAGATTGAGAAAATGGCCTACGCTCTGGTAACGGCCGCGAGAAAGCTTCGACCCTACTTTCAGTCCCATTCGGTAGTCGTTCTTACCGACCAGCCACTAAAACAGGTGCTTCACAAGCCCGAGACTTCCGGTCGCCTCATGAAGTGGTCGATCGAGCTAAGCCAACATGATATAGCTTATCAGCCTCGGACCGCGATCAAGGCACAGGCACTGGCCGAATTCATAGTTGAAACTACAATCCCCGAGTCCAGCCGAACAGTGAAGGGGCCACACGTCTGGTCGGTCTATGTTGACGGGTCCTCTTGCAACGAGGGAAGCGGGGCAGGAGTCATCCTGGCAGGCCCAGATGACTTCATCCTCCAATATTCCCTCCGCATAAACTTCAAAGCCTCGAACAACGAGGCTGAGTACGAGGCGCTAATAGCCGGTCTTCGAATGGCCCGAAATGCAGGAGCACAGCAGCTGCAGATCTTCAGCGACTCTCAGTTGGTCGTCAACCAGGTCCTCGGCGAATATGAGGCCCGTGATGACAGGATGGCAAAGTACTTGGCTAAAGTAAAAAGCCTCATGGCGCTCTTCGAGGAGGCCCTCATCCGAAGAATCCCCAGAGAAGAAAACGCCCAGGCCGACGCCCTGTCCAAATTAGCTTCCTCATCCCTTCAAGGCCTCGAACAAACTGTTCTGATAGAAGTCCTCTTAAAGCCGAGCATAGAGGACGAAGCTCTCAACTCCGTCGAAGCACTGCCAGTCCTCCTCGAAGAGGATTGGATGAAGCCCCTCGTCGAGTTTTTAAGAGACGGACTCCTCCCCCAGGATCTGAAGGAAGCCCGAAGGATAAGGACCCGAGCCGAGCATTACATATTGGTCGAAGGCATTCTATATAAGCGCTCCTTCACCCAGGTGGATGGTCGACCCTACCTAAGGTGCCTCTCCCTCGGACAAGCCGACTACGCCTTACAAGAACTCCATGAGGGCATCGGCGGAGCCCACTCCGGCTCCAGAGCCTTAGCGCGCAAAGTGTTGAACTACGGGTATTACTGGCCCACTCTCCTACGGGACGCCGAACGACACGTTCGACAATGCACCTCCTGCCAGAAGTATTCCGACATCCGACGCCTTCCACAAGCACCGCTCTCCTCCCTATCTAGTCTGATCCCCTTCGCAATGTGGGGGATGGATTTACTGGGGCCATTTCCACCAGCGCCCAGACAATTAAAGTTCCTAGTCGTGGCAGTCGACTATTTCTCGAAATGGATAGAGGCCGAGCCCCTGGCTACAATCACCGAGCATAGAGTTGTTCAATTCTTTTGGAAAAATGTAATCTGCCGATTTGGCGTTCCTCGGGTCATAGTGACTGATAACGGAACGCAGTTCGCTGGGGCTGCCTTCCGAGCCTTGTGTGAGGATCTGGTCATACAACACCGCTTCTCCTCTGTCTCTCATCCCCAGTCAAACGGCCAGGCCGAGAATGCCAACCGACAGATCCTCTCCGGCATCAAGAAGAGACTGGACAAGTGCTCCAAGGGCTTGTGGGTCGATCAGCTGCCCAATGTGTTATGGAATTACCGCACCACGAAGCGGACCCCAACAGGCGAGAGTCCGTTTAATCTCACCTATGGGTCCGAGGCCCTCATCCCGCTAGAAGTTGGGATACCCTCTCCTCGTTTGATAGCTTTTGAAGAAGAACAGAATGCCAGAGAGCTCAGAGCAAGCCTAGACTTGATAGACGAAATCCGGGAAAGAGCAGCCATACGGCAACAAAGTTACCGAAGAAGAATCGAACTCGCCTACAACAAACGGGTCCGCCCAACAGACCTCAAAGAAGGGGATCTGGTCCTCCGAAAATTGGCCATCTCGTTCTCCGGACAGAAAAGCAAACTGGCCCCGAATTGGGAGGGACCATACAAAATCTCCAAATTGATCCGCCCCGGTGCATACAAGCTAGAAGATCTTGAGGGCAGAGAAATTCCCAGGACTTGGAACGCCGACCATCTTTTGAAATACCAAGAAAAGGCAGCTGCGCCTATCTAAGTAACTCGAGATGTCGGACCACTCCTCTCCTGCTACTAGTAGTATTTTTTCCTTCGCTTTTTCATTGTAATAACGGCTAGCAACTTTAGAAGCAGCCGACCATTAGATATTAATAAATAAAGTTTTTCATATTTTTGATACTATCGCATACCTCTACCTTTAATTCTCTAACCACACGATGGTTCGGGGTCCAGCACTCGGCTCGACTCTCCTTCCTTGGCTCGCCTACAGGCGAGCCAGAAGTAGATCGCCGTTCGAAATTGCTCCTGCAGCCGTTGAATGGATCGGAGTCCAACACTTGGCTCGATTCTACTTCGCAAGTTCGCTCCAAAGCAGACCAGAAGTAGTTCGCCATTCGAAACTACTCCTGCATCCCTTAAACTCACCACACGATGGTTCGGAGTCCAGCACTCAGCTCGACTCTCCTTCCTTGGCTCGCCTACAGGCAAGCCAGAAGTAGATCGCCGTTCGAAATTGCTCCTGCAGCCGTTGAATGGATCGGAGTCCAACACTTGGCTCGATTCTACTTCGCAAGTTCGCTCCAAAGCAGACCAGAAGTAGTTCGCCATTCGAAACTGCTCCTGCATCCCTTAAACTCACCACACGATGGTTCGGAGTCCAGCACTCGGCTCGACTCTCCTTCCTTGGCTCGCCTACAGGCGAGCCAGAAGTAGATCGCCGTTCGAAATTGCTCCTGCAACCGTTGAATGGATCGGAGTCCAACACTTGGCTCGATTCTACTTCGCAAGTTCGCTCCAGAGCGGACTAGAAGTAGTTCGCCATTCAAAACTGCTCCTGCATCCCTTAAACTCACCACACGATGGTTCGGAGTCCAGCACTCGGCTCGACTCTCCTTCCTTGGCTCGCCTACAGGCGAGCCAGAAGTAGATCGCCGTTCGAAATTGCTCCCGCAGCCGTTGAATGGATCGGAGTCCAACACTTGGCTCGATTCTACTTCGCAAGTTCGCTCCAAAGCGGACTAGAAGTAGTTCGCCATTCGAAACTGCTCCTGCATCCCTTAAACTCACCACACGATGGTTCGGAGTCCAGCACTCGGCTCGACTCTCCTTCCTTGGCTCGCCTACAGGCGAGCCAGAAGTAGATCGCCGTTCGAAATTGCTCCCGCAGCCGTTGAATGGATCAGAGTCCAACACTTGGCTCAATTCTACTTCGCAAGTTCGCTCCAGAGCGGACTAGAAGTAGTTCGCCATTCGAAAATGCTCCTGCATCCCTTAAACTCACCACACGATGGTTCGGAGTCCAGCACTTGGTTCGACTCTACTCCGCAAGTTCACTCCTAAGCGAACTAGAAGTAGTTCGCGCCCGCTCCGAGCGCTCTTGACACCGACCGTATTACGGGCTCGAGTTCGGCGCCCGCTCCGAGCATCCTTGCCGCCGACTGTATTACAGGCTTGGGTTCGACGGTCAAGACCAGCCAAAAAGCACCAAGTCTCACGCTTCGGTTCCGCAACTCCACGACTGGAGCAAAAATTTGGCAATTACGATACGGCAACGATTAAATCGATTCCAATTTTATTAAAAGCAACCCTTACATACATCAATATTACAAGGCCCTAAAGATTACAAGGAACTGAAAAGCTAAGATTACAAGACATCGAACTCGGAACCATCAACGCTTCCGAGGCGCAGGGATGCTCCTCTTCAAAGACACTTGAGGTCGGCGACGTTTGCCTTCGGAACCCGATCCCAGGCCAGCAAGTTGGGATGTGTCCTCGGCACTGCTTCTGGCAGCCACGCCGACGGAAGCACCGCTCGACGAAATGGCCACTGAGCTCTGCGCGTCCCCCGGGCTCGGATGGCCGAGGCGCTCACGGGTCGCCATCTCGTAAAAAGTGATGCCACGCTCGCTCTCTGCTCGGGTGCATGAAGTGCTCCTCACATTAATTGGCCCTGAACGCGGTCTGAGGCGAGCCACCTCTGCTTCCAGCTCGGAGATCCGACCCCTCAATGAACCATCTTGCGCCTCGACCCCAAAGCAGGCCGGTACTGCCGAGCTCGGAACTCCAACGTGGCTCACGATGAGATGACGAAGATGGGTGACTTCGATGCTCCTATCAACAGTGGCTCTCTTCAACACATCGACTTCGGCCGCCAAGTCATCTCGTTCGGCCGTAAGCTTGGCCACCTTAGTCGTCAGCTCCTCTCCTTCTGTCCGAAGCTTAGTCTCCACAGTGTGCAAGTGCTGAATCTCCGAGAGCAGGTCGTCCCTTTCCGCCGTTACCTTTGACAGTGTGTGGCGAAAGCACTTGGTCCAAAGACTACTAGTGAGGGCAGCTGGCGAAGCCTCGCCCTCACCCGAGGCGGTCATCTCGGCAATCCTGCCTTCCAGACGTCGAATATCGCTGTCCCGCTGCCCTAAGATAAGCTGAAGCTGGCTTCGCTCGCTTTCGGCTCGGTGCAGTCCTAGCTCGACTTCGTAAAGTCGCTCTCTACACTTTGCCAGACTCAACCTCGTCGCCCCGAGGCCTGCCTCGGCACGAACCTTGGCATCCGACCCTGTACGCTCGACCTCTTGAACTACCAGAACGAGCTGAAAAGAAATGCAAACAAGCAACAAAAATTCAGATGTTGTCTAAGTCCTAGACTTCGGGTGTTCTCTCGAACAAATGCTCGAGCGCTCAACAGTCGACAGACAAGTACACAAAGCCGAGCCCAAAAAGTTGGAGTTTTTCATTCATTTCAAAAAAGAAAGGAGGGTAGCGGTGGCCAGTCCGCTATTAGGCGTTACATTTCAAAAAAAAAAAACAAAAGTAGAAACAAACAGAGTCAAGGCACGACCTCTTTCCCGGGGCGTCGAGAAGGGGTCGGGGACGACGCCTCCGACGGGGCCACCGTCGCCAAGGGGGTGACCACCGACCCCTGAACTCCGACGGAGGGGTCGGCCACTGGTTCGTCGTCGCCTTTCTCCTCTTCTTCTTCTTCTTCCTCCCCCTCCGACTCGGGGTCGAACCCTTCAACGTACCCCGGGAACAACCTCCAACCCGAGCAATCCACGGAGGGATAGGCCTCCTTCACCCGGGCCAGAGCATCGGCGAAGGCCTTTGCCATGTTCTGGGCGAGGTAGCCCTACGCCTTCTCCAAGGTCGCTTCCTCCGCCTTCTTCACCGCCGCCGCTTGGGCCTCGGCCGCCTCCGCCAACTGCTTGGCCGCTTCCTCCTTCTGCTGCCGAAGCTGGCCCTCCAGCGTCGTGACCCTGTCCTCGAGGTAGTCAACCCTCGCCGACTTCGCCTCGAAGTTCACCTCGAGCTTGTCAAGCTCGGTCTTGATCTGGGCCTTCTCCCTCCGAGCCTGGTCAGACTCCTTCTTCATCTCCTTCTCCTGGGCCACCATCCTCTCGGTGAGGTGCCCGAAGTGCACGAAGATCTGCGATTAGAAATCAAGAAAGCCATGAAAATTTCAACTTAAGAAGGTCGGCACAAAGGAAAAAAGGGGGGTAGATCCGACGCTTACCGATACCGCCGAGCGCGCTATCTCGATGACGTCGTCACCCTCCCGTCCGGCCTCCATGGCCGCCCGATCCTTCGGCGTGGCGAGGTGCTTGATGGCCTCCATGCTCGCCAGAGAGTTGCCGAGGAACCCATCGTGCTTCCGAACTTGCCAGTCCGGAACGTGAATCCTTTTGTGGGCCTCGGTCAAGAGCTCCTCCGCCGCCTTCGACAATGGTGGCATCGGCATGTTGAGGGCTGCGGCAACGGGAAACTCCCCGACCTTGGTCGACGACGAAGCGACCACGGCGTCGGAAGCCGGGTTCTCCAGAATCTCCACCTCGTCGGCCGCTTCGGTGACCTTCGGAGCCTTTGCCGCCGGCAACTTCGAGACCACCCTCTTCCTCTTCTTCGGCGCCTTATTGGCGAGGCCTGCCCTCAGCGCCAGCACCGCCTGATAATCCATAGACTCTGCACCACAAGACAAGTCTGTTAGTTCGGAACAAGCCTTGAAAAGTAAAAGCGCAAGAAGAAGAACAACAGTAATAAATAAAGGAAGCCGCGTACTGGGATCGGCATGAACGAGCCCTCCCCCGAACAGGACCTCCTCCGTCAGGTCCTTCCAGTCGAGCTTCGGCCGACCCAGGAGTACCGCTACGGCCTCCTCCTCCTCGGGCCGAAGTGTCGGTAGCGCCTTCACCTTCTTCGGCACACCCTCCACCCAGCTAACAGGAATGGGCCAGGCCTCCGGACTACGTACCAGGAGGTACTTCTCACGCCAGTACTTGATGGAATCAGGGCACACGACGAGCCGACCTCTGTGCCTCGGGGTCAAGTAGTACCGATACGCCGACCTGTTCCCCTGATGTGGCTGATAGATGGTCCGAAGCACATTCAGCTCCGGCTGGATCCTTGCGGCTTGGCAGTGAAGTACGAAGCCGTTTATTACTCTCCACGCGTTCGGCATAAGTTGGATGGGGCTGACCCCAAGCCATCTTAACACAACAACCGCGAACGGGTGGAGAGGCAGCCGAGCCCCGGCTATGAAGGCGTCGACCGGCCAGCAACACACGGTTACCGGCAGCGGCGAGTTGGCCCTAATGCCGGGACCCGGCAATATGAGCTCGTACTCCTCCGGGATCTGAAAGCAGTCCCAGATCACTCCCAAGTCCTCTTCCCGAAGGATCGACGCTGTCTCGTCCGCCTCCGTCATCTCCCTCACCGGATTCTCCTCGAATGTCCGGGCCCTCCCGTACACAATGCGTTCGGCGTCCTTCTCCGGAAGTTCCCGAACCCTGTGAAGCCCAGTTAACGGCCCCGGTAATTGACCGAACTCCCCCATGCGCTTCGGCTCCACCACAATAGAATCTTTGCCGAACACCTTCTTCTTTTTGTGAGGTCGGCTAGTGGTCGGAGCTTCGGTGACTTCGAGGGAGGGCTCGGACGAAGAAGAAGAGACAGACATGTTTAAGAAACTAAAGTATAAGTTACCTTAATGGAGATGTCGTCGAAAAGCTCGCCGGAAAAAGGTCAGCGATCACCGGGAACTCTAGCAAGAACAAAC